>CM014100.1:9093610-9711110 GCA_004119915.2 Collichthys lucidus
CCAATAGGTAATCATTGACCATTTTGGCACAGATATTTTCTTTCAGAGAAAATAATATTTTCAAAATAAAACAAACAAAATTACATTAAATGTGACCATACATTTCATGGGCGTCACATCAACAACGATTTCAATGATTGCTGTGCCATTTGCTGCAGATATTCATGCTCCCCAGAGGATAAATCACCATGACTTTGGTGATCCCCTGACTTTTCATCTTGAACCACCTGCAGGCCAGAATCTCAACCAAACCTGTTAAATATCAGAACTTCTACTGGATGGATTGGCACAACATTTTTTGCACAGGTTCCCAGATGATAAATCTTACTGACTTGTGATCATTTTCAGGTCTTTTTATAATTAAAGCGTGGCTGCTTTGACTGACAGGTGAGTGCTGTTACAGGGAACTTGTTTAAATACCCAGATGTCATTGAGCTCAGCTCCACCCACGCTCCACCTCTTTGCCCACTTTTAGATTTGCCCGCAGGCGAAAGAGGCAGGACTGCCAAGATGGCACTCTGAGCTTTACGACGGCTCTTCAGAAACCTGTGGGTGTCGTCATGGATATGACATCCATTTTTTTTTTTGCTGTCTATGGCTAAGACCTGCTAAACATGTTGGCGCTCTTTTGTGATATTACTTGGCATCAATACAGTGGCCTCTGTGAGCAATTCAGTTAGTTCAAAGTAACAGTTTTATTTTATTTTGTCTACTCCTGGATGATTGTGTAAGTGGATCGCAATGATCAGAAAATGTTTCATCATGATCAGGTTGTCTGGGATTTTAAATCTCTCTCTCTCTCTCTCTCTCTCTCTCTCTCTCTCTCTCTCTCTCTCTCTCTCTCTCTCTCTCTCTCTCTCTCTGTTTCTTTCCTCTCTTTCTCCAGCATGATAAAACTGAACCTGGGTCGATCCACTCGCTCCATCTATCTGAGTCTGGCGTTTCTGTCCCTCGTTCTCCACCTCCTTCTGGCATGTTTTTGTCTCTCTATCCTCCAGACAGCCTGCGTCCTTCCCACCTCTTCCTCTTCTTCCATTCCAAAAACAAATAATCAACACCATCAGTCTATCTCCCAGTCCTCCTCTTCTCCAGCTGCCTCCTCCTCACATAAACTGCCAACAATCCCACAGAATGAAGAGCAACACGAACCGAATAACAGACCCTTACACCTTAAAGACAAACACTCATTCAGTGAGAGAGAAAAGAAACTGATAGGAGATGGAAAAGTGATTCAAAAGGTCAAAGGTCATTCGAAGCTCGAGGCGCTGTTCGAGCATCCTTTGTACAACCTGCCACGCCCAGAGCTGCGAGAAGATGACTGGCTGCTGAGGGTGAAGGCAAATGAACATGCAAGGGATGCAGGAAGTGATGAAGAGGAGAGGGAAGAGCCCAACAACGGTGACAGTCAGTGGTAAGTCAAACAGATCCATCAATATGTCAATACAATCAATCACATCATCTAGTCTTCCAAAAACTTTCAAACGTATATAACATATATGGATGGCAGACTAAAATATCTAAACAACTACCGAATGAATGTCCATGAAATTAAAGACATTCGAGGTGCCCTGAGGATGAACCCTACTGAATGACTTTTCCATTTGACCGCCACCATGAGGTCTGGTTGTTTGCAAAATGCTGTAAATCTTTAATGAACCCTTGACTTTTCATCATAAAGATGAAGTCCTGCAGGTCAGGTCAAAACTTTTAATTTGACATTAACACACTGACCGAAGAGAGTAAACAAAACTGTTTATAACTAGTTTCATGTTGGACTCTATCATACAGTCTGTATGCTACGATATATTGCTGTTGGAGATTTCTCTCTCTACTCTCAGCCTTTAGACTGCTGATGCTCTGCAAAATGAATGTAATGACATGTAATGTAATGTGTTGCTTCAGACAGCAGACTCACTGAAATTCATCACCTCCTCTCCTAAAAGGCAGAGTTCCAGTCAGGAGGGAGGCTACGACAGAGTCACTTGGACGAGCGACGCGGAGACACACCCTCCCTGGCTCCGGTTCCACCTAGGCATCTCACGCTGGGAGCTGTACAACAGGAAGGATCCCGACCTGGCCCAGCTGACTCACTACTTGGCGACGCAGCGCATCCTCGGTGCCGGTGAGTGAGAACGAGGGGTGGGGGCGGGGCTAGCAGGTGAGAGGACAGACTGAAGAAAGGACAGCTCCAGGGAACGCCAGCAGTAAACAAAGGATGAGCAGAGGAAGGATTACTGACGATTTAATTATTCTCCTGTTAATCTTTTTGTTCCTAAAAGTACATCCTGCAGCGGCAGCCAGGCACATTTTGTTTCTTACTGGCACACTTTGTATAAAATATTTAGAAAACATACTGCAGACATGATTCTTTAAATATTTCCCCCACGTTCTGCCAAAACCTGTACAACCCACTCAGATGAAAACACCCAATTTAGGACTCAGTGTTGTTTTTGGTTTTTCACTGAAACAAGGCAGCACAAGTCATGAAATGTTTACTAGATTTGAAGCTAAATAAGAATAAAGATTTTCATTTTCAGAGCCACTGTCACCTTGTTTAATATAGTTTTACAGTTTATGTTTAGATAAAATACAGTACCTCACTTCAGTTCAATTAAATCTAGAATCTGACCTAATCTTTACCCCAATTTGCCCCTGTAGTGCTCGGGTCTAATTTAAGTTTGCGTTCCTCTTGCCATGCTGCTTTCTCCGTACAAGCCTGTGAGAGAAGCCGAGGCAACAGTAAAGTTTCTGAATACAGTAAACTGTGCCTGTGTGTCTTCATATTTAGAACCGTGAACATTTTTAGAAACACATTCGCACAGAGTTAATGTAGGATGATAGATGCTCGGGCGCACGTGTAACTTTGTTGAATTCACACATTTACACGGAACAAACGACTGATAGACCCGAGAGGATTGAGCACAACGTGTGATGACCCACAAAGTGTGAGTTTGGAGAAGGTGGAATAGAAACATAGAGGAGGGCTGTAGGCTGCAGTTGGCTATGAATTGATTGTGTGTGTGTGTGCAACGTGAATATCTGTAATACATTTATAGAACAGCAGACAACATGGGCACTCGCAGTAAACACTTTTATAAAGTCTGTTATGTATTTATGGACTAAAACATGATTCTGACAACCCAAAAAACAAATGAAATGCAAATGCAAAGATGTTAGATAATAAAAACGTCTTAAATCTGCAGCTCATGTGATTTTAATAATATTTATATAATCCTCCCACAAACTTACATTGTCTCAATCACCCCCCTCACACGAATAAACGGGGGACACGACTTCACCCGCATCAAAACATGCTCAGTTTGTGTTCACTCTTCTCAGACGCCCATCAGCGCGCCGCAGAATGAATAATGCATTGAGATTTGTGTTAGACGCTGCAGATTAAGGACTAATCTAAGCTACTGGCTGATTTTTTATTTTTGTTTTTTTTCTGGCCGTGTCATCCCTTTTCTTTCACAGTTAACACTCGCCACGGTGCAAATGTATTTAAATATTTGAATTCAGGTTTGTTTTTTTCTTTAATCCGAGTTTTAAAGAGGAATTATATGATATGAGAGGATTTGATTCGTATCTCAGGATGTATGTCTTTTGAATTATTTATCAGATTTGCGGAACCCTCTTCTGAATGTCTGCCATCTTAATGTTGAACTTTGATTTAACTCGTTCACGCTCTGCAGTTGTTTAAAGAGTGGGTGAGGTGACTCATGCTTTAGTTTTTTGGATGATAGACTCTTTTTGTCCAATTTTCTAATCTCAGTGTCGCTAAAAGGAGTTTCATTTTTTTGCAAACTAGCGAACGATGTGCTGGACTTCTTGTGTATGTGTTGCAGGCCACCAAAGAATTGCCACCAAAGAGACTTTTGAGGTGACAAGATTCACACGTTTTTAGTTGAATGACGCATTACGGAGACATGAAACTGCTTAAGAAATGCTGCCAAAAACAAATTTCATTAATTCTGGATGATGATAAATTGGTTAGTCTCATTCCCAGGATGTCAAATGACACAAATGTGGCAAACAAAGTGGCTCGCACTGAACCACACCACCTTAAAAAAGGAGAAGAAGTTACATAAACACTGTGTAAGTATCAGAATGCTCAATCTATGGAGAAACGTACACAGCACATATTCAGACACACTTTAAACAAGACTTGAGGAAGGTTGTGATGTCACAACTATAGTCACCACCCTCAGCCACGCCTCCAGCAAGGCCCACCTGTCCAGTCAGCCAATCAGGACAGAGGCTCATTAATATTGATGAGACCTAACACCCTGTTCTTGCAGAAGCACCAGGAAGAAGCAGATGTGAAACTATATTGAGATCATTTTTGGTATTTAAAATCACAAACACATCTTCCTATAGATATAAACATTTTAAATGAAATGTGTAAAAAGTTTATAATATGGGACCTTTACGTTTTTTTATCTGTGTCTTTATGCAGTCATGTACCAAATGTGTCCAGTGGCAGTTTAACAGTGTAAAGGGCCACCATGTGGACGAACAGGTGTATTGCGCTACACCCAACATGTATCCAGTGCAGTACTCATGTAACCATTACGCCTCTTCTTTCTTCCAAAATCTAAATTCACCTCATGAATTTCAGTTCAGAAGACGGGAGGGACCCAGCTCAAACTGCTCATGTCGTTCCCAAACTACGGACAAGCTCTGCTGAAACCCATGAAGTAAGACGGCAACTCAGTTATGCTGACTGTTAAATCACAACCAGAGGTCACATCTTTCAGAGCATCGTGCATTCGATGTTTGTCCGTGTGTTTTTCCGTTGCACAGACAGTCCAGAGATGCCGAGACGGACGTAAACCTTTTCTACTTCTCTGACTTTGAAAGACACAACGCAGAGATCGCTGCCTTTCATCTCGACAGGTACAGTCTGTCACAGTGTGTCAGAGGGCAGCAGGTGTCCTCTTGGGATTATTCTGTAGCCGCCAGATCAGTGGTCCAACACTGGAATTATTCATTCATGAAGCTGCTGTACAGCTTGTATCGTAGGGATAGAAGTAAGGTCTAAATTGAAAAGTATAATAGAGCACTGTGTGCTTTATTCTGGTCACATTTCTGTCTTCACCCTTTGTGTTATTCTTAATCTTCCTGTCTGCCTTGTTCTGTATCAGACTGTTGGGCTTTAACAGGATTCCTCCAGTGGTCGGTCGACTCATCAATGTCACCACAGAGATCAGAGAGATCACCACTGACCACAGGCTTTCTAGGACTTTCTTCACTTCCCCCGGTGTGTGTGCACATCAGCATGCATTCACAAAGAAGTGACGCCCAACATTGGACCACTGAACTAAACTAAGTCATCTCTCTGACTCATACCAGCGGGAAACGTGTGTTTCTATGGCCAGTGCGAGTACTACTGTTCGTCGGAGCACCCGGTGTGCGGTCAGCCACATGCACTGGAGGTTTCCCTGGCTGCCATGCTACCTGACCTCACCCTGGCTGCCCGCAGGTCCTGGAGGTCACCGTGGAGACGCTCCTACAGTCGCACTAAACTCGCACAGTGCGTACACTGTCTGTATCTTATCGAGATTCGTGTTTAAAGTCTTTATTTTGTCCATCTGCACTTATATACATGGTGGTGGACAGAATACTGGAAACACTTCTGTCACTTTTAAATGTCTACCTTGTTGCTGGTGGAGTGTGTGTGTAGGATCACGAGCCTTCACTGCCCTCCAATGGTGCCATTGAAGAAGTGCAACACAACATTAAATTAATGACGGACAGAGAAGTTAACGTTAAAGTTAAAGTGTTAATGTAATGTTAATTAGTGTGATTGTTGATGAGCCAATATCAGGCTGTTAGAGTAGAGCTGTGTGCATGTTTTTAAAGACGTGGACACATTTTTCTCTTGTGTGGGAGCTCAGGTTAATGTCACAATATATCAGGAGGCCTCTGGATCACAAGAAAGCAACAGTGAACTAGAAAACAGAGGTTCTGCTGAAAAGCCTGATGCAGAGATGTGAAAAAAACCCCCAGCAGAATACTGTAATAAAGTGTAAAAATGTTGAATATTGTAATGAAGTTTAAAGTTTGAATGACGTCTGTAGCTGAAAGTATGGAGAAGCAGCGGGAGCTGAAAGAGTTGAAGGTTTGTCGAAAGATTTGAACGTTGTGCCGTTCGTTTTAATGTAGAATTTGAATTTGGAAAAACTTGAATATTTTAAATTTAAAATTCGAAATATGAATAGTACGGATGAGTAAAAAAAAAAGGCCATCATGCCTGAAATGAGCTGAACATTGTGATATTTAAATGGTTTCTGCAGGACACAGTATGCCTGGCCTGTAGCGTGAATGAATGAACTGTTGTTTCCAGGTGGGAGAAGGACCCGGCCTACTGTGACACAGTGAAACAAACGCCTCCTTACAACCACGGCACCAGACTGGTGGATCTCATAGACATGGCTGTGCTGGACTTCCTCATGAGTCAGTACATTTTGTCGGTAGTCGATCGGTTTGCCATCATTGTTAACTTTCTACAACAACTGACGTGAATGTTTTTTTATTCAAAGGCAACATGGACAGACATCACTACGAGACGTTTGAGAAGTTTGGCAATGAGACTTTTCTGCTGCATCTTGACAACGGGCGAGCGTGAGTGCCACGAACATCTGACTCACGCCTAACAGTCAGATGTGTTGTGTCGTCGTTGTTGTAACACTTTATTTGCATTTCTTGCGAGCAGGTTTGGGCGTCACTCTCGTGATGAGCCGTCTATTCTGGCTCCTTTGCAGCAGTGCTGCAGGTAAGACAAAACTTTTAAAAAATGTCTGCACACACCCACCAAGCAAATCTGAGTGAACATCTCTCTTGACCTTGCAGGATCCGTCGCTCCACCTTCCTCCGTTTGAGCCTCTTGTCCCTCCCTGGCTTCCGTCTGAGTGATGTCATGCGGGACTCGCTGCTTCAGGATCCTCTGGCAGGCGTGAGCCCGCTCCTCTCTGAGTCACACCTCTCCGCTTTGGAACGACGCCTTGCAACCGTCCTGCAGGTGGTGCAGTCCTGTCGGCATCAGCACGAAGACGTCATCTACGACGACTTGGTGGGATACGACGAAGACCACGATCGATGGACTGGCTGAGGAAAATAAATAGAATAAATAAAAGTTTATTGGTGTCGAAATCTTTTAGTCACATGGTCTGGATATAAAAGTTTCATGATCAGTCAAAGTGAGCACACAGCTGCCTGCATTATCTAAAACTTTGAGTTACATCAAGTATACGAAATGCTAAATGTTTTCTCATGACAAATGCTGAATTCATACCTATACTGTTTTGGTCAGTCCTCCATGGCTGGTCCAGATACACAGGATCCAGTAAGGATGCGTATAAATGGATCAGACCACTCTGGGTTTGCATTGTGCTGGTCGGACCTAAAGTTGGGGAAGAGTTGTGTTTATATGAACTCAGATACAGTCGCGGTGCATTCATCATTCACCATCAGTCTTTTAGCCTCTGTCATTAGGCTGGTTACATTGCGAGCTCCGGTTCTGGCACGACATTGGCTCTGCTTCCCACCACGCCTGGTCCTAAACACCTGTGGTACAAACACTCTCCCAGTGCTCTAAACTCACAGTCCGGGCGGCCTATCTAACAAACTGAGTTAACATTAGCTAACAGCAGCTACAGTTGGCAGCAGTTTACTTCACTGTTCATCAGGAAACTCCATAAATCACAGAGAGTTGAGGCGGAAAAACATTTCCTCCATAAAATTCTGTCCAGTTTCACCAAAATCAGTGAAATAGAGAGACACCGTTCACCTGATGACAAGTCAGAGTGACATCAACAAGATTTCAAATCTGTTACAAAATGTGAGAAATCTGAATATAAACTCTCTTTAACTCTGCTTGTTGCTCATAATGTCCTGTGCGCATCTCTGTCCCACATCCCAGTGAACTCCTCACAGTTCAACGTGCTGAAAGTCATTGAACATGCTGCATGTTTGAACCGGCTGGCTTTCCGTACGTCCACACACACACACACACACACACACACACACACACACACACACACACACAGGACGCACGGTTGTAGTCCATGAGCGCTCACACGCGTCCAAAGCGCTGACTGGCACAGTTTCACTTTCCAAACGTCACCGAGAGAGCAGGAACTGAGAAAACATTTGTGGGCAGATCTTCAAGACAATCTTGGCGCAAATACTTCCGCCTGTATTCAAAGCTGCAGATTTTCCAGGGTTTTGATTTTTTTAAAACTTGTTTTGTAGTTTCCAGACCTTGAAGTGCGGAGCAGGACAGTTTACGCAGACATTATTCCTCCTCTCTGGAGCACATTTAGTGCCATGCTTTAATATCACATCTAAACATCTGGCGCGTCTCGGCCTGGCGTGGCTCTGTGCGCTGAAATGGTGGACCCGCTGCAGGATGAACAACTGCTGCAGTTTTTCCACTGTCATAAAACTGAAATGTCCTGCATGGACAAACCGCAAATCTTTCTCGACAAGCTCAAGGACTACGACCTGATCCCGGAGGACACATACGGGGTGAGGCACTGAGGTGGACACACGCATTTGTTATGGCGCGCCCCATCCGGGCGTATTTGAATGCAAAGCGCGCCGGCGCCAGCGGCCTGCGCGCGGTCCAACATCCACTGTCACCAATAAAACATTGTTCTAGATCTGATGTGATGCAGTATTAAACACATCCACTGTTTTATTCTATTAATATTCTTTATGTTTATGTTTTTAATGCAGAACTAGAGCAACCTGAGTCCTAAGAGATCATTCAAGTATTCCTGGTTCTGATTTCCATAAATTAAGTTAATTAATTCTCTAGAGAAGCAAAAAATCACTTTTAAAGAGGATAATTATGATGTGGTGTTGGACCTTTTTGTGAGATATGATGAATTATTTTCCAATATTTCTATTTTCATTACCAACTGATTCACTTCCCTCTTACAGTAGTCATTAACATTATGAATCTCTCACCAGTGCAACACAGTTTTTAATAATGAATAGCTTCAGCACGTGACATAAAACCAGACAAATATTCTACAAATTGTGCCTAAGACTTTGTTTATCACAGGGTGCATAGAGGCAAACAATCATTCACACCTACGGACAATTTATTGTTAAGTATAGTTAATCTATTAAGAACACAGAGAGGTCCACGCAGCCCGCCGTCAGCCTCACAACAAGAAGTTTCTTGCTTGCGTCAGCACTAACCGCAAACACGTCATTACACATGTCAATATCAATACTGAACTCTAATTCTCTCCATACTTGTGTGTGTGTGTGCAGAAGTTGAGTCGCATGAAAAGTAAAGACAACTTAAGGAAAGCTCTGTATGATTTCCTGGACTGGTTTGAGAAAAAGCATCCGGAGGACATCAGAGATTTCTGGACTTGCGTCTTTACGGACACCATCCTGTATAAATACCCGACCCTGCTAATGATGCACAACAGCCTCAAGGACGGTCAGACTCTGCACCTGTGATTCTGCGGTCAATATCTATGTTCTCCATCGTTCTTCTACTTGTCATTTGTTCATGGTGTTATATTTATCTACGTTTTCATGGACAGGGTCTTTCCAGTTTAACGTACGGCAGGCTGAGCAGGCGGTAGACAAAGAGACAGACAAAGGGAAAAGGAAGGAGGTGTCAGAAGATGAGGAGAAAGAGGAGAAGAAAGCAAACTCAGAGAAGAAAAAGAGAAAACTAAGAAGCAGGCGCATACGTGATGATGATGATGATGAGGAGGAGGAGCAGGCTGGTCCGTCATCTCAGTCGACTCCTAATAAGAAGAAAAAGGTCAAGATAAACTTCTGTGAGTCACCTCCCACTTTGTAAACATTCATGTGTTCATGTGTAGACAGAAAGTGAACGAAGGTAATAGGGTTAGAATATGAGGCCGATGCTGTTGTTGGCCTTTGTGATTTGGAACAAAGACTTTTTTTTATTTTCCAGCTCCTTCACTGAAGAGGGGAGAGAAGAGCGAGATTTGGAAGTGGCCCATGTGTAAGCATCAGCTGCCTGTGACCTGTGGACAGCAGAGCGGGTTTCTGAACAGAGACAGGCTGGCTAAAGGTCAATACAAGCTCTGTTATCTTATCTAAAGGAAAAGAAAACACTCAGCGAGTCAGATTTGATTTTCAATATCAAAACATTGACATATATCAGCTGTCACTGTTGATTATTCATGGTTGACATTTACTCATTCCCCAACGCTCTGAATGTTTCAGGGGAGAAGTGCATTGTGGTTGAGAAACGGTGGTTTACTCCGGCTGAGTTTGAGAAGTTTTCAGGGAAGAGCAGCTCCAGGAACTGGAAGTTAAGCATTCGGTGTAGGGATGTGCCGCTGGGAAAACTTATACAGGTTTGTTATAAAGGTTTTTATTTTGGCAAATGCATGAAACAAAACACGTCTAGCTTTTTCTTTAAAGGAACAGTATGCAACATTTTTCCTGTATTAAATCACATGGTTGTTATTTTCTGTTTTACACTGCAGGAAGGTCACCTGAAGTCAGGGAGGTACAAAGGAGGGTGTAAAAAGGTAAATCCATACATATATTAACAGTTCTGACTTTCTAGTGTATCTTGTTGTTTTTAATTATCCTGATCTGAACCTTATCCTCTGTTTTCTTCCCGCTAGGCCAGGAAAGCACTGTTCCCATCTGATGATGTCGTCACAGGTTTGTTGTATTGTGCAAAACAACGAGAGTGTTTTCTGTTTTTAATGCGAGAAGAGCGCTGCAGCAATACAAGAGCATCTTGTTACCTCGCTTTAAATATTGAAATATTAAAATCTAATCTTATCATTAGAGCTAATACAGGGTTCCCACAGGTGCTTGAATTCCTTGAAAATGCTTGAATTTCAATTCAGTGTTTTCAAGGTTGTGAAAATGCTTGAAATTTTTGTGAAGTGCTTGAAAATGCTTGAAATTTGTGCGATGTCTATCTCAATAAACCAAGAGAAAACAAAAATGTTTCCTAAGCGGCTACGCGCTTGATCCGATGCCTTTACATGCAGAACTCAGTTATCATACTCGCTTGGTGTTCTGCCCAGAAATAACAGTAGACTACTATCCACACCTGTTGGTCACTGTTATTGCGCTATGGTAGTTACACAATACACCGCTCACAAGCTGAGAATACAAGCCAATTCACAATTAGTTAAAAATCAAAACAGTCAATCTACCACCATATGAAATAATGCTAATTAGACCCATATTATTATGCCATACAGTGGCACCGCTGCGCTTCCCATGACCATCATGGCAAACACAACTAGTAGGCTACCTATTTAAAGGTGCTGGAAAAATGGAAAAACTGGTGCTTGAAGGTGCTTGAAAAGTGCTTGAATTTGTTCATAAAAAAGGTGTGGGAACCCTGCTATCTGCTCAACTCCTCCTTTTCTAGTGTCTGAGGGAGAAGATGGAGATGAGGATGAGGATGAGGAGAGTGACCACAGCAGCAAAAAAAGTTCCACGAATGAAGAAGAAGAGCCGGAGGAGCAGCCGGGGCCCAGCCATGACAGGAGCAATAAAGTGTTCAAAGTTACATGCGGAGCGTTAGAGGGGACCTTACATGAAAAACGATTCGCATCAGGTAAAGAATCCTGTGTGATAAAGTGTGTACACACAAGATGAAGCCAACAAAACTTGTCTCAGCCAAACTTCCTTTCATCACCAGGGTCTTGTGGGAAGAGCATTCGTACTGAGGCGAGCTGGTTGACCCCAATGGAGTTTCTGAAGGAGGCTTCCTGTCAAACCGGCTCCTGGAGGAAAGACATCAAATGCGAAGGCAAACCACTCGGTGTCCTAACAGAGGTAACCCTCCTCAGCACACGCACACCATCCTGTGTGTGTGTGTGTGTGTGTGTGTGTGTTGTCATTACAGTCCACTGAAGGTACCATGAGAGTGAGCAGCCTTGTTTGATTTAGCATGACACAACACGTATGGTTTAATAAGGTGTGTCTGTTTATCGTGCAACCAAACAAATTCAAAATAATCTGAATGCATAAAAAAAAAGAAGACGAATGGCATCAGCTTCACAATAAAAGCACCCTATGTTTTTGCCAGTTAAAGATTTTTATTGTGAAACAGTAGCAGCAGCAGGAAATGTTCGATAAGAACTGAGATAAAATTGTATAAAAGACTTAATCACATGTTTGCTGAATACAGTGCAGGGGTGGCGGACTCCGCTGCTATCAATAAAAATTAGTATATAACCAGAAAGAATCTAAATCTCAGATATATTTTAAATCAAAACTTAAGACACACTTTTTTTAGATTAGCGTTTTATCCTGATGTTGTGTTTTTTTAAATTTTTTACTACAGCACTTTTATTCTTTAGCTGTATTTTAATTGCATTTAAATTTACCTGTATTTATTTATCTATGTACCTGTTATGTTTTGTTTCTACGGCTTTGTTGTAAAGCACTTTGGGTACCATCTGGCTCTTGTAAAGGGCTCTATAAATAAACTTGATTTGATTTGATATAATAAGATACTATAGACAAATATTCATTGTGACAACTCACTGCAGAAGGAAGTCTACCGTCATCATGTTCAGGTTTTTTGATTTAGACAGAAAGAAATACAGGGTTCCCACGGGTGCTTGAATTCCTTGAAAATGCTTGAATTTCAATTCAGTGTTTTCAAGGTTGTGAAAACGCTTGAATTTTTTGTGAAGTGCTTGAAAATGCTTCACAATTAGTTAAAAATCAAAACAGTCAATCTACCACCATATGAAATAATGCTAATTAGACCCATATTATTATGCCATACAGTGGCACCGCTGCGCTTCCCATGACCATCATGGCAAACACAACTAGTAGGCTACCTAATTAAAGGTCCTGGAAAAATGGAAAAACTGGTGCTTGAAGGTGCTTGAAAAGTGCTTGAATTTGTTCATGAAAAAGGTGTGGGAACCCTGGAAATACTAGCATCAATATGGAAACGTGCAGTTTTTTGACCCTGTTGCTGTGTCTTAATTTGGATACTCACATTAGTACACTACACTATGTAGTGCAGTGTCGAGTTGTCTCAATTCAACCAAAGATGCACCTTAGGGTGACAGTGTAGCTGTAGCCAGGAGAGAGCCACAGGATTTGTCAATACTAAAACACACAAACTATGAAACAAAGAGGCCGACACTGTTAATTTGATCTATTTCAGGCAAACGTCTTGAAGATCCACAGAGTGGGGTGCCCTTGCAATCAGTGCAAGCCAGATTGTATAGACGCGGTAAGTTTCAGACTAGCGCGTTTCCTCATTCAACATCTCTCGTCCTGCGACAGTACAAAACCTGTGCCTCTCCCAGTCAGCTACAGTGCAGTGAATTTAGGTTTCTACTAACAGCTTTTCCGGTTTAGTATTTCCTGTTTTATGCTAAAAGGGACTTTCCTCGTGTGCCTTGCATTACTTTACTTACTATCTTTGTCTTTTTCCTGCCTGTTTTCTGCGTCGCTTGTATTTAATTAGTTCTCTTTCACTTCTCAGTTTGTCTGCACGTGTTCTCCAGTCCTGCATTAGTTTTGTCCCTGTACTTGTCTTTGTTGGACTTCTGTTTATTGGATTTATCTTGGGTGAATAGATTAAGTTTGTTTTTACCTCGACTCCTTTTGTTATTTTGCGTTAACTTGTCTGTCCTGTACATTATTATTATTTTGTGTATTCTAACTTCCCGTCTGCATTTGGGTTCACTCCCTGACTCACATCACAACACAGGGAACCTCCTTTCCTTGTGGTGTTTTCACTCGATCGCAGAAACAAAGTTACATTTGTCTTGGCAGGATTATGAGAAAAACGATGACGAGTGCTGCATCTGTAAAACTGAAGGCGAGGAAGAAGAGGAGCTGGTGATGTGTGATCGCTGCCCTCGCTCCTTCCACCAGAAATGTCACCTGCCTCACATAGAGGACGGCGTTTTAGGGTAAAGCTCTGATCAGGACGGGAGACGACAGAGTCTTTGAGTCATTTGAGATTTTCTGTTCAAACCCGCGACATCACACTCAACATTTCGTGCGTCTGTGTGTGAATAGGGACGGTATTCAGTGGATGTGTACGTTCTGCGTATTCAAATCCAACGAAGAGTGTTATTACAAGGACGAGCTGAAAAGGGAAGCAGCCATGTCCAAAGGAATATCACAGCACATGCTGGTGAGCAGTGAGCGCTCTGTGAATCTGTCTGTCTGTCTTTGTGTTCAACCTTTCTTTGCCGTCACTCTTCTTCCTTGCATCAACAGGAATGTCAGTATCTCCTCCTCTGTCTGTGCACTGCCGATGAGGAGCGAATATTTGCTACAGATCCAAGCCGCTATGTGAGTCTTTGCTGTTCCAATGAATATAAAGTTTGCTTAATAAAGCTGGCTGGATTGATTTATTAGCCATTATGAACAAAAGGAACAAAACACAAAAGGTGTTGCTGAGTATTTCCTTCATTTCTGTTTTGCACCTGCAGTTGTCAGACTACTCTGCTGTGGTCAAGACTCCGATGTGGCTGGGCAATGTAGCAGACAAACTGGAGGATCAGCTCTACAAGACCGTTGGAGAGTTTGTGTCCGACGTCGAGCTCATTTTCACCAACTGTGCCTCGTACAACCGAGTAAGAAAGCGTCATTAAAAACCTCCACATGACATGCAGCGGTTAGATATCAAACATGACATTGTGTTATGCTCTTTTGCAGGACAATGCTGAATACCGTGCCAAGGGCAACAGACTCAAGGAGTTATTTGACGGAGATTTCAAGAAAGTGTTCAACGTCAGCGACTGACGCAGCGTTCTGTCCTCCAACACAAAGCTACTGAAAAAAGGCTAAACGTGTCTAAATGTCGAGAATTACAGACTTGTAATTTCCGTTTCCAAAACTTAAGTCCTGAATGTTGAATGTTATGCCTGAGTGAGCCGCCTCAAATGTCGGTATAAAAGATGAATTCAGTTTGAAATTCCTCATTACTGTTGAAAATGGTCAAACGTGGAGAGCTCAGTGAAAATCAAAGAGTCCTTCATGATGCTGGACAGGTGGTCTAACACATTTGTTAAGCACTTTACGCTTTGTCTGGATATAATATTCTAAAAGAAATAAGATAAGGGTCTTACTCTCCAGCTTAATGAATGAAATGTAATTAATTTAAGAAATTAAAAGTGCTAACACTTAAATTTTATAAGTTAAAAGGGGAACTCCACCAATTTTACACATCAGCCTGTTCACAGGTCTTGGTGCATTATGTTTACAAACGGGTGTAATGAGCCTTTTATGGCTCCAGAGGGAGCTACTCTGAATCTGACAAATGATCTCAAATGATGTCATGCAACATGAGTTGCATTGTGGGTAAGGTAGGCGCTGGGTTTTTTTTAAAAAGTGATGAATGACTGGTATGCTATTTGTACGTTTTTCTGTTTTAAACTGCACAATAGTAAAAAAAATATGTACTTCTTTTATTGCCCTGTTTTTTTTTTTCAGATTGTAATATCATGAATGTATTGTAGAAGTCAGAATGTGTATATCTGTCTGAAGAATTTCCATGTTTTTATATGTTTTCAAAATAAAATGTTTGTCTACATGTTTAATGACATAATCTTTGTTTATTTAAAAAAAAATACTTTTTATTGGTTTTAAATGTAGAAACAACAAGACATGATAACAAATAGCCCAGAATGGCCAAACAGCTAAATTCAAAAGCTAAAGAAAATAATTATTATAATTGGCAACAAAAAGTCATGTGCAAAAAAACAAATCATAGATCTAGCTCGTTTCCAGTCCGCAGCATTGAAGCATGAGTTAAGGGTAACCTGTCATCAGCAGCCTGTTTTGTTGTTGCGAGCAGAAAACTGCCTGCGCATGAGGAGCAGACGTATCAGCTGTCCAAACCATACCTGGACTAAGTAGTCAGTAAAAAATAAAATAAATAATAATACTAGAACTACACCTCTATTGAAACTGCATGTAATACACAGAGGGGAAAGGGAGTGGTTGATTTTGTTTAAAGGTCAAATGTGTAACATTTAGGTGGATCTATTTCATGTAATATTCATACACATGTTGTCATTAATACATACAATATGTATTATATACCTGAAATCAATCAATCTATCAATCTATCAATCTATCTATCTATCTATCTATCTATCTATCTATCTATCTATCTATCTATCTATCTATCTATCTATCTATCTATCTATCTATCTGAATAAATAAATAAATAAATAAATAAATAAATAAATAAATAAATAAATAAATAATAGATTGGATCCTCTGTAGAGTGAAGCTTTATTGCGGAGTAAACATGAACCGCATGTGCGGTCAGTGACGTCACTGTCGCCAGCAGCAAATCTGTGCTGAGGGCTGCGCAGCCGCTCTGCGCATCCGTCGGGCTGAGGTGGTGGACAGCGCAGCCATTTCTCTGCCCCTCATGAAAAACATGCGGAGGGAGGAGGAGGAGAAGGGAGAGGGGGGGCAAAGCATGCGTGTCCATCACGCGCACAACTAACCCGACGTGCGGGAGTCATGACTTTAGAGGCGCATACCGAGGCTGAACCCAGCACCGCCGATTGAGATCCGGGATCTCCAAACTTTCTCCCAAAATCCAACGCCTGCGCAGACAGAACAGGCTTCTCCATTGTGTGTGTGTGTGTGTGTGACTGCCATGGAGGGAAATCTGCAAGGAGGCAGCAGCAGCTGCAGCAGGGACGTCTCAACAATGCATGTGAAGACTGAAGCAGTCGATGAGAACACATCTGCGCTGGTTTTGGGCAGTCAGGAGTCGCCTGCGCCCTGCGGAGATACCGCATGCAGAGGAGGAGGAGGAGGAGGAGGAGGAGTGGATCAGACTGCAGAGGAGCTGGCTGACACAGAGCTGCAAGCAGCCACGACAGCCACTCCTGTGCTGCTGTGTGAGTTCACATTTCATGGGCTCCTTCTTTTCTTTTCTTTTCTTTTCTTTTCTTTTTTTTATTATAGTGCAAAATGAAATAAGTCATTCCATATTTAAATCTGTCTGTCTAAATGTCTCTTTTAATCAGATCCTGTGAGCACGGACCGCTTCTTCACCACGTCAGGAGATGGAAAAACTTACCTGAAGATAGCTCCAGGTGAGTGCATCAGTCAGTGTGAGTTACACAGTATGTCACAGTTAAATAAAACACGCACAGGATCTTCTTACAGTACACATACATATAAATCTGAGGCGGTTACGTGATTCTTTCTCAACCTTTCCTGTCTAAAAAGTCATGTATTGTTGTGAGTGTGAAGGGAGCTCCAAATATAATTTACATACAAATGATCAGATATTTTCAGCCTGTTTCACCTTAAAGCAACTGAAAACTTTCTTCAAATTAGGAAATATTTAGGACTAAATAATAAACTTAAAAATAAAGAATCACCTTAAAGCAACACTGCATAGAAATGGGTATTTTTGTGATGTAGTGTCCATCACTGTGCTAAATATAAACAGCTGTGCATCGATATTTGTTATGATTATATTACTTATGATCAAAAAATAGCGAGTCGATACTTCTTAGTCCAACAGCAAGAAGCTCAGCTCGGTATCTGTCTTTTAGCCTTTTAGTTGAACCTTTCACCAACAACTAGTCTTAGCTTCCTCCGTCAGTGTCCTCTTCAGTCTGTTCGCCTCTGTCATTATGTCCATAGAGGCTGCTGAGCCCGGTTACATTGCTCGCTCACCCAGCTCCGGTTCTAGCATAACACTTCCCTGTCCTGGGCTTGAAAACCTCCAAAACGCCTGTGGTACAAACACTGACACTCCCCCGGTGCTCTGAGCTCACAGTCCGGTCGGCCCGGCTGACAAACTGAGCTAACAGCAGCTACAGCTGGCAGCAGTTTACTTCACTGTCCATCAGGAAACTCTGTAAATCACAGAGAGTTGAGGCAGAGAGGACACCAGAGGTAAACTGGATTATATTTTATAGAAAACCAGAAAACATTTTCTCCATAAAATATGATCCAGTTTCACCAAAGTCAGTGAAATAGTTGGTGGTGTGTAACTTAGTGCTGTAAAGTGTTACGTACTTCTCACGGCTGCACCTGGAGCACAAATGACCTGATTTTAAAATGTGTGTCCTCTCCCAGCTTCAGCGATGCCACCTGCTCTTTCAGAGAAGACGCTTCCCTCCGGCTCCGATTTCTCCTCCAAAGCTGTTTTGTGTCTGATCGAGGCCGTCGGACGCCGCTGGGGCCTGTACGAGACTCGGGAACGCTCGCAGCTCTTTCAGAGCGTCCAGGAGGAGATGGCCTCCAAGGGTCACGTGATTCCTGTCGAAAAGATCCGCCGCAAGTGGAACAACCTCATCGTCACGTACAAGAGGGTGAAAGATCGCAGCCGGGAGACGGGACACGCTAAAACGTCCTGGGAGTTCTTTGATGTGAGTATGACGTTTCCACACGGGGATCAAATGTTGGATCAAATCTAAAAATATCTTCTCATGGTTTATGTATCATTTTGGGGGCTAATTTGGACTGCAACTGGCTCGGGAAATAGAACTGGATCAGGTCTGACGTCTGACCCAGAAACCAAGCTCCAATACAAAACTATGTTTACCCATATTGACTGCTGTGCAAGCAGATGTTTCCATGATTTAAATGAGTTATAATGATTTAGAGTAACTGGCAGATTGTTCTGCTTCCTCTCACAGTACAAAGACATGCAATTAATTGGCTAATTGGTGGCTCTAAATTGTCCGTAGGGTTTGTCTCTATGTGCCCTGCGATGAACTGGCGACTCCAGGGTGTACCCCTGCCTTTGCAGTTTCACACAATGCAATGCAAAAACAAAAAGTACATTGATAAGTACAGGCGAGATTGGAAGGCTCCTTGACACTCCTTACTGTCGCATCAGTATCTAAAGGGGGCAGGGTCTGGTGACTGATCTGTTATTAATAGACAGATTAATTGGAAAGAAACAAGAAACAGGAAGCCCAGTTGTTGGCCAGTTCATAGCAGTCAGCAGCATAATCATATAGAGCCTAGTGTATGAATGAACTGCTCTATATATAACTTGTTCATTTCCTCTGATCCGTCTAGTTGATGGATGCCACACTCTGTGACACCGTCGGCACGCAAATCATCAACAACAAAAGAAACCGAGCTGGAAACGCTCTTTCTGCGCTGCCCGGGCCTTTGGCAAAGATCGCAGCAAAACCACAGCTTCCACCGCCGCCCAGCATCATCCGCCCCAACGGGGACTTTGCTTCGACTGGTGTTCTGGAATCAGCGGGTCAGGGAGCCATCAGCAGTCAAATCATCAATAGCACTGCTGCCATTACTTCAATGACTACAGCCAGCATTAGCCCCACAAATGCTCCAGACCTCAAGCCCCTGATCGTCCTCAACAGCGACATTGTTACGACCAGTATTCATCCAGCCACCATCGTGCCGTCTCCATCTTTTATCTCCTCCCCTTGTTTTACAGAGACAGCTTCCACTTCTCCTTCCCTTGGCTTGACTAGTAACACAGACCTCAACACGTCGCGCTACGTTGGCCGCAAAGCTCCGTCGTTCTCATCGGGTGTCATACCGTTTCGCCTTAGCAACGCGCCCATCGGCAGCAATCAGAATCTCCTCGGCCTCTCCTCCTCTTTTCCACCCGCTTCCTCGTGCCTCACTTCGTCTGTTTCCACCTCGTTGTCTGCGACGACTACGACGTCGGGAGCTGAAAGACAGAACCAGAAAGTAAACGAGGAGCAACCCGGCGCCACTTTGTGCCAGGAGATTCTGAAGCGTCAGGAGGAGCAGGCTTACCTGGACCGGGTGGCCCGTCGCCGGGTGGAAGCCAGAGAGAAGAGGCGCGAGAGGAGGGAGGTACGGATGGCGGAGTCCCTCGGGAGGATAGCCACGGCCCTGGAGCTGCTCTCTTCCAAACAGGACACGGTCATTGCCCTCCTGCAGAGACTGGCTGACCGGAAGTGATGAGGGACGTCACGATTCTTCAAATCCATGCTTTGATTTGACTTTTTAAGCTCACAGTTCGATTGGATTTGAAACATTTTTACCCAGCACTGATGGCTATGCCATTTTCAGACTATCAAGTCTTGATTTGTAAAGATCAACAGTCCATTGGTTTTATGTCATGTACACTTTAAAACTCTTCATTAAAAAGATAAGCGACATGGTATCAAGTGTGATATAATCGCCAAATCTTTTTTTTGGTGGAATGGACTAGTCCATAAGATCAAATAAAATAAGTTGAGTTACGCAGGGTCAAGCAGGTCAAATCTTTAGATTGTTACTGACTTCTCCTTGAGATACAGAGCAGCTGTATGTTTGTGTTTAGGTCAGAGGAAAGCGCTGTCTCGCTCACCTTGACACAACAGGTAGGTACATAAAGTAGAAGCCTTGACAGAGTCGGACATCAATGTCGGACCACTAACATATTTCCTTGAACATAAGAGTAGCTGTGGCACTTTTCAGGGGTCATACAGACGAGCCAGAGAGGACCGCTCGGCATCATATCATGACAAGTGTGTTGATAAATGCTCCATTCTCCAAGCTTCAATAAACCGTTCAACATAAGACGACTTGGACTCCTGTGCACTTTCTCTCCACCCACTGAACATTGATGAAGAAAATTCTCCACAACAGATGCTCACCTGCAAAAATCCAACAGGAGGATCGATCATGTTCTGAGAGAATGGAGGGTTACAGTCTGGAGAGCAGAGAGGCTCTGTAACTCCTGTCATGTAGTGAAATGGGTTTTACTTGTAGACTTAATGTACCAAACACTTTGTACTTATTTTGTACTAAAAGACTAGAGCACTGGAAAATAAAGACACTTACACTATCAACAGGAGGGTATGACTTCAGATCAGCATGGACAAGAGGAATAATTACAATAACAAATGTAAATGTGAGTATTGCTTTAATGTAGGCTCATATGGGGTGCCGTTTGTAAAGCGTCTCGCTCTGAAAATAACAGCAACATTTTGTCACATTTAGCTAAAAACAATGTTTAAAAAACTGGTTTGAATTTTTGAGAGTCACTTTTTTACACATTTAGAACAATATTTGTGAACTTAGAGATATTTTAAATATTTAAATCCAAATGTTAAATGTTAAATCTAAATGTTAAATATATATCTAAATGTTAAATATAAATCTAAATGTTGAAGTTAAATGTTTCGGGTGAAACTAAATATTTAGCTAAAATGCAAATTCAAATGACGGTAACCGGAAGTGCCAAAATAAAAGCTCGAGAAGGTCAGAGCGTCTTTATAGTGGCAAATAACGAATAAAACCCATCTTATCCGGGGAAATGGACTCTTGGACATGGATTATCGTGATAATAACTACCTAGATGAACAAACTATAAAGACACTCTGACCTTCTCGTGCTTTTATTTTGGTACTTCCGGTTACCGTCATTTGAATTTGCATTTTAGCTAAATATTTAGTTTCACCCGAAACAACATTTCACAGCTTCAACATTTATATTTATATTTAACATTTAGATATATATTTAACATTTAGCTTCAACATTTAGATTTATATTTAACATTTATATTTAGGTTTATATTTAACATTTATATTTACATTTAGCATTTAGATTTTACATTTAACATTTGGATTTAAATATTTAAAATATCTCTAAGTTCACAAATATTGTTCTAAATGTGTAAAAAAGTGACTCTCAAAAATTCAAACCAGTTTTTTAAACATTGTTTTTAGCTAAATGTGACAAAATGTTGCTGTTATTTTCAGAGCGAGACGCTTTACAAGCGGCACCCCATAGGCTCAAGTCAAAAGTGGAGACACCGGCCACCAGATGGCGATTTTTATCTGTTGTCACGCCTCTACAAACAAAGTTTGTAACATTAAACTTAGTTCCCTAGTTGCAAATTAAATGCTGTCTAAAATACTGCATATATATACATGAATAATGCTCTGTGTAGAAGTATAGTTTATTCCAAAGGAGAATATTTTTCAGGTCTTGTGAAACTTGTGAAACTTTATTTGCCAAGTGTGTTGCTCATTTCCTTTTACACAGTTTTACTTTCACTGTCAGTTTTAGAAAGGAAGACCTAAACAAGGAACGCTGGACTTCGTCTGAGCAGCAGAAACTTAGAGAAACATGGTTGTCGGCAGCCCGGACAATGTTTCTGCCAACATCCCTGACATACAGGCTGCCGGGGATCAAGAACAGCCGGAGACACCTGAAGGTAAGTCTGAAGAAGAACTTTAAAAAACAGCACTTTCTACTTCTTGTGTACTTTAACCTGTTAGTTATTGTTTCTGTGTTCAGCTGCTCATAAAGTCGAAATCTCAACGGGTTTAATATAAAATGAACTTTATTCAAAAGGATTTTACATTTGTTTACTTATAGGACAACTCATGAGGAGTTTTTTAAATCACGTGGCTCACTGTGTTGGCACATGTTCAGGAGCTGCAGGCAATCATTGTTTTATCTTTTATTTACTCTTTGCTGGCCTTTCCTCTCCTCTTCTGTTTGCATTAGATAAGTAGACCGTGTTTTTTTACTCATGATAAACTTTACCCTTTTTACAAGATTACTAAAGACTTGTAATGTTAATGTAATGTAATTTACCACGTCTTAAAAAGAAAGCGAAACATTTACCTCATTGACAAATTTGTCTGACTAGTTGTTTACTTTAGTCACTTTTTCCTGGGCTGGTCTGACTTCTTTTTTTTTATTTGACTCTATTTCGGTGTCAACCCACACCTCCCATTGTTCATTGTCATAATCTGGGTTGATCGCCTCACAGCTGACTCCTTATCTGTAGTCCAACATGCTCCTTAGTGAGCTCTGATAATTTAGTAACAGTCTGAGACGTCTCCTCTCACTTGTTTCTCATAATAACAAATTCTGGATCAGTCAGTTTGTTCAAAATCAAACTGGTTTGAGCTCTGTCTGCTTAACACCGGAAAAAGTGGTTGGAACTAAGAGACAATTATTTCAGGCCACAACCAGTCATTTATTGGTAGAGATCAACCGCAACTGCAACTGGGGAAATCTTGGTCCCTGGTCTGATGAGTCTGCATTCATACTGTATGCAGTATGTTAGTTTAGTTTAAAAAGGCCTTACACGTCTCTGGTCATGGTGTCAGCAGGTGAACTGAACTTTGCACATGACACTTTATGACACTGATTTGCACTTTTGTACTGTACCATATTTTATATTTTATACCCCTTATTTTATTTTTATTTCTATACTAGTTTATCTTTTCTTTTCTATATATGTTCTGTGTATGCTCACCCCTGCCACAGTAAATTCTGTGTTTGTGTAAACTTACATAGCGAATAAAATTAATTCTGATTCTGATTCTTGACCCGGCCAAAACACTTCTGAAATGAAAGTCCAGTCACAATGATGTGGGCACGGCCTTTATCTTGACTGATACCAGCAGATTTTAAAATGAAAATGCCACACCTAGAATCAACACGTTTTGCATGAACCAAGGTCGGAATAACACAGGGTGGACTAAAAACATAAATGCCTCCAACTCCTACACCATTAATCCAGATCAGGTGGATGTTGATGATGCTTTTAGTGTAGGGTGTTGTAAATATTGTATAAGCCTAACAGAAATAACTGATACTGACTATCCACCATCAAACAGAAAATCTAAGCATGTAGTAATTTGTTTCCTGTTTGTTGAATTCACAGAGCCCCTGAGGATCATGCTTCTTGGAAAGAGTGGCGTAGGCAAGAGCTCGAGTGGGAACACCATCCTCGGGAAGAAAGTGTTTAAATCCGACATGAAGGTGGTGAGAGTCACCACACAGTGTGAGAAGGTGATGGGGATAGTTCCTGACGTGCCTGTCTGTTTGACTAAGAAAGTTAAGGATGTGCCTGTCGCTGTGATCGACACGCCCGGCTTCTTTGAGACAGACAGCAACATGGAGGTCAATGTGGGAAAGATTCTGCAGTGCTACAAACTCTTGGAACCAGGACCTCACGTCTTCGTGCTTGTAGTCCCTGTAGGACGGATGACTCAGGAAGATCGAAATACCAACGCGCTGATCGAAGCGAAGTTTGGTCCAAGAGTGTGGGACTACACCATCGTGTTGTTCACTCATGGGGATCGTTTGGAAGATCAAACAATAAATGATATGATCACAGAGAGCGACGCCAACCTTCGCAACTTCATACGCAAGTGTAGCGGCGGCTTCCATGTCTTCAACAACAAGACCCAGGAGGACCCGGAGCAGGTGACCAGTTTTATAGCAAAGGTCCAAACACTGGTGGCCCTGAACGGAAAGAAAGTTTACGACAAAACCATGTATCCCAAAGAGGAGAGGCAGATTCAGGAAAAACAGGAGATTATCCTGGCAGAGAGAGATGCTGAAATCAAACACAAGGAGGAACAGTTGAAGGAACGTTACCAGGGGACAGAACTGGAGGCGAAGAAGGAGAAGCTGTGGAGGATGGAGGAGAGTGAATCAAGGCTGGCTGCAGAGAGGAAGATCAGGAACTCCCTGCTTTGGAAGGCCGCGATAACCATCATAGTGTTGATGATACTAAGTCTGGTTGCTCCGGTTCTGTTGCCCATTACGTTAATCGGCATTCTGTGTTTGATTGTCGTCATGTATCGATCTACTTCTTATTCCAAGAAAAATGATTAGGTGTGTTTTGAGGAAAGGGAGAGAAGCACTGTCACTATCCATCAATTATTTGAGTCTATAACAGGTGTTCAATCAACGTAGTGGATTTTAATTCCAGGGAAATCGTCAGCTCATCATTAGAAAACTGTGTTTATCATTTGAAATTATTTTAGCTTCCTCGTTATTTAAACTTAATCCACTACTATTTAACACAATTATAAAAAATATATTGTTTAAACTAGTTTTATCATCAGTTCTGTTCAATCATTTGGCTGTAATCATAATGTGAAAATCTGTATTTTTTGTGTAAACTAAAATAAAGAATAGACAGTCTGACTAAGAGTATTTATCAGCCTCACTTTTCATCACCCTTAACCTATCCAGAGCACAGAGATTGTCCGTTACACCACAACATTAGATATAAATGTTTTCTATAAAATGTCTTGATCATACGAATGCAGTGTTAAAAACAACATTAGAGAGCGCTCTATGTGCCTCACTTGTGATTCGGTTACTGTATGTCTAAAGAGCAGGATTGTGTTTATATTTCTGTTTTGCATCTTTTGATTTATTATGTTTATTGCTTTTCACACACACACACACATATATATATATATATATATATATATATATATATATATATATATATATATATATATATATATATATATATATATTATAACTGCTGGATATGGCATCTGTGAATACTTCCTTTCATCTAAAATTATTCTCATAATACACACCTGAGCATATAGCCTGTGTAATAATGACTCGATTGTCGAACTTTGTTGCTCCTTCTTACAGAAAGTTGCAGGGTTTCCTTAAATTCAGTATTTTAGGGGTCGAAATGTTTCCTAAAACTGGTACACTGGTCTGTTAATTGGAAAACAGTGTGGGAAGTTCAAGTATAAGGATCTACAGGGAGCTATGCAGTTCTTAAAATCTTAAATCTCAAAACCAAGGCAGTTTAAAACCCAGAACACCAACAACCAGACACCCAAAGCTTGTTTTTCCACAGTACGCCTGCAGAGCAGAGCCCTCTGCTGGTGCATGGACAAACAGCTGAAGCTCACTGTGATGATTCAAATGTTTTGTGGGAGTGTCTCCCTCTTTAAACTTTCTGTTTCATTTCTCTCGTTGAGGCGCAGCAGAGGTAAGACACAGCTGCTAAATAAGACACAGCTTTATCTGTGATAACTCTCGTATAAAGTGGTTTTGATGGCTGCATGTAGTTTTGTGAAACAGTTATTTAAAATAAGCAGACATGTTACATAATGCAGTAAGTGTATGTTTGCTTTAAGTGATTAGAATATAATGGGTGGTGAACAGTGCACCATTACAGTTCTTAAGACATTCTACTTAAAGCTACCGGATATGAAAATCTGTGATCTTTTCATATTAAACTAGTCTCATAATACATTATGCTGTGGTATTATAATTATATAACCTATGTGGAATTATGACTCCTGTTCTCATCGTCTTAAGTGTTTTAACCCTCTCTATTCTTCCTTCAGGTGGATAGATATTTAATATTTTCAAAATAAAACAGGCTTTGGTGCAATAAAACGAGTACAGGGAAATGTGAAGTTGGCACACAGATTTACAGGAGAGCTTTTAGAGAAAAGTGAAGTGACTTCGCGGCTTTTTTTGTGTGTGCAGGAAATGAGTAAATTATGACCCATGTAGAGCGAAAAAGCACCGCTGTCATGAATTATGTATGAAAGCTTAATAATGATAATACATATTGTTATACTGTTCTTTTGTGGTTAATGAAAGTTTGTTTTGAAAGGTACAGAATAAAGTTATCAATGTGCAAAGAAGACTGAATGGAGAGGAAAAGAGCACGGTTAAGAATAGAGTCTGATGATGAAGAAGAAGAAAAAGAAGAAGAAGAAAAAGAAGAAGAAGAAAAAAACAGGAAACTCAGTTTAAGGAGTAGAAAGAAAACCAAATATACTGAAGATGATGAGGATGAGGAGGAGGACCAGGACGAGGTTGAAGAAGAAGGTGAAGAAGACGATGAGCAGCCAGGCCCGTCCACCCAGAACAACCACACACAAGAAAGTGAGTCTTTATGTGATAGATTTAAGCATCCATGTTTGTTTGTTTTTTAAATAATTTCAAGATGTACTGAGTAAGTTTTCTCGCCACAATCCCAGGTTGAGTCATTTAATATCGAGTGTTTGCAGATACGGTCTTAATCGATTCCACTTAACCTAATCGAGACCATCGACTCCTGTGTGCTGCGAGCCAAAATGATTTGTCAGTGGAGTCTGGTGGCTTTGCAGCTGAAGCGAGCTACAGGACCAATTCCAAAACTTTTTTGCATCTAATAAAACAACAAACAGAGCTTAGGTTTGTGCTCAATATAGCCGATAAATAAAATAAAGTGTTGATGCAACTCTGTAAAATCTGCAGGATTTTTGAATGTGACCTGTGGAAACAAAACCGGCCTCCTGGATAAGGACAAGCTGTACCAGGGTACGCAGAAACTCATTAACTTCATGATTCATAAAGATGTAAACACATTATTGTTCATTATGTTCTAATCGTGTTTCTGTTTGGGGTTGCTCTGTTTAGCTGTGAAGTGCATCAAGTGTGGGGACAGCTGGTTTTCTCCCTCTGCTTTCGAGGAACTTGGGGGAAAAGGCGCCAATAAAAAATGGAAAACAAGTATTCTCTATGACAAAAAGCCTCTGAAGTTTTGGATTGAGGTAAGAGTTTCTTAACTTTACGTGAACTTTTCTTTATTGAGTAAAATCAAAACAAACACAACAAATAAACTGCCTAACTTCTCACCATTCTCACAGCAAGGTCACTTAACCACCCCACGATTTAAAAAGACTGCAAAGGTAACCGAACGTCACTACACCGTGATACTGATTTTATAAAACAAATACATTCAACTTTGACAGTTATGATGAGTTTCATATTTTTTGTTTTCTTTATTCTCCCAGAAAATGAAAATCCGATCATCAAGTCGCACATCAGAGAGCACTTCTGAAGGTTTGTACGCACTTTCTTGAAATTGTAGTTTTTAGTTAAAACAACAAAAACCAGAGTGCATGCAAAGTCAATATAATTCATTTTTTTTTAGATTTACCACGTAGTAATCGATGATTACTTAAAGTGTACATATTATTATACCCCTGTCAAAAGAGTCAGAAATACAGTCCGCAGAAGAAACTGAGGAAGATGATGTTAAAGATGAAGACTGGATTCCAGGCAGTGAAGAACTGGTACTGGAGACAGAGGAAGAGAGGGTAGAGCTTGGAAATAATGTCGAGGTTGTAGACTTGACGAGAGTTGACGAGAATAAAGAAGAGGAAGATGAGGTGGAAAAGGGAGAAATGGAAGATGGGGATATGCCCGCTGTTGATGAAAACGACATCAGTGATGTTGAAGGTGACGTTTCCGACAGGAATCATCATCTGTTAAAAAATAAATAAATAACAATAAAGATAAAGCATGTGAGGCTACTAGTATCTCTTTGCACATGTATGAAAATCACTCTTTTTCTTTCAGGCAGGGAAGCAAAATCGATAATTCCAACACCCCTGAGGGAAGTAAAAGTTGTCATCAGAAGGCTTCCAGAGGTAAGACGAAGAGTTGTGTGTGTGTGTGTGTGTGTGTGTGTGTACTCTGTTATATCTCTCAACACACTTCCTTGAACAACCTTGAACAACACTTGAACCTCATGGTTCATTGCCCCCAGGGGAGCTAACTAACCTGAATGCAGTCACCTCTGTTTTATAGTTCTTGTGAATTTTCCATGCTGTTGTTTCTCCAAATATACCGTATTTTCACAACCATATATATATTTATATAAGAACAACATCATAAAGTCAGATTTTGGTCTTAACTCATGACGAATAATGTAGTTTCTGCGTTTTGTCTGTGTAGGACAACATTAAAGGTCCAGTGTGTCAGATTTAAGACGATCTAGAAAATGAATAAAATATATTGTCATTAGTGTTTGACACTCTCATATCTGCAGAGAGAGAGAGAGGGTCCTCTTCCATGGAGTTTCTACAGTAGCCCAGAATGGACAAACCAAAGGCAAGCTGTACTCAGTGGGTTGCAATCTGTAAACTCACCACTAGATGCCACTAAATCCAACACACTGGACCTTTAACTGTTTCAAGATGAACAAGACGTTGTTTTCTCAAACTGGGATTTTCTCCATTATTGTTTTTTTAAATATATTTTTCCAGTTTCACTAACCGTACAAAATAAATACTGATAAACTCTCTGACTTAAAAAAAAACAAGAATAAAATACAACAAGTCCTACATCTGTGTATCTGGTGTCTACTCTAGTTTCAGGTACAAACGAATGCACTGATGGAGTATCCACTAAAAGGTTTGTAAAATAATTGTCCTACTCAAACAGGAGTTTAATTTTACTTGCATAGTGCCTATTTTACTTTTAGTCCAAGTGATTTCATTCTGTAACCTCAGTCTCATTCATGAACAGACAGTGAAGATGAGAGAGCACGCAACGGTTCGCCAGTAGACAACCTCTCCATCACAGCATCCGTGCAACTCGATCACTCGCATATGTCAGAGACATCGACCATCGGAGGCGATAAGAAAGAAAACCAGGAGGTTTTTACAGAAGACAGTGAACGAGAAGAAGATGAACAGAGAAAAATCAAAACTGAAAGTTCTCCAACGCTATCTGCACCAGCTACCATGTCCCAAGACATCAAACCTGAAACTAAGCACATCGGATCACTCTGCGATCACGCTGCCGACCTCTGTGCCTCCCCTGTGCTGGTAGTTACTGTGACAGACACACATTTGGTTGACATTAAAGGTTGGCATCAAATAAAGATTTAAGAGCTCTTTTAGTGGTACGATGGTTTAAAATGTCATGGATTTGTTTTAATATTTGACATTTTGTCCTTTGCAAAGGCGACTGGGAGGAGGGTCATTGTGAAGAGATGGAAGAAAAAGAAGGAACGCAAACAGAGATGAGGCCTGCACTTTTAGAAGAATGTGAAAATGCTTCTGAAGAGCGTCTCCACATGTCAAGACGTGACGCCACTGGTCAACCTTTTGCAACTGGAAACATCAGAGATGCCGCCTCACCACAGACATTTATTAAGGAAGAAATCTCAGCGGCAATGGGTGAGTTGAGAAACCTTAAGAGAAGTAATTTCTTCTTTGTGCAAGACTGAAAATATATTTAAATATATTCTACTAACTGTACAGATTATGACCCTCCCACTACATCCCTGAGTTTGTTGGTTGGATGTAAATATGAGATGACAGATGCCATCACCTCTAGCCATGACACAGCAGAATTACAAGTGATGCTCCTAGAGACCGGGTAAGAGTCTAACGATCGCATCATTCAAATAAACAATGACGTTTAATTTGCATGCAAGGACATGAAGAGAATTTGTCTCCACAGAGTTCCCCAAATAAGCCAAACCTCAGACACGACTCCGGTCCCGGACATCGCGGAGGCTCGGTCGTCTGGGAGCTCAACCAGCTGTGATCTGGACACGATGGACCTGGATCAGCTGAGGAAGGAGAAAATAAAGATTCAGATAAGAGTGTTGAGGTTACAAGAGGAATACTACACTCAGAAAATAAAGGAGCAGAAAAAATAAAATTGTTTCGTTGGAGCCTGATGGTTCAACAATCCTAATCCAACACTTAAAACACTGGGAGTGGAAGACTTTTTTGTCTTTGTCTTCTTTTTTTTTTAGAGTTTTTGTTTTCTCTTCATATTTCGTGGCCTGTCTTCTAGCAACTATTTTACACTTTGCCTGTTCAAACAAATAAAGAATTGTTTTATATATCTGTCTATAATCTGATACAGACTTCAACTTGACCTCATTCCTCTCGCTCTTTTGTTACCGTGACAGAAAATTATTGTGCTGTAAATAATAAAGATGGTACCAGCACGATCAGAGCATCAGAAGTCTATTTTGGCAGTGGTTCAGGCACGGGACCCGCAAGAGGTCAAACGGTTGTGAAGAATAAAATAACATACTGTGGCGATCGGTGACGGGAAACAGCTCTCAGCAACTCTTTAATAACATTCAACCGAGGGGACAAGAACTCCATAATGAACGAATGTATGCTCTGTTTTTACATGCACAGTAGTTAATTAGAAGTAGCGGTCTATAAATATTTAGTACGTTTGTGTATATATATATATATATATATATATATATATATATATATATATATATATATATATATATATATATATATATATATATATATATAAGTGAGTCATTGTAGTTTGGAGAGCAACAGAAAGAAGCTGAAGCTGCTCCGTTTCTGTGACTTTAATAAAAATCAATACAAAAATCCACAAAACAATATTTATTACCAGCCGCGTTTCCATTCATGTGTGACATTACAAAAAAACTTGAATACATATCGTTAATTTGTACATTTGTATAACAAATATAACAGTTGTTACTATTACAGCAGCTATTCTGTCATATTCCCTTCTTCTTCGTCATCTTCCTCTTCATCGTCGTCTTCATCAAAGTATTTATCCTCGGCATCTCTGCTGACTATGTCCAGGTTGTCGTAGTCCGGGTTCTCATCCACCTCGCTGTGACGGAAGCACACAAAAACACTTAAACACCCAGGTATGACCTTAAATTTGAAGTTGAAGAAGGTTACTGTGGTTTCCCCGTGTCTTTAAGCGGTGTGGCTGACCTGTAGTTGAAATCTTTGTCTTTGCCATCGAGGAAGCGTTGATGCATCTGACTGATGAACTCCTCCCTGAGCAGAGCCTTCTCCTCTGGGCTGGGCTCTCCTTCCTGCCGCTGGACAGTGTTATCTACAGTAGGAACACAGAGAGAGACACGTGATGACCGACAGAACAGAGACTACATTTATTTTAGAACCAGCTCCACCCGTCACCCTCTCTAACCATCGTCTTCTTCATCCTCCTCCTCTTCCTCTTGTGCGCCCTCCTCTCTCTCCTGCTCTTCCTGCAGACGATTCTGGATGAGACGCTCCTGGTAGGAGTTGAGGAGGAGGTGTGCGAGCCCTCCAGTGCCTCCTGCTGGAGCTCCTGGTCCAGACTGTGCATCCTCCAGCAAGGCTTCCTGGGAGCGCTCCAGCACCTAAAACATGAATCACACAGAAATGAGACAAACCACCTAAACTGTTTATTACTGACAGCGCTGCATCACACACTCACCTCCTGATCAGTCAGGTACTGGCCGATATATTGTTCATACAGCAGCGGCTCCCTGATCCGCATCTGTTCCTCACTGAAATACTGACCCTCTGTGACAGAAGAGGGAAGACAAGAAAGATACACACAGTTATTACACTTCATCTGATATAGAGTACAACTACAGACTCCTCCAGACTGCCAGTGGAAAAAAAAAAAGCCTCTACCCTTCTGCAGGGCCCTGAGGGCGGCGTAGCGCTGGTTTCGAACCCTGGTCCTGTTGGTGCACGCTGCAGCTCGTCTCTGTATCACTTTGCTGTAGTGCTGGACCCGCGGATCTGAGCAGACGTGTGCAAACGCCGACAGGTCCTGGGGCTTGAGGCAAGCCTAGAAAACAGGGAGAGCGGATCACACAATTAAAAATCAGCGAGCACAGTAAGCTGTTATTGATTTCATGATGTCGTCAGCGAGAGGGTGACGTTTGTAACTGTTACTGTAGCTTCCGTTAAGCCACAGATGAACTTGACTTGACAGTGTTAGATCAGTGTTGCGTTCAAGACCACCTAAACCGAGACCATGATCAGAGGATACCGAGGCCGAGACAAGACCAAGACTTTGACAGGTCATACATAGGTAGCTAATATGTCCCCCAGACAGCAACAGCTTCTTCTTCTCCTCCAGGTGGTGCGAGGGAGTTTTACAACCAGACACTAATAAATAATAATCACAACAAAAACATCAGACAATTCACAGAAAATTCAGTGACATTGCTGAAAGGAGTGGTCTGAACTGGTCCTGAAATAAAATCCTAAATCCTCTTTGTCTGAGACTGAGACAAGACCATCAAGAAGTGGCACCGGCCTCAAGGCTGAAATCAATCTGGAGTACTACAACACTGACATGGATTAATCTTAGTCCCAGATTAGGACGTGGAGTCTTTAATTTAGTCATGAGTGTGTGATGCAGAGGAAGAATTATTACACACACTGAGCTATTTAATAACACCAGTGTTGATACTAAAGAGTGCATCAGTATCCACTGATGGATTTTTCAGATTTAATACACACATACATTCAAACACTGGGCTGTGTGTGCATACATACACGTGTGTGTGTGTGTGTGTGCACATACATACATACGTGTGTGTGTGTGTGTGTGTGCACATACATACATACATACATACATACGTGTGTGTGTGTGTGTGCACATACATACATACGTGTGTGTGTGTGTGCACATACATACATACATACATACGTGTGTGTGTGTGTGTGCACATACATACATACGTGTGTGTGTGTGTGCACATACATACATACATACATACGTGTGTGTGTGTGTGTGTGCACATACATACATACGTGTGTGTGTGTGTGCACATACATACATACATACATACGTGTGTGTGTGTGTGTGTGCACATACATACATACGTGTGTGTGTGTGTGTGCACATACATACATGTCTGTGTGTGCACATACATACATACGTGTGTGTGTGCACATACATACATACGTGTGTGTGTGTGTGTGTGTGCACATACATACATACGTGTGTGTGTGTGTGTGCACATACATGGTACCTCTCCAGGAACACCAGCGGTCTGCTGCTGTACTGCCTCAGCAGCTCCTCTCTGCGCTCCTCCAGGCTCAGCTCAGCCTCTCCGAGCTGCTGGCTCTTCACCGGGCTCCCGCTCATGGCCACGGCCTGCAGCATGTCCTTAACACAGGCGGACTCCGCCGCGCTCACGTGCTTTGTGATAAAGCAGAAACACACAGAGACAGGTGACGCAGGTGTTTGTGTTGTCAGTAGAAGTAAACAAACAGCTGATGCGGCTCAGCTCACCTGTGGGTCTCCCCGCGGCTGCTGGCTCTCTGCAGGCCGGGTGAAGTGACACATCCAGGCCGGTGTCTCCGGCTCCTCCGCGGCTCTGCTCTCGTCCTCGCTCTCACACGGGCTCGGTTGAGTTTCGGGTTTAACGGGAGGCTCGATCTCCCCCCACATGGTCACCCGGTAACCGACTGGCTAAATAATAAAACTCAAGTTATTTGTAGTTGTAGTTCTTTAGCAACCTTCAGATACGTTTGTTTTTCCACCATGCTCGTCCGTCATTAAAACTGTCCATCGTTTTCACTACCGACACAAAGGTTCCGCCTTTACTTTTGGTTTTGTCGCCCTCTGCTGGTGACTGTTCATTATTATTATTATTATTACAAATAAAACATATAAACACACACATATACACGTATATGATGTATACACACACACACACACACACACACACACACACACATATATATATATATATATATATATATATATATATATATATATATATGCAGCTCTGTAATCAATATTTGCTGTTTCAGAGCACAGACACATATTTTGGGGTTTTTACTGTAGGAGTTTGTTACGTCACAATAAATCTGTGATTAAAATAATAATAATGATAATAATAATAATAAAATATGAGTTTACATTTACCTGTCAAGTTCCTACAGTGAGAGAAAAGGGTAACCAGAGTCACATTCCTTGTGTGTGAACGCATACCGGGCAAATAAAAATGATTCTGATTCTGAATATTGTTAGATTTTTTTTCTTAAATTGTTACTGTTGTGTAGTATTACACGTGATTACAAATTAGCCTGCGTCTCATTTCTGTTGTTACAGTGTGTAGAATACATGGAAACAAAAATATGTTATTATGAGTATTTTTATTTATTTAAGTGAGTTAAGTTATTTATTTTTTACTGTTTTTGGGTTGGTGGTGATGCAGATGAAGATGTTTGAAGAGAAAATCCGCCGACACCGTCTTAGTCGTATAACAAGTTTATTACAACAAGCACAGTGTCGAAGCAAGTACAAGTACTTGGAGAGCTTCTGGACGAAAAATGGAAAAAAAAACCCTCCCGAACTATACAGGGCAAGCCCTTATATACCATGATGAGCTTCCAGAACATGCATTTCAAGTAAACAACGTTTATAACACATCACACAAAAGGACAGGGAAAGAGAGAGAGAGCCTCCTTTCCCAGGGTACCCCAACAAATGGTCCTTTTGATCTATTGATCTGATCTCTTCTTCAGGAAATAAGGAACAGGAGACAAAACCAAAGGGGGCCCAAACTAGTTTTCTCTCTAAGTTACCTCAAAGTCCAGCTGGCCTTAAGATAACAATAGATGACAAACCAAGTACCTTGATGTAAACCATATGTCTTGTATATAATAGTATCAGCCTTAGTGTGTGACTATCTATGTGTAGACACCTCAGTGGGAAAAGTTTTTATGTTATGTTTATGTTGTCATCTTGTTTTTTAAAGTTGACCATGCTGCATCTGTTTTATTTATTGTGTATTATGCATTAATAAAAAGGAAAAGGGGTCTCTCCCTCAGAAAATAGGCCCCCGCCCCAAACATTAGACGCGGCCCTGCTGCGGATGAACACAAAGTCACCAAACCGTGTTAAATATTCTTCAGCAGGTGTTCAAGGTGCACGCGGCTGTCTCCGGACAGGTGAGTGTCACGTGACCTGCTAACCGTCGCAGGGAGGAGCCACCGACACACACACACAACAACAACAACAACAACAACAAACACCGAGCCCGGTGCTTAAACATGACCGACCGTGTGCTCGCTCGGTCCCGCGTGTGCGTGACTCAGCGCGCGGGGTCTCTCGTGGAGGAGGAAGTCTTTTAAGATGCCGCGCGCATGCAGACACCGGAGGTCGGTGTATCCGCCTTTTCAAAACAATTGTACGCACTAGTCTAAAACTTTTCTCCTCGCGCAGTCAACAATAACAGTTGTATTTTGAAAGTTTGAACAGGAAATTCACTTGTTTTGTTTTTGACTTCACGTCAGCTTTGCACGGACTTAACGGAGAAGTTGTTTCGGTTTGCGGCAGACGACGACATGGGCACCGTGCAGGAGCGGAGATAGCACCGAGGTGAGTGTTTACAGCGGAGCCTCCAGCTGGTGTCAGCACCATGAAGGCTGCATGACCGAACCTCACTGCCAGAACCCACCAGCACTGTTTACCCACTGAGTCTCACTGAGTCCAGCTGCAGCCAGCCATTCACTACTTTTATTTAGTCCAGCTGATCTGAGTTCTGTCCACCTCATCTGTCCTTTTTAAAGGTGAGCTTGTGTTTTAATATTTCTACAGCGACAGGAAAGGGTATGACATGCAGCAAAGGGCAATCGGGTTGGATTCGACCCCAGGCCGCTGAGGAAAGGACTCGGCCCCTGATACATGGGGTGCTTTACTAATATTTTGGAACAATGTCAAACACGCTTACAGTAATTTCCCCCGGGTAATGAGCTGAGACAGGTTCTCCCAGTTCAAATCCCGACCTTCACTGCAGGGCAGAACATTTGAAAAGTGACTGTAACACATGGATGACTCACGGATCCTTAAATTATTAATATTATGTGCACATTAACCCACACTTCTCTGTCACTGTTGGAGTGACTTCCCTCTGTCTCAGCCTGGTTAGTCAAAGTCTAACCTTCAGGTGCTCCGATTGCTGCTCCACCACCTGACCGACCCGTCTCCTGCTCGGCCCTCAGCTCGCTCACGCTTTCAGCCCGAGACTTCATCTCCATCTCGAGTCGATCTGATCACTGAGCTTCAGTTTCATAATGTTCTGCTCTTTACTTTGAAGCTGGTTTTCGGTCACAGTCGCTCACTTCTTTCTTAAAGTGGTGTTAGTATTCAACATTGTCAAAACCCAAACTGACAGATGACGTCTGCACTGAACAGTGTGACATTTGAAGGTGTTTCTATTTCTAATTTCTAATGTCATGTATCATCTTTCTTTCCTTTGATTTCTTCTTTAGGGTAAATGGATTGAGTGAGATGCAAATCCCCCGGGTGCCCGTTTAATAGGAACTAAAGACCAGGTATGTTTAAACTCATCTGACAAAAGTACCTGTCAACAGTAATTATGAATGTGAACCACCCCCGTCCTCTCAGGAGTCACTCACAGATGCATTAAGCGTAAAGTCGCGTTAGAAAGTCTCGTTAACTTTCCCTCTCGTGTTGATGCGTTGACAGCTGAATGTATTTCTCTTCGTACGTCGTTTACATTCCAACACAAACACGCAGACGTTAATATTGCCTCTCTTGTCTTCATACAGTAGATTAGTCTCAGGGTGAGACTCTCTTTTTTTTATAAATTTGTCAGTGAGATCGCTGTTGCATCGTTTATACTACTATGATTAAAGGACCAAAACGGCAGCCTCTGTGGGTGTGGAGTGGAGCCAGAACCTGCAGTAGTACTGCCTCTTTTGGAGCAATGTCGCAGACAGATAATGATTTCCCCGGGGTAATGAGCTGAGACAGGTTCTCCCAGTTCATATCCCGACCTTCACTGCAGGGCAGAACATTTGAAAAGTGACTGTAACACATGGACGACTCTGTGCAGCGCCTGTATTTATGATCACAGCTGAGACCAAAATATTATTGTTTTATGGGCAGTCTGGGATCAGAGTGCTAGACTTGTGCGTGATGTAACAGATTCATTGACTGTCGACTTGACATAACACCTGCCTAACAAAACTAACAAAACTAACAAACTACTCTGTGCTCCTTTACACCTTTCTCAGCTTATGTCCTCCTCTGTAAGTCGCTTTGGATAAAAGCGTCTGCTAAATGCAATGTAATGTAATGTAACACAAAAATGTGTTATTTACAAAGGGCAAACTGTTAGCTCAATATGTTATTACTAATTAATAGTACAAGGGAATCAAACACAACATCTGCATCAAAAACGACTGAGAGAGAAATAAATAAATGCATCATAATTGTGAAGCAGGGATTTTTACTCATACTATAATCATCCAGATCTAGTCTGCACTCCAGTAACTCAAGTCAAAGACGTTCAAAATAAAGAAGATAAGGAAATTAAATTATAAATCTGTGCTTGTTTAAGTATGTTATGTAATGTTATGTTAGGATGAACATCACAACATTTAATAGTCAATGAAGTTGACTAGCTCTGCCTTAAATCGCTGAGGACTTTATGTCTGGGACATGTAGCTTCACTCTCCTCACCTTGTACCATAGGAGGAGGACGTTTCACCGGCTCTCAGAGCTTCAGCATTAGCTGTAATCTGCCGTCAGCCAAAAAATGAGAAGTGTTGGACACGAGAAGTGCTGAAAGCATGACAAACATAACAGAAGTGACTAGAAGGGCGGCACGCAGTTCACATGTTCAACAGTGCACGACCTACCTGCTGCTTCATTTAGTGATTTCAGCCAGCCTGATGCAGGGAGACAGTCTGTCCGTCCGTCCGTCTGCATGTTTATGAACCAAAGAGAGCAAAGAGGAAGACGAGGACCAGCAGACTTCACTGTACCTGGTGGAGATCATCATCAGCAGGTCTTACCATAATCCTGGCACAAGGCCGCTTCATGAAGGCTCAATTCCATTTATTTTTCATAGTCTATAACTACAGCCATTAACCAAAGGTCAGTGTTTCCCTAAAACACAGAAAAAGGACAAATGCTCCGGGTGTGTTTTTTTTCCATCCAGAGACGATATTATTACACTTGTATCAGAGCCAATACTGTTACTTACCATTTCTGCTACTTCTTGTCTCCTATCCCTTTGTAAACCTGCAGCGCTTGTCCAACCATAGCTGTAGGATAAATTTGTGGTTTCAGGTTTGCATTTCATCCTAATACAGAGCAGGCACAAAGCTAATGTTGTTAGGAGTGGTAAAAGGATGGAGGAAACATAATATCCATGGAAATGAGGTGAGGTTGTTGTTGTTGCTGCCGCTTGAATGGTGACACTAAATTGCACGTCGCTGGTATAGTCTTCTCTTTTGGTGTGCTGTTTTTGCGATATCATTAGTTTATGATTACATTATTTATGATCAACAACACAAGACGTAGCAGCCTTTTATTTTCCTAAGCTCTCGCCAACAACGACTCTCGTTCGGCGGCTTCTTTTTCACTCACTCTCTCCTTTTCTCTTCTTAGCTTCCTCCGTCAACGTCCTCTTCGATCTTTTCGCCTCTCTCATTGTGTCTATAGAGGCTGTTGAGCCCGGTTACATTGTCAGCTTGCATAGCTCCTGTTCTGGCACGACACTGACTCCAACCAGCAAACATTTTCTCCATAAAATATGATCCAGTTTCATTAAAATCAGTGAAATAGTTGGTGGTGTGTGACTTAGTGACGTAAAGCGTTACGTACTTCTTGCTGGTGATCATACCCAGAGCACAAAGACGCCATTCACCTGATTAAAAGTCAGTGTAGCATCAAAATGACTTCAAATCTGTTATTTCATGATAGAAAGAGGCACTGCTTCTAGATTCCTGTACTGCAGTTTCTAGCCTGGTGTAACACTACATTTTAAGGGTCAGAATAATAAACTGGGTTACCTACCTCCCATTCCTGTGAGTAAATGTCTGGAGTGTGTACCTCTGTGTGTGTATTCGGGGTTTACCTTTCTTTGCTGCTAGAGGCTGATTATGTCACGTGTTTCCACGGAGAGCATTGTGGTGTTTTCTCATTGGCCTCGCCGTTCCAGCAGCTCTCCCAGTTTATAGTGAGTTGCCATAACAACAGAGCGGCAGACCCGTCATCAACTTTGGGTGTCCGTTACCTCTGTTATGTTCTCACCGTTAAGTACAGGCTCGTATAACTAGAAATGAGTCATTTAGACAGAGATAGAGGGTTGGAAAGGGAAGAATAGAAGGTGGTGTATGTGATGGGAGCAGAACGAGGGAGTATGAAGGGAGAGAGGAGAAAGATAAAGAGAGGCTGAACTAAAGGGAAATGCTTCATGCTCTGAGGTAACACAAGGACAGTTTTCCTGGGCGTTTGTGGCACATTTGCACCTGAAACTCTAAAAGGTTTGCACCGAGTCCAAGTGTGTGTGTGTGTGTGTGTTTATGCGTCTTCTCACTTCCCAGGTCTTTCTACAATCCTCACTCTGAATCCCTGGTAACCATGGAAACCAAGTTTGGAGAGAGACCGAATGCAGATGCCTCCATCTCCAGCCCTCAGAGTGAAGCTGTGGCCAATGAGCTGCAAGAGCTGTCCCTGCAGCCCGCCCCCAACCTGCTGCCAGTCAGAGACAGGAAGAGTGGTAAGTGGCAGTTTTTACACTCGAACCAGATTAAACTGCTTTTTACTTATTCAAAGCGGTAAAAGAGAGGTAAAAACTCGGATGTAATCAGGTGCAAACATGCAAATAAAACCCTGTTATGCTCCCATTTGATTGAATTTATCTGCTTTCTTTGTATTTAACTGTTTAAAGATGCAAAGAAGTAAATGTTCCGAGACGGAGGGAGGGTGTTTGTGTGCCACAGGTTTTTTTCCAGCATCTATTGAGCGGCTATCCACTGCTAGTGTTTACGTTTCAGACATACTAGGTCCCCCCTTCGCATTACGTCATTTTAAACAACGAGGGCCATCTTCCAAACGCACATGCACTCAGGGGTGAGCTCGCTTACATTCACACCCACACACACACACACACACACAGTGTCCAAACCAGTGAAAAATATTGTATACACACCATATTTCAGCATATTTGAAATGACGGTTTAACAACAAAGTCGACCCTAAACGTCACCCACACACTAAGACTTTGTGTGTAAGTGTCTGCACCACATGTTCCTAAAGCTACACCTCAAAGGATTTCTGTCTGCTCTTTCTAAGGCTGCAGAGAACAATCGATTTAGAAACTGGGTTCAGATGTAAGGTCCTGGTATTAAAGGTATTCTGTAAGATATGGAAGAGTTTATGGATCCCATAAATATGTTTCCATTTGTTGGACGTCATACATATTTCCTTCATTTTTTTTGCTGGAAGTTTGCAGGATCAGGCAAAGTTAGGCAGCGTCTGGCAGATCACATCGCATTCTCATCACAGTGACATAACATGTTAATGGATCTCAACCCAAAATAAAGCGGTGGTTTTGTTTTCACGGTTGAAATGTAGACTTCTCTAGCCAGAAGCATTTTGCTGGTGTCTGCTGTGGATGTTTAGAATTTGATAAAGAGGAAGTATTATAATGGATACAAATCTACATTGATGTCAGCATAATATGTTGTGAATGTTTTCTTTTTGCTTCTGTAGTGAATTAACTTTTAGGATTGAGCTTAAATCAACATTCATGAGGCAAACTGTTCCATTATTTGAGTGACACAACTGGCCTGCGTGTGTCTATTAGTATAAAAGTATTTTTCTGCTTGCGTATTATTATTAAAGAGACATTTACTTGGAGACTATTTAAGGTCAGGTTTTTACTTTATTTACTTTCCTTTATTCAGACTTTTTAAAGTTAACTCCATGTTCGGTGACTATAAATAAGTAAATGCAATAATCTTTGTGATATTTACAGCACTGTTTTCCCTTTTTTCCATTCAGTGGGAATTAATATGCATGAGCATTTGACAAGTTAAAATAAACTCTGGAGCAGAAACAAATATTACACTACGTGGAGATGAATCATAATGAAATGAGAAAGGACACAGTAAACCACTTTTTCCACGTTCACCTCTGTCTCTTTTCCTCAGAAAGACCCGACACAGGGTCTGTTTTGTTTAAATATGAACATATCTGCTCCAGTAAGTTAACAGCTGACACAGTAATCTGAAACGTGTGAGCAGACAACTGTACCGGTTAGACAGGAATGCCCTCTCTATTTTAAGGTGGTGCATGTCCCCACCTTCTGGCCAGTACAAGTACTACATGAGTACCTGAGTCTGGTTTAACAATACATGAACAGAATATCATCGGATTGACCCATGATTGGTTTGAGTCCCCTTCAAATCCCAATAAACAGTCCTAAATAACCCATCTGTATGTGGAAGCGTGTGTGTGTGTGTGTGTGCAACCTTAGCCCCAGTGTGCACGGATAAAGAGGTTCTGGATATAGCGATGTGGCCAGCTGGTCCTTTCTATTTAAACCAGTTGGAGAGAGTACAGAGGTTAAGAGGAAGGAGAGATGTAATATCAGAGGGAGGGTTGGTTGGTTGGTTGGGGGAGTGCATGGGGTGATTTTTGAAGTGAAGAAAAGGTTTTGGCTGAAGAACTTCAGGAAGAGAAAAATAGAATATCAGGTCAAAGGGAGAGTTCAAACTGCTTTAACAGCAATTAATCCAAATACACCAAAGAGTCTCAGCGGACCAGACTCAATGTTTGGCTCCATGTTGAAGAAAATCTGGAAACTATCTATGTAAACTTTTTGGAGTTTGCAGTTTAAGGAGCCAAAAAGACCAAGATTCACTTCACCCAACTACAGATATTTAGTGCATCTTTTAGAGCTGTCAAAACACAGTGTGGTCCCATTATTTTTAATAGTTTGCAAAGAAAAAGTGAGACAGACCCAAATCATCCTGTCTTTAATTTCCACAGAGTTCAGTTTGACTGACGTGCGGATCAATAGTTAATAACTACATTTTCATTTTGAGGGAGGAAAAAACTGAATGGAAATATGAAGACAGGCTGATATAGGAGGGATAGTGGGGAATAGAGTGGATTGGAAAATTGATATCACTGAGTCAACAGCTAATTAAAAAAACAACAACAAACACATAGTGAATGATTGGTGCGTCCCAGTGGCTATTTAAAATGATGCGTTTGTACTTTTTTAGAACTTTTCAAGAACTTTTTTTTTTAGACAGACAGACAGACAGAAAACAGAGTCTTCATATGGAAAGCAGGAATAATGGCAGCAGAAATATGATTATTATAATGACGTGCATGACAACTCTACCAGAGGAGGCGTTCAGGGTTGGACTTAACTTGACTCTGGTTTACAGCTTTGTCTTGTTTTAGGAAGGTGAAAGGTGATGAAACTAAAGAAGAATGAAGAACAGAGGTAGATATGAAAATAGCATCCACAGCCACAGTTTGGTTGTTTTAACTCAAATATACAGGCTAATTTAAAATCTTTCAATTAATAGGTCATCTTTTATGATCCATGATGCATTTCATGACCCGAAAAAGAGCCTTAATAAATTTTCAAAACTGCTTCTCTGCAATTATCAGATCTAACAGATAAACTGGATGCAGCTACCGCTGGCATTAGCTTAATTTAATTTCCTGTATTGTGGAGCAGAAAGTCGTTGGGGTTCTCTCTGAAGTATCGAGTCAGCTTTTTAATGAACACACACTGACACATTAGTTTACTGCAGCTACTTTTGGATAGTGACCTTTGACCCTTTCGTCTCATCGTTTCCTCCCAGTGACATAGCGGCGAAACCCTTTTAATAGATCCGCGGAGCAGCCCTCCCCCGAGAGATGACAGTGAGACACTGACGAACATAGAGACATTCTGCAGGGTAATGAAGACAAGGTCAAAGGTCAGCAGAAAAAAACAAAACACTTCTCAATTCAAGCGTTGTTCATAGGATCTGCTTTGTGCAGGATTCATTGACCAGAATGAGTCTGTTCATTGACGTTTCTTGACCTTTAGAGCTTTGTGGACATCTTTAATAGAATTTCGGGTCTGTAGTAATATCCAAACTATTGGATGGATTGTCTTGAAATTGATTGTTTTGCAGAGCCTCTAGGCTAGTCATGTTTAAACACCCGTTCTGCTTCTGTATGTTTAATTAGATTTGAATTATAACAAAGAAGTTCCCATAATTTAGTAGCAAACAGGAAGTACGTGTTGTCCTGGAGTCAGTCAACATGAGTTCTGTTTTTCTAAGTCTGTTTTTGGTTTTGCATTTTTCAGTGTACCCACAGACGAGCTATCACTGAATTACTTAGAGACTGAATCAAACTTGATGATTCTCAGTCGGCTCATTCCTGCCAGGTGAAGGATGCCGAATAGAAACAAAAAAATGCATCTGAGAGCATATTACTATATAATCAGAGATCTTATTTAAAGTCCTACATTTAAGCTGTGGTTTTACTGTTTTGGTACTTTGATTTAATTGAGTATTTATTTAGAATACTAACACTAATGACTCTCCATCAGTCTCCAAGACAAGAGAGAGTGGAGAGAGTCTATCCCCACGACTCGTCTCCCCTCTTAACTCTGCTGCATGTGTTCTTGAGCGATCACGATATATATAAGTTGTCAAGGACATTGTCCCCATTATCCATTCTGAGGAAGTGTCACATTGCGTTATAAGGAGTACAATAGTTCGGGCCTCTCCTGTCTGGGTAGTTTTATAAAGAGATATTCAAGCACTTGTACAGATACAAGAGGAAATTCCCCCTTCACCTCCACAGGACCTGAACGACTCCTGAAAACTGGACAGCAGTGAACACTGACCTCGACTAATCCACGGAAACATTACCTACGACTTTAAGATCTTTTTTTCTGTTGATTAATCAACAGAGATTAACATCAGCCTCAGCTGATACAGCAACACGGAGCTCTGTGTGCGGCAGAGAAGGGAAGAGGGCCGTAGATTTCCAGCCCACCCGTGGCAATCTGTGGGCTTTCATCTCAGTGTTTACGATACGAGCACACACTTTATAGAAGCTTTAACTGAGTCAGATACGTGCAAACAAAGACGTGCAGACTCATCTTTAGATCCGTTTATACCCTTCCTGTTACATTAATAGTACAGCTATATTAGAGTCTCACACAGATACGCTCTCTGTGAGAATAAACAATCGCACACACACATGCACAGAAACACACCCAGGATTATCGCTGCCAGCGTTTCTTGGTCAGGGTCTTATCTGAAGTAATGGCGGATCCTCTCTCTTGTCTGACTCAGGAGTTCTTGGCCTGGGGGCACCACATCTTGCATATTAACACCCTCTGATACAAAAATGCACACGCAGACACTTCATCCTGCATATTTAACGGCTGTTATTTGTGCGCATCAGCTCACTTAACTATCCCGTATGTCTGTAACAGAGCCACTGATTGAATTATTAACAAGAGGGCATGCTTTACTCACCGTTCTTTGTTTTCTAAGCACTAATGTGAACATGACAAGGGCCATCGGTTCATTGTAATGCTCGCCGACAGATGAGAAGAGGGCGCTTGGTTTTTTTCACCTTTGAAGAGGGAAACCTCTCACCTTTTAATGTCATGTCATATTATCTGATGTCACCCGGGATGGAGCCTTAATAATGGAGATGAATGAAACTGTCAATGGACAGGAACAGGTGTTTTATACTGACACGCAGGCGGGGAGAGGAGAAGACGGTCGAGATAAAAGCAGGAGATAAAGGCAGTTTAATGGCCGACAGGCAGGTTTATTGACCTGCTAAAAGAGGACACAGCAGGCGGTGGTCGGACTGTAGACGTAGTTATACCTTTGATTTCTTTTTCTCTTTTTTAATTTCACAATTGCTAAATGTCAAGGCCAGACTTGTAGAATGTAGATGCCGGCTTCAGAGGACAGGCTTTCTCAAAAAAAGATCCTGACATTAAATTTCAGTTCTCATTATGTGTCCTACATTAAAACATCGCTGTAGGTGCAAAGCCTTAAAGGTCCAGTGTTTAGGCTTTAGTGGCTGCAGCTTGAAAATTGCCCCACCCCCCCCTGCCGTATCTAGAGCCAGTGTTTGGTTTGTTTACTCTAGGCTGCTGTAAAAACATGGCGGACTCCGTAGAAGAGGACCCCCGGTGCCTGTAGATATAAATGTCTCATTCTGCGGTAACAAAAACCAAAACAGTTGTTGTATTCAGGTGATTATACACTAATAAAAATATAGTTAGAGTAGAGTCCTCTAAATCTTACACACTGGACCTTTTTAAAGAGGTGCTTTTTTAAGAGGTGCTGCTTGTTTGCCTGATTGACTGTTTGTAGTCACAGTTTGTTATTTTCTGGCTCTCTGTGGCTGATAGAACATTATCGGCCTATTTGCAGAATGTGGTCGAAAAATGATATGCACAATTATTCTGTTACCACAGAATGACCATTTTATATCTAGACATGCCACAGATCCTCTAGTCTGTCACATAGATGTTACCAAATCCAACACACTGGACGTTTAACATTCATTGTATAAAGACTGTCGAATTAAATAGAGAGAAATTAACGTGCTGCTAATTCTAGTTGTATCTGTAATGAATGTTTGTTTGACAGAGAGTCATTTCAAATGTCCTCTCCGGTACTGAACTGTGTCAGACGAGTTATGTTTTTTAGTTTGAGTCCTTCGAACTTGGTGAGCAGGAAGTGGAAAACCCCAAAAGTCAAACAGGTGCGCAGAAAGACAGCCAAAAAAAAAAAAAAAAAAAAAGGCAAACCAGACAGAAAAGATAGCAGGCATGTAGAGTGGCAGCAGGTGTGTGTGTGTGTGTGTGTGTGTGTGTGTGTGTGTGTGTGTGTGTGTGTGTGTGTGTGTGTGTGTAATGATTTTAGGCCTGAAGGCATGCCGGCAGAGAAGGGCTCCCACAGGTGTCCACCACTGACCCCAGACTGAGCTCAGATCAGAAGTGCTAAGTGAGAGGAATTTAGTGAGGAGCAAAGGGTCCCCACTCAGTATGTGTGTGTGTGTGTCCTCGTGTGTGTGTCCTCGTGTGCGCCTGTTTGCGTCTGTCAACTGCCGAATGACTGAGTAGAGCAACAGCTGTGACAGACTGCTTGATCACGGATTCACCGACATTCGACACACACGTGAACACACACACACAACCACACTCGTACGTCTTAGTCAGTCCCGTAGCTGCAGCAAACCCAGCAGAAGCTCTTCTAAAGCTGCGCAGTAGCTTTGTAGTTATCCACGCTAGTTTTATGTTACTAATATGATACATTTAATCTAATCAGGGTGTTATTTTTCCAAAGAAGTAATGGTAAACGTCTGTTTTGATGAAGAGAAATCTCTTTTCATGCGTCACTTTGCTTGAAACTCTCTAACACCCGCATCCGGCTTTTGTCAAAGAGGATTACGTTGCTCTGTTTTGTGGATGTACAGACTTGTGGCTCGCGACAGCTGCACAAATCCAACACCTGGACTAAGCCGCGGCACACCTCCAGCTCCTCTTTTTTTTTTTTTGCAGCTGCTTTCAAGGAGTCTCATTCAGAGTGATTTCCGAGTTTAATCGCACTCGCCATGCTGGAACATCTGCCTTGTGTCCGCATTGACCCTGCCCCCCTCAGGCCTCCGCCAATCAGCAGGAACATGGATGAGAGAGCCATACGGTTTGAGTTAGAGCGCCAGGCCTGTCAGAGTCTCAGACAAGGTGGGATACCTGTTGTGTGTCTTGGATCCAGAGTGCATACAGTACATATTTGTTGATGTATATGGTTCAATCTTAAAAATACTTGCTTTTAAAAGTAGCTTGTTGGATTGTTGCTTTGATATCATCGGTAAATCGTCTGTACTTGTGCAGCCCCTTTCTCATCTTCTGAGTTTCTACGCTACATACGCTCACCCATTCACTGCTCATCAGTTTTGGGAGCTAATCATTCATGCACATTCATGCCACAGCCTTCGGGAGTCATCAAGGACACTTTGACATGCAGGCTGAAGGTGCCAGCGTTCAAGCCGCAGTAGAGAAACAATGTTGAAATTATTTGAAGGTTTCGATTTAAAAGAACTGCTTCGACTGATTTAAGTGTGTGGGTCTTCCTCCCAGTGGGTAAATTCAGGTGCTAAGTGGATCAGATACTCTACAAGTGGCTGGGTTACAGTTGGGGCTCGTCCAGCCTGGGCACAGCACACTTTGAACTCAGCAACCTGTTGACTGTAGCTGGACTCGGTAGCAGTTTAGACCGATTTAGGAGAGGACAAACTCTGCGAACTGCAAGAACCTTCCAGAGACGTCTAAAGTGTAATGACATGGATCGAGACAACCCCTAAAAATGCGATTTAAAGTAACGACATCGTACTTAAACCTCTTCTGCAGCTGGTAATTAGTATATTGAAGCTGTTTGGGTTGTTACAGATGTATATATATATACAGTGTGCAGAGTCACACAGGCCTCATTCCAATCAATGGGAATAATGAGATAAATTGGCATATTGGAAGAATTTTACCCAACATAAGCTGAAACTTACTTGATGTGTGTGTGTGTGTGTGTGTGTGTGTGTGTGTGTGTGTGTGTGTGTGTGTGTGTGTGTGTGTGTGTGTTGGCAATTTACAGTGATCCTTCTAATTCAGCTGGCTGTCCTGAGGGATTAAGTTCCAAGCAGTTACAACATGGACACAAATAGAAAACTGTGTGAGAGAGAGAGAGAGAGAGAGAGAGAGAGAGAGAGAGAGAGAGAGAGAGAGAGAGAGAGAGAGAGAGAGAGAGAGAGAGGATAGAAACTGAGAGCACAAAGTACAGCGAGTACTACGCTAGCAGAAAAACGCAGAAACAGACAGCTGAGAAAATTCATTTTAGCACTTATTAATGTTTTTTAATGGGATCGCAGACAAATTATACGAACGGACTCAATAAATCCACACGGTTCAGAAGAGATTTATAAATCCCAGTCTATAGAAATGTGCTTGAAGCCGTGTTTTGAAAGGTGACACTGGTAAGCTTGAGTCCTCGTGTCTCTCTCTCTCCCAGGAGAGGAGGGAGGATAATGAAAAACAGCAGACGCGGAGTGATAAAGAGTAAAAGGACAGAGTTGCAGACTGAAAAGATAGCGACCGAATATGGAGTAAAATTGAAATATATCTTCAGGGGGGAAGGCAAAATATAATTCATGGAAGACGTCTTTAAAGTTGAAGTGACTAAACCATCAGTGCAAAGCAGCTGTTAGCAGCCCTCCTTTATTTCCTGTTGCTGCTGTTTATCCTTCTCGTACATATTCTGTATGCACCTTATCGACTTCGAATACTTGGCTACGTCTTAAAGACTGCAGGATAAAGCTGCATGCAATACGTTTTCTCCTTCACCAGCTGATTATCCACAGAGGACAAAGAAACGGCATCGCTCTTGTACTATATTGTAGAGCTAGTTAGTCCTGGCGTTAGAAAAACGTCGCCCTCTTCCCCCGGTGTGGCTTCATTAAACTCTATCTTATCTTCACTTGTCTTACTAGTAGCGCACTGGGAGCGTAGTAGACGTGATTGTTGTTCAGTGAACATCACAAAACAAGGCTAATTTCTTCTGATTTAACTGTAAATAAATAAGAACCCAACAAATACTGGCTGAGCCTGATATTAGAGAATAACAAATGTACTTGTGTTTTATGTATAAAAACATATTTTGCAACGATCCCTTGAATGGGACACTTGTGACAGCCACAGTAATGCAGGCACGATATTTATAGAAGGAATTTAATAATTATAAACAGCTATAAATAAAAAAAGGGCATAATTAAAGGGCCAGTGTGAAAGATTTAGGAGACTCTGTTCACAGAATATGGCAAAAATATGGCAACTATGTCTATAAATATCAGGTGTTTGCCTCCCTCTTTAAAACAGTTTGTACTTAGTTCACGTCCGGTCTTGTATGATTAGTATAATTGGTCTTGCCTTCATTAAACCGCTCTTTAGTGAAGGTACACTCGCTGTTATGAAGTGGCATTTGAGCAATGAGCACACTCTCCCAGAATAGATTCTGTATCAGCACATTGCATCACTTGCCTGTCATCTCTTGGCGCGTATCATCTGCCACGAAAACAAGTATTGTGTGTGTGTGTGTGTGTGTGTGTGTGCGCATGGGTATGTTTCATGGTTGTGTGTGTGTGTGTATTCACACTATGTCGCCGTAAGTAGAGGTATTAAAATATCTGTGTTTATTTATGCGCGGTTAATGTGCGCTCCGGTGTATGTCTGTGCGTGTTTGCAAATATTAGACTTGCAGTGAGTGTCTGTGTTAGTGTTTGTTTTGTCAGCATGGCCGTGTTTGTCTGCAGGAGCCAGTTAAATCTTTTCTGCCAAAAAGGGAGAAACTGCACCAATCCTGCGTCAGCCGCGTCCTAATCACAGAAATCAAAGAAAGATGAATGTTTTTTATCTCAGGACACACAGAGGAACTGTTTGCTGATTCTGCCTGGAGTATAGGAGGCCACAGAGACAGAGTTTGTTTTCATTATTACAGTACCAACCTGGAATACAAAGAAATGTACGCAGTGCTGAAACACACAGATCTTTTCGAATGTGTTTCAAATAGTTACATTTACAAAAGGCAAAGTTAGAGTTAAAATGAAGAAGAGGAGCAAGAGGGGCAGGCGCAGGAGAACAATCAATGTTTTCTCTAAGTAAGTGAGTGAAGGCTCATGTAGGGAGACATTGTCTGGTATTTTTACCAGCAGAAGAGAAGAAAGTCTCCTTGTAGTGATGGAAGATTTAGAGGTTGAAAGAAGTAGATGAGGCATCCAGGAGAAGGAGTTCAGGATGTAGTTTCAGGCAGGTTCTAGGGCCAAATTGAGATTTTTTTTCTCTCCTCGACACAGTGAACACACAGTATGATCACTTTAAAGTCATTCCAACTCCATCAGTCTTCATCCTTAAAGGTCCTGTGTTGGTGGCATCGAGTGGAGAGGTTGCAACCAACTGAAAACTGCTTGTCTTATCCAACTATGGTGGCTGCTAAACTCATGAAAAATGTGAAAATCCGCATTCAGAGTCAGGGTTTAGTTTGTCCATTCTGGGCTACTGTAGAAACATGGTGGACTCGTGAGGGCGTGCTCTCAGTGTAGATAGAAAAGTCTCATTCTAACAAACTTCTGAATATTCAGTTTTTGTAAATAAATCAAACACACTGGACTTTTTAATATAGAAAATAAATTAAGAACTTATAGCATGCTACTGAGCTTAAAAGTTATCATTAGATCAGCAACTGAGCCGTTCCTTTATATCGTCTTTCTTTGGTTCACTGTAACTGCTTTCATCTAATTGTGTGTTTTTAGCTGCAGCAGATTTTCAGAAAAAAAAAAAATCACTGTACACTGAACATAATGGACTACGTAGCTTCATAGTTTCAACAGATTTTGGTAGAGACCAAAACAGAGCTAAAAGAAGAGTGAATTTTGGATTTACATTCAGCAGGTGGTCAGAAACACGACTCTCGACTGGTGGTGTACTGTAAATAGGTAAAAGTCAAAAAAGTTTGGGGCAGTGTGTTAGATCATATAGAAACAATGCTTGAAAAGATCAGGTGATTCGTAATGATGCTGTGTGTTTTATAAAAATATAGTTTTGGAAAGGAAGAAATATAAATATTTTATAGTTCGGCTTTATCCACGTATAAAACATATCTCCTTTTGAGTTACTGATTCATAGATTCAATGATTTCCGGCCTGTGATCCTCCGTCCTGTACAAAACATCTGAAATATTAACCTGACTTGTGAACAGGTGACCTCATGTACGGTCCCAGCTCGTGGTGTAAGAGCGCTGCGCTGAGGAAAGTTGAGCTACAGTTTGAATGTCAGTGGTGTGATTGACTTCAGCCCAGAAGGGGCAGCAGTAAATTTTAAATTTATGGATTTGTCCTTTCACGTCAGCTCTGATGAGACAGTGACCTGGCATCGAGTATGTTTTCTTTGTGCTGTTCACACTGTGTGACACTAAGCTGTGAAAGTGGGCATGTTTGGGAAATTAGGAAATATTATATTTTGAATATTACAAGGTGAAAACATACACGGTTCACACTGTAGGCGGTGTCATTGGGTTGTGTTTGAACTAAGAATCTGATGACCTTGACCTTGACTCTTCATAGAGTCTGTAGTCGCCACTGCACATAACCCACAGTGCAACACTTCAGCCACAGCTCTGCAGTGCTAAAGTGTGAACTAATATTGTAACTGCAGGGTGTGTGGGAAAAGAGCTCGCTACCAAAAAATTTTCTCAGGTGCCGTATTTTATTACACTTTAATGCTGATTTCACAACCCAGATATAGAGTAGCTGCTGATCTGCACAAGATGCCATTTCCTGGCAATTCATATTTTCATTTTGACAGTTAAAACTTTGTGTGGTTATGATTCCTATGCGAAAATGTGAGGCTAGTTACGGAGAAGCTGGATAAAGAATTGTGAACATTCGGATGAATGAAGTTACAAGAAACAGGTTTGTTTTCTCTCTTTGTCACACTTCATAGCGCTCTGGTGGTGAGATGTGACAAAAGCGGAGGTGAAGTGCGCTTCTATTTAATCAAATACTTGAAACAGGAAGCTGCTGTGTGCGGTTTTGTATGTGTGTGCAATCATGTTCGTGTCTTTTCCTTCCCTTTGTAGTGTGTGTGTGACATAACCTTTGTATGTCTTCACACAGAGTGACTGCGGAGAAGCAGCTAACATGGTAGATAAAAAGCTCCGTAGAGCCGCAGCGAACATTACTCACATAAACAGAGAGTCTCTTTTTATTTTTGTGTTGTTCCTCTTGCAACTTGCAGAGTTATGAGTAATGTCACTACCTTTGTGGCTTTCTGTGTCTGGGAACCCGAGGTAGAAGTGATGTGTTGACAGTTTGAAGAGACTCTCCATTCATTCTGCAGTGACCGACTTTTGTTTCTCTGTCTCTCTCTTCAGTTCTCCAGCTGAAGCTACAACAGAGAAGGTCCAGAGAGGAGCTGGTCAACCAGGGGATCATGCCTCGTAAGTAGACTGCAGCATATTTTAGAAGAATTGATCCATGCTTAGTCCTTGTCTCTATTTTTGAGAACCTTCAGACTATGAATTGTTCATGATGTCATGGAATTATTTAACACCCTTTTTAGTTTCATTCATTCACCAGTCGGCTACGATTCCCTCAGATCAGTGTTCATCAGAAAAATAGACAGAAGACAAACATGCTGTATACGCCTGTCAGTAAACATCACTGTAACTCTGGCTTGGGATGTCACGCAGTTTAAAAATGATGAATTGCATCACGCAGTGCCGGAGTTGTTCTGCATATTCATTTCACTACAACCTTGCCAGTAATCCTTATTTTCTTTGCTCACTAAATACTAAAAAAATAGGTCTGTAATCTTCCACATCCTTAAGGTGATGTATTCAAAAAGCTTATTTTATTCAACTAACAGTCCCTGAGAATATTCTCCTATTAAAGAATCAAGTGTTTGACATTATTGCGATAGTTGTACATCCGTTTTCTGTTTATCGACTAACTGAGTAGAATAAAATACAACTTAAAGGTCCATCAGAGTGGCACGAAAAAGGACGAGAACATGTAAAAGATACAAGATGTGCTGCGACTGCGGTATACAGGTGGAAGATTACAGATAAAACACAACATCCTGCAGAGCTCGAGCTGTGGCTCAGTTTATTCATTTCCAGTTTGTTAACCGGGTACACAGAGCTGAGGTGCAGAAAGTAGGATTTACCGCTGAGCTGTTGGGCTAGTTGTGCCTGAAAGACTGACAGTGTATCCGTTTCCTGGCTTGATGCTGAGGTTTTCATTCATTCATCACTACCTGTGTGAATCGCTCGAGTTTCTGCCTCGCAGCAGTTCTCTGAAGTTATTTGGATTTGTGGTTGAGACAGTGCCATCATCGTCTCCTGCCAGACGGCAGTTTCAGTGTTCAAAGAGGGGTGAATCGAGGTCCCGCTTCAACTGCCATCACAAACATCCGTTAGCTGTTTTTTTTCTTTTTATCTGATGAAGTGATTTCCCCTGTGCATCATCAAACACAAAAAGCTGCTTAAAAGCTGCTCAGAGCTGCTTTATATGCATATTCTGTCAGAGTCATTCAATAGAACTTGTCATTTCCATTAAACGGCTTTATGCTGCCGGGTAGCACATTTATTAATAGCAGTATGTTCTGGTATTAATAAACATGAGGAACATACATTTCTGTACGAGGCGATGACCTCAATGATCGACACATCAATGCTACAAGTCCCATTTTGTTTGTTCGTTTCATTTTTTTTAAGCTCGCTGAAGTAGAGCAGTGCCGCTTATTTTCACAAATATTGAAGTTCATGTTGTCACACAGGAAGTGCGTTTGCACGCTGCCTCTTATCTGCTTCTGTTTCCTCACCAAATCTGTTCATCTCTTTAATGCTTGAATCAGCTCAAACTTTTTACCTTGTAACTCGCGGATGAAAGAATATTTTCTCTTCTGCGTCACAAATACATACATACACGACCACTTCTTCTCTTCTTTATAACGAGCCTGACTCATGGAGAAAAATCTGACCATCGCTGACAATGAGGGGACAAAGTGTCCTCTGGAGTTTCATATTGTCTGCGTGGTGTGCATGCATGTATGTGTGTGTGGGAGGAAGTAAAACAGAGTGAGAGACACGGCCAAGTGTGACCAGAGGAGTGAGTGTCATCACACATAGCTACTTCTGTCTGCTGACTTGTGTTTCTTTCCCTCTGACCAACCAAGATCAAAATGTTTCCTTAACATGGCTTCATCCAATTATCCCATGCAGCTCTATTCTCTTTAATTTAAGATTTGCTGCTTTATAGAAGCGTCGTTGGGAGCCGTAACAAACTGTTGGACCCTGTAATATGTTGGCTGTGGTTATGCAGGTCTGCACGTTGCTTGATTATATTTAGGGTGTAGTTCTGAAATAGTTAAATTCAGATGTGGATTTAAATGTGTTTAATGTCAGAGTAAGGACGTGGCAGAACAATTAGCCGCTGACATTTCAGCTACCCTCCTCTGTTACGTGACCTTTATCGTAATTGTCCCAGTAGTTTCTCAGGGAGACTGTAGACACACACTGTAGTGATCACGTCCCTACAACGTCCACCTCTGTATCGCTGCTCTCCCCCTCTGACTCATCTTTTCCTTCAGCAGTCTCATTCCTGTATCCCTGTAGCTTCAATCCTACATTACAATCCTGTTTATTCTCTTTAATCATTCATCTTCCACCTTGACCTTTCCTGCCAGTATGCCACCAAACATCTTCCAGCTCCTTCCTTCAGTCCATTTTATAAAACATCAGATTAGACCTCAGAGGAAGCTTTCCTCTCCAGATCCCGGTCGATAGTCTCACAAACAGCCTCTTGACCTCACTTAGAAACGGTGGCGGTTCCCTCTCTCTCTCTGCCCTCACCTTCTGTGCTTGATATGTCTTTATCACTGTCTGTTCTCCCTCACACTATCCCACCAATAAAAATGGTGGAGAGGCCAAAGTCTTCAATAAGATTAATTCAGTTACACCAAAGTCTCTCTGGACACAGACAGATGGACGTTTATTTGACTGGTTGCTAAATGAGTTGCATTAAAATGAATTTAAATGACATCAGTTTAAATTTGTTGGAACTTGACTTTTGGACAAATTCGAAGCCGTCATGGGTGTTTTTGTGTCTGCATTTGCACGCAGTGTGGGGTAGGCTGTGTTCATTTGACACAGTGCTATAATAAGCCCGCACAGTGATATCCTAGCTAGCACTTTATTTATACACTTCTCAGATGTGTGAAAACATTTTTTCAAGTTCGTGCTCATCTACATGTGGTGATCAGGTTAGCCAAGCTGAAGCTTAATACTGGTGGAGCATTTGAACAAAGATTCGTTAGTTAGAGAGCCGGTAGTTTACAGCTGTTTAAAGTATCAAACGAAAAACTACATGCAGTATGAAGCTGATGTAGCATATGCTGAGGCGAAGCTACTGCTATTTTTGAATTGGGCATGAGGACAAACGTCACTATAGTTAGATGAGGTCAACACAACAACTGGATATACATAAGAAATCTGGTCCTTCAAATAACGCTGTTATTTCAAATCAACTCAAGAGTTAATGTTAAACCACCAAATTCACTCTAAAGAAGAGTATCCCTTTCACACTTATTTGTCTAACTCCAGATTATTCAACTGCAGAAATTTGCTGTGTACATGTGTGTGATAACTAACTGTATGATATTGGTGGAGGTGGAGCAGCTCTCACAAAGAAATGGCTACTCTATGTACAAATGTTTGTGGAAGACGGCGGTGATATTTGAGTGTGTCATGAGGCTGACAAATAAATCACAGGGTTTAAACAGCCGAGCTGTCGGAATATAAAGAGGAGAGTTTCTTAAACACAAGCCAGTTGCTAGAGTCACTAGTCATCAGCCCACTGAACATAAAAAGACCGGGAAAGCTGGTTAGCTTTAGCATGGTGGCAAGAAGCCATGATGCAGCCACTCATGCACATAATTGAGTCTTTTCTCTCTGACCTCATCCCACAACTCTCTATTTCCTCCTCTTCATTCGCCCGTCGGTCTGTTGTCCCCATTTTTCTTCCAGCTGCCTCTCTCCATTTATCTCCTCTCCCCGTCTTCCCTCCATCCATTTTTCCGATTCTCCATCTTCTTCCTATCTATTTCCATCCTTTTCACTCTCCTCCCCGCTTCCAAAACCTTATCTTATGCTCATCCATCCATCCATCCCTCCATCCCATCACCACCACCACCTCACTTCACATGTAGCTGACTGGCAGGCAGGTTCGTACACCCTCGAGGAGGCCACATAATCCCCTTATGGATGGATGAGAGGTCTAACAGGGGTGATGTCCTCAGGGTGCGCTCGAGTGAGTGTGTACCAGCAGTGCTCAGCGACGTGAACTCAGGCTTGAGCAGGTACCAGCAGTCCTACCCCAGGGGTTGCTAGGACAGCAACACATTTTTTTTTTTTGTTGCAACAGTGCCATCACATTGGATTTGAAATGTAAATGTGGCTTTGAAATTGAGTTAATTCGAGGGTGGAAACTCTTTCCTGGTCCGGCATTTTCTGCATCTTCACTTCTCACTCTGGAATCGTCCAGTGTCACAGTTTAAACACACGTTCAGTTGGGTTGATGTTGGGTGACCACGTTTGGAAACTTCTTGGTTGCCTCGTCTGTATGTGCAAGATTCAAACAAAGCAACTCAACTGCTCTAGATTGCTTTAGTTGCCTTCCACTGTCCACTATCATCTTATCTGCATGCATAAATACGTCATAACACACTCTTTAACCACTTCTGGTGGTCAGACTAAAATGTCCTAATCTTTAACACCATTGATTGATCTATGTTTAGTGCCACAATAACTTCACTTCAACCTCTTATCTGTCTCTTACAGCCTCTTCCTCATTCATAAGGGCTTATGATTGGTCAACAAATAAGCATTTGCCAGGTATTAAAAAAGTTCAATTTACAACTCTGCAGTGGAGCAAATGGTGTTAATAAAATGCATGTTTTGTTTTTTTTGCTTGTGAGGCCTTTACACTGACCACTGGTTTGTAACGTCCTCCCCGAGCGGGGAGGCTCGATTTGTTGACTCCTATAACCTGCCTGCCTTTGTTTTCTCACATGTACAGTGCTACAACATTATTTAATAGTTTGAAGGTTCTTGTTTGAGAGACAAAATCATAATGCCTGTACAGATAAGCTGCATTTTTGGTGTCATCACAAGCCTTTAGGCTTTCAGGTTTTCAGCACCACTAATCCCTTCGTCTTTACATAATCACCGGCCTACAGTGAAGTCTTGCTTGAGTTATTTGTGTATGCTGAACAGATTCCACAAATTCCACTGCTGTAAAAGAGGCTCGCTGGAGTGGAAAAGTCCATCCCATTACGTTTCTCCCCTTTACCTTGAGATTTCTTTTACAGAGCCCGTTAATGGGACCACTGCCCAGGCTATTATGCATTTTGCTCTGTCATGGCTTATAAACATGTGAGCCTATACTAGTGAGAGCAGGCGTTTACAAACGCTTACATGGCCCACATATTTTGTGAGAAACGAAAAGCTTTGGAAATATAAGAGCAGTAATCTTCAGCATCAGTAAATATATTCAGACTGAACTGGACGTGAACCGACGAAGCAAAGAGCCATTTAAAACCATTTTGCTCTCCATTTCCCTTCAGTGGCATGAACGTACACACAGCCATGTTAATGTCCCCCCTTCTCTCTCCTTCTCTCTCTCCCTTCTTTATTCTTCAAGCACTGAAAAGTTCGGCTGCCTTCCACGAACAGAGACGGAGCTTGGAACGAGCACGGGTGAGTGTGTCCTCCTAGAACTAATCACTGGAGTCGAAACTGACCCGTTTGAAGCAGAGACAGTCACTCTGTCTCTCTCTAAGCCTTTTGACATTTGACGTCATTACAGAAATTCTTGAGTACTCGTGTAATACAGAGAGGCTGGAAATGACAAATAAGAGCTGAGATAAGGACATCTACACAAGAAATGAGTCTCATTGGACTGTAAGGTGCATTTTATCTGAAGTATCCATCACATCAGTGTTTTTCTAAGCAGGGGTACGTGGAAAGAATATAAGGTAGTCAAGTATATAAAAAAATACACAGTGGAAGGAACAATATGTAAATTTTTTACTGTATTAAACCAGAAAATATGTCACCAGAGATGGCACAGTGCTCATTTCTGACACAAACCAAATTAAACTTCTTCGTGTCGTCATTTCGCACCTCAGACTGAAGAGGTTGAAGGAGGAGGAGGAGGAGACGGCTTACCAATATTTTGAATTTGGACTGCAGTACCCCTTTTAACCGCTAGATGACAGTGTTACACATAAAGTTACATATTGTTCCTTTAAAGTAATCGCTAAACAAATTGAAATAATGAGCTAAAAATAATAAATAAATTGTGAATGGAGAAGACCTCAAAATAATAGATGAATGTAATTAGAAATTAATGGATAAACAAACTGTTTTCTGAAAGTAACAGATAAGTCTAAATGAATGAAGTGTTGATGTACTTAAGTTAATTTGACGGGACTGTGAATGGAAATCTGACAAAGAAAACATGGCAACCTCTCCACTGAATGGTATATAATGAGGAGAGGAACTAGGTGTGAACATAAGAGGTAATGGGCAGTTATGGAAAATGAAACACGTCTTTCTCTGTCTCCAGACTGAAGACTATCTCAAGAGGAAGATGAAGAGTCGACCAGAGCGATCTGAACTAATCAGGATGCACATCCTGGAGGGTGAGTGCCACAGAAAGCCTCCTATTTGTCTGGAGTTTAGGCAAGCGTGACAAATAACTTGTAAGGATCGGAGCACAGTGTCCATCGTTTGGTTTGTGCCTGATTCCAGAGACGTCAGCGGAGCCGTCACTTCAGGCCAAGCAGCTGCAGCTGAAGAGGGCTCGCCTCGCTGATGATTTGAACGATAAAATCTCCCACCGGCCGGGGCCCATGGAGCTGATCCACAAAAACATCCTGCCTGTTCACTCCAGCATTAAACAGGCCATCATAGGTAAGCCAGGCCAGGCTTTTGGATGGATTCAGTTTGTCATTTACACCTCCACGAGGTGTCTGGATGACACAAGGAATCAATCCAAAACAATTCAATGTTTCTACAATTATTTCAGTTTCTTGGACTGTTGGACTCCAAAAACTCCTCTCACAACAACATCTGACTAACAGAGTCAATTCTAAGTTAGATGAAGTCGAGCTGTGTCTACCAAAGCATCTTTTTCCAGCTTCTCTCCTGAGCACGCACAGCTGGGAGCGCTTGATTAACGCTTAATTTATTGTTGCAAGTGCCTGAATTCACGGATTAAAAGTGTCCGTATGAGTTAGAGCACTTACTGCGGCCTGTGCTCTGGATGAAGGGAAGGCTGAAGCACATAAGGAGAGAGGATGGAGCAGCAGTATTAATTTCTCCTCCGCTGTCATTATCATTCAGCACAGTACATGTAGGATGTGACGGCCGGTCTTGGTGGTATTTATCCCGCCCTGATGCAACTAGGAAAAATATTTGCAGCACTCAGTACAGAACAGACACTCGACGCCTTGTTACATAAATGTAAATACACAGCGCTCCCACTGCAAACTAAAAAAAAATCAAGAAATACACTGGCCCCAGCAAAAAAATACAGTCACTAAGAAATGTAAGATCCCATTAACTTAAAAATCAAGCTGCATCAGCAATAAACCAATATTATTGGTGCTGACATTGAATCAAATAAGGTCAAACATTTTCATCAAGTGGCTAAAAAACATGAAAATTGAATACTCACGTTGCTCTGTATAGTCTGGGTGTCAAACTAGTCAAGTCTAGTCAGTGTTTTTATGACCCCTAAAAGACGGGACATACCGACAACACCTTTAAATAAACCATGCCCTGCATATATGTGGACGAGAGAGCCGTAATATAAATATAAAAGTGAGATATATCAAAACACACCCCCAGTTTGAGGCTCCTGACAGGACGTCCCACCTGGCCCCCTCCCCCAGCTATCACCTGGGACAGACACACACACACACACACACACACACACACACACACACACACACACACACACACACACACACACACACACACACACACACACACACACACACACACACACACACACACACACACACACACACACACACACACACTTGAGTATTAATGCCTCAAACCGTCACCACCGTGGGAAGCATTAAAACTAGGATGAAGTAAATCACGTTTGCGCTCTCTCGTCGTGATATCTTCCCTCTCTGCTGTCGGCTTTAAATGGACAAAGTGTCTGTTAATAAGACCCATTATCTTTTATTAGGAGAATTACATACCAACTGAAGAGTTATAACTCCAAACGAATGTGATTTCACTCGGTTGTAATTTGGATATTGTGACAGAACGATCCCATTTTCACCCTCTTCTATTACAACATCCACAATCGAAGAAACAGAGGAGCCGGCTAACTTTCATTGTGTATCTCCAGTCCGGTGCCACTCCTTCCTGTCAGACATTAAATAATGACATCAGAGACGGTGGATCCAGCTGCTTGATTGATGCGTGGAGGCCGAGATTCAATAACGTACAGTGTCAGTCGATTATCCGTCTCTGTCACCGCCGCGCAATAAACGCAATTGCATTACCGCCACTTACTGTAGGAGCGGCGGGAACACGAGAGTTACGCAGATTTGACATGCAAAGATACAAACACACACACAAAGCACGACACACAGAGACGCACACACACACACTGTCACGGCACAGCGGTAAGGGAAGTCATCACATTATTGCATCTGAGGGTATTAAATCAGCCCCATGTTGTCTTTTCATCATCGCCTGCTGATGGGGAATTAATGGCCAGCAGTTTATTTTGTATAGCTGTCTGCTCTGGCTCATAGGAGCTCCTGTAATTAAATAACACACATCCACCAGCAAAAGAAAAGTCTCTTTTCTAAGTTCACAGGATTTAAGTAGGTAATTTTAGTCCTTAAATCCATGAAAAGACTCAAAAGTCTGCAAGATAATGATGTGATTATATGATACGCCTGAGGGAAAAAATGAACAGGATTCACTCCTGTGACGGAGGACGTATCTACCTGCTGCATGTGTCCTTTGCTCGACAGGTTTTCATATATGTCCATTAAATGACAATCATTAGGAGGCCAACTATTTAGGTTACTCTGCAGCATCCATCATGTAAATGCACTCGTTGACAGTTCTGGAGCAGACATCGGAGACTGGCGATGATCTTGCCTGACTTCGCCGGTTGCTCACGCGGTGCTAGTTCATCGGCGCGGTGCGCTGTGTTTGGATGATTGGGAGGAATCCGGTGGTGCAACACCTGTAAATGCAGCTTCCTGTGCGGCCTGTCAGTGTACACAAACAAGACATACACTTACACACACTCGGAGGCAAAGATCTTGTTCTGTCTCGCTGGGGAAAAAGAACCAAGTGCTCTTTTTTTGAAGTTGCATTCATGTTTTTTTTATCTGCCTTGATCATCAATCCTCCCCTCCTCTGCCCTCTCAGAGACACAGTTTCCAAAGGCTTCGGGTGATAACTCGTCCTGTGATGAGGACAGCAGTTACAGTCTGTCTCCAGAACAGTCGGTGAGCCAGGAGTCTCCTCTTGGACTGCTACCTCTGCCTTCTCCACCAGAGACTCTGACCAGGAGCAGCATCCCATCTCCTACACAGGTACGATCGCTCCGGAGAGGGTGACATGTTGTGTATCATGGAAAACAGAGTCTGAATTACGGAGCCTGAAGCTTCACTCCATTAACTGGAATTTCTGTCCTCCAATACCAATAATCTGACGTCGGCCATGGCTGATTTATTGGTCTATCTCTAAGTCAGGTTATGGTGTAGCAGTGATTACAGTTTGTTTTTATCTTCATCAATCAGGTCCCTCCTCCTGCTCCTCCTCTCCCATCTCCCGTCTCCGCATCCTCCCCCTCATTGAAGCTGACCAATGGGACAGCAGCACCATCTGCCCAGAGGACGGGTGCGATCTCGCAGATCAAGGTAAGTGACGTCTTATCACAGCCAACAAAGCGATAAAGAACAGAAAATGGTCACTGCTGCTACTGTTGTAGCGTCTTTCAGCTCATTGTTTCGATTTTTGTTTTTTGTTTCAGTTCCAGCCTAAACCAAACTCTGACCGCTCAGCCCAAAGACACAAGAAACCAAAGGACACCAAGCCAAAGGTAGATTTTTGTTTCTGTTTTTAGACGTGCAGAAAATACAGATTTCAGTGAACCCGTATGATCCTAAAGCGGAAGCAAATTAGTAATAGACGCACACGATGCTGTAGTTCTTAAACGGTAATTTGTCGTATCGTTGATGTGTTGCCTTCCAGATTAAAAAGTTAAAGTACCATCAGTACATCCCACCTGACCAGAAGGGAGATAAAGAGCCCCCCCCTCATCTGGACTCATCTTATGCCAAAATCCTCCAGCAGCAGCAGCTTTTCTTGCAGCTCCAGATCCTCAATCAGCAGCAGCAGCACTACAACTACCACGCCATCCTGCCTGCACCGCCCAAGTATGTTGTTGTGGATAGTAAGACTTAGGGGAAAGAGGTGTTTTGCTGGCTGGGATAGGGGAGTTTATCTGGGAGAACTGTCAAAGGAGCATTGGCCTTGTATGGTGGGAATTTGGGTGGGAACATGTATCAGGATTAAAACTGTTTAATTGCATTAAGTTGTCTAAAGATAATTGTCTAAATCTTTTCCCTCCCTCTGTCCAACAGACCTCAGACAGATCAGCAGCCATCTTCCTCTTCCTCCTCCAACTCCATGACCACCTCCTCCCCTCCTCGACCTGTCACTGCCCCGTCAACGACGCCCTCCAACCAGGGCGGTCACAGCCGACAGAGCTCTGCTCCTTTAGGTGGAACAAAAACAACGTCTCTACCCCCAAACCTGGACGAAATGAAGGTCAGCTGCACAACAACACACAAATCCAAAAGAAACCTGCAGAGTTGGTTCATGATCCATAGCTTATGTCTCAATCTGACATCTCACCAGTACTGTAGTGCATTTTCATTGTACAGTCAGCACAGTGAAGACCAGCAGCGAGTAGATGGAGTAACTGGTGGATAGAAGTTGACATGTAAAAGATTCTCTGTTAACAACATTTTGTCACCGAAAAGTGGGCTGACGTCTCTGAGCTGACAGAGAAAGGGACAGTGATGGATTATTCTGTCTTTTTGTTTTCTCTCCACCTTTTTACTTTGATCCTTTACAATCTTCCTCTGATATTCATCCTCATCTCGACGCTCTTGCCCTTCAAACTCAATTTCTCTTTTACTCCATCTCCTGTCAGGTCGCTGAACTGAAGTCCGAGTTGAAGCTGCGTAGCTTGCCGGTCTCCGGCACCAAAAATGACCTCATCGAGAGACTGAGGACCTACCAGGAGCTGAACGGAGGAAGCGACACTACCTCTTCTCCAACAGCAGGGGGTACCACGGGGCCGGGGGCTGAAGGAAAATCCTCCAAAACTGCTGCAACCAGCACCAACAAAGGCACCTCGCAGCAACAGCAACAGTTTCACTTTCAGTGCCTTCAGACACCTTCAGGTGTGAAATCAATCACCACGCCTCACTTTAAGAAAAGATAAAGACAGTTCTGTTCATACTTTCTTCCAAATGTCAAATAACTCTTTCTTCACCTCTGTGTAGCTGATGCAGATAGCAGTGCCACTCCAGGTGCAGTCGCCCCTCAGCAGCTCCTCTGCGACGGCAACATCTCCCCCCTCACCCCCTCTGAACACTCGCCGGGTGCCATGAGCCCAGATGATACCGGCTTTAACAGCGAAGCCCTGGGGGAAATGGTGTGAATTATTTTGTTGCTCATTTTACACCTTTGAGTATGATTATTGATTTACAGCTGAAGCCTAGCCAGTCCAACAGCGAGAAGTTGCACTTTAAGGTTTCTTATGTTATGTTTACTTATTTTCCTTTGCTCTCTTTCTGTCTAGATGAGTTCACCTCTTACCCAGTTGAGCCGGCAGCCGTGTTTAGCCGCTCAGCTTCCCGTTAACATTAAAGAAGAGCCGGAGTGCTCCACCCCTGCGCCGTGTCAGTTCTCTTTAAAGGCAGCCGCTCTGCAGAAACGTTGCCTGGCCTCGTCAGCTGCCCCCACCTCTACAACCACAGCTCCAGCAGTAGTGGCTCTGGACAAAGACAAGATGCTGCAGGAGAAAGATAAGCAGATAGAGGAGTTGACCAGGATGCTGATGCAGAAACAGAGGCTGGTGGAGGTGCTGAGGATGCAGCTGGAGCAGGGTAAGAGAGGAGGACTAGTTCCAGAGCCGCTGGTTCTTGTAAGAGTTAAACAAGAACCTCCTGATAAGCCCAGTGTCCCTCTCTCATCAGGCCATCCATCATTCCCCCCTCCAGTGTCATGTGAGTTGGATGTTACTAAGGTAACTGTCAAACAGGAAGTCGTGGAAGAAGAGGAGGTTGTGTCTGAGACAACTATTCAATCACCGGACACTCGTGGATTACCACAGGAGGCGCAGAAAAAGCCAGAGCAGATGAGCACACCGACGAAACAACAACAACATATATGTCTCCAGGAAACCACTCTGCAATTCGCCCAGCAACAGGCCATCCAGAAACTTTTGCTGCAGCAACAGCTCAACTCTCAGAACCAGCAGCAGACAGTTCAGAACCGCAATCAGACGCTGGAGAACCAGCAGAACCTGCAGAAACTTTCTCAGCAGAGGAAGAAGAAATCTCACAAACAGCAGCTCAAGCAACAACAGCAGCAGCAGCTGTCGCAGCAGCAGCAGCAGCAACAGCGGCAGCAACAGTCCAAACAACATCAGCAGCAGATGCAGCTGAAGCAACAGATTCTACTGAAGCAGCAAAAGTCGTTTTTACAGCAGCAGAACAAGCAGCAGCAGCAGACGAAACAACTGCAGCAAATCCAGATACAGACCAAGATACATCTGAAGCAGCAGCAGCAGCTGCTCATCCAGCAGAAACAACGGGCACAGCAGCCGTCACCGCAGGTCAGCGATGAGTTCTGTGGTTGCTCCTGAAGTCAAAGTACACAAGTTTTCCTCTAAAAGTTTTCCTCTGTTTGGTAACAGGTGTCTCAGACGTGCCTCAACCAGCAGTCGGCTCCCTCTTTCCCACTGGACCTCCTTAAGAGCAACTCCGCCCCGACTCTGGTCACCGACAGCAACGGTAACCACTTCCTGATTGCACTGAGCAGTCACGTCACTGAGAACCAAAGAAGCGACGCGCCTGATGGCAAAGCGACCAATCAAATCCCACTGCAGGTACGTGACTCGCTTCCAGCAGCTTGTTTGTGGTTGTGTGTGCGTGTGTGGAGGTGATTCATAAAAAAAAAAATCTGCGTGTTATTATATTCAGGGTTTAACAAAACTAACACTCTGTCAATTTGTTCTTCCACCAGCGACAGCAGTCCACTCCGGCCAAACTTCCTGGCCACAACCTCGTTCAGCTGCCCAGAGCTGATACTCAAACCAAACAGAGCGCACACGTGGGATTCTTGAAGCAACAAAAGACAAAGGTGAGCCATGATCTGAATCTGCAACCACATGAGCTGTGTCGCACGACAGGAAATCGTTTGAAAAACAAAGAGAGAGGAGAGAAATAGGGCAGCACTGTCGCTTCACAGCAGGAAGGTTCCTCGTACAGTGTTAAAGCTCCATAAAGAACATGAGGGCAAAAAGAGCTCCAGTGAGTCCAGCAGCAAGTGTGCTGTTTGAGACAGTGACGGCAGTCCCTGATAAGACTGTCTGACACCATCACAATGCTGATTATTATTGCTTTGCTAATTACTCTAACGACACCATCCATTACTATGATTTATGTCGCTAACGGAGGAGGAACAAAGACTGACGTCGCATCTCGGCTAATTGAGACGTACAGGATCTCTCCTGAGTGCAGGGGTGCCGGAGCAGATCCTGCCACGGAAAATGTCGAGATTCAGTGCAGCTGTGAGCTGATTGTGCATATTCCTGTTGTCAGCAGTCTTTACCCTTTCTGTGACACTCTTCATGCAGGGGTAGCAGTAGGCTAAAGGTTAGTGAAGTAGGCAGGAAGTTAGAATTCCTTGAGTACCACTGAATGTGCTGTAGGGGGTTTCTCAGCAGAGATAAAGTCAAAGGTAAGGAGACTTATCTTTCTACTCTGTTCAATCATTTGGAGCCACAGAACGGGGGACTTCACGTATCCGCAGACCAGCCTCAGCAGGAAGTGTCTCAGTGTTTGTCAGCACCTCCCAGTCTGCAGCCTTTCTTCAAGGACCAGGAGAGCGCTCCCTCAGGGAAAAACACCTTATCACCTTCCTCTCAAATCGTAAGTAACATAGATAATCTTTCAATGTGACTCGTACCGTCCTGTCACATTAGAAACGGATTTTGTTATAACTTTGGAAAATCTCAACTTCATCTGTCTTTCACTCCCTCCTCTCGTATCCTCTAGGACTTGTGCCCCGGTCTGGATGTCTTGTTTAGTCCTCTGTCTCCAGCTTCCATTAAGACAGCTGCCTCATCGCCTGATAACAAAGTAGGACACACTGCACGTCTGTGAAATGAATGCTCATTATCCAAAATGTGTGATTTTTACTACCCTTGGGGTAGTAGTTACGTGAACTTATAGAGTTAAGTGATTTCTCTATGTTTGTCCTTTAGGAGCATGAAGACGACTTTATTGACATCATTTTGCAGACTGGAGGTAAGTTGCGATGTGATAATGTTTCTTTTTACAGTGATTACAGTGATGATTCATTGTGTTTGGGAGCCACGTTTAATTTACACGTTTCTCCCTTCAGAAATGCCGACCACCTTCAAACCAGCACCAGATCCTTCTCTGGACCGTCTAAACACAAAATCCTTTACCTCTTCCCCTCCTCCCTCGCCACTCCAGCTGTTACTATCACCTCCCGTCCCACCCAGCTGTGACACCCCACAGTTGGCCGCCTCGGTACAGTCCGAGCTTCAGACTTTCGTGTACAACACAGAGGAGAAACAACACCTCGGTAACGCCGGGAGTGGACGCCTGGAGGATTTCCTTGAAAGCACCACTGGTAAGCCTCTCCTTGGGGTGGAGCCTGGTGGCCTTTTGACTCTGATCGATGACCTCCACAGTCAAATGCTGTGCACTCCCAGCATCCTCGACCATCCCCCGTCTCCCATGGATACCTTCGACATGGAAGTGGAGGGGGGGCACGGGCTGGACAGTATGGACTGGTTGGACCTAACAATGGGAGGAGTGAGGGGAGAGGAAACACCCACGCTGGCTCCATTGGGTCCTCCGACACCCACTAGCGTGTTTTCCACAGACTTCCTGGACAGTTATGACCTGCAGATACTCCAGGACTCCTGCCTATAGCCCACAGCAGTCAGACAACAAACCGCACAGGGCTCGGCCGCATGCACTCACGGTTCTACACAAAAACATGTAATTGATTGCTGAGGCTTCAGTATCTAATTAGAGCGCTTCTTCTGTATCTTATCACACACTGGAATATTGAATCTTCAAGCACTTTGACCTTTATTTATTTTATTTACACGCTGTAATATCGATCTGTGTGCAGACACTTATCAGGCAGGTCTTCTGTTCGTTTCCTGCTTCTTTAGCAGCATCTTTGTCGACACGTTACAGGGACTTTTGTGGCTTTTGGACCCCGATAGTAAATAAAACGCCTTCGACTGAGCCATGAACCAATCGCTTACACTTAAATTCATCTTCATTTGCTACAGAGGAGAAGTGTTTATCTGTTTATTTGACCCTCTCCTAATTAGAGTGCGAAGCCTTGGTGGCCTTTTGCAGTAAAGATAATCAATAGTTTACCACTACAGGAAAAGGTACAGGTAATCAATAGCCAAAGTTTAAAGCTTAGAGACCATGATCTAACAGTGAATAGTGAAGTTGTAGTTTGGGCATAATTTGGATACGCATTATGATTTGAGGTAGAGCACAGAGAGCATTACTAGAGTTTGTGTATCCTGTCCAGCTGCTTTTCAATAATTAATTAACATTTATTAAATATTATTCTGTCCGCTCAAAGATCATTGCTAAAGAAACACCGCTATTGTACACATTTGTAAAGTTTCATTATCCAACAGAATACAAAAGTGTGTGACTTTTTTTTCATCACAGTTTTACAAATTTTGAAAAATTTAATTCAGTTTTATTTATAAATCACCAAATTATAACAAAAGTTATCTCACGACATTTTCCATAAGAGATGGTCGAGGCTGCACTCTTTAGAATATTCACAGAGACCTACCAGTTCCCACCACGGGCAAGCACGTGGCGACGGCAGCAAGGAAACGCTTCCTTTAACTGAAACAAAATCTTGACCTACGTCGGGAAAATGACGGTTAAATAATCGCATAGGGATTGTCACACATAGCTCCAGTGTTACAGCACAGTGACGTTAGTGGTAAATAGGTAGTGAGGTATGAAAACATCTTCATCGACAGTTACAGTTTCTTGTGTTTGTAATATTCCCCAAAGAGAGTTGCAATAAATATCTCACACCCTTTCTTTGCACTTTGCAGCAGTCAATATTGAGTGTTGAGCACATACCGTGTGCAGCATTAATAGAACAACACGTCATTGTCCAGTATTTGAATGTAACGAGCGCTTTAATTTGACAAAGTTCAGGCGATTCTATAAGATTTAAAACGTGAGAAGAAAAGTATTTCAGCATGCGGTCTGAAGAGAGTCCCTAATTTCATACACAACCCAACTACTTCTAAACAAATACAGTTAGTGTATTATTAAGAAAAGTGTTTCTGGCGTCTGTTCACTGATTCACGAGACGTATCGGGTCGTGACTGTGAGGCGAGTATTCCCGCGGGTTATGACAACAAGATCAATTTAAATGGTCCAACTAGTTTGGGACTTTTTTCAAAGAGTTTATATTAAATGAATATTTTTGCATATTCAGAAAGATTTGAACAGAACTGCACTTTGAATATGCCGCATGCATCTTATGTTTTATGAGACTTTATAGTTTGTACATTATAAAAAACAAAACAACTTTTACACATTTTGTATTAATATTTTGTGCGTGAATGTCTTTGGTATCTCCTGAACGTAAACACGACGCACGTGCTTCATGTTTACATCAGTGTGTTACCAACTGATTTTTATGGTTATTATGGACACTGCCATACTGTTTGCACTTGTTCTAATGGATGAATTCACGTGTAATACAAAGGGAAGTTAAGCTCCTGAAATGATTATGTGGCTGTCCTGTACTGTATCAGTACTTTTGCCAACAGGGGGGAAAGACATTTTATTTACGTCCTTTCCCTCTTTGAGACTTTACAGTGCTGTAATTTACCAGTTTAGACACTGAACATGTTTTATAGTTTTCCATTTCTACTCTGGTGAGACCAGTTTGTGTGTACTGTGACTGTTTCTGACAAAATGTCTGTATTTTGAATCCAAAAAACTTTGGAGACTCGTTCGTTACCGCACGCACAAACACACACACAAGTTCATTTTTGATTCTCACTTATCATTTTACACACTGTCGCCATATTTACTTTATGAATTCAGTTTATTCTGCTACTAAGATTTATATGGTGTCATTTTACTGATGATCTCCTGATTCGATGCAAAATGGTTCAAACGTTTTGTGACATTGTTCTGTAATAAGACTCTGAGGTTTTACAGCGTGTGATGGTTCATCGTTCAGGTTTGTTGTTTTGTACAGTTGATTTTCTGACTCTGCTCTCACATCCTGCTTCAACATTTGGACTTTTTTTTTTGTAGGAACTGATTCAGCTTGTTACAATCAGCCCCGCTTGTTCACAAGTAATTTTTCATCTTGTTCTGTGAAAGAAATGTTAGAGTTCAAACTGAAACTGATTCCTTTGGTTTCAAATTGAATGTTTTAGTCAGGTATTGTTTGTCAAACTGAGGTTTGATGCTGCAGACTCTGTTATTTACAAACAGTTATAATTTCATGTGTGATTCACTCACCTCTCATGTGGGTTTTGTTAAACTTTTGAAGGGTTTTTAAGTGCCTGGCATGATGCATCAAACACACTTGAACTCTGTCAAACTCGTGAGGACGGGCTGTTTTCTCTGCTCTGTTATTTCTGTAAGTGTTGAGTCGCCTAATGTCAATTATTGTGATTATTTGAGGGAATACTTTGAGCTTTTTGTGAACTTTAATTGTATTTCTTTTTTAAAAAACAGGATAAAAGACATAAGACATAATAAAAGAGAATATAATTAAGTCTGGGCTAGTAAGTTCTGTCTTCGTATCAGGTAGCACTCGCAAATCTGAGCACAAATATTGTAAATGATAATTATTCTCTAACTATAGCAAAAAGCTAATTTGTCCATGAAGATTTAGTTTGTTTGATGATCCCTGACATTCTGTGATATTACAAAAGCTAATGACATGGAACCATATAGCTGAACATAATTGCCTGTATGTGCAGTAATCTTGTTTCTCTTCACACCCACAAACCTGCTGCTCATCTCTGAAGATGCATTAGAAACAATCAAACTCACAGCACCTATAAGCCTCTGTGAGAGCGAGCCATGCAACAGTGTCTTCATGCACATCCTGTCGCTGCGTACGCCTAATCACACACACACAGACACACACACACAAAGTGAGCAGGAGGATGACCAAACTGTAGTGTTGTAAAAAAAAAAAAACGTGAGTCAGAAGAGGGCGGAAAACTGGTTGACTGCACGGCAACAGCTCTGTTTTTGGAAGAGGGAACACACACACACACACACACACAAAACAAACACACACGTTTCCACATATGCAAACACACACACACACACATCCTTGCCAGACCAGGATATGGGTGGGCATGTGAGGGAGGCGAATGATTGGCTGATAACAACTCTCTAGCTGCTAATGGAGGGGAGCAGAGGATGCCAGGCTAACATCTATTCCACAGTGGGCATCCCAGGCCTCCCACTGAAGCCCATAACAATAGACTGTGTGTGTGTGTGTGTGTGTGTGTGTGTGTGTGTGTGTGTGTGTGTGTGTGTTATTGTTTTTGCTGTATAAATAAATCTGAAAATAGTTAGATTTTTTTTGTCATGCCGGTCGTTCGTCACCTCGGTTGCTCCTTCTTTTGATCCACACTCAAGCTTCTCGAAACCGAAGCCAGTGCCGGAGCGAGGTAGGAGTTCGACTCTCTGTGTTCTTCAGAAAAATGGTTATTGAGCCCTCTTAATGCATCTTAATGTCACCTCCCACTGCAGTTAAACAGAAATCATTTCACTGTTACTTTGGTGCTTAGAAACCTCTGCGGTTTAAGTGGCTGCACTCCAGGCAGAGTGCTGTTAAGTCTTGGTTCATTTTTTAATCCCTTTTGATTGATGTCCACGTAATCAAACAGCTTGTGCTTCTCCAGCAAAAAACAAAAAAACAAGCTCTTCTTCTCCAGATGTTTAGCAGAGGATCCTTCTGCTCAGCCACGTCCTGTTCTCCCGCTTTCACCAACATGCATCCCCTTCCAACGCTGCTGTGCTGGGCTGGGCTTAGAGGGAGTTTTTTGCCGTCAGGCAGCCTGGAGTGATTTTGCAGATGCTTTGATCATCTCAGCATCACCGCAGGGGGGCTCGGCTTGTGAAGTGGAAGTATGTTGGTGTTCGCAAGCGCACGCAGAGAAACACATGCGAGCACAAATGTACACACAAAGTAAACAGGGGTTTATCCTTAAAGACGGGATGTACAAACACACACACGTGGTTACACCTACAGGGGAAAACCGGTAAGATTTCATGGATGAGGCGCATGCTGTGTACGGTTAAGGAATCATTACTTTTTAAAATAGAATAAATTATTCTAATTGATTTACGTCATTGCAAGCTCTAAAGATTAGAGGCTTGGTTAAGATTAGAGGACCTTCGTCACTTACAAAAGAACCACAGTACCAGTAAAAAGACTCTGAACTCCGACCTCTATGAACTTTGTACCTCTATGGAAATCTCTCCCGACGAACAGGAGTTGTTTTTATTTCCTGTTTTATTTTGTAGTTACCACCTCTTCTCGTGCCTGTAACTTCACTTCCTGCCTTTGTTGTGTTTCCCGCCAGTTTTGATTTGTCTGTTTCGCCCCGATCAGTTTTCACCTGTGTGTTTAGTTTGTTGTTTGCTGTAGCGTGTGTCATCTCCAGTGTTTCCCCTGTATTCTTGGATTGCCGTTCTTAAGCTTTAACTAATGCACCAGGGAATTTACAGCTCGTAGAAAACACCCATGGCACCGCCCTTCACAATTACGAAATCCTTTACGTTAATTTAATTTAATTAACTTGTTATAGCAGCCGTTGATATTCATGAAAACAGCCCGGTTACATTTTCTGCTCGCCCAGTTCCGGTTCTGGCACAACACCAGCTCTGCTTCCCATCAGCATTTTCCGGTCCTAAAGTCTAAAACTCCTCTTCCCAGCATCCAAAGCTCCTGTGGTACCACTATAAACACCAACACCCCAGAGCTTACTGTACTGTTTATCAAGAGATGTTGAGTTGTGTCGGAGTCAGTGTATCATCAAAATGATGGTAGAAAACGTACATAATGTCTTAAGTACACTGACCGGAACTTGTTTAAACAGCCATCAGTATCTGTAACCACTTAGGGTCCATCAGGGTCACGGTGGGGCTGGAACCTATCCCAGCTGACTTTGGGGCGAGAGGCGGGGTACACCCACAAACAACCATTCACACGACATAGGGAAACATGCAAACTCCTCACAAACCAGGAACCTTCTTCCAGTGCTAACCATTGCTTCAACAAATGAACCCAAATCATTTAGACTCAACTGAAAACACAACAGCTAAATTCTCCATCTTTGGCGATCACTAAGTCGACCAAACTACTAATGTGAAAGCCTCCCACAGTCACAAAGTAAAACACTCTGAGATCAGCGTGGAGCTTCTGTTGTTCTTGATTAGAAGTGACAGTCTTTTGAAAGCTTGGGTTATTTCAGAGCAAACCACATGACATCTTCCATGGTGGATGAGAAGAGTGAAAATGAATTTGTGGCTGGCAAAATATCTAAAGCAACATCCTTTCATGGCAGCAGAAAAAAAGAGGTATTGACAGAGAAACGTCAGGATGAAAGGAAGAGAGCGTGCTGTAGAATATAGCACGACGTGTATTCTTAGCAAGATCCTCAAGGTCAAAGCAGGCTCGCTCCAGATGACAGACAATACGCTAAATCTGGGCGGCTCTTATGGAAACCCGCTGTGATGAAATGTTCATACCGACACACGCATGCACACACCGAAGTGGCAGATTTCAGCTCCAGCTGCGCGTTCGCACAAAAAAATGCTGACAGCGGTTGTCAGACACACATGTGAATCAGTGGAACATGGCCGCGAGCGCATCGACAAACACACACAGACAAAATGTGAGAACGCAAAGGTGTAATCTTTTTTTTTTCTTGTTGCTTCATTGCTGATGAGGTCCTGCAGCGATGCTGCGTTTTAGCGCGGCGGGCTGTAATAAAGGGCAGAAGCAATGCACTGTAGTCATAAAGACGAATCGCTGACTCATCGTATTTCAGCGAGTCTGTTTTTTTTACCCATGGACCACCTGTCTCACCTTAGCTCTGTGGAGCTACAAGGATATAATCAGCATGCATGTGAAACCTCCGCTCGACTCATCTGGCAACATGTGGATGTGCTGACTCCCCTCCTGCACTGCAGAGGTAATAAAAAATACATAAAACTAAATCAAATTTTTAATGAGCGACCGCTGATGTGTCCCGCACCTCTCATCCGTATCAGTATGAGGTTCAGGTGCATCCCTTACAATTAGTTCCTGGTTGTTTCTTAATTAGCTAATTAGCTCGAACATCACATCGAGCTGCAGGCTTCATTTGACCACAGCGTGGCTTAAACGACAAAAGGAAGCAGACAAATGCATTCACACTGATATAATAGAGTTTTCAGTCATTACGCCGTCATCTAGAACAAATCCAAAGAGCATAGCCGTTCCTGCAGTTCTCTGCATCTTTTAACTGTAACTTTATTGTTCTGATTCATCCTCACCGCTCTCATTATTGTCTCTGTCAGCAGCCCAAAGCTGTTTTCACTGGGAAAGTCCCATTAAAGCCACTAGACACAACTCATCCATCACCGGTCAGCAGACAGACACGCAATTAACGACTCGCTGGTGAACACGGTGAAATATTTAGCAAGCTGAACAACTGGACATTCCCCCTTCAGGTGTTGGTGGAGACCAACACTGAGCTAAAAAGTATTGAACACAAACACGTATGTATTTGTCAGCAGGACAAAGAATCACTTATTTCCTGCTCGGCAGCGTGTCAGGTGTAGGCTCCAGGGAAGATGAACACAGAAATAAAAAAACAATAAAACTATGGTGTAACCTCCTCCACCTCTTTTAAGCTTCCCCCTTCACCACCCAGCCGCCTGCAACACAGAAGAAGTGACTGAAGGATGTTACGTAGCCGGGGGAAACGTTGACGTCAATTCAATGCACAAAGGGAACAAAGAAAATGCAGTTTGGGGGGAAAATAAAAAGAAACGAGAGATAAAGTGACGGGGGAGCACATGTTTGTGTGTGTTCATGCATGTGTGTGTGTGTGTAGGAACATTTTAGGCCCAGACCCTGAGCAGATTTTTGTTTGACGGTGCTAAAAGAGAGAGAGAAGACGGAGAGGTGAAGAGCAAGAGAGAGCGGAGAACAGAAATAGCTGCGGCCCATTATCATCACCTCTACCTGTCTGGCTGTCTCACCTCTAATTACTGCTGCCACATTGCTCCGAATAGCACACAATGAAGGGAAAGCGTGTGTGTGTGCGGATGTGTTTGCTCGCGGCGTATGGATTCATGTTTCCTGCGTTTTTTTTGTGCCTTTTACGAGACGTTTTCCGCACATTGAGTCGCTGTGTTTCAGTGTGTGTGTGTGTGTGTGTGTGTGTCTGTGTGTGTGTGTGTGTGTGTGTGTGTGTGTGTGGAGATTATACCTCTCCTGTTAACCACCTGGAGAGAGGCAGCCTGCTGAGAGAAGCTTAAGGAGACTTTAATCCTTGCCTTAATGTGACAGCAGCATTTTCTGCGAAACTACCATCATTGCTAAACTGTTGAGCCTCAGTGTGCGTGCATGTGTGTCTGTGTGTGTGTGTGGCTGTTTAAGCAGACAATACACACACACACACACACACACAGGCATTCTCCTGCTTTTTGCAGGAGGATAGAGTAAGTGTGACTTCATGTGTCATCTTAAGCGTGAGCAGCCGATGTAGGTCAGGCGTGTTGCAAACTGAGTCGCTGACTGTTCTCTGACTTATGCTTGAAACCAAATGCTACCAGGGGGATTATACAGAGACAGTGGCAAGCCACCCATCATACACACACACACACACACACACACACACACACACAAATGTGCAGACCACCACACCAAGGGCCTTTTGAATCTAGGTCAGCCAAGCAGTTGAGACAGGACTGACCTTTACCGTACAGGGCACACACACACACACACACACACACACACACACACACACACACACACACACACACACACACACACACACACACACACACACACACACACACACACACACACACACACACACACACACACACACACACACACACACACACACACACACACACACACACACATTACCTTTACAAAATCCACAGGTATGATGAAGAAACACACGGAGGGTTAGAATATTCATTTGTGTGCGCCTGTGATTTTTTTTTTACGTCTACCTCCAACCATATGGGATTGTCCTTTGAGTCGTCTCCGTGTCCTTGCCATCAATCTCTCCTTCTGTCTCTGTGCGTAAACTGCAGAGGCAGCATCATATGGACCCTGACAGCTTCCATACTTTCTCCCTCTGCTCAGCAAAACTGCTGAACCTTTGCCAGAGAGAGAGAGAGAGAGCGAAAGAACGAGAGGAGAGAGAGAGAGACAGACAGCTCTGCATCCAGCGTTCCCATCTGTTTATGGTGATGCTGTCAGGTTCGCATGCCTGATCTCATAAGTGTGTGTCCATCTCTCCATTGGCTCTGTGTCTATGTATCTACTGTACCTGTGTTGATATGCCGTCCTCTCACTGATTCTATAAACCTGCTTGGTAAAAGTTTCCCCTGGCGGTTGATACATCCTAAACAACAAAATCAAGTTGCTGAGTTGCTGAGACAGCGTTCGAGTAGTCGTAATAACATTGTTGGGTTTTTTTTTTTATTACCGACAGCTTTATCAGCTTTAAAAGCACGAGTGCATTTTAAATATATACCCGTCCTGTGCTGTCTACTTGATAGTTTCACACCAAATGCACAAGCGCAAACAGTTCGAAGAGGCAGCACTTAATCCTATAAATCGCATTATTAATATTCTAATCTGGTTTCCTCGTCCTCTCTCTCTCTCTGATTTTTATCTGCACTGCTTGAGATTGTTTCCTGATGTCCTGATTCGATCAGAGAGCAGATTTACATAATTCTGATACTTCAGAGATGCAGAAAATTAGTTTTTCCACCAGCCTCTCTGTTAGTATTAGTAAAGTCACTGGCGTCATCTCCCGTTTAATGATATGAAATCAGAATTTATTTCAGCTCTTTGTAGTTTTGTCACGTAAATCTTTAGGAGGGCCATGTTTGTAGTTCAAAGCATCAGTGTTGTTAATCCTGCATAACTTTAAGCCTTAATATAATGTGAACAGGTGAGTTGTATATAAATTCACCCTGAGTACAGTTGTCATGAACGGGGAAATTAGCTACAGAGACCAAAACTTACAAAACTTAAAAAATTACAGCGTGGGATGCGAGCCCCGCTCTGGGATTTATGATGACAAGCAATGTGCATTTGAGTAGAGTAGTTTTGTGTTGAAAGTTTTTGTTTGCCCAAACTTTCATTATGCAGAGCTGCATTCCTCGCGCTCGCTCTCTCTCCACTTAGAGCCTCTGTGTTCTCTCCAGCGATACGTCATGTGACGACAGCTTGGAGTTGTAAGATGTATGACTCTGATGCAGGTGTTACCTGACCTGCCTTCGTTTAACTAGAACATGTTGGCCCCCAAAATTACAACGAGCAAGAGGGGATACTCTACTATTTTGTCTATCCCCAAGCCTTACTCTGCTGCCTCACCGTCTCCTACAGCAAAACACCACAGAGCACAGCATCTTATATTAACACAGGAGTCAGAACAGAGATGCTTTACCCTCCGTCTGCCCTCTCTCCCTCTGAAAACCTTCCAGCACGATCAATGAGTCAGTTATTTTTTTCTCTCGTATTCTCAGTCAAGCACATTAGGAGACATTTGTGATATTCCCAAAGACTGAAGATCAAGGCAGAGAGCTTATCCACCTCCTGTTCAGCAACCACACATTTCCCATGACAGCCAGTAGAAGCTAGAGTTTAAATCTTATTATTCTCTTTCTGATCTCCAAAGTTTCATATCCCATCGACGGTACAGCAGCTAGCTGTTTAACCGCTGTGGCTGTTGCTTGTAAAGCTTTTTGTTGCTCTGACTGAAGGAGATATCTGCTCCTGTGTCAGGTGAATGTACAGACAGCACACACAGTATGGGTCTTAAATCTAACCTTTCGCTTTATGGCCCTTCCAGACACAAGGTAATCTGCACACACACTCAATGCTACAGTTCAACAGCAAGGACCACACAATCAACAAGGTACTCATGAATGATTCATTAACAAACGAGACGTTTGTGAATTCTTGTACTTCTTTGGTCTGTTGCTGTTGTTGTTTGAGGCTTTGGTGGTGAATACGACCTGATACTCTACCTGTGGCTGTGTTTATTTCATGTACGCAGCTTTAAAATCTGAGTCCGGCTCACAAGTTACGCTGCAAAATAGTTACTACAACTTGTTTTCATAGCAGTTATGAAGCGATTTGCCACAACACCTGTTTGAGGCTGAGGAAATGGGATCACCTTTACACAGAAGTACACACCCAGACAGGGGCGCCGCATAGGGGGGGAAAGTTAGGACAATTCCAAAGACCCACGACTGACAGGGGCCCCAAAAAAATAGGTAAACACCAATGTAAAATGATTAAACCATCATCATTGAGTATATATATTTCTAGTTGCTAGTACTAGTATTGAACTACAAGACGCAAAACAGTTGCAAGCCTTTAGTTAGAGTTATGTAAAGATTTGGTTGGGATGTGGGGACAACAGCTGCACAGAGGGGGCCCACAATCTGATTTTTTTGTCATGGAGCCCAATAGTCCTGGAGGTGCCCCTGCACCCAGAACACACACACAAACCTCATAAAACCGACACTTATCTGTCTCTCATCCCTCACTCTCATTTCATCACTCTTCCTCCACTTGCCACATCCTCTACACTACCTCTGTTTCTCAGTCTTTCTCATCCTGACTTCTCATTTAAACCTGTTGCAAAAACACACACACACACACACACACACACACACACACACACACACACACACACACACACACACACACACACACACACACACACACACACACACACACACACACACACACACACACACACACACACACACACACACACACACACACAGCCCAGGAGGATTCTGTTACAGGCAATGCTGCTTAAAGATGAAGCTGTGACTGAAACACCTCTCTGCTGCCTGTTCTCAGCTCTTCAGCCTCTCTGCTCACTTATTTTGCTGTGAAGTGAAAGCAACTAACATGTGTGAGCAAACACAGTTTTACAGTAAAATGGATGATTACAGAGCTGTGGTGCATACACACCTCCTGGCAGAGTGCAATACCACTGTGTTAAATATGGACGGCTGTATACGTGTTATGATTATCAAAAAATTGCAAGTTGACAACTTTACTAACATCAAGCAAGGTCAACGACACAAGACACAGCAGCCAGCTGATATTACTGAAAAGTCCAACACCAACAAGTAGCTCGGCGTCTGTCTTTCAGCCTTTTAATGCACCAAGCTCTCACTAGCTCCTGTTCGCGCACAACACCGGCTCTGCTTCCTGTCCAGAGCACCTGTGCTGTGTGACTTTGTGCCGTGAAGCATTACGTGCTTCTCGTGGGTGATTGCGAACAAACAGACATTCAGGGTGCAGAGTTGGAATGACTTACACGTCAATGTAGCGTCCCAATTGCTAAAAAGTTGCTTTATAGGAGTCCAGCAGTACATCACTCCACCAATGCAGCAGAACCAGAGATATCTCATTATTTATGACATGCATTCTTCGTCCTTGTCCACCTACTTACCCAAAATGCATCTCGACTGCTGCGATTTCGGACAGAGTCTTGTGTTATGCTTGAAGCGGCTAATGCAGCCTTGAGCTGCTACACTCAAGCAGATTTGTCTTGGCTGCAGAGGTTCCTCTTTCAAACTCTGCAGATTTAAGACATCACTTGAGGCACTTTATCAGAATTTGGGCACCACTTTTTTCCCCCCCTGTAACTTTGATGTGTAAAATCTGTTGGATCCCCCCTTTTTTAAGGCAGAGCCTCCTCCTCAGGAGACACCAGGCCTGAATGCTGTTTTGTTGAGGATAACCTCAAAGAACAAAAAGTCTCTTCTCCTGCTCTTGTTGCACAACCCACAACCCTCATGGAGGCATGAAACTGTCAGAAATATAACATTTTCCTCTCCAGGACCAAAACGCGATTCTAAAATTACATTTCTGCCTCATTCACCTTCATTTATATCTCAGTCATTATTAATTTCTTTATCTTTTATAGTCGCTCATTCTCTGCCCTAATTCCTGATCGCAACCTCTGTCTCGTTTCCCCTCTGTTCATTCTCCTCTCCACACCCAGCAGCTATTTTCTAATTCTTTTTTCTAAAAACACCTCTTTCTCAAAAGTTCACAGCTCACACCTGCAGAGTCCAACACTTCCACAACAACACACAGAGGATTTTCTGAATAAATATAGTATAATATAAATAAGCAACTCGGTATAAGCTGCAGTAATGAGAGAAGGATGATGTTATCATGCACAAGTCTTTATAAGGCAGCATCTTTTTCTCTTGTCATCTCATGATTCAAAGACGTTTACATTAAAGCTCTAAATAAAACAGCATGGTTTTGCATGAGAGGCTACTTGTTCTTATTACACTGGATCCGGATGACAGCTTGCTTCTTCTTTAATGTATGCACCAGTTATAGAACTGTCAAGACTACAAATTATTCCTTTCTTTTCCCGCAGCTTTTTTCTCTTTTTGCACAATTATAGACGATCACGGGCTGATGTCAACAGATATGGTGTCGTGAAAGGTCTCGGCCACTGTAGCATTTTTAAATCCTTTTTTGTTCGGAGATAAGACTGAACGCAGTCAGTGCTGGGAAAGAGCAGTCGGTTTGAGGAGGGATTGAGAATCGGCGCCTTGTTCAACGCGGCGAAATCACTTATCAGGAAATTGAGGTATTGTTGAGAGACGGAACAAAGAAAGAGCGCGAATCATCTAATTAAGAAACTGGGGAAATCTGAGGTTATTCTCCGCGTACAGACCTTTTGTACATGGTAATTAACCTTTTTTCAAACATGATGCATGTCTGTGCTTAAGTCCTAATAATGAATAGTCAGGTTTGTGAGTGCTGCATGTATCACTGTGATGTAATTCTAAGACACAGAGGCTGAATGTGCACTGAGACTCACTTACAAGAGTTTTTATTCTTATTTACTTTGTTCACAGAAATGGCACCACTGTTCCGACCCCGGCTCCTAGAAATTAAGTTTACACACAACTAATCTACAACAGCAAAAATGTTTTGATGGAAACTTAATTACTTTTTTACATTAACCTAATAAGGAAATTTTGTTAATTAACATATCTGACGAGCCTCAGATATGTTGACACTGAACATATCAGTCTGAGCTAAATGTTAAACATCTTACTGCTGGGCAGTTTAGCAGGTATTTGATCATAAACCAAAATAGTGAACCAATTAAAAGTGTGACCTGTGTTACAGGGCCAGCAGTCTCTTGAGGGGGTCATGAGCATCCGAGGTCCGGGGTCAAACTGACGACACAGTGGTCCACAGAGTTGCGTGTAACATTGACAGATGTTGCAGTAACATAGACGTGATTTACGGGGAGTAAAAGGAGAGTAGTCAACACTAATTAGGTCTGTTTGTCTGCCGTCAGCCTTGTGACTCACATCACAACATGATTCAAACTATTTTATTATTAAAGTATCATATCATCATATGCACACACTGTCATTTTGGCACATAAAAACACTGAAATAACTAAAATACTACAGTTAATATCATGGTTTCATTACAAAAACAGATGTTTGCCTAGCTTTTCTGCTTGGAGACGTCCGCACATCAAGGGAACTGGGTGAACTGAGCCTTACTTCCGCATATTCAAGGTGACACGTGCTATATCTCCTGTCAACAGAAGTTAATTAGAAGAATCGGTGTATTACTTGCACATGAAAGTGCACTGGCATGCAATTCGAAAGTGCAAAGTCGTGTTCTTTGTATACAGACAGAGGACTCTGGGTTGATGCCACACACCAGTGGGCTTGCTGCGTGCCACAGACAGACTGGGGAAAGTCAGAAAATAGCGAGAGACGGATTAATGCATTGTTGGTTTTGGTCTTGTCATGAGATTTGTTGGCAGTGACAAAACTGTAGAATTCCCCGCTGCATTATCCTTGAATACAAAATGTGCCAGAGAAAGCTGCAAAACTGACCATAAAAACTAATTACTGCTATATTGTTGTTTAGATGCTTTAGCCCCAATCTGTGTTTTGCCATTCTGGCTTCACCTCGATGGCTTCATTACTGAGAAGCCAAATTCAGGGTATCCACCAATGGCTGTCACGGAATTTAAACGCATATTGCAACGTTTTGGGCAGAGCAAAAGAGGGGATCCAATTTTGTGGCGAGAAAACAACATCCTCCACAACTCAGTATAAATATATCTATAGAATATATGTTGATTAATACAGGACTGTTAATTAAAATATAAATTTTAATCACATTAATGATTGGGATAATTGGACTCTAGCACAGGAGCAGTGCACAATAGGAACATTAGGAAGCCCCAGTGCAGTGCTGCCTGCTGTATAGTTTTCACTGCACAGAATTGATTTCCAATACATGTGTCAGCAGAGAGGAAGATTTGTGCAAACACAGTGTCAGGCCGACTGAATACACCTACAGCAGAGCCTGGGAATACAGAGCACTTATGCTGCAAATTAGCATGTGTGTTTTCAATTCTGTGGAGAAATGAAACCTTCTCTGTGGAGGGGGGGGGGTCATTATGAATGACAACAGAAGATTATTTGCAGGTCATTCTCCAGTCACCACCCCATCAGCTGTCACAGCGTTCGACAAATATTTCCTAAGATGCTATTTCCTGCCTCCGCGGTGCCTTGTTGCTCAAATTAACCAACAGTTTTGCCTCAAATGCACTTCCCCCTCTCTCTCTCTCTCTCCGATCCTCGGGCTTGTTATCCTGATTACAACCACAGCATCAAAATATTGCAAATGCTCGCCTGAAAACTGCTGCCGTCATGTTACAAATTAGAGAGGTCTGTGCCTACAAGGAAAGCGATGAATAAACAGGATCTGTCAGCAAACCGGAGTATTACAGTGTCTGGTTAATAGATGTGACAGATTGCCATGAATGCATGAGGAGATATGTGTTACAAAGGTTGTATGTATGTTGTGTTTATTGACAGATGGCTGACAGTATCCTGCATTTCTGTTAAGCTGCCATGTCAAGAATCACATTTGAAATCTGTCCGGAAAGTAAATGACCAGCCCTCTATACTCACTTGTTTGTATTCCTAACAAAATATCACATTTTAATGGAGCCTGTCAAAGTGCCATTTCGCCTTGTTTCATAGAGCACGCTCCTCCGGTGCCGTGTTTCCTTTTTTAATAAAACATGATGTTTTTAAGGCTGTTTACTGACAGGTGGCAATTAGCTTGTAGACAGCGACGCTGTTATTCTTAAAGAACCTCTGTTAAGTAGGTGTATCGGTGATGGGATGATGACATCTATCCACGTGTTGAAAAAGTGTGGATAATGAGAATTCAAGAAATGCCTCAGAGTGTGACTGGCGTGTCTTTGCCCTGCTTCGTCTCTCTTTGATGCCTCTTCCCCCGCCCTCCTCGCTGGCACATTCAGCACTTTCACAGACCTTCTCCTCCTCTGACATGTTCTTTTTCTCAGTGTTTTAAGGGTCTAGAAAGTCAAGAGTTTATCTGTCCTTTTTTGCTTATTACTGGGGTCATAAAGGTGACTGCGTTATACACCGTTCAGCCATGACATTATAACCACCTGACTAATATTGTAAAGGTCCTCATTTTGCCGCCAAAACAGCCTTGACCCATCGAGGCATGGACTCTACTAGACCACTGAAGGTGTGCTGTAGTATCTGGCTACTGCCAATACAGTTTCAAATCGTGGTTTCATGGTCTGCAACAATGCTTAGGTGGGGGTACATGTGAAAGTGACATACCTTCAAACCATGGTGCACTGTGTGTTCTGACACCTTTCCATCAGAACCAGCATGAACCTTTTCAGGAATTGGGAGACAGCCTTTCCAGGGTTCCCACACCTTTTTCATGAACAAATTCAAGCACTTTTCAAGCACCTTCAAGCACCAGTTTTTTTATGTTTCCAGCACCTTTAAATAGGTAGCCTACTAGTTGTGTTTGCCATGATGGTCATGGGAAGCGCAGCGGTGCCACTGTATGGCATAATAATATGGGTCTAATTAGCATTATTTCATATGGTGGTAGATTGACTGTTTTGATTTTTAACTAATTGTGAATTGGCTTGTATTCTCAGCTTGTGAGCGGTGTATTGTGTAACTACCATAGCGCAATAACAGTGACCAACAGGTGTAGAACACCAAGCGAGTATGATAACTGAGTTCTGCATGTAAAGGCATCGGATCAAGCGCGTAGCCGCTTAGGAAACATTTTTGTTTTCTCTTGGTTTATTGAGATAGACATCACACAAATTTCAAGCATTTTCAAGCACTTCACAAAAAATTCAAGCATTTTCACAACCTTGAAAACACTGAATTGAAATTCAAGCATTTTCAAGGAATTCAAGCACCCGTGGGAAGCCTGCCTTTCCTTCCAGTGTCCATCCATAAGGCCTTGGCTGCCCGTGACCCTGTCGCTGGTTCATCACATTTCCCTTGGACTACTTCTGATAGGTACTGACTGACTGCAGATCAGGAACACCCCACATGCTCTGACCCAGTCATCTAGCCATCACAATTTGACCCTTGTCAAAGTCAATCAAATCTTGATGCTTGCCTATTTGACATGAGATTATCTGTGTTATTCACTTCACCTGTCAGTGGTCATCATATTATCACTGATCGCTGTATGTTGCCTGGTTTATAATTTTTGGTTGGGGGGGTAGAATATTAGAAAAAAAAAACACAATACAGTCCAACACCGTCACTAACTATGAGCTCAATGCTGAACCATTTATTTGAATTAACACCTCTATGACTGAACATTATAGGCATCATAAAAGCAGACTTTATCGCAGGACTGTTGCATTGGGTCATATTAGACTGTAAAGCTGTGCTTTAGTGGACAACTGCAGCTCACTGGTACTTGTTGGGGTAGATTTATCCTTTACATTGTTAACCTGAAACTGTATTTTACATTATTTTGTATTTTCTATGTTGCTCTGTTGCTCTATGCTCTGTGTATTGTAAGGAATGTGACTACAGTTTGCAGCTTCTTTTCTCACAGCTGTTCTTTTCATGACTTTTAAAGCTAAAGATGAGGGTCAGATTTGTCACGGTGACTTCAGCTTCTCGTAATCAAGTGGATGTTTCTGGTCGTGTCAGATTCACGTCAGGAACCGTATGAATGTGTGGTACTTGTATTACTCTTTGTCAGACCTTGTGTGTGAGGACCATTTACTTTTGCTCATCCAGGGTCACTACCCAGAGCACATGACCATAGTGAGGGTTAAAACGTAGATGGACTGGAAAATCAAGAGCTTTGCCTTCCGCATCTGCTCCCTCGTCCTGTGAATGGTCCAGTACAATATCTGCAATACTGCAAACACTGCACCGATCCGCCGGGCCCCTCTCTTGCTCCATTTTCCTGTTACTCGTTAACAAGACCTCGAGATACTTGGACTCCATGGAGCTGCAACTTGCTCGCAATCCAGAGGGAGCATTCCACCATTGTCTGGAGGAGAACAATGGCCTCATACTTGAAGGTGCTGACTCTCATCTCGACCGCTTCACACCACACAGTGAAGGTCACGGTCTGAAGGCAACAGAACCACTGCAAAAAGCAGATGATTTTATATTTTACAGTTGTACACTCATATTGTCTCGTTTTATTCTGACTGTGTTGAAATAAATTAAAGACGATATTGGAATAGATGTGTTTTTGATACAATGACCTTGCAGGAAGATAAAGTGCATTTCTTACAGCAGCATTTATTTTTGTATTACAAGAGACAATTAATCTTTAAAATAATATCTGGCACCAGGGTGTCTTCATTTAGGTTCCACATTACTGGATCTCTGTAAGAGGAGATGCTTAATGATCGCAGTGTGTTGAGATCGTAACCTTGGCTGTGGAGGAAATTCACACTAAATGTTTCATTTATCCTGTTTTCTAACCTTTAACTGGAACACGAGGAAAACTGTAACGGGAATGGATTCAAGAAAAAACTGACGATCCGCCCCATCAGCATATTCTTGTGCTCATTCAGTGTTGAGCGAGTCTGTCCTACTTGCAACTATTTTTAATTGGTTTTTCATTTCTGCGTGTGTTTCATGTCATGCATTCAACGGCTCTGACTAATACTTCCACACAACAAGCATGAAGCAAATATGCAAATGGTATTCCGCTGAATCAATGCACATCGACAGACGCCCGAGCAGTCGAACTGAATCCCGGCTGAGAAAATGCTGACACAGTGTGGAGGTGGTGGTGGTGGTGAGGGGAAGTAATGGGACAGTGAGGGCCGAGTGTAGAGCAACGAGAAAACACTCATTACAGCTATTAGCATCAGCGTGACCCTATTGGCTGCTATGACAACAAGCTGAGCTTGCACTGATCGCAGCTCTGCGACAGCGTGGATGAAACAGCCGTGTGTGATTACAACCAGTGAACACCACAATTTTTTTTTTTTATCATAATGATAGATAGGAAGCAAATAAAAAAATAAAAAAACTGATCCAAATTCAATTTTTGGTGAAATGAAGGTGAGCACGATAACATCAGCAAACCACTCTACATGAATCATATTCATTGTTAGTCATTGTCACCTTATAACCTTTATTTCAACAGGGATGGAGCAACAGAGCAAGCTCGTTTTTTACAAGGACGCCCTGATTACAGTACATATAAAACAATGTCAACAAAGTATACAACAAATAAGCCAAGGACATCAGCAAAAGGACAAAATCAATTTATGAAAACACGTGCTTTCACACTGCTCTGTTTGAATAAAACCATGAGAGATCTGAGGTCACCTTTACTTCTGGTAATTGGCACCAAGGGGTGTGTGGTTGTGGTTACACCTCATTTTTACCTGTGCACTTGGTGGTGGGAGTTTTGGCACAACATAACAAAAAGCAGCTGAGGAGTCTAGGAAAACAAACCCCATTAAATCCCATCAGCAGAAGTCCAAAGTCTAAAAGAATACAGCACTGAGATGCAGGGAGCAGGAACATGGGGAGAAGTACTGAGCCAAAACAACACCCGACTGGGGAACAGATGTAGACGACCTGACAAGTGACAGAGGGAAAACACATGGACTAAATACAAGAGCTAATTGACTAATTAAACAGAGGTGACACAGAAAACAGGCGGAAAATACACAAAGACAGGAAATACTAAACGAGAAACCGTTACTGTAGCTATGCATCCTTCTCAGGGTCAACACATCAACAAACTCACGCTTATGTACGGTGCATGAGAAGATGTGATATGTGGGGTAAGCAAATATTAAATCCAACAACTTTGTGCAGCAATTCACAACTCGAAGCCGTTCACTTTACAGTGACATTACAAAAATCAAAACACAGCCTAACTCGAAAATTTGGAACGAGCGAATGTTTGGCATCTTTTCTTGGAAATGTAATAATATTTAGCACTGCTGGTTCAGCACCGAGGCTGACATTAGCGTCGGCTAAGCAGCAGTTTCGGATGAATCTCGTCATTAATTAAAACGACGGATAAGTCAGTGAATCACAAAAGTCAGTGAGATTTATCCTCTGGTGGCCATAAAGGTAAACCTCATGCCAGTTCATGAGCGAAGGAGTCCAAAGTGTTGATTCCACACACTTAATCTATCGACATGAGCCAAGCCCCTGTCATCGCTTAGGAAAAAAAGACTGAGGAAGAATTGTAATATGTTAGAGAGACAGTGTGTGAGAGAGAGGTGGGACAGACTGAGAGAAAGGGTGAGGTAAAATGCAGACTTTCTATATTTAGCAGAGGAGCTATTGTTTCCTGGCTGGGGGGAAATGAGAAAGGCGAATGGCTTTCCAAACTGAGCTTTCTGAGTAAACCAAAGTGCACAATTGCTCCTTCATGCACATGCAAATCCACATACAGAAGATCCCCTCTAACACACACACACAAACATGCGTATATATCCTGCAGTACGTGCACGATGCGCCTGCCCGTTTTATTCCCAAGACAAGTCCACCATCTCATGGCTGGAACTCATCACATTATTATGATCATTATTCAGGAGCTGACCTTATCAGTCTGTGATTTATCGCTGACTCCAGTACAGTATCATCGTCATCCCGCTCCGATCTCGCTCTCAGATTTGGTGGCCTGGCACCTCTGTGTCTTTTCAGCCTTATTTAATGGCGATTCGCAGACTGCAGATAAACAGTGTTATAGAAGAGGATTGCAGGAGAGTGTGTGTGTGTGTGTGTGTGTGTGTGTGTGTGTGTGTGTGTGTGTGTGTGTGTGTGTGTGTGTGTGTGTGTGTGTGTGTGTGTGTGTGTGTGTGTGTGTGTGTGTGTGTGTGTGTGTTTATCTGTAAACATTCACACAATATGTTACATGCAAGCATGTTTGGCACGAGTGCTGTCAGAGGCAACTGTCCTGAGGGGAGCGTGAGCGTCTTAAACAAACTTCATGGCAATTTACTCAACGCCATTATAGTCAACCCGCTGGTTAAGCTTAAGAAAACAGTCAAGGGATCACTTAAGTCATTAGGATTCATCATCTGGGGATCATGAATGTCAGTCCAAAGGATTCATGAATTTCAAGACATCCATCTAAAAGTTGTTGAGATATTTCAGTCTGGACTAAAGTGGTGGACTGACCAACACTGCCATTCTCATTCTGGGGAGTTTGATTCTAACATCTCACAGAAGATGAATCGACCAATTAAAACAGTAGAGACCTAATTCTAGAGATTTTGGCGATGCCAATCTTTATCTCTAATTATTTCCAAGATCATGGCTGGGTTGAAATAACTACCTGAATAAATGTAGGAAACATCTGTAGTCACTGTTTAAAGAAACCAGTGCTGATGCAAACAACGGTTTGTTGATCCTTCTGACCCAACATCTGTCCTATGTGGACTACTCCTGAGGACACTACACGTCTTTGTCACAGGCATTAACCAAAATGAGAGAGGACAGTCTTATTAGGGAAGGGGTCTTGGTGGTTTATGGGTGTAAAAAACAGAAACCGGAGTTCTGTATGTGGTTTGGTTTATCAGAACACTAAGAGATCAGGAAAGGGACATTTGAACATGGGGACTTCTGGAGCCAGCCTGGAGTGGACGTTTGAGGAACTGCAGTTTTTGGCACTTCCGGTTTGGCTTGAGTTTATTCGTTCATTTAGTCTCATAAATCGATCATTCCCTCTTCCAGGAAAGAGGGCAGCGAGAACAATGCGTAGTGAAAGTGAGGCTTTCATTATTGCCATTACACCGTGCAAACATTTACTTAAGAATGAAATGTACAATGTACTGCTGGAAAAACACCGGAAGCTGAAATATAAAAGATGCAGAAGAAATCTAAAGAAGCCGGAAGCTGAACTGTAACGTTGTCAAAGCTGCTTTATGTTTCTTTCAGTGTTTGCTGTAGTGACCGCTAAAGCAGAAGTTGTTTGCTACTGCATGAAGTTCATCCTGACACGAGTAGAATTTACAGATATTAGCCTGTGTGCCATCTCAAAAGCTTCGAGTGCTGTAAAAGTTTAGCAGCATCCCTGGATCAGGAACCAGCATCTGAGATCAATGGAGGTGTGTTAACGCTGAATGAGCAAAAAGTTGTGTAAAAGTTGTAACAGTGTTCTACATGCGCTGTGATTAGCATCGATTAGGGTTCGCCATAGTCGACCGGCTGGTTGAGGACGAGCACCACCCATGAGTCCACACAGTCAGCTGGAAGAATCAATGGTCAGCCCCAGCCTGGTGTTACATAACAGGAGACAGAGGGAGATGACCAGGAGAAAGTCCTCAGTGTTGCCACAGGAGGTTTTTACTGCATCAATGTCGGGTCTTAAAGTAGCAGTCCTGAGTTTGGCTGATGAGGCAGTGAGTGACAAGTGAACCTCATTAACTGTGCTGTATTTAGAGAGAGAGCGAGCACTGTCAGCCATTACACCACCTTGCTGACAGGTTGCATGAATATACGGGATGAAGCCTGTTGAGTTTTTTTTTTTTACAAACTCTGACTCTGATCCAGAGAGAGAGGGGAATCTAAACAAAAACTGCTTGCGTTTCACTTTCTCCAGAATTCAGCAGAGAGATGCGACAATAAGAATTAAAAGCTATAATACTGCAACTTCACGCCTCAAGGCAGGAAGTGTATTGTTAGTCCTGACTCAGTCGGGTTAGTTCACAACCCGACACTCGTCTCTCATCTTTATGAGCTGTCTACCTGCAAACAGCATGTAGCCTGAGGCTGGTTTAAGCTGTGGGTGAATTTAAAATAAAACAAAAAACAATTATAGTTTGAACAGGAGTGTCTTGTCTTCTTCAAATTAGCTCCTGTTTTATTGATATGGACATAAATAAAACAAAAGAAGATTCAAAGTAAGGTATGAAAGATTTCACTCAACATATACAATCATATGAACACAAGCGGGACGTCAAAGTGGTTCTAGTTGATCTCAGAAAGCTGGGCTCCTCTTTACAATGTCTTGGTTTCCATGGAGACGACTGTACCATTACATGAGGGGCCACCAATCATGTCTCAGCATGAAGGGCAGAGGGTGCGCCGAGTCAAGAAGAGGAGGAGAAGAAGAAAACAAACCATGACAACAGATTCAACTCTCCGACCTCGGCGTGGATGATGAACCGCTTTTCCTTCTACGGCGGGGGGAGAGCGGGGCCAAAGAGAATAATCATCAAGACAAATACAAAAAAAATAAAATGTTTGCATGGATGAGACAGCAACAAGAGTTCAAGGAAAGACTTGAAGGGTAATGACTTGTACAGTAAGTGACCTTGGAATGACCTACAAGTGCTGGAACACTAACTGCTGCTCTGTTAGAGACCTCCATGACTTTTTTCCCCCCCTCCTATATTTGTTATAACAAACTCAAAATCACTCTATATTATCATAATTGCATTGGAGAGTAAATCAATAGATCATGTAGCATTGTGTCAGGCTGAGATGTAGGTAAGTTTCTCAGAATCTTGCACGTCCTCGGTACTTTCTGACTGATGACAGAAAATCGATTTCCAACCGTGAAGCGTGAAACCTGCGCCGACTCTTTAGGAGAGAAGAGAAATTAATTTAAGTGTGACAGTATCGCTGAGCTCGCATTAAACGAGCCGGACTAAGTTTGATGTTTTTTTTTTTTGTTTGTTTGTTTTGACATAAAAACGTATGGCTGTAGTTAATATGTGTTCAGTGGAAAAACATCAACCATGAATGTCCAAGGATCTTTCTTCATTCCTCAAGACAACGGCGTCATGGCCGTCTATTGGATAGATTGCCACCAAACTGTAAAGTCATGATCCAAAGATGAACAACTCTGGTGGTGGACTGTTCCTCTACCTCCACCAGATATCCATTTAAGAAATGTTTAAACTAAAAGTCATAGCAGTCCGTCAGATGTTTGCTGCAGGATGAATCCTAAAAACTCAAACCATCATAAAGTCAAACCCACCGGCATTAGCTGTTTTTTATCATTTGATAGATGCATAGTCACATACTAATGCTGATACTATTATATACATATGGTTTACATTTGTCACTAGCTGTTATCTTAGGGCCATCTGGCCTTTGAGGTAATTTAGAGAGAAAAGTATTTCGGGTCCCAAATGGTGTTTTTTCCTGCGTTTATCTCCTTTTACGAGGTTCAAGAGGTCAAGAGATCAAGGACCATTTGTTGGGGTATCCTGGGCGAGGAGTCTCTCTCTCTCTTTCCCTGTCCCTTTATAACACTGTAGTTATTAACATTGTTTATTTGGAATGCATGTTCTGGTTGCTTTATGGTATATAAAGGCTTGTCCCGCATAGGTCGGGAGAGTCTCATCATTCGGCCAGGAGCTCTCCAAGTAACGTTTTACTTGTTACGATGCTGAACTTGTTGTAATAAACTTGTTATACAACTAAGACAGAGTCGGCGGAGTTTCTCTTCAAAAATCTTAAACTGCATCACCACCGAAGATACTACACATGCTTAATGCTAAAATATGAAACGTAAACACGCTTACAGGCCGAGTTAAAAAGACAAACATATTAAACATCATGCCCCGTTAAAGCAACACTGTGTAGAAATAAGTATTTTTATGATTTAGCGGCTTTATTCATTAAATTAAACTTTTCTTCATCAAATTGTTTCCACCTTGTTTAATACTGCAGAAGAACGAGAAAGGGACGCTGATGTGTGATAGAAAAGCCACAAGTTTTACCCTCAGTGTCTCTACGAGACGTGCCCGTCAGCATGAAGAGCCCCGTGACGCTCCTTCAAGTTTTAGATCACATAAACTGAAGTGATTGAATTGAGTCCGCCGCATCAATATCTTCAGCAGTGGGGTCCTTAAACATTTGTGTGAAAACCAAAGCCGGGGTTAACTCTTTAAACCAGCCGGTCTCCTGTGCACTGACCCATTCAAACACACACACACACACACACACACCATGCTGGTTTTAGTACCCAGCAGAACGTACTGGAAATGAGATAGATTTTAGAAATCGATGAGGATATCAAATAGTTCTCAACTTCAAACCTTTAGAAAGACGTATTAAACAACTTTTGAATCTCCTAAAGCGTGTCTGGCTTTTTGTTTTTATTGGTGGAGAGAAAAGGAGCCTCAGGCTGAGAGTTTTCAATGCTGCGTGAAAACAGAAACAAAATTAGTGAGTCACACAAATGTGTCATGCAGCTGCAAGTGCAAGGAGGGCTTCTTCTGTCAGTATCAGCAGGGGGGGGTTGCACTGCTGTCTCTTGAAGGTGTGGCAGAGATAATACAGAGACAAAAAGAATGAATAGTGAGAAAAACAGCAAGAGGGAGATTGATAGAAAGTTGGATTCAAGAAGCATTTAATTGCTAATTAATAGGATAATGTTTGGGCTGCAGTAAACTGTAAAGCCTTATGGGACCTCTATGGTGGCTCCTTATGGCGTTGCCTTTAAACTGCCTTTGGAACACTAATTAATTCACATCCTGCTGCTAATTATTTTGCCACCGCTAATTAAACTGAAAGGCACCTTCTTCTTTTCACCCAGCCTCCTCTGTCCCTTCGCTGCTCGCTTCTTTACAGTGTTTCCGTCTTTAGGTTTCAGCCTCCCTTGATTCAACAGCTCATCCGAGGAAGCCGAACACGCTCGCTTTCCCCGCAGCGTCTTCACGGCTGACAGCTGATGCTATTATTGTGTTATTTGCCCCCAGTTAAAAGTAAAACATCTTTGCTATTTGTACCTTTAAATGCTTTCACCAACAGGGGGATTGTTAGCAGGATGTCAAATATAATCACTATCTAAATCCCAACCCCACGCTCAGCTGATAGGATTCAACCTCACGTCTCCCACGCGGACAATCAGAAGCTGCAAACGGCTCCCACAAATTATGTAACACTTGTATTATTTTTCCTTAATGGAGAAAAAATCTGCTAATCTCGAGCGTTAAAAAACAGCTGTTTTCCTCTGATGACTCATGACTTTCATGGCAATCTGTAATGTGCTTTACTTCCATGCCTGCAATGACTTGTTTTAAAATACATGAGGCCGTGCACTGAGGCTGAACCGTACCAAAGAAAAACAAAGAAAGGTCCTCACACATGAACCTTGACACGCCGCTGCTGATTTGTTGTCGTGCCATACGCTGACTGATGAGTCAGAAGGCTGGATGCACGGCGATGCTGTGTGTGATTATGGCCCCGCTCGGATGAGCTCCGTATGAGTTCAGTCCCCCGTGTGTGTGCGGCTTCATGACCCCTTCCTCATAACTCGGTCATGGAAATGTATTGCATGTCAATTTGACCCCCCCGCGTCCATACGGCGGCTAATGTGCATAGCAGTGCATGGCAGTTCAATCCCATGTGAGCTTACATGAACTCCAACTGAACGGACAGCTTTTCAAATAATTTATGATAAGTCATGCGGTATAACATGGATTTCATGGTGTGCAATTACGAGTTACTATCAATTATAGTAATTGAAACGACCTCATTATATCTGCAATTTAGTCTGCTTATTGATACATAATGAGCAGCCGTGGAGTTTTTCACACAGAGCTCGAGGTCATCTTAAGCCTGACTTAACGGGTACGCAAGGATTTTTTTTTTATATTAACCTCTGTCATCAAGGGTCATGATTCATTCTAGTGAAGCATCCCATGATCTATTTCACACAGCAAACTGGATATTGTTTCGAAATGTTCAGTTGTCCTGATGTAACCTAATCAAATACCTCGTCCTCTTAATTAATAATTAAGTTTAAAAAAATTGCACTTTTTTTTCCAACCTGGCTCGAGGTTCCAGAGGCTCTGCAGACAGAATTTTATACAGCTTTGAAATGTAAGTACACTGACTCAATAGCTGAACCTAAAGTGCTTGAGCAGTGCTTTAAGGTACTTTATACTTCATATACACTCAGGGGAATGGGCTAAGCTTCCCTAAAGACACCGGAGCTCTTCTGAAAGCAATAGAAGATTTTCAGGGGGCATTGAAATACTGATAAACCATCCACCATGATCTAAAAGACGGCCTCTCAGAAATTAAAATTAAAAATTAAATTTAAATTAAACAATGTTCCGTCCGTCGTAAGTCTGTAAATACGCACATCCTAAATTTGATGCCCGTAAAGTTGGAATAAAATGTGTATCTTCTCAAAACTTTATTGATCAGTCTCTACTGTCAACAGTGAAAATTATGAAAGGAGACTCGGTTGTTTCACAAGCAAAGATGGCAAGAGTTTCACCACTTTCATGAGGGAATAGTCCATCGATTGCAAATAAATTGAGGGATTTCACCATCTACAACCTCGTATCAATCAAAGATTCAGAGAATCCAGACAAGTCTCTGCACATAAGAAGCAAGGCGGAAAAACCATCAATGAATGCAAGTGAACTTCAAACTCTGAGGCGCGTTAGTCCTAAACTCATAGATACAGTAACCAACAACTGATAATAGGTCGAAAAGGAAGCGTACCAACTTTCTTTGGAACCAGGGTTGTAAAAAAAAACCACCACATGAATAAAGTAACATGTTTAACCTCTCTTTGGACATTGAATTGACACATAACACTTAAAACTGCTATAGTTTGTTCACCCATGTAATTGGAACAGTATTACCGTCCTTGCAACAGAACTTCAGAGTAAATGATCTTCCTGCAGATGAGCGCAGTGCTTCCCTGTGCTTTAAATATCCATCCACTTACATCAATAACAATTACGATGATGATTATGATGATAAAGGATCGTGCTACAGTTCTCTCGGGCTACGATGTGATTATATTACTAACGACAAAGATAATGAAAGTCATACACTATTGATTACCGCCGAAATAAACCTTTACGGTGGCGGTGTAAAATTTAAAGCCTCAATCTTTAGGAAAGAGAAAGTGTGTGTGTGTGTGTGTGTGTGTGTGTGTTTTAGCCTGTGTGTCAAGTATCATTACAGACAGCACGATGACCTTGTAAGGGTCGTTAATGATTCCATGGCTGGAGGGGTTAACTAGATGCAGAGAGAGAGTTTCTGTGTGTAATTGCGTTCACTATGACTGTTTGCCTTTGAATTTCTCGTGAGCAACACTCAGTAAAAGCAGACGAGGCAGCATAAACATTCACAGCATTAAAACACCTTCATGTAGTCGACATAAGAACGTCGTATGGTGCGAGTGTCTCTGTGTGTGTGAGCGTGAAAACTGACAGAAGATATGTGTGAGCAGATAATGAGATCTGGTATTTAAAGATGTGCCGAGTATATCTTTTCAAATCCATCTTGTTTGGGACATTTCAATTGTTTTATTGCAAAGTATTTTATTGCCATAATCTGTTTTATCGGTACTAAGTGACGCCTCTTCACCTTTTGAAATCTTGTAATATTCTTAGACAAACACACACACACACACACCTTTCTTCCACATCTCGAATGCAATGAATTTCTAATGACTGCCCTGGCAGAAATTACATCTCAGTCTTTGCTCTCTTTGTGATGTGTCTGCGCTGAAATCCACTGGGACTGAAGATGTCTGCGCCTGTGAAACATCTGTTTCAGGACAGATGTGACCCGTGGACTATTGTTTGTCACTGTCCTCGTTTTCAACACAGGATTCCTTTAGGGAGGCCTCAGTGGCAATCACATGAAATATTCTAGTTAACTCTTTAGAGATATCCTTTGTAGTTTCCATTCCTCATGGCAAAAAAGAATCCCCAAAAATAACCTGGCGCAGAACTGTGACAGACGAGCTAGCCAAGAATAACTTGACTTGGGGGGGAGATTCGACATGTTGCCAAGGAAAGGGAATGATAGGGGCTCATTGTCGCCTCATGTCCCACAAGGGACAACAAGATTAAGTAAATTAGAGAGTTTAAGTGTAATTGGTACTTGCAGTGGTTACGTCATCTTTACAGCTATGTGTGTGCAGGATCCTAAGACTATACCACAGCTGATGTATGTCTCCTTAAAGGAGCGGCTGTTTTCATTTACAAAAACCTTTACACTGTAGTTATAGTATTATAATAGTAATATAACAGAAACTCTAAATATAATATATAATTCATATAATTTGAGCGGGTAGGTTATATAGAAATTTTACCCTCAGTACAGTTGTCATGAACTGGGAAATTTACTACAGAGACCAAAACAGTTTTTTGTACCAGGCTGTAAACATGTTTATTTCTGCTGTGAAGTTGGACATTTGAACATGGGGACCTATGGAGACTCAAGACCCAGCAATATTAGCGTGTTAGCATTGTGAGCATGTTGCCACCCTACCTGCTCACATCCTGTTCTGATCAGGAGCTTTGATACAAACACTGCTACAGTAACTGAACCTGACATGTTTTTGTCCTCGTGCCGGGTAAACAGAGTCGCATGTGTAACCTTATCCAAACACAGGTCTGGGATCAGATTGAAATATCTTGGTGCAGGTGTATTGTGGAGCAGGTCATTTACAGATGCTTCAGTATCATAGCAACACACTGAACAATGTGTCACTGTCCGTACAGTCCGTCTTAGTTTGTTGTTTTGATTGTATATTATATTTCTTAATGGTAAAGATCATATTTGAAATGATCATTTTAATTGTGTCATTTGAAGAAGTAACAACCTTGTGTCACAGTCATTTACATGCATGCAGGATGATTGAACATGATCATCTATTTTCCTATTTCAGCAACAAGGATATTCTCTGTAGCTGGAGAATCTCATTTTGACTTAGATTGTTTGTGATTGGTGGAGATGGATTTTGTGATGAACCAATTTCGAGGGAGCTTTGAAATTCGAAAGGGATAATGAGGTCACTGCAGCGGGCTTTGATGATGGCGAAGGAAACATGTCTGTCGTTGTTCCCGGCCTCTGTGCTAAGTGAACTCTAAAGGCTTACAACTCCGGAATATAAAGGAGAAAAGGATACCGTGTAGGAGTTTTATTTTGTTTGACGACCCAAGGTGGTTTAACTGTACAAAGACTTCAAAGCTTACAATCTGTGGGCAAGGTAGGAAAAAAGGAGCAGTTTGCTGTCAACATCAGGGATTTACCAGGACTACAAAATCACCTGTGGGTCCACTAAATCTCTGATGCATACAGCGTGCCACCCCGGACTGTTATCTTTTGGAGTAAGTGATCCTTTTAAGCTAATAAAAAAGGAGAAATCTCTTAGTTGAGTGGCTGAATTTGACTGGAAGATTTATAGTTGTGCTTTCACAGCACTTTGTCAGAGACAACAAGGGGGTCTTTATCATTTCTAGACAAGAGAAACAGACACGCTCACTGACTCCAGATGAATGCAAAGTTTGTAGCACAAAATTGATAATTACTCACACATGGCGACTAAATCAGGACTGTCTGACTGAATAATGAATGTCAGATGTCTCTAAATGAATATTTGAATGGATGCACTAAATTATTTTGGCTATTTTTTTCAATATTTCAGTCTTCAAATTAACCATTAAACATTCTCATGGTTTCTCTCGTCTCGATAAAAATAAAAAAAAACTCCGGCATCGCCATAAGCCTCCTCGACTCGACTTTCCCTTTGAAGAAGTTTAAAGAATCAAATTAAAGAGGAAGCCCTGACTTCGATACAGCCATCTCAGCACGAACATTTTAGATTAAATCAGGAAAAAATGCCCCCAGAGGCAATTTGCCTGTCACGTATTTACACGCTATAAAAATACTGGGGATTTTCTCCAGTTTACGGCCCTTCGTGAGGCTTAAACGTGCTCCTGGGCTCTTCATGGCGTGTAGGTAATCGACAGCACAAGTTGGAATGTGTTTCTGTAAGTGTGATAAGATGATAAATATAGAGTCGGATAAACAGCTCGAGGGAGAAGCTCTGTGAGATGTGCGGTGATGTCATCAGCGGTACTGGACCAAATATGAGTCATCCACAAGTTTAGGATGAAAACATCAGCCCTAAACTAGGCTAATCCACTGGAATCCACAAAATGTGCGAGCGCATGCAGAAGCACACGCGTACTTAAACCGAAGTGGTGCCTGCATAGATCATTTAAAATTAACAAGAGATTAATTATGGAATACTACATGTGTGAATTATAGGCCTCGCGCTGTATAGCTTATCGAACATGTTAATGTAAGCGCTTTACACCCCCGCGTGTGCGCGCACAGATCACTGAGCTGCAATAACAGTCGACTGGATTTTACAAATCCGCTTTGTGTCACCAAACTTCAGCAGATCAGAAAAGTGAGGGCGAGTTAGTGAATGTCTCTGCATCGTCAATGTCCCCTGACAACTCCATCCAACTCAACTTTTCTTTTTGTCTTTTAGCAGTCTCTCCATTTATTTCTCCCCAGCATGTCCTGACATCATGGATGGATTACTGAACGGGCCGACCGAGCAAGTCTAGAGGTTCGAGTGGTCGGGGGCGCCTGTGTTAGAAAGTCTGAAGTTACTGTTAATATTTCTGTTTCGAAAGTCAATCAAATGAGAGACGCAAAGCGACTACAAATACAAACAAAACAACAAGAAAAGGATACAAAATAAGACTTGAAATGACTACAAAGACACGTAAAGTGACAATAAAGGAATTAATACTGACCATGACACAAAAACAACTACAAAGACAAACAAAAGGACTGCAAAGAGACGCAAAACGACTACAAGAGGACACAGAACGATTACAAAGAGACACAAAACAACTATAAGAGGACACATACGACTTCAAGGAGACACAAGATGACTACAGAAAGACATAGAACAATGCTTAAAGATGATGACAGTGTCAGTAATGACATATTCCTTCTGCATATGGAGGAAAGATGGAGTGCCCTTGTCTCATAATCCGTCCACCTCATTTTTTTTTATCTCTCCTTTTTTCAGCTCCGTTCCTCCCTCATTGTTTACCCATATCACCCACACCACCTACACCTTTGGCTGACCTTTCTGTCTATCTTCCTCTCTCACAAACTCTCTCTTTCTACATCCCTCTCCACTCTGTCCCTCTTTTGAAAGGAACAAGTGAGGACAGATCTCATCTCTGACGGGCTGATTGAGTTACTGTGGCTGTCCCCGTTGACACACACACACACACACACACACACACACACACACACACACACACACACACACACACACACACACACACACACACACACACACACACACACACACACACACACACACACACACACACACACACACACACACACACACACACACACACAGGCATACTGATACACACAGTCGATGGCTTTGCAGGGGACTGAAACGGCATCAGGATGTAACAGAGACATACAGCTAATAATGACACACACCTCCCACTGAGACGCAGTTGGATAATTCTCTATCGACGACCACTTGCTGAATAGTTATCGAACTCCTTGGGTGTTTGATGCTCTGGTTAGCTGATTGGTATCTCTCTGCTGACTCTTGCTGATCTCTGACTGATTTTCATCCGTCCATCCGTTATCTATCCTGTGCACGGTCACATGAGGATGAAGCATATGCCAGCACACCATGGACAGCTAGTTTGTTTAAAGGGTAGCACCAAAGGGAAAGCTGCAAAGGCACAGGGAGAAGTTTCAAACTCCATATAGAAAGGTGCCAGTCAGCTGGAGACCCTTGTGCCGTCAGGTGATAGTCCTGGGAATGTGACCTATTGTGATTAGGGATGGGAATTGATAAGATTTTTACGATTTAGATTCTTTATCGATTCTTTATCGATTCTCATCTTCTAAATGTAATGCAGAAGGTATTCGTCTAATGTTAACTGTTAGAGCATGTTTTACAAAGAAGCACATCGCGCTAACATGGCAGGCAGTGTGTTACTTGCCAGAGTTACCTTCTGTAGTAACCGCAGAGGTGGTCATAGCCTGGCTGCTGTAATATTGTAATATGTAAATATTGCAAGTCGCCCTTTTTTAGTGAAATGCAGTCAAACTTTGCAGCATTTGAACCGAGTGGGTGCCATTGTTTACTACTGATTGCACTGCACGTGTGAAACTTGCATAAGTTACGTGGGGTCATTAGTTGTGCTTGCTGGAATCGTGGCCTGGAATACGTGACATAATTCGTGCTTTCTGGAATCGATAACCCCAAAAAACTGCAGTTCCTGAAACGTCCACTTGAGTCTGGCAACAAAAAAAATCATCATCATCAGGGCAGCTGTGGCTCAGCGGGTCGTTCGTTCAGATAATTAGATAATCGGCGGTTCGATCCCCGGCTCCTCTATCCTCCAGTCTGCATCTTGCAGTGTCCTTGGAACCCCAAATTGCTCCCAAAGGCTGCGCTATCGATGAGTACAGTCCATTTACCATCATTGAGCCTGCCTTTAGGTCTACCCATGATTCACATCTTTACCCATTTCTGGATTAGTCGGGAGGCGCCATGAAAAGGAAGAACTGCCAAGATGGCTCCTCAGAAACCTATGGATGATGTCACGGATACAATGTCCTCTTCGAATTCTCAACAATGGGGACGTTGCAGTTCACAAGACACCAGAAAAGAAGAACAAGAAGTGAGTAGATATGATTGCTTAAGCAGCCTGCTGCATCCATTTGTCAACCTAGATGTAAAGCAGCGCTGTGCACTGCTCGTGATTTAAGAAGAGGACCGGAGAGGGCTGGCATCTTTCGGTGAGAAATGCTGCTTGCATTCTTCCTTGTTGTGGGCATTAAGTTCTGGCCTGCAGCAATATGTTATGGCCTCTTAGTAGCTGGTACAGCTATAAGGATTATCTGTAATGAAATCCCCCTCTGCCAAGCAACAAATCATTTTACAGTACATGGTCTTATATCCTCTCATGCCCTTGTAAGGTCCAAATGTAAGGTGGTTTTCTACCCTACCGGTTGGCATGCAAATAGGATTGGTTACGTTGAAACTTTGGCTCATAGATTGAGTGTGTTGTCGGTCATCATCAAACTAAATGACTGTTTGGATAGCTGACAGACAGGACTCGATAGGCTGGTACACAAATGGCTAAAAAGAGTCATCAATACTCAAATGCATTAGCAGGAGTGATTGATTTGTCTGTGGAAAGGCAATTGGGGTAGACTTTCTTAGTGGAGTAAAATACAAAGGAACAGAGATATGATATGGAAAACGAAGATACACTATACAGATACACATACAGAATATAACACCACTCCAAAGTTATGTATTCCAATAATACACTGTAAAACCTACAACAGGAAATTCAAGACACCCAATGGATTTATTTCTTTTTATATCAAACTGACCCATTGCCTTACAGAGAGGTTAGAGCAGGGCTCTCCTTTCACAACAGGCCTTCTCTTTTTTTTCCCCCTCCGACACGAGGAACAGACGGGCGAGCTCTTTGTGTGCTTTCTTTTGATTGAAGACGAGGGAAAGATGAGAGGGTTACAGACAAAGAGGGATCGCAGTACAAAAAGTGCCAGAGCTGGGAATTAGACCCAGCTGGCCCCGCACGGGGCGAATTCATCTGCAAATTAAACTTTTATTTAAAGAGAGCTGCAATGATGAGAGTCCAGGAACATCTTAAAACCTCCAGTGAGGCAGTGTTGCTTTCAAGAGCTCTTTATTTTTATCTCTAACCTTTGAGATATTATTGGACACAACTTTGTACTTATGCTGCCTGGAGATCTACGCTGTTAATTCCTACCCAGGATGTATAGAGATAGATGTACAAGTTTTCAAAGAATAGTTATTTGGGGAAACAGATTTATTCACTTTCTTGTTGAGAATTAGACGAGAGAGAGAGAGAGAGAGAGAGAGAGAGAGAGAGAGAGAGAGAGAGAGAGAGAGAGAGAGAGAGAGAGAGAGAGAGAGAGAGAGCGCACTGGTTTGGAGACAAATGCAGTGAATGAGAGTGAGGGAAAGCCGGTTTATGAGCGAAATAAAATGTTATTTTCTAAATGTTTTGCAGTGTTTTGTTAAGCGCACAAACGGCTGCACAACCCTGAATGTATCCTTATGGTCAGAGAGAAAATACCAATAAAATAAAGCAGCAACACACATAAACACTCCTAATTACAGTGTAGAGCTTAAGCATCGCATTGGAAACAAGACGATGAGGTAAAGTGACAATAAAGGACAAAAAAAGTTCTGCAAGGTGCCTCAGAATGACGACAAAGAGTCAAAAAGATTTAACACGAGTCTTGAAGTGGTGTAAAGAGACAGAGACTCAAAGAGACTCAACGGGCACATGAAGATAGAAAACAAGGCTAAAAATTATGACACAGTAATCTTTTGTAGTCTCTGCTGGTTGTCTTGTAACTTCACAGTGAAGACAAGACTCAAGGAAGTCACTGCACCAAAGACTATCCTGGCAAACTGTCTGGCTCCATCTTTAAATTATTGTGGGGTCAAGTTTAATCCATACTCTTTGCCTGTTGTTAATTTTACTGTAGTGTTTTGGTCTTTGCTGTGAAATTTACCAGTGTCATGGTCAGAGAGATAAAACCAGTAAAACAAAGCAGCAAACACACACACACACACACACACACACACACACACTCCTAATTACAGCGCAGAGCATAAACATTTAATTCCATCCGGTTAAACTCCGCCGTGATCCTCCTCTAAGGAACATGATATCTTTGTTTGTGTGTATATGAGTGTGTGAGCTCAGGTGTGCATGAAAGTATTAATTTACCTACGCGTGTGTGTGTGTGTGTGTGTGTGTGTGTGTGTGTGTGTGTGTGTGTGTGTGTGTGTGTGCCGGCTCTGAATCAATGGCAGGTATACGATGTCTGGCCCAGTCAAGGACGAGGTTGTGGGAGGGCACCGGGATGAAGCGTGGAGCTGAACAGTGCAAAACACTACAACCGCATACATCCATCAAGATGTCATCAAACTCTTTTATTTTAGGATAACTTAATCGCTTCATCGGTGTCCCCTTTTTACTTCTAAGCTATTCGTCGCCTCTCTTCAGTTTGTGATTATTTCAACACTTTCAGACTTTCTCCTACATAACTTCAGCTTGTTTCCAAGGCCTGTCCCTTTATTTTCCTTCATCTCCCTCTATCTAAAAAGTTGTTCATCTCCACCCAGAACTAATCTAGGCTGAGCGACAGTCGGGAGACTACAGGATTGATGAGCAGCTGTAGCGCGTGAAATGCATGAGTGACACAGAGCGAGGTAAGAAAGAAGTGGGAGTGACAGGCGTGGCATGACATATATATATATACTAGAATTTGAGAGACAGTTTGATGAGAGGATGGAGAGACAGAGACGGGCTGAGGACGGAGCGAAGGTAAAAAGAGGGGATGCGGTTTGAAGTGGCTGCGGAGGTGTCAGCCGACTGAGATGAAGAGAAAGATTGAGGTTGGCTTTGAGGGAACTTAACATGTTTACCCTCCTTGAGTTTTCTATAAAATTTAATGAAGGGCAAGCAGGGGAGGAAGTGAAGAAGAGAGGTGGAAGATGAGAAGAAAGTAGAGGGGATAAGAAGGACATGGAAGAAAAAGGAAGGAGAGTGCACGAGAAGGAAAAAGGAAATGGTGAAAGAGAGTTAGAGCAGAGAGAGAGAAATATCCATTTTATTGGCTTTGCTGAGATGTGACAGAAAGATGTCTCGTAAAAATCCAGCACCTGCTTTTAGATGGAATACAGTGAAAGGTGTCAAGATAAATGATACTTACTCGGGATGTAAATGGATGAGGAGACGTTTTTTACGAATATAACCAGCAGCAGAATTTTTACAGTCATTTCCTCTGCTCCTCCTCTCCCTCTGACTGAACTGCCACATTCACAGACACCGTACGTACACTGCTACAATCAGCAGAATTCAGCCTCTACCCTGGAAATACATTCAATATTCAGATATTCCGCGAGGTTCGCGCTCAGTAACTTTTCATTAGGTTTCACCAGATTTGTCAGCGCTTGACTCATGTGGCCTTGGTGACATGACAGCAGACGAGAAAACTGACGAGCTCAAGGTCAGGGACCGTGTCGAAAGTTTCTTATTTTTTCTGTCTTAGACAGTTCAGTCCAACTTAACTTTCATGTGAGAAAAGGGTGGCATCTCACAGCTCGATTCGATTTGATTCAAACGGCTCCAAAAAGAGTATCGATGCATCTTGATGCAACAAAAACAATGAGGTTATATGTAGCGTTGAAGTCCCGGTTTTCCCAGACTGAATAGGCAATAAAAGTTGCAATAGCATTCACAATTTGCTTCGTGCTTTCTGAGTTGGGTGGAAACTTTGCTACCGCCTGTTGAACAGTTGCTCTTTTCTTTCAACTCCTGCCGGAAACACAAGAGATGGTTTCTCATGTTGGTTGTGTTGCCAAAATATTACAATACTTCAGTTTTATGAAAGCCAAAATGCTTCCATACGGTTGGTACAACCATTTTCACATGTAGCTCAGACATAATAGGTGCCCCATTCCTATACTTTTAGTGTCTAACCTTAAAGATATATGAGGAGCATGAAACTTCCCATTTCTACCCAGATAGTAGCTTTAATATACAACCTTAATACTTATATATGAGACTACTATGGTATGTATAGGCAGGAGAAAAGTAACACAGAAACAGATTGTGTACTGTAAGACCACCACCAAGGCCGATGCACAGATCTCCTATTCACTCTCTCCGTACTCCATCTCTCCAGAGGATTCGTCCTCTCGTTCCATCTTTCCGCCTCTCCATCCATCTCATCCCTCTTTACTTCCCCTCTTGTTTTCAGCCAACACCCTCTGCTCCAATGTCTCACTGCCTCTCTGAACGCTGGGAGTCAGTGTCTTGTGCATCCCCTGGTAGTAAACCAATCTTAATTCACCTAAACTTTAAATCTTTTTCCGAAAATTAATGACCTGCTTTCCATTAGAGAAAATGTGCTGAGGACACTTTAATGTCAGAGCGCAGGATGGAGGAGGGGCGGCTGATTTGTGGCGCATCACGTAATCGTAGTGCGAAGCCATGCAGAGTGTGTGTACCGGCATGCGTGTTCGTGTGCGCTTTGTTGTTGTGCCTGTGTGTAACTCCTGATGCACTTTGCCAAAGATTGGAAGCGAATTTAGGCCGAGAGGGTTGGACAGAGTACAAACAGCGAGCGAAGATGAGCTCCGGGTAAAAAAACAACAACAAAAGAAGACAGTGGGGCTCAAATGCATGAGTCTGTAGTGTGTGTGTGTGTGTGTGTGTGTGTGTGTGTGTGTGTGTGTGTGTGTGTGTGTGTGTGTGTGTGTGTGTGTGTGTGTGTCAAGAAAAAGATAAAACAGGAGAGGGTGACAGGGAAATTAAAGAGGACCTTTTAAGTAAGAAGTTGAAAATGAATATTTAAGATGAATATAATGTTCGGCACTTACAAACAGAATAAAATATTAAGCAGAATTTTCTTTACTTCTTCTTCCCCCCTCTCGCATGATGCCCGGTTCATGGTTGGACCCAAAGGCACTTCTTCTTCTTCTTTAAAATCTTTTTTTTCCCCCCACATTCAACATTATATCTGGGATTATTCAAAATTCTTCATCTCGCTCTTCCATCTATTTCCTGGAAATTTTCTGGGCCCTTGTGAATACTATTCTCTGACTTCAATCTGTTCTTTTCTCTTTCTCTCTCTTCCTCTGTACATGTAGGTCTAATGTGTCACTTTCCCATGAGACACTTCTTCTTTTTTCCTTCCTCCTACCTGTCTTCACCTCCTTTCCTTATCTATCTCTCTCCTCCTCTCCCTCTCACTATCACTCTGTCAGTTCCTATTCCATGTTTCCTAATCCCGCTCCCTTCCCTTCCCTTGAGATAATTCCTCTCCTATTTCCCTCCCATGCTTCTCTCTCTGTCAAGCCCCTTCTCTCTCGCTCTCTATCCATCCTCTTTCTCTATTTGGCAGCCGCTCTGCTGTCCTCTCCCTCCCTCTCTCTCTTCCTCTCTGTTTATCTCCCTCTGGCTTCCTCCTTCCCCTTTTTCTCCCACCCTCCCCTCTTCCTCTCTTTCCCTAAATCAGCCCCCTGTGGACTGCAGCAACCGCACACACGTGTTCCAGACGCGCTCGCACACAACAAAGACCTAAAGGATGTGCGAGAGAGGTGTTAGCGCAGTGATTACAGGCACGGGCGCAAAAACATGCATGCACACGCGAGCATGCCTCCACGCTGCAACCTGACGCTCAGTCAGCGACGGTGCTCCCGTTTGTTGGACTGACTGGCATTTCGTGGAAAGAAAGTAGCATGAGGGGGGGAGAAGCAAAGTGAGAAGGTTAGGCAGACAGGAGGTAAATGGAGATAAATGGATATATTAAAAAGAACAGGAGGAGAGGAATGGAGGGAACATGATGGGAAACAAAAAGACAAGGAGTTTTGATGGAGAAGAAGGAAAAACGTGGGACAAAAGTGAGATGAGTGTCAGTGACACAAAATGAGAGAGAGGAGGAGGAGAGCGAAAGGGAGAGTCCGCAAGCAAAAGCTGCACTCATTTATCCACAAAAGATTGAGAAGTCTGCGTGTGTGTGTGAGAGAGAGAGAGAGAGAGAGAGAGACAGAGAGAGAGAGAGAGAGAGAGAGAGAGAGAGAGAGAGAGAGAGGGAGGAGTGAGTTGGAGAGGGAGGAGTGAGTGAAAGAGAGAGAGGGAGTGCATGTGTGTGTGCGAGACATTGTTATCCAGTCCTGCCAGAGAGCAGCAGCAGCAGCAGCAGCAGCGAGCATCACCAGCCGACGGGATACAGACGCACTGAGGCAGCGAGGAAATTACGGGAATATACACTGACGAAGAAGCAACAACAAAAGGAGGGAAGGATGGAATAAAAAAGAAAAGAAAAGAAAGCATTTGGTTGCTTTTCCCACTTCTGGTTGGAGCATCCCACAAGCAGAGCACCAGTGAAAACACATACATATGATATATATATAAAATTCCTATACATATATATCAAATTATGCCTGTTTTCAAAGAAGCTGCAGCTGGACAAGGACTGAATTGACAAACAAACAAAAAAATACATGAAAAATTTGGCAGCATTTGCCTTAAAAACTGTCGCACATTAATGCTTTGAGATTTTTTTGTCCATTTTTTTTTCTCAGTGGGAGAAAAAAAAGACAAAAAAATACCATTGATGCAAATGGGAAATTTGGAAAACTGGCAACTGAGTTGTTGAAGCAGCAACAGCAACAACAACAACAACAAAGAGCTTCTGCTGCAGACAGTCCTTTACTTCCAAGAGGGGCTTCTTTTGAAAACAGGATTTTTACTGTATTTTTTTTTTTGTCATCTGCCCTCGGTGTCACGCGCCTATTTGGCTGTCTGTCGCATCTCCACTTGTCTCCGTCGTCCGAATGGGCTTTGGAGAGCGTTATTCCAGCACGCAGCTGAAAGTGCAGAGGGCAGTCCACAGGCTCCCTGACCCCACGCTGATAATTCCTCAGCAATCGGCAAAAACCTGCACAGCCCGGCTCGGGCTGAGAGGATGAGGGTGAGGTAAGTTGTGGAACAGAGAGAGAGAAAGAGGCAAAAATATATATATATCAAAGAGAGGACAGAGGGAGATTAGGATCAGAGTGTAAACAAAGAGACATAGATCATAAAAAAAAGCAAACCAAGAACAAGAACAAGCCACCAGATCCGTCATGTGGGACACTCCACTCTGGTTAAGTAAATCCAGCATCTCTTTTTACAGCTTCTCTTGAGTCTCGGGTGCAGCGACGCTAAGACATTAAGAACAGGCAATCGGTATCACAACATCAGCCCTCCCCTCTCGCTTTCTCCTCCTCTCCATTTAGTCTTGGCTCTTGTAGGACAGGACAGAGCGGGCTGACAGACAGACAGAGCACCCAGCTGGTGTCCCTGGGTCTCTTACAGACCCTGGGATCCACGGAGAGGAGGGGTGTTCGTGAAGGAGCAGCAGCAGCAGCAGCAGCAACAGGAGCAGAGGAACAAAAAGCCATTGGACTCCTTGTGTGTTGTTTAAAAGCTACAAGCTGACACTGACAGAGCACTGTCACCAGGGGGGATTTGAGCTGTTTATGAAAATGTGTGTGTGAGTGAGTAAGTGTGTGTGATAGAAAACATGCCTCAGGTGCAAGAGGGACGCTTATGGACTGTAATCATCACAGGATTTCAACCTGGAGTAATGTTTTAAAGACAGCTGTTGTTACCTGTTGGGGCTGGAAATAGGAAGGAGATATCCTACACAGTATTTACAAAATAAAAGCTCAGTGTTTAATATCACTCATAAAGACTTAAGGGACTGAACAAAGACTGGATCTCAAGGAGGGAGTAACCACCAAAGTGGACTAAGGTGGCGGTGAAGAAAAGATGCTGAGAATAAAAAAAGCTTCTTTTGAACGGTGACACAGAGTAAGAGGATGATGCATGCAAGTTAAGTCCTGAGAAGCTGAGGAGACTGAAACTTTACTCTTTTTTCCAGAACATCAGAAGTGATTTGACTCCAGTGTCGAGCATTAGATCCACTCAGGAATATGAATCCGTCTCCGGAGTGGAAAAAGCCTTTCATGTGGGAGCTTGTGACTATCTGAGACTTTTAGAGGATCCTTCTTCTTCTTCTTTTTTTTTTTATTCTGAGCGCCCTGGACCCAAAAGTTCTCACTTTTCACGGATTATTCATCCGCTCAGCGCGGGGGGGGGGGGGGAGTGGGGAGCATAGTATTGCTGGAAATGCCCGAGGCGAGTTCATTGGTACGTAACACACCCTCCTAAACTGGATTCACTCCAAGCCACAGGATTTGGATTTGTCTACAGCCGCCTCTGCTGTCTGCTGTTGTGACATATGGCTTTGTGAAAGGTGACATTTCCTGAATTCTGGAATATTTCATCTGCTTTAAGGAACACACACACACACCTCTTTACATACTGTACAGGGACTGTGATGTGTCTGCGCATGTGAGTGCTTTCTCACAGGGGACTCATTCACTCCCGTTAGAAGCATGTTGAGATGGGGGATTGATTTCTTTCGCTCACTTGTTCCTCTGCCCCTTGACGACAATTTAGCTTTCTGTAACTGTGTGCAGTAATAACTCCCAGAGTGCTAATTGAATGCTTTCTTTTAAATGTAGGTTAAACCTCCTCAATGATTTCTAATACCTGAAAGGCTCAGAGGTTCATTCAATGACTATAATTTAAAGCTATGGACAAGAAGGATATTTAACTTTCTTTGTCTTTGTTTTGTTTGTTTTTGAACCTAGGAGCTTTAGTTTGGGCCTATCATTACTAATTACACATCAGTCCAAGATGGCCACCTCCGTGCATCCACTCTTGGTAAGCTTCTCTCTGGCCGTTCTCCTGGGTTTGACCTCTCTGGGTGGACTGACTTCGCAGCCTTCAGGTCAGGCTTTGGCCCAGGTCCCTACCAACAACCAGTCAACAGAGCCCACTGTGGTACCAGAGGCCGCGCTGGCAACGCCGACACCAGATGACAAAGCGGTCCCGACTGTCGGTAACCGTTGCTGGGGTTACTACGATGTCATGGGCCAGTGGGACCCGCCCTTCAACTGTAACGCAGGAATCTACCTGTTCTGTTGTGGCTCCTGCTTCTACCGCTTCTGCTGCCAGTTCAAAATCCACAGTTTGGACCAGACTTCCTGTTCCAACTATGACACACCCGTTTGGGCAAACACCGGGCGACCGGCAGCACCCGTCACAGAAGCCCACCAAGAACCAGACCGGGATCGGACCCACATGATCGTGTATATTATCTGTGGAGTGGTGGCCATCATGGTGTTGGTCGGGATTTTCACCAAGCTCGGGCTGGAGAAGAGTCAGGGAGGACAGGCGGACATGACCAACTCCAGGTATGAAGAGAGAGAGGGATGAATGATGATTGTGCGCAGGAGGGAGTGATGATTCATGGGTGGTTGATTGAATGATGAACAGGGAAATAGATGGTGATGATGATAATCATGCCACCATGAATTATCATGATACTGATGGATTGAGTTTCAATGGATCTGCTTAATTGCTGGATGGATAATTGTTGCCTGATTCGTTCAAGAAAAAAAATCCAATTATCATCTAAATGTTCATATTTATTCAAGACAATATATCTATTTCTACAATTCCAATTTTCTGAACTATAGGTTATCTACTGTGTTTCTCTAATATTTCCCAGCTTTTTTTCAAATGCACTTAAAAATTTATCAGGACAAGGAGATAAAATAAGTGTGTTAAGAAGCAGGAGAAGCATCCCAATAGGATTTTTACAAAAGATAAACAACTTAAGAAAATATCTTGTTCTTTGAAAAAGTCAGCAGTACGAGGTGTTGTGGCATTTTTGAGGGGACTTTTTTCTTATCTGACTCACAGGTCTAAGAATAAGGGTGTCAGTCCCTCAGAGCCTCTGTCCCTGGAGGCAAATTTCTGAATTTCCCAACACTGTCATTCAGCATGCTTTGAGGAAAAACCTGAAATAACAGAGAAATACTATATTTGATCTACATAGTCGACGCTGAAGCACAGGATGGTTTATGACGGTTTACGTGCATGCCTGTAAAAAAAACTCTCATGTTTGTCTCTGTGCGTGTCTCTGCATTTTATGTGAGAGAGTCACCAACTGGATTCTGTATCAAGCGTCTGAATCACAGCGAGGTGATAAGTGCTGTGATGTCTGTATGCAACCGTGAGGACATAGTGATGGAGAAGCAGAGAGAGAGAGAGAGAGAGAGAGAGAGAGAGAGAGAGAGAGAGAGAGAGAGAGAGAGAGAGAGAGAGAGAGAGAGAGAAAGAGAGAGAGAGAGAGAGAGGACCAGATGGAGGTCAAGCAGTAGATGGATGTTCGTAAGGACAGATGTCAGGTGATAGTAAGGCAGGAGTTCAGGGGAAATTACAGTGTGGTCGTGTTGTGTTTTCTCTGTATTAGTGTGGCCATTTCGCATTGACAGGTGATTGATCGCTGTGACACGACTATGACTGTGGCAATGTGCGGCCTTCAGTGAACAACGAGAAGAGAGAGAGGGGTGGTTTTTTTTGGAAGGGTGGAATATTGAGCGGATCCGACTGGAGTGCAGCCAACGGCTAATTCTAGTGCAGAGAGCAGGGGTGTGTGTCTGACTGTGTGTGTGTGTAAGGGTGAGAAAGAGAGAGAGAGAGAGGAAGAGGGACAGAGAGAGAGAGAGAGGAAGAGGGAGAGACTGTGTGTGTGTGTGTGTGTGTGTGTTTGCTGGGTGTGACTGGCCAGCCTATCGGGTGATAAGAGCCGTGCCACAGGGCCTCTTTTACAATCCTGTCATTACTGGATCTCCTCTTCCAGAGAAGGAGGAAAAGGAAGAGGAAGAGGAGGACAACAGTGGACATCCTTGCTTATTAGTGTTACCCTGCGCTGAGCCACCATACAACACAATGAAAGCTGGCAGCTCTTGGTACAATTTAATCCCCTGATTCAGACTGTTATTTTAATTCTTGAGTCGAGGGATCGTTTCAGAGATATTTCTGGCATCTGGTTGGCTCGTCTTAACCACATGCAGGTCATACTGTCAAAAGAAATGTCTTCAAGTTTCATAGAGTTTACATGTATATGCCTCCAGTAAGCAGGACAGATGCTTGCCAACATCTGCTGAAGTGTCCTGGAGCAAGACACTGAAACTCCACTGGCTTGACCGTTCACTTTGACCTTCCTGGTTAAAAAACAATTGTTTTATTCCCCCCTAAAGGAAGTAAATAAAGCAAGAAAGGATCCATAAAAATGTCACTACATTTTATTACAAGGACCTTTTGCCTAAAGACTAAAAGCATTGTCAAAGAATTTTAGTTTTGCATTTCTTCAAAGCTTTGTTCTGTCTGCTCGGTGGCGTTGAATACAAAAGAGGCACAGGCACTGTGACAAAAGCTGAATTGTTGTGAACGTGCCCTTCCTTTGCACTGCCATGGTGCAGTCCCCAGGAAGTGTCTCTTAACTCATAGGAAAGGATGGGGGAAAGGGTCAGCGAGAACAACACAACAGAACAAAGAAGAAAAATAAATAAAAGGAGAGAACAGAACTCGACAAACTATGTGGTGATGCAGAGGTCGTTTTACTGCCATCTTGCCGATCACGGCACAGGTGTTTGCTTTATACCTGCTAAATCTAGTTTATGTGAAGACGGCGGGAGTTGTGATGCGACGAGGGGCCCGGTGATAAAGGAGAGGACAGTTCACTGGAGTGTGAGGGAGTTAGGGATGGATGGAGGAGGAGAGAAAGTTGCACAGGAGAGAAGGGGGTGCTGATGAGTGAAGGACTAAGCTGTTGTAATTCTGCTGATTTGCCACTGAGAGTTGTGGATGACTGCTTTGCTTTCGTGGCCAGGCCACACAGAAAATGATTGTCTTTGAGAAGTTGCTAAAAAGACATTTTTACTCTTGAGGGCTTGTTTTAACACATCTGGGCTGCAGTTTGACAACGTGCTTATGCTCTTACTCTTTCTTTTAGGATGGGGTGGTGTTGTTTAAACTGCTGGCAGCGTTCGTACATCCTCTTTCATTCTCACCTTTTGTTTTTGACAAGGAGAAAATAGAGACTGGTAGTGCATTACTTTATTTTTATTATCATTAAATTACTTATGATCAGAAACTAGAATCCTGGAACCACCACGTCTATTCACGGTCATCGGATTTTAAAATTCATTCTCAACCTGCATACGTCTGACAGCAGAGACACTTTAACCCTGCTGTGAGCGAGAAAGTGAGGTGGCTTTGTGTATAAATGTGTGCATGTGCGTGCGTGTGTGTGTGTGGGTGTGTGTGTCTGTGTGTGTACTCAATGAATAAATCCAGCCACAAAGCTGTTAGGGTGGTAATGCGTTGAAACCTTGGGTCAGGCAATCACAACAACAGGCACCGGTGCGATGATGTATAGCACAAAACATGCATGCACACACACACTACACACACTACACACACACACACACACACCTACTCAAACCTGTCATTATAACAGTTTTGCTCTGCCTTCCGCTGCGTCTCTCATGTGCAAACTTCCGCTGAGCGAAATGAAAAATGAATTATATCCCTTCACGTGTGATTCAGCGGCGGGAATTAATATGCCAAATCAAGTTTTTTTTTCGATTAACAACATCTCGCCTGTTGAAGGTGAAGAGGAGATTCAGAGGGAGGGAAAAGTGAGAGTATTTGCTGTGCAGTAAATATTCCTGCAAATGTTTAAATCTATAGCCAATATGTCGACAAGGTGCCTAAAAGCCCTGTCACAAGACCACCATGCACACTGTGGCTGTAATAATCAGCAATTAGGGTGTTGGGAATACATATTTGGCGCATCGATATCACTATAAAAAAAGATGTTTGTGCAGCATTACTCAAAGCACAGCAGCTACTGGTTCACTAAGCAATTTAAAGACAATAAAACAATACTTCCCAGCCAGCAGCATAAATAATCTCAGTGCCAGTGTTAGCGGGGTACGTATCAAACACACACAGCATGAATAAATTAATCAGTCAGAGGCAGCTGGACTTGCAAAATCATAAAATTTTGAGATCTGGTAAGAATCCATCTGACCAAACCAAAGTGGATTGGACCAGTCAGAGTCCTTTGAGGCACTACTGGCTCCTTACACTGGGTGTGTGTCTCAATATGTGTGGGAAGTGTATTGAGGAAGAGCAGAGAATGACAGTCAAAGTTGGAAGGCCACTAGGCGCGGACACATCGACACGTCGATGTAAATCTACCGATGACCGATGACACAAACTTTCATTATCTGGTGTTAAATGTGCCTCTTTACCTCTGGATCCAACCAGTGCAGCTCCTCAACATCATGGCCGTGATGATGTGTTGGCTCTCCAGGCGGCTTCATACCGCACCAGTAGCATTTTGCCCGCCAGACTTTTTTAAACTTCAGATTTGGTTGTTTTTTTCTTGGTTTATGTGCTTCTACCATGAGTAAGTAGTTTCCATTTTGGTTGTTTTTACGATTAGTGCTTTATTTCGGAAAAGAAACGACAAAACTAGAACAAGCAGCAAAAAGCAAAAAGTAACCACTTCAGACCTTAACCTATAGATATATAGAAATATTTAGCCTACACACACACACACACACACAGAATAATATCCATTTCACTCCCTTTAACAGCAACGTACCACTTATCATAAGTTACTCTGCTGAAGAGCCATGTGCTCAAGGGCACAGGCGATTGAATGACCCACCGGGGATCCAAACGACCGCTTCCATTGGCCGTTCTGTTCCTTTACTGTATTGTGTTTCATCAACACTGCTTTCTATTTCCTTTATTGTTCAGCCACATTGGTGCTTTTCATCACCGCCTATGACAGAAATTCAGAGGGCAGCGATAAACACGATCGCACGACTCCGCTGCTTTCCATGAAGTTTTGTGCTTGTGTGTGTGGAGGCCTGTGAGGTGGAATAAACTGATGATTAGGGTTTTTTTTGCTGCTTTTTCATTAAGAAGAATTTTCTTTAGGTAAGTAAAAAATGAGACATAATTAAAATATCCAATAAGAAATGCAGCAGATGCGCGAGATCAAACAGTTTTTCAAATTAACGAAGAAACTCTTCGTCGATGTAAACGTGTGTCTTCAGGCTTCGGAGACTTCGGCGCTGATTTCTGCATTATCAAGAGCAGCGAGGCTTGTTAAGCTATCATCTTCCTCCTCCTCCTCCTCCTCCTCCTCCTCCGTGCTTAATCTGGACCCAAAACAAACTCTTTGATGCTGCAGCGGTTTGAAAAATAGACTTTGACCCTCCCAAAGTGCTTAGTTAACTCGAATCAACAAGGAACCATTGTTGCCTCTGTGCACATTTAGGGAAGCGGTGATGATCGTGAGTATATTCAACCTTGGACAAACATTTCCGCTCCACTTGACCGTTGGTTTTTAAAGGACCAGTGTGTAGGATTGTAATAACCGTATTGCAATCTCCTCACCTCACCCTTCCTCAGAAACAACCTATCCAGTAGCCCCATCTAGAGCCAGCATTTGTCCTGTCTGGGCATTTCAAGTTCTTATTTTCAGGTGATTATATACAATGAAAACATAGTTCTGCATATTATATTCCATGTCTGCCATATTCTGACCCCCAAATCTTACACACTGAATCTTTAAAACACACTGGACTCTCAGCTCTTAGCTGACTACTGGCTTTCATGTAAGGTTTTATAGAGCTCTGAGAGGCAGCACTGCACTGCAGGATGCCAGGTCAGTATGTTTTGAAATACTTTGTCGAATCCAAGCAATACATATCTGGCCCAACCACTACTCTCCTGGTTGTGTGCTGTGAAAGAAATATGATTTGTAGCTGTCGTCTAGACTGCAGATCTACACGCAGCTAATCGATACTTGAGGAAATATTCCGCAGAGCCCATTTGGAAATGGAAGCATGTCAGGAGCAGATGGTGAAGAAAAAAACAAATTAAAAACCTTTTAAATGAATGTTATGCAGATATATTTAATATTGTCTGCAGCAGTGGAACGTACATTTACTCAAGTATTGTACTAAAGTAGGCACTTCTACTTCTTGTTGTTTCTGCTAATACAACTGTACGTCTACTTATGCAATTATGAATGCAAGACTTCTACGTTTAATTGAGTACTTTTGCAATGAAGTATTGCCACTCTTACTTAATTAAAAGGGCTCTGCCACCACTGGATGTATGCATGCTTCGTATATCTGTCTATAGAGAGTGTCTTTTCCACATGCATGTCCCATAGAGGCAGCTGTATCAGTGTTATGATTGTAACTCCACACCACACCTCAGTGCAGCAGAGCTCAGTGAGACAGATTGCTGCAGAGCCCTGAACTTCCTCAGCTCATCTGTTGCTGCAGTGGCTCCACAACACACTACTTTCTCCGTCTTTCTCTATCTCTAATACGCTATCCGACCATTTCTCCTCCGGTTTCATTACCTCATCTTCTTTTTCTCGTTCTCGCTCTCGCTTCTGGGGCCTCATGTATAAAACATTCCAGGTGCTGGATATGAGGGAGAAAGTGGCTCATGACAGATGATCAGATTTAAAAACAGAATGATATGAGATTTAGCATATTCATAGAATATGATCTTTTTATGCACATTATTAAAGGGAAAACAGACGCATTTAAAATTGTGACAGCAAGGTGAGTTTATCGTAGCACCTCTCAGTAACAAGGCAAGTCAGCAGACGTAAAGGCAAGAAGAAGAAAGATACAAAAGATTCTGACAAAGCAATCTGATTGGCCACACTGCAGTTCCTTGAACGGCCACTTGAGGCTGGCTACTGAACATTTCAACCTCCATATGTCTCTATGTTAAAACGTCCGACTTCACAGCAGAAATAAACATGTTTACAGCCTGGTACAAAAAACTGTTTTGGTCTCTATAGTTAATTTCACCTTTCATGACAACTGTACTGATAATTGATTTTTTTGTAACTCACCCCGTCAAATTTTAATTAAGGCTTAAAGTTACGCATAATTAACAGCATGGGTGCTTTGATTGACAGGCAGGTGCTGTTACAGATGTTTTATTTGAGCAGCCAGGCGTGATTTGGCTCACTTCAGGTCCACCAAGTTTTTGATTACCTAGGAGGTGGAACAGTCAGTCCAGCCGACATGGCTGTCACTGCATATTTTCAGCTCTTTGGAAACCTGTGGGTGACGTCAATCATGTGCTGTCCGTGCTTCATACTGTCATTGGTGCTGCCTCAAAACTGTGAATTGAGCAAACGGTCGTTTTTCATTGCATAGTATTCATATTACATGTTGCTGTAAAGAAAAACAGCATAGTGTTGGCGTCAAGTGCAAAAGCAACAGATTCTTTAACCTTTCACAGCTCTCACTTACTGTAGATTAAATGTCAACATTGCAACAGCTCATCTTGCAGTTGCCTCTTCTTCTTCTTTTCTCTCTGCTTTGTCTTTAATTTATAGTTACATGCCAAAGCATCCGATGCCTCCTCCTCCTCATCATCCTACTTCTTCTGTAAATTATATTTATATCAGTTTTTCTTCGCAGCCCACACGCCCAGATTACGAGATCATCACAGGACGTTTAACATAAGATAAGTAGCTCGAGCGGCATCTTTATTACACATATAGATAAACGAAGAGTGATTACTTCATAATGAGAGGTTTATTTTTGAGCAGGGCCGTGGGCTGGTAACAAGGACCCGTGTCACTTTCGACTCTGTAAATCAGAGGCACTGTGGGAGGGTTTTGTGGGAGGCGCCGTTGTTAAAGTGTGTTAATATATATTCCTTCTTTGCGTTCAGTCTAACAGTGTTGTGCTAACTCCTCAGAACTGGACACTGTGTGTCGGTCAGTGTGTTTGTGTGTATCGTCTACGTGGAGTTTGGGAACAGGCCGTCCAGTGTGGGCTCCATTTTCACTCCAGTGATCCTGGTAATGGTCTTGTCCCAGTAGATTGACTCTGGCTCCGAGTCGCCCTGACAGAAAATCAACTGCTTACATGTAGCTGTTTGCTGGAGCGAGCACAGTAGCAAGCAGTATCACTCAGTGTGTACTGTAGCTGGTCAGTCTCCTGCTCCTCCGACAACTGCCTTAAACTTTAACATCTACATTTATCATCTATCTATCTATCTATCTATCTATCTATCTATCTATCTATCTATCTATCTATCTATCTATCTATCTATCTATCTATCTATCTATCTATCTATCTATCTATCTATCTATCTATCTATACGTTATTATGCATATCCTAATTTCTTCTGTTTCCTTTCCATCTTTTAATATCTTCTGTCAGAGGAGGGAAGAATACTGAAACATTCGACTGTGGAACTATTATTGCCACATGAAGCCAGTAAAGTACTAGTGCTAGTGTTCAATTAGCTCATGAGTATATGTTTGTAATCATTTATAGATGATTTGCTGTGATCGTGTGTGACAATGTATACAAAATGGATTTTTTTACTAATTTACTCAGTCAGCGAGGTCATAACTAATAGTTCATGTAGGTGTGTAAATAACTTATGAATGAGTTTAAAAATTAAGAGCCAGTGAGTCTGATAAATATAGAAAGCGAGTGACTACAGTGATTATTTAAAGCTCGCCGTACTCTGTCTATATCATGCCTCCCTAACTGATCTCCATGGTAATTATCACTTCTAATCATGGTCCCCATCATCATATCTGCAGATCATAACAACATCGTTGCTAATGAGGAACAATGGGAAATGTAGTCCAAACGTGTACATAACAATTTCCAGTAGATAACAGACCTCAACCAGTATGTAATGCTGCACGTGGGCGGGACTTGTCTCTCCTTCCCCTCTCATCCTCTCAGCTCTTATCTCTAAACTCCATCGCGTCTACAGGAAAGCTCAAACATAACACCAGATTAAACAAAAGAAAGACATCCATCCCCTTCTGCCATTCATCCTTCTCCTCCTCCTCCCTCTAGACTCCACCATCCTTCTCTATCCTTCCATTGCTTTCTTTTACAATCCAGAAAATAATTATCTGCTGCCTTGCATCGTTAAAACCGTCAAACATCCTCTTCATTGTGCAGGAACAGAGATGAAACAAGAGTGTGGATGAAGGGGAAAGTCAGAAGAGGAGCAAATTCACTTCTTCATTTTCCTCTCTGCTTTCAACTCTTACCGTCATCTTTGTTCAGGTTCTGTTTTTCTTTCCGTCTTTGTATGCTCGTGCTTGTTTCCATTCCCTGTTGGTCTCTCTTTGTCTCTACCGTGTTCCTTTCTCTCTTGATCCTTTCTTCTGTCACGCTACTGTCTCTCCAAACGAGCCCTGATTGTTTTCCCAAAGTTTTGGGGAACCGTACACACACTCTAAGGTATGTAGCTATACGCACACTGTTACGGGAATTTTAAAAAAAAACCTTAAATAAGGAGGATCGGATTCAAAGCATCAAAGTTTAAGTTGAATGTATTGTTCTTGTACATGAGGAGCGTTTCACAGTGCAACACACTAAAGGAGTTACAGAGAAAAAGGCTCCCTGAGGAGCGCTGACAGTTGGTTCTTATTCATTTTCCTGAAGATGGGCTGTCTCAACCCCTGTAAACAACAAGCTCGACATCCTAATTGCATGACTATCCAACTCCACAAACACACAAAATCTCGAGTGCAGTGCCAATACGCCGATCTCACCAGCAGTTTCTCACCTTTCGGGTCAAAAAGCTGGTTATTCATCTTCCTCTCATACCAGCCGAAAGACAGAGAAGACAGAGAGAGAGAGAGAGAGAGAGAGAGAGAGAGAGAGAGAGAGTACTGAATTTACAGCTGTTATTTTTACTTCAGCGCAAAGACTTAATATAAAGTAAAGAAGGAGGATGGTAACTAAATACAATTTATACTACGTTCTTTACTTGAGTAACTTTGTTACTTTACTACAGTTATTTGATTATGTTAGTTACTAGTTAATCCAAATATTCATATAATTAACAAATAAATTATGATACTGATATGTTAATAGGACCTTACTAATCATAGGGGGAAATTCTCAAGATACCGAGCAGTATATAAAGTCATTCATATAGAATATATATTCATAAATGTACATTTACCAGCTGCAGCATTAAAACAATGTACACTGGCCAGTTGAACAGTCCAATGTAATTCAATACAACAGCACTGTCAGAGAAGTGTTAATTTAACTATTATGTTTATTATTGAGGTTGTAGTTTGTGGTAAACTCTCCTCACCTCTCCTGTACAACAACAGCACACACTGAGACATCATTAATAAACATAAGGTAGAATTATGACCTTTCTACTTGCAAACTTGTCTGCACTGTTCCAACAGTGTGCCATGGTTTGTTATGAATAATCTGACTCTGTTTCAGAGAAACATTTGCTCTAACTCACTCCGGTTGTCTAAATCAGTAGTCGTGATCCTCAGCGACCAAGAACAAGGAGAAGAAAAACACAGCCAGGCGCATAAATGAGTGTCGTACCAAATTCAGATCACTGTGTTGTTGCACTCAGAAACAAAACACTGAGCTGTAGCTGCTGAGATCAGCCAGAAACAGCCCGGAATGCAAAACATAATTAATTAAGTTAATGGCCAGTTTCAGCCTGTGTCTTTATCTCGTTTACATGACAGATTTGTTTTGTTCCATTTCCCGATGTTTGTGCTAAAAGCCTCGTCTTAATTCTGACTAAACTCCCTGGTGAGATGAAATTGCTAAAACATAAAAAGCAAACAACATTCTGTTTATCCAAAATGCCTTTTGGTATTCTCAGCCGAGGTTAACGCTCCGCTCCGTAACAATGCAGTGATACATTAAACTGGCAAAATCGATCATCGAAATGTGGATTATTGTTCCACGCGGGTCTATTTTGGCCCAGATTTCCTTCAGACAGTGTGTGGTTGGTGTTTCACGGCAGCTAATTGTGGCTTTACTCTGTATGTTAGTGGCGTAACATGTAATATGATTGATGAGACTGCAGGGGTTCATGGTCTACAGTCGATAGCACCACTATATCATTTTGTCTTCTGCTCGCCTCCCTTTAGCCTCCTACCAATCCCATCCACACACACACACACACACACACACACACACACACACACACACACACACACACACACACACACACACACACACACACACACACACACACACACACACACACACACACACACACACACACACACACACACACACACACACACACACACACAGAAATACTGCAACAAGTCCACATTCAGTGTTCACAACAGCAGCAGCAGAACTGTGCTTGACATTTGCACGTTTACTATGAAAAGTTTTCTGTTTAACAAAAAGGCAGCAGCGAGTTCGGATACACGGCGCATTCAGGGAATAGATGCTTTTGCAAAATAACAAACATGTATCTGATTAACACATACTCGCCCTCTTCCAAACATAGAAATATGCATAATTAATTTGTTTCTACTCAGTTTTGTTTTCCGCTGTAATAATCTATCTTCATCCATCTGCTTCTAAAATATGCAATTTTTTTAATGTTGTCTCCCTCCTCAGTTTGCAAGCTACCGAACTGTTCCACTGGCAGTTTGAAGTTACTTTATTTGCATTTTAATCTAGGGCAGAGGGCGACATGTCAGACGTGTCAGTTTAAGTATTTCATGATATCAAAACATTTCACTTCTGCTTTAGCAGCAGAGTGTATCTCTGCTCTCTGCGTACGAGGATAGGATTGCGTTTGTTCTTTGCACTGAGTGTCTGAGCTATAATGAAAATCAATCTGGATTCAGGCCTGCAGTTACAACGCATGATGACACTATGATAGTACACAAGGACTACTCTGCTGCAGGAGCCAACGGCACAGCACAGTATAATATTCGATCTTTTTACCTGCGTCTTTCGAAGAACTTTGGAAGCGTCCCATCGTCACTGGAGACATGCCCGGATTTCTAACACTGTCACTGTCGGCTCTTTCCAATATTTATGTTTATTGTTGTTCAGCTGGTCATAATGATGCTGACGCCGTGTCAAGTGCCTTCTTCAATTATTGCTTTTGTAAACAAGTGAATCATGCTCTTATGTTGCCAATTAATGCAGCAATTGCACCAAATAGAAGCTGTGACAGAATGGCAGCAAATACTGCGACAGATTTAATGTTTAACCAGTTTAAAGTAAAAAAATTTGGAATCGAGATCGCTCTCACGGTCAAAAGTGCAATTAGTCTCAAAATCAAATTGTACTGCACACATGCACAAAACACATTTGGCAGCAGATAAACAGTCGATGAGTTCTAATTATACTGATGCTGCATCTACTTTATAAATATCAGCCTGACGCAATGCCGGCGCTGGCTGAGGGAACCCTGTCACTGCAGAAAGAAAGACAGAAGGTCAAGGGAGCAAGAGAAGAATGAGCGAGGGAAAGAGATTTTGATGTCTTACCCTTGAGCTGGAGAAAACAATGTAATACTCCCCATGGGCTGCTGTGAAATAACACAGAGTCAATGGAAAATGACAGGGCAACCGAGGTTTCTCATCTCTACATGACAGCCATGATGGTCAAACTACAACTCGCCTTATCCGTACACTCCTTCCTCTCTCCAGTCATCTCTTTTTCCATCCATCACCTTCATCCGCATTTTACTTTTCTTCCCCCGCTTCCCTTCCCTCTGTTATCGTCCTCATAAACCCCATCAGCTTGCCTGTCCCCTCTGGTTTCTCACCAAACGTTATTCATTAATATGTCAACACTAAAAATGATGTGATTTTGTTCTGCAATATTTAAATGAAATTGCAAATGTGGACACATCAGTGACCACATACAGCAGTAGTGCCAAAATGAAACGGGCTGTATATAGCTAACTAAACTGATTAAAGAGACCACACTTTAACAGATAACTGACAGAGACTGTTGCCCTCGGGCTCTCTGGCAGGCCGCTCTGAGATCCACAAACAGTGATATTAAATGCTGTTTGTACTGCGGATCCTGGCTTGCTAACATCAAAAAAAGCCAACACTGGAGGACTGCAGCGTGTTAAACTATTTGAAAAAAATTGGCAAGTGAAAATGGAAATGTTTCTCAGAGCGATGCTGTTTCTAGTTTATTTGCAGCATTGACGCGTTGTTATAGTTAAAAGGTCTTCATATTACAAGTTGTACTAATCTATATTCAGAGGTTTTTTTCAGTCTTAAACTCTATGTACATGATGAGCTACCATAACACCACATTTTAATGTTTGCAAATACCCTACTCCTGTAGAGACTTTGTGATTTATCCTCCCAGTTATTATAGAAAATATTAATAGTGCAACACAATTATGTTGTAGTGTTTTGAAACAACAGTTACCCTGATGCTTTGGGGGGATGTAAATCAATTCCGAAAGTGCTGTAATTGCTGACACTGAAGAAACTGTAACAATGTAATGATTGTCAGACAAGTTCTGAAGTTATTTTTGAAATTCCTGGTGGATTTGTGGACATTTATTTGCAAAGGACAGAGAGGTAATGGTATCAATGGAAAGTGTAAGTCCCACTGATTATAAAAATGTGTTTAGATTTGACTGAGTTACTGTCACTCAGAGGAGTGACATTTTGGTGCTAAGGGTTAAAAGTGCTTGAAATGCTTCACAGCTGCTGCTGGTCAGTGGACCAAACTATTATATTATATAATATCAGGCATAGAGAATTAGGAATGGAGTATTGATCTTCAAGTCTAAATCACGTGTCGTGATTCTAAGATATTTAAAGCACAAGATAACAGTTGATGCTTCATTATCTTCATTGTACTTTTGAGTGCAATATCATGAAAAGCATAGAAACATGACTTCGCTTTAATGTTTTTAAAGTTTTTAGCGTCTTTCAGCTCACTGTTTTGGTTTTACGATTTTATGCAGATTTACTCCTTTGGTTTCAGAACCGAGCAAAAAGACAAGACAACTTTGTTGACAAACAAACAAAGTTAGCAACTAGCTAATGCTCATGTTGCTCAGTGTTTGTTGGACAGTGTGTTGTCTGTACAGTTTGCTGTGCTGCCCTCAAGTGGCCAATAAATCCATTAAAGCAAGTTTATTTATTATGACAAGCATACTTTTGTCATAACTAAGGACCTAGTAGCAATCTTGGCTTTCCTTTTTTTAATTTCCATTTACTACAAGTAAAATACAAAGCACCACTGCGTTAGAAACCATTTTACAGCTGAAGACACTCTGTGCTGTGATTATGGGGATGTTTGCAGTGGTAACATAAAGAATATCCACTCAGGTACAATGGCTAAAATAAAAGAGGCAATAATGTTCAGACTGTTCAGTCACTCTAGAGTTCAGCTCCGGGAAACAAAGTCACTTCATGTACATTGTTCACTCCTGCTTTGTCCTCAGTGAAGGAATAAAAACACTGGTTACCGTCAGTCCCCATAACCAATCAACTCAACTCAATCTCCCTCCCAGTGGTAAGCTGCACTGTTTAACCATACCAGTGTCCTTACACTCCTTATGAAAGTGGAGCACGGAGGCACAGAAACACGGTTACACAACACAGGACAAGACAACAAACCGAAAGCTTCAGATGGAAAACATGGAGAACAAAGATAACACAAAAAGATATAGGAAGAGCATCTGTAGATTTAAAAGTCTCATTCTAAGTTAACAAAACAGAACTATTCTTATTTTCACAACCGTAGTTATGCATATTACACTCAATTTGTTCCATATTTTATAAACAGAGCTCTCTAAAAGTTACACTCTGGACCTCTAATTAAGCTAAATGTGCATTCAGTCAGATTGTGAATTGTGACTGCATAATTAATAAAGTCGAAGCATTAGAAAGCAAACTGATGAGGAGACGCACATTTGTTGGAATTTGCCAAGAAATCCTCTGGTCTAAACTACAAAATAGGTCATTTGCTTTTCAAACTGACCCATGTGAGCGTGTTTGATATGAAGTATCCTTGTCTGACAAATGACCAATTTCACAGTCTCCCTGCTGAATGTTTTCTGATCTGCTTCCACCACTGTGAATGTTTGGCAATAAAAACTACTTGATGAATCAAAGGTCATGCAGTTTATAGTAAATTGTCGTCAATGGCTGCCAGTTAGTTATTGTGAATTTCACAGTAATGGTTTTACAGTGCATTGTTGACATTCTTTTAAAGTAGCAACATCATTTTCTTCTTCTACTTTCGTTTGTGTGTATTAGCTATACAGCATATTATAATTTAGAAATGCACTTTAGAGTACTTCTTTCTCACCTATGGCTAATGAGTTTCTCCTTCTTTCAGGGGCCTCTTTAAAGTTGAGGGCCAATTTAAATGCAAATTAACTATTAATTGCACGTCTGCCCGGTGAGACTTCATGTAAACTGTCAAATAATGGATAACGGTGCAAAGGTGGGATTACTCGAGTGTGCGCTCCAGTGGCATATCCTCTGTTGTGCTCGAGCCGGATCAATTTTCTATCAGCGGGATCTCGCTATTATTTTCTTTCTGTTTAGATGCAAACACAGGAAGAAAATGAAAGATGCACTCACCCCAGGATTCTTTAATTTATCACAAACACAAAGCTGTGGGTACACAATATGTATTCTTCAGAGTATCTGCATTGGAAACAATGAGGAACTCCATGAGGCTTTATCGGAATTTACAGGTACTTGGATAAAATGTGGCTTCAGGTTTTGTTTTATTGTACTAAAAGGTGTAAAGAGACGTGCATGCTAAAGTTATATTATCGTCATTTGTCTTTATATTCATGCTATTTCTAGCTTCTGTTTCTTTTTTACTGTTTTCCTCCCTAACATTTTTTTCTCCTTTGCTCTTCTCTTGTACCTCCTCCGTTTATTCCCTTGTCCCTTCATTCATCAATCTACTTTTCTCTCCTCCATTTGGTGTGTTTATTAGTGTGTGCCACTGTGAAATGTACGGGGGACATCATCATTCCAGCCACATGCTTCCTCTCCTCCCTACTTTTTGTACAAATGAGTGTGATAAATCTTTAGAGAGAGGAGGATGCCTCTGTATGCTGCATACATATCGTGAATGAAAAAGAAATAGACAAGCAAGCCTGATGGTCTTTGTTTTCAACTGGACAACAATGGTAAACACCTCAATGCACCTGTAACATATAGTGACAAGAGTTTAATATTATGTCATGACAAAAACAGCCCTGTGGGATATTTAAGATATTTGACAGCTGACTCCGGAAAGCAGCAGAAAAATCGGAGAGACATAGGTGAATGACACGCAACAATGATTCAAGCCATACAGGTTAAAATGCCATCACAGCTAAAATGCATTTTGTTTTTTTACCCTCTTCCTCCCTCTATGTGAAAAATCAGAGATGATATTTGATGAACTGATATAAATTTTGAATATCGTCAAGAAATGTCAGAAATGTCAAAGTAGAAAAATCACACATTCTGACTGAAAAAGATTCACTGCAACTTTTGGTTTAGTTTGATTCTAACGTCTTATTCAGTTACGGTGGAAATCAATATACAATCTGCAATGAAATGTAGAAAAAAAAGATGCAGTTTAAGCAAGTCCAGTAAGTCTCTTGTTGACCATTATTCCCATGGCAAACTGAATTGTCTTTTTAGGTTATAGTACTAACTGTCATCTCTCTCGCTCTCTCACCATCGTCTCTTTTCCATCTCCGGCAGTGATTTTAAAGGGCACTTCTCCCATGTTGTGACAGTCACGTTAGAGAGCTTGAATCACACTTCAAACTGAGTTGGATGACACTGGGATTTGTAGTTTTCATCACACTTTATTCAGCATTATGTTGTGCTTTTTTTTTTTTACTTTTGAATGTAGTACACCTCTACATCCGGCCCTACTCTGATCTCATTTATTGTCATTCAACTCATTGAGTTAGAGTAGAGTAATAATCTATATTACCATCTAACTCTGTCTAACTCAGTGACATCATCCTTGTACCTGCTCCATATGGATTATGGAGTCCATATGCACTCAACAGGGTATATTTAATTTGGACCACATGCATGTTTATTCCTTTGTCCCTTATACAGTTTAGTGTATTTTATTTAGTGTACTTTATTTAGCCACGATTATAGTTTATTAGCTGCCACTAGATGTCGTACTCGAGCACCCGTCTCTCAAATCAAAACGCCCGACTCCATTGACAAAAACACAAATTTTACCTTGCACATAAATACACACTGTACAAACAAAGCACAGAGAGGCTGGGATAAGAACACAGGCAGACATAATGTGACGTCAGTCCCTGCTCAGTATGCCATTACTCCAGTATATCTCTCCCTATAGTTGTGTGCTGCTGTGTGTATTACTGTGTGTGTAGGTGCATACTGCTCCAGTATGTGTACAGGCATTCATTTACACTTATAACCACTCAACACATGATTAACCACTTCCCTCTTTGTCTGTCTGTCTCCCTCCCATCATCCATCTTTACCTTCCTCTTTCCTCTAAGTGATGACTATCCCGGCAGCTTAGCTCATGCCAATATCTCCAGCCATTAAGTGGATTTATGGTCCTGTTTTTCTGCGAGCGCTATAGGAACCTTTTCAAGACTCCAAATCAATGTTCTTTCTCTCTGCATATACACTGTAGTGTCTGCCTAGCCTGGTTTAATGAGAGAGAGATTAGTCGCTTGTTTACGCCAGCAACGTTTCACACATTTGAATATTGAGTAAAAAATAATCTCGACGTAATAATTGAATTTGGATTAGATTGGATTTTAAAGACTTGAGAAACATTTTATAGTCTTCAACGTCAACTGCCGAAAAGAACAGATGAGATAATGAGGGAGGCACAGGAATGAAGAAAACTGAGTGATTCTTTAATTACATTTTTTTTTCTGAAGCCATCTGTGTGCGACCGCAAAACACACAAACCAGCTCCGCTGCACGTGCACTGAAAACAAACTATTTTTATCTGAGTAAAAGTGTGCTCTGTGTGTGGTTCCAAACCACTGCTGATGTATGCACGGACAGTTTTCATAAATACAGCAGAGAATGACTACTATGCCTCCGAGGGTTTATAGGGCACCGCACGGTGGCATATTTACATCAAAACACATTCACACATATTAACCTCGTTATTAATGGTCTGTGTTATGGTCTGTACACTATTACTCACACTCTTTGTTGTGCTACCATATCTATATTCATTCACTATGCTTACAACTTAAAGGGCTACTCCAGAGATTTAGAACTTCCATAATGTGACAACAGTGGACACTACATTTATCATAATGCAACTATAATCTAACTAATCTTCGATAAATCTGGCGAACTTCCACAACTTTCAAACTATGCACATGTGTGTCATCATCTGGATTATTATTTCAAACTTTGACAGTACTGTAGATCATGATAGAGATGGATTTAATGTGTAAGATCAGTTAATCGCTCTCTAAATTTTAAATCTAGTGCCTTCTGCCTTCAGAATGATAATCAGCTTTATGTACATTATAGTAGATATATATATATATATAAAAAAATGGATGTCATCTATTTCTGAATGTAGATCATCTCTGGAGCTCAGGAGGGCCTCCTCAGTGCTCGAACAAGCCCCTGTAAGGTGTCAATGAAATTGATATCATTTATAGAAATTCACCCTCAGTACAATTAGCTATAGAGACCCAAACTGTTTTTTGTACCAGGCTGTAAACATGTTTATTTCTGCTGTGAAGTTGGACATTTTAGGGACTAATGCAGACTGACTCCTTCTGTAGCCAGCCTCAAGTGGACATTTAAAAAAAAAAATGCAGTTTTTGGCACGATGCAAGTATGAAGAGAGAAAAAAATATATATATCATCTCAGATAATTCCCTGTTAAACTCCAATCTTTTTGATGATTCTAGTGACCCACTGTTACCCACACTGTGTGTACACAATCCAGGAACAATTGTGTCTTATCGTATGTAAGATGTCGACCAGTAATTTTTCTTTAAAAAATGTTCGTACAGCTAAAACCTCAACACAAAGCAACAAGCCGATGGAAGACTGAGAGAGAAAAAAGAGGAGTGGTGCAGGGGGATTTCTGAGAAGATGCTACAAGTGTGTGCACTTACGTGTGTGTGTGTGTGTGTGTGTGTGTGTGTGTGTGTGTGTGTGTGTGTGTGTGTGTGTGTGTGTGTGTGAGTGAATCAGAGGGCAGTTTGTCATGTTGCTGCTCCACAGCCCTGATCCAAGCTGACAGGTGAAGCTAAGCGCAGCTAAACAGTACACGTAAGAGAGAGGACGGGGGAAAAAAGAGAGAGAGAGAGACAGAGAGAGAGAGAGAGAGAGAGAGAGAGAGAGAGAGAGAGAGAGAGAGAGAGAGAGAGAGAGAGAGACAGAGAGAGAGACAGGGAGAGAGACAGAGAGAGAGAGAGAGAGAGAGAGAGAGAGAGAGAGAGAGAGTAAGGAGGCAGCGGAGATAAGGGGGAGGCTGGGAGACAGAAAAAAGAGAGCGATGAGGAAGGAGGGATGGATATAAAATAAGTGTGAGAAATGGAGGGATGGGGAGATAGTTGCCAGAGTTAGAGAGCCATTAAAAAGAGAAACAGGCAGACGAGAGAGATAAACAAAGAGAGGCACGACGGGGAGTAAAAGAGAGCGAGAGAGGGTGAATTTGAGAAAAATAGAAAGCTTGGGAAAAGAAGGAATTGAGATTAAATAGTGAAAGAGATTGGTTAATTAGCATTTTATCGAAAGAGTGAACTGTGCAAGTTAATTTTTCATCCCATCACTCCATTGATCCACCCTTCCCTCCCTTCCTTTCCTTTCCTCCCCCTCCTTCTTTTCATGCTCTCTCCTTTCCTCTACACTTCCTTCTGGGCTGGCTGGTTGTCAGCATGTGGACACAGGAATTGATTAAATGTTTGAGATGATTATTTATTTTTTATCAGCATTTTTTTTTTTACAAGACGCATCATTTAAGAACATTAAAATCAAAGTGAATCTTGGTAGATATAGAACAGAGGCAGCAGTAAAAAGACGTGTTGCTATAACAAATACGGGAAGAAAAGTGAGACTACAAAATGTTCAGCAGGCACCTATTTAAAATAGATTTTTTTTTCCCTTCCAGGGTTCCCTCTGGAATAACTTTTTTTTTAAATGGGACAAGTGACTGTAAAAAAGCAAAACTCTTTTCTGGATAAGTGAGTTTGTTCAAATGTTGAAGATCTTTCAGAATAAGACACGTTGGGGAGGGGGGGGGCTACAAAATATGACAAGGGAAAGAATAGCTTTGGGAGGATGAACGCAGACAGATCACATCAAAAGTGAAATGGACCACTTTAACGCAGTTGATGCATAAAAGATGAAGCGGATGGAGACGGAGGTGGGGAGAATGGATAGATTGGAGGTAGAGATGGGGAGAAAAGGAAAGAGAGAGAGAGTGTGTGGATGGAATTAGAAGTAGTCAAGGTGGACAGGTTGATAGATTAGAGTCATTGATGTGACCCACCCTGTAGGTACGCACTCACTCATGTGAAGCCAAGATCGGACTTCTTGGACACGTGTGTGTGTTAAGTGCATGTGTGTGTTTGATTCTATGACAAATGAGGAACAAGAATTGGCTGTGAGACTTGCTTATCCATTAGTATATTGCACCGCATTGTCCTTGCACTCTGCGTATGTGTGTGCCTGTAAACCCTGTGACAAACTACATATTGCTCACAACTTTGACGTCTCCGCGCGAGGCTTAACTTTGAGTCGAATGCAGCATGAGTGGGTGTGTGTCATGAGCTAAACGCAGGTTGACTCCCACCTCCTGCTTCTGCTGCGCTGCATTGCAAAGCTTTTCCCATAGAGTTGCTTTCTGTTGTACTGCATCAAACTAATTAGCACAGCTACAGTGATCAGATAAAGTGAGTTTAATCTTTGTAGATTAAAGGCAGCGAGAGATAAAAGGTAATATGTATACAGTAGGTGCTGTGGGTTGTGCAGTAGAGTGCCATCAGAAATTAGTAAAACTGTACACAGCTGTTACAAAGAGCCTATAGTTCATATGTTTTTGCAGTTTGATCTTTTTTGGATTTTCCATAATCCAACTTCACTGTTTTGGTTAATTCTCACTGTTGTCGTAATGTCATTTTACGCCACATTAGGCAGCTGTTTTTAGGGAAAGGCTCTAAAACAACAACAGCTGCATGCCACCTGCTTAGCACCAAATGGCAGATAAACAAAGTTAGTGACTAGCTTGTGAAATCAGCAGCTAAAGAGTTCTGAGTTGGTGGAGACCAAAACAGCGCTAAAAAGGAGACTGAATATTGAATTTATATTCATTATGCATGACTGCAAATGAATTCTAATGTTGCTACCGGCCTGTTGGATGTAAACAGACAACATAATGGTAATAACATGTCAGTGTTGTGTTCACTTCTAGTTTTTGCTGCCCCTAAGTGGCCTAAAAATGTTAAATAACAATTTGGACAATAAAGTAATTTGCTTGTCATGTCATTATTCATGTCTGTCTGATAAATATAACCAAAAATCCACCCACCAGCACCTCTAAAGCTAGAAAAACCAAAGTTGTGGTTTTATGGTAGGTTATGAGCTGAACTATTTCTTGGCCAGGGGCAGTGACTTTGCGGCGTTTCCATTGGTTGCCTGGTAACCTCAGAGTGGCTGGTAGTTGGTAGTTTTTATGCTAAGCTAAGCTAACTGGCTCCAGCTGTAGCTTCATATTTAGCACACAGACAGTTTCTTTAAAAGAGCCGATTCCTGTTCAGTGATTGAAACGTTGGACTGCTTTATGGAGTTTGAAAGAGTATTTTAGGGTCACATGTTGATTAGGATGTATCCATTCCTCAAGTGAGCAGTTCTGAAAAACCTTTAAAGACGGGGATCTGTATGTGTTCTCATGTGTCTAATCAAGCTGTTTGCATGTCCATTGATAGTTCACATTGCCGGCTGACCAGCTGCATCTCCTTAGCCACAAATAGCACCCATCTGAAAGACGCAGAGCTGCCACATCCCGGTGCTCATGCAAACTCCATCTTAAATGAGTTAAGATTTGCCACTCATCCATGCATCCTGTTGTTGTTGTTTTTGTTGTTGTTGTTGTTGTGTGTGTCCCACCTATCTGAAGTGTGCAAACAGCTCCCAGGGCGATTGGCCATCATAGCGTCCATGTGTCCGAGCCTGCGGTCGTAATCCAAGGTCACTTAACAGCACAGTTCACTCACGGCGAACATTTACTAGAGCCTGTCACAGCGCAGCGATGATGGAGTGCTGTGCTATTGCTAATTCATCAACAGTGCCCTGACCGTGACATATTTACTGTACGTGACATTTACAGGTTGTGTGTAGTTACATCCATAAAAGGGATGAATTGATCTCTTTGTCCGCATCAAAGGGAAGTTGACCCCACTGGCTTAAATGTCAGAAACTGCTAAACTTTCCACACTCCCACTATGAAATATTGGAAAAGTCTTTTCAAAAAATAAAATAAAAGAAGCTTTAGCACTGTCAAACTTCTTTTCTAATAGAGCTCCTGTTTTCTATTCTGTTTGATGGAGACATATGATGAGGTTTTCCCAATGAGTGGCTGTTTAGGCACTGACAGGTATCTGATAAAACAGATCAATATTGCTCTGTCTATCTCGGTGTAATGATGGATGATGCTGAGATCATAGCCTACTGAGTAGCTGTATATTATCAATAGTGTCAATGGCTTCACAGGATGATGAATATTCTGCTGACAATGTGTGTCTGTGTGTGTATTCATGCGTGGGTTATGTGTGCGTCACACTGATGAATGTTTCAGAACAAATCCCTTGAGGAGAATGAATCTTTGTGTGTGTGCGTGTGTGTGTTTTGTTGTTTCTAAAAGAAAGACGGCTCAAAAATAATGAGTGCAGTGCTGTGACTCAGAGGTTGACATATGGTATTTTCTGTGACATCATGTTTAGCACTGAGAAAGCGCTGCCAGAAACTGGTTCACGTGGCTCCCAGCATGCTGGCTTTGAATTTGTTCCTTTTATTCTCATTTTGCTGCTCTGTCCGGGCACACTAATGCATTAAAGTGACGCAGCTAAAACTTGTGAATCAAACTCACCCAGAATCTTTATCGTCATTACTGTGACATTTTCGGGGGACACTGAAATGGAGATGAGAGGAGCAACAGCTGACAATATAAAGTGATGTTAATGTAACATCTCTTTATCGGACATTATGGTAAAAACAACTTTTATAGAGAGTTTTTTTAATCTCATTTCTGTTGTGTACAGCCACCAGGGATACAGGTGTCATTCTTATCTATGGCGATAGTTGTAGAAAAGGCGTCGTATTTGTGTTCCAAGCCAACTATAATGTCGTCATTACCCCAGGAGCGGCTCCATTACATTTGCGATGCTGTTTTGGTCCGTTCTCCACACGGCTTCATACACCACCAGCAGAGCGACTCGCCTGCCAGACTTTGTTACCTTGCTGAGATTTGGTTATTTCCACTCTGAGTTATGTGCTTCTGTCTTGAGTAAGGCTTTGTGGGTAAATGTTTTCTACAATCTGGAGTGCTTTATTTTAAAAAATAAACCTCTTCTGCTCATCAGGTGGTTCAAGTCTTTGCTTTAAACAGCTATATTTATAGACTGATCTTCCTTCACGTTATTGGTTAGTTTATGATTTTTCACTGGCCTCTTTTATATGAAATCTCCTGTCAATCCACCGGGATTGTAGGTCTTCCTTCCGGTCTTTTTGTCTTCTGATTGAAATGGACACTTTGCAGCTGCTATAATGGATTAGAGGAATCTGACGAACGCGGCGAGCTTGTCAAAAAAGTTAATCTCTAAATAACAACACATATTTGAGGCGTTATATCCTTGTCTGTGAATATTAGGTCTGCATTTATTCTCAGGGGACACACTGTTATGGAATTAAACTCTTTCTATCTGAGGTTACACACATGTAAACGCACGCTCATGTAAGTGAATGAGAAGCTATGCATGAACACGAACAGGCTCTGGCACTGCATTCACTCAGCCATGCCAAGGGACATTATTTGGCAGCTGTCAGCACTAATAGGAGTATAGCAGGGTGGGAGACAGATCCAGGCTCTGTACCAAGCTTACAAGGGGGCACTATCTGGCAGCTACAGCATATCTGCATGTCTGCTGAGTTTGTGTGTCAGAGGGACTTGGTGTATCAGACCCCCTCTGAGATAATGCATGCTACCACTTGTGCCACTACAGTGTCCATTTAGCCTACTATCTATCTGGCCTTGTGTGTGTGCGTGTGTGTGTGTGTGTGTTTGTTTATCTGTGTATGTGTTGCTTCCTTCTGACAGCAGTGGTAGGAAGAAGTGCAGTGAATTACTGATGAAGAGAGACTTCAAGGGTTGGCTCTGTCATTCCATAACACCACACACAGATAAACTACAGCCACTGACAGTATAAAGAATGGATGATGGACGTATGCATGACGTCACCCACTGGTTTCTGAAGAGACCTTTTAAAGCTGTGGCGCTGGCTGCTGTCATATTGGCAGCCCTGTGTCTTCTGCCTCCCGGCTAATCTAAATACGGCCATGGATGTGGCTGAATGAAAAAAAACAACTAAATCAGAAACAGTACCGCTGAATGAACGTGCAAATTAGCTATAGAGACCAAAACTGTTTTGTGAAACATCCTCTGAGGAAAAAGGGAGCCTGTACCAGGCTGTAAACATGTTTATTTCTGCTGTGAAAAGCCAGTGGACGTTTGAGGAACTGCAGTTTTTAACACTTTACAGTCACAGAGGTTGCCTCTTGACTACAAGAGACACCGCACATCCACATTCAAATGCTACATATGAATATCTTTTTCCATCGTTTTTACAAAAGGTAAGAATGAGCAGTATTCTCAACTCCAGGACTGTGGGGGCGTGTCCGCTGTGCTGAAGCCTTGCCCACTTGCAGGAGCAGCGAAGCAGCCATTTTGAAGCATGTCAAATGAGTTTAGAAGATTACATGACTAACTTTGAAACACTCTGAGCGAGATGAATTCATCTCTGTCTTTCTGCTAAGGGTGCAGGGGTATGCTCAGGGTGGCCTCAGCGTGTCATCGAGCCAGCCTTTAGGACCGCCCACAACATCCTGGACTGAAAACTGGTGAAAAACTGTTTTAACCTCTAACTCAACATTTCAGTAATAAATCATTCAATGTCTTTTCATATGTTTTCAGCAACTACTTTCCATCATATTTAATGTATTTTGAAAGAAATCCCAGAATTGCCTTTACCTGTTCTTTAACCAAACCTGTGTAACAGAATTTTCAAAAAAGCTAAAGAGCTGCTCAGTGCAACTAACATTAAATATGAAAATCCACTTTAATTGTATTACTAGTAGTTGAAGTATTTTCCTGCACATGAAAACAAAACACTCAAGCACAGCGTGTAATATTAAATAAGTAGGTGGAAAATCAAATTATTTGGTCAAAAGGCTGTAATGAAGAGCGTTTTTTTTTGTTTATTTGTTTTGTTTTTTGTTTTGGGGTCTCACATTTCTAATTAATAGTGAAACACAAAGAGAAAACATCCCCCGCATAGTCATAAACTCACACTCCTGACTGCCACGTTCACTAATTTAAAATTCCCCTTTTCCTCAGAGGATGTTTCACAAAATCATTGGTAACCGCCACACACACAGACAGACATGCAATTCCCGCCCACTGTAAACCTCTTTAAATTACCACTTAAGAGAATTAAAGGGTGAGTCACTCCTGTGTGGTATCATTCATCTCCCCCTGGACACACACACTGCAGTTGGGACACTGGGCAGTCCACAATCTGTGTTTTTATGTCCGTGTAGGTCGTTCAGGTTGCTCAACTGTAGGTGGAAAGCAGCATCACACGCAATTATACAGCAGCACTGTTTTAAAACAGCAGGGTTGTATCTCTATGCTCACTCCCATGGCCCCTGGAATCATCTGTGGGGGGCCTTGTAATATAAACTAACCTGCTGTGACAGCGAAGAGTGATTCAGCTACAGAATGCTGTGTTATAGACCCAGGGGAGTAAATATATGTGTGTGTGCAGAACAGTACTGAATGTCTTATTACAGGACTGTGGGGTGTTTTTCTCACTGTATTTTTAGCACAAAACACTCTCTGACAATTGAAAACAATAGCACGCATTATGTTATGCAATCAGGACCAGGCCACTGCAAAGTTGTGATACACTAATACAAACAAACTGTATGGATGCAGTGATTTGGTTTCATAGTGTTTGACCACATTGATATGCAATTTGACCATGAAATAAATATTTGCTCTCCCCTCTTCTCTCCTTGGGAGTTGTGCCGGATTGCAAAGTGGCCAAATAACACACACACAAAAAAAAAGCTTCAAGGGGGAATGTAAATGAAATCCACTCATGATCCACTCCTCGCTCAGTTGACGTTGCAGATTTTTCTGCGGCTGAGTGAGTGAGCAAACAAGCGAGCAAGTGAGGGAATGACCTAATCATGCTGGGCTCTTAATCTCCCGTTTGAGTTTTCTGTCATGTCACAACAGCCAAACAATAAGTGCTTACATGAGCTCATAAAGTCGGCCTTTGGCTGAGCTGCTCTACTGTGGCAGAGCAGAGTTGAAGGGCGCATTGGCAGCCACAGCTACGAGCATGGAGGAGAATTTTTCCGTGAGTCAATAAAAATACGTCACATTATTTATTCCACCGAGTTTTTCTTGCAAGTTTCTAATGAAACAGTCTAACACCAACATTAATGACATTTTGATTAACACCCAAATGTTGTGGACTGCATTAGTTTTAATGTACAGTAAACGATAAACTGGCATAATTTATCCAGATTTGAATGAGATTTTGTACAGACCGGGACTTTGAATTGGTTTGTTTTCAGTTAAAAGTCAATTTATTGACATCCATGTTCCCCTGAGCTTGATTTGCAATACAAATTTCCCTGACTTTGAATCTGGTGCCAAAACGAGGGCTAATGACCAACAGCCCATTTGATTCTTTTGTCCTACATTAACACCCTTGAACAACGTATGTTAAATACTCAATGTCAGAGGAACAGTTCACCTCTTTTATATGAAATCTCCTGTCAAATATTCTTGTAAAAACGTTTTTAAAAAAGCCAGTTTTAGCAGCTTCATCTCTCTCCTCTGTTTTACTCTGTTTCGAATCAGAGGGCAAAACTTCATGAACTCAGTGCTGAGTTGTCACCAGTCTAATCAAGGGCCACATGTTTGAACCCTGAGAAGGTTCACGCTGCATGAATATCAGTGCAGTTTTCAGAGGCTAATCGTTTTTCCTATAAACGTCTGAATGATCACTAATTGCGCCCGACTGAGAAGATTCCACGATGGTAGATGGCTGACTCCGTTTGAAGCAATTAGCACACATATTAAACTGCTTCACTGGAAAACATGCTCAGTCAGTGGGCCCATGAGGACTTTAAATTTGTCACTGTTATCACTTTGAATGGCTCTGTGGCTGTTGGGTCTTTGAAGTTTATTTTCTCACATCACATTTTGGGGCATATCTTGAGTAGTGTTTTGCGTTTTCTTACTCTGCAAAGTCTCAGTCAGAGCATTGCTGAACATGTGGCGCTTTAAGCCTGTGCCAGAAGTTCTCCCAAACCTCACGGGATTTAAACCCTCTGTGGCGGGTATTTACAGCCTTCTGCTGAATCATTTGTAATTTATTCTTGTAGTCTTGTATAGTCTCTGTGCATCATTATTCAATTAATATCCTGTCTTGAATTACAGGCAAAATCCATCCTTTAGTAATGTAATTGGAAATGAGGCTCATCGGGCCTTGTGTGGATGTAAATCTCATGAAATCATGAAATTAATTGAGAATACAAAAACCAGTACAACCTAAAATGTACCAGTGGGAAGTGCAAAGTTGACACAGGCTTAAGAAAAAAAACAAAATGAGTAAGAAATGTTTAAATACATGATGCAATTTGGACAGAAATAAAGAGAATTGGACTTTGCATTGAAACAATCAAATAAGACATGACTGACTCATATAAAGATAAAATTAGTTTGACTTTACAGTGTCAAGTTACATGGTTGGCAGCATGCACTGTGCACAAGATGAGGAACTCCCTAGATATGTTTTCCTTAATTTAGATGATTGAGGCACAATGACTTTAAAACAAAAACAGATATTGACATAGCAAAGTAAGATACTTTAACACTGTACACTGAAACCACTAGCCTAAAGCTTTTGTACTTTACATCACTGCAGCAGAATCACTTTGCACCAACCTTCAAGATGGGGGACTCACAAAAGACACATTTGAAAAATCTATTTGATGAAACTAAAGCAACAGACAGAAATATGAAAATGTGGAGGAAATCTCAGCTGAGAGAGATGAATGAATATAGAAAGCTACTCAAAAAATGTATTTAGCTTTGATTTATTCAGCAGAGTAAGACTAAAATGGAGTTAAGAAGACACTCTGAGCATACAACTGTAAAATGTAAGAACGTCGTTACAAAGAATACTATAAAGAGAGGTTATAAGTATTCCAGCTGAAAGATCCTCACACGCAGAAGGTGGCTCAGAGTCTGACAAAGAGATGGTTGCTACTCAACTCTTTGTGTCTGTAGACACTTGTACTGTAGCAAGTCACAGCTGTTCAGTTAAAGCTTGGTATGGATACATTCACCACACTTAACTTCTATTCCCTAGTATCGGACAAGCTCCAAAAAATAATAGATCCTACATTTCCCTGATGCAACCAATGGTGTATTTTCCTTTTTTCCACCTTGCCTGGTAAACGCCAATGTCTTACAAACTCCACATCTCAAGTTTACCCAGTCTGGCTTGGTAGCTCAAGATCTCTTAAAAGTAAGTTAGTAATCATTTTAAATATTGGCAGTGAAATATGCCACTTAGATTGTATTGTATGTCACATGGAGGATCCCTAAGCTATTTTACATCCGTCTTCAGAGAGTGATGAGGATGTAGCTCAGTGACGCCTCAGCTTAAACTCAGAGACGATTGGTTTAACCTGTCAACATTTTACAGCACAGCCAGCTTTTGGAAAAAAAGGCAGAATTTAAAAATATATTCCTCCATTATTAAGAAGTCATCAGCATCAGGTTTACTGCCAAGTAGATTGTATAACAACAATCACAGGAAGGTAGTATGTGCTATATGGATTGTTGTGTGTGGGCCTGCAGCATGCCGCATCGTCTATCCTCCCTCATATCTATGCTAGAAGTGTGTGTTGTTTGAAGTGCCGTATATCAACACTTACAGCTTCCACCCTTATCATCAAGAGCCAGATATCCCTCGGCATATAGACTGGGTGGATGCTATTCTGATCTTGGGTTTACACATTATTTGAACCGATACTTAAGTGGCACAGATTTGCTTCCACATTTAAAAGGTAGAACGATTAAAATTTACGGATTTAAAGAGCATTTTGAGCCCTGTGTGTTAGTGTGTGTGTTGATAACGGGCTCTGATGTCTTTATATCACTTTGGATTAATGAGTGCCAATATTGCAAGTTGGAATAGTTTATGTGACAGTTTCCTCAGGGAGGGGAAGAGAAACGACGGAGGAATGGCTGAGAATACTGAAGGGGGGAGAACGAAAGAAGGAGAAAAAAACAAGAGAGAAAATAGAAATTAGGCCAAAGGGTAAGAGGCTTGAGACAGACCAGACACGACGACAACGTCGAGAGGGAGTGCGGCGAGGAATGAGAGGAGATACAGGGAGAGATAAAAGGCTTGTGGCGACGAGGAGATAACAGAAGAGGGGGAAACAGAGTCAGACGCAGAAAGTTAGAGATAAGACGGACAGGATTAGAAGAGGAGAGAAAGAAAGAGAACATGTTTAGAGGGAGATAGGGGGTGTCGACAACAACAAGTACTCAACAATAGCGTTCCTGAGTATTCCGGAGGGGATAAAGGGAAGGGCGAGTGGGAGGAGAGACGGGAGAGTGACGGAGATACAGCTTCGGCTCGCTTTATTACCAATGGGAATGAGAGAGGGGTGGGGGCAAGAGAGGAAGATAAATGAAGTAATGGAATGGAAGTGGACAGATATTGATGAGATGAGAGAGATATATGGATTGGCGAGGAAGCACAAATTTTAAAGGGCAATTGAGATGCATGTGTGGGTACAATATACTGTAAGTTTCCATACTGTCCAGTTTGAGGACACATTTATATATTTATATATGTATAAAATATTGTTCTTAAATGTCTCTCAATGCGCTATTTTCCCCACGGAAAGTTAAATTGTCAGTTTGCTACTGTCTGTCAGTGAATGTCTCAAAAGCTCATATCTTGATTTTTACTCAGATTCGATCCACGATCCTCAGTCCCTTGTTCTGTCCTGTGCTTCTGTATCTGGTTTTTCCCCGTTCTGGATTTTTGTTCAGTTTGTTTTGTTCTCCTTGGCCTATTTACGAACGCCCCCCACCCCAGAAACACTCTAACCTACATTCCCCTTGAAGCAACTTAATGGTATCTTTTAGTAGAAACTCACTTCCAGTTTTTAACACAAGCATTATTCATGAATTTATAACCATGATGGCATCACCAAGGTCATTTTCTCAAACTTCACAAAGCTCCTCTAGACCATTATACAGCTGTTCTTGTGGGTTCTTGTACTTCTCATGACCAGCAAACTCATTTTCACATTAAACGTTAAATGAACGAAGTTCCCCTCTGAAATAATTACGTGTTTGATAGGAAGGATCTTCTGGACCATAAAACATTTGCCACATACATCTTAACACAAATATATAATGTCATTCCTATGATGGAGTGGAGTCATGCAGTAGTCAGTCAGTTAGTGGCTATTTTGTCCCTTTATTTAGGAATAAATTGCACAAACATACAAAAAAAGGACATTATAATCTTCACAATAAGACCGTTGAATTTCATCATATTGTACATGTGTTCATGTTTTCATGCTTACTGCTCCCGTGACCACAGGCAATAATTTAACAGCAGGCTAATAAAATGACAATTGCTGTGCTCCATTTTTAGAGGGTTTCAACAGTGAGATTAACTGTGAGGAAATATTCATTGGTCTCTGAGGTCACAGCTGATTTGTTGACTATGTCGCAATAATTTCCTTGTCACTGGCAACATGTCGACGGCGAGCTTTCTCTTGTTTTTAGTCCTTGTTAATGTGAGCAGCTCCTGGAAAATGTATAAAATCAATTAGTCTTTGAGGTCGAACTTTGGAAATACAATGAAACTTTTCATCTGAGCGGTTGTATACAGCAGTTTTCTTTTGTACAGTTCGAGTCTTTGTTTACGGCTCAGAAAGAGTTAAGCATGCCTGTTTGGAAAGGCCTTTTCCTGCCAGCGCTCCAGTTTTGAGGAGGCATCAAAACTTGTTCAAAGGCATCAAACAATGAAAGATGGCAAGAGGGGAAGTTGGTTTATATTTTATAAATGATTGATGTTCCCAGTAGACAAACGTGCAGAGACTCATCCTTTTTCATCCTCCATTCCTTCTACCATGAGTTTAACTCTGAGCATTTTCTGTTTGGGTTTGTTTTTATGGAGTTATTGAGATAAAGGATGTTTGGATATTTTTAATAATGGAATGTCCACATTAGTGTGCGCTTTTCCTTTATCTCAATCTGTCCCAGCTTTTTTTTTAACAGTCTTCCTTCAGTCCTCTTTGTTTCCTTTGTGATTGCTGGAGTCGTTTATTTTTCCAGTGTGTATGCAAGATGCTTTAATGAGGTGTGTAAATGTGTGTATTTCTTCCTGCCACCAGGACTCTGACGGAGCTTTTGAAGCAGCCAGGGGAGGCAGGGATGGTGGATGGAACTGGGGTTCATCATCCTATAGGGACAAATGGCATCTCGGCCAGGGCGCTACGCTCCAACAATGGTGAGTCCTCCGTGTGTGTGTGTGTGTGTGTGTGTGTGTGTGTGTGTGTGTGTGTGTGTGTGTGTGTGTGTGTGAGTGTGTGTGTGTGTGTGTGTGTGTGTGTGTGTATGCGTGGGCATTCACACTTCCAACCTGTGGTGTTCAGGTGTTACATCATATCTGTGTTTTAAGATGAGGCTAATTGAACTGCTGCACAATTTTTCCACAAGCTCCCTGGCAACTGCAGAAGTACTCCCAAGGGTACAAGTACTTCTGCTTGGGTTTCACTCTCCAAGTCCAGAGAAATCCAGGGCAGACATGGATTAATTGAGAGGACTGGGAGAACGCCATAGTGTCCACTGGGACATCCACAGCACTCTAAACAAACAACAACACGCACAGCACATAAATGCCGAGCACATGGGACAGTGAGGCCTTCATATATGTTACATACAATATATATGTTATATATGAATTTTCTACACCTTGTACACACTTCCTGTGACACTTTTACACACATAGGTCTCACTCTCTGTTCCTGTCTCTCTGCCTTAAACATGAGCACACATGTTATCCATGGGCAAGGAGGCGCGGGGATAGACAGGTCATATTTAATTAAGTTTTAATTAATTGCGTTCCAGCTCCAAACCCACAGAGGCTACGCTGTGTGACCCATCTGTCTCCATCTTCTCTCGCTAGATCTCGAGGTTTTTGACCACACACACATACATGCTCGGTATAACCCCCATGTTTCTTCAGCGGATTGAGACCCAAATTAGTCTGCATATTTCCTAAGGGCTCATTTGTGACAAGAGTGATTGCATGCTTTAAAAGACAAAGGTCCCTGTTGCCTCACAATTTGGTCGTCGCCAGTTGCAGCTGGAAAAACGAGAGTCATCCAGATAGACTTATATTACTTGTGGTACTGTGAGTAAATGTCTTCATTGTAACCCACTTAAGCTGATATCTGGTTGCTCTCCGAGGCAGGGATAAAGCCATATGATCAGTAAACACGACTCGCTAAAGAGAGATACTTTATTGAACGTACAATCTATAAACAAAGATGCTACATGTTTCATATGATCTGGTTCATATATAAATTATTATAGTGTTCTTATTTCACATCGCACATCCACTCACACTTCTCCCTTTACTTTTATCCTTCCTGCAATTACAATGGACACGTTTTTGGCCTCTTTTTCACCCCGTACTGCATCTATTATCTCTCTGCTTTTTTTCTGTCTTGTTCTTTCGGTCCTTTCATTTCTTTATTCCCCACCCATTAAATTCAGAAGTAGGTGTAGATCAAGTGACAACCCCAGTGGCCAGGAAGTAAAGCCTACTGTATGCCGAAGTGCAAAACTGCAGTTCCTTGAACGTCCACTTGAGGCTGACTGCTGAGAGAGTCAGTCTCCATTAGTCCCCATGTTCAAATGTCCAACTTCACAGCAGAAATAAACATGTTTACAGCCTGGTACAAAAAACAGTTTTGGTCTCTGTAGCTAATTTTCCTGTTCATGACAACTGTACTGAGGGTGAATTTATATACAACTCACCTGTTCACATTATATTAAGGCTTAAAGTTATGCAGAATTAACAGCGTGGCCACTTTGATTGACAGGTGAGTGCTGTTACAGATGGCTTGTTTAAGGACCCAAGCGTCATTTGGATATCCGCTCGACGTCTTTGCTGATTTTTAGTTTAGACTGCCAACATGCCTGCAGATTTTGAGCTTCAAAACAACTCGTCCGAAACCATACGGGTGATGCTGTCCATTCTTTACACTGTCAGTGGTGTAGATCCAGGTGAGAGGGAATCCTGCTCTCACCTGCAAGGTCCAGAATGTAAACTGAGACAAGACAGAGTTGAGTGTGGCAGATGGAAGACAAGGGGATATCCTGGAGCACAGGGAGGGCAAATATTGGCAACAAGCACACGAAATTTAAGTTAACAAAGTCGACTGACGTCTCTCTCTCTCTACTCTCTGTGTGATTTACTGTCATGTATTATTGCTTTTTAGATCTGATAGATCAGGAGGACCTGAGAGTGTTTCATCTCATAACTACAGATAATCTGAAAGGTTGCTCTCACACAATACTTTGCTCTCTCTTCTTTAACTATGTGATTAGATGCAGTGACATTTACAGGCTGTAAAGTTCCGGCACAAAGAGGAAGAAGAATTATTTGTAAGTATTTTACCACTTGGGGTTGCGAGAAAAGAAGAAGAAGAAATAGGGAGGAATTAATCCTGTAGATAAAAAGATAATGAAAGAGAGGAAGTAACAAAAGGAAGGGTGTGAGAGGTGTTAAAGGAAGGATAAACAGGGCGGACATATGGAGGAGCGAGTGTGGGTTGCAGGGGCTGAATGGGGATACAGGGTGATGACAGTCGGGGCGATGGGATGAAGCCGTCCGGATCCTGCTGCGTCAGCCGTCTACAGATAATCACCTCTTAATTAAACACATTTAATCCTCCAGGCCACTTAGACAGAGAGAGAGAGAGGAAAAACAGAGGGATTCAGTAAAAGAGTCGGGGAGGAAAAGAGAGAACAGCAGACGAATGAGTATAAATGTCGATAAAAATCTTCAGCAGGTTGGCGTTAAAGGACTTCTCCAGAGGAGGTTGTTTGATGGTTGTATGAAACTCTCCCCCCTCTCCATGATTTCAATTTTAGGGCTCATCCAAGTATAAAAAATGATGTTTCACCACTTTGTCTGTTATTATTACTATTATCTTGAGATTCAAGAAAATGATACTATTAACAACATTATTGCCTCTCAACTGAAAAAGATGGTTCTGTAGCAGTTTTTAGCCACACTAGAGTCTGGCACTGTTGATCTGTCAGTGGGTCAAACCACCAGACTGAATAGCTTGGCAACAGTTTAATATATTGTCATTGAAACCTGGTAGACATTCAGGATCTCGGCTGGATCAATCTTGCTGACTTTGCCGAGGTTGACGTCTGAAGGTTTGACAGAGAGCAAGTACTGGTTGAGTGACATAGACAGTGATTGAGAGTGAGGGAGCCGGTTAATGAGCAAAAAAATGAAGCTATTTCTTGATTGTTTCACAGCGGTTACGTTCAGCACAAGTAGACGCCACCCCCACACACCGCCAGACAACCCTGCGGCAAATCCTGTCTGAATGCGCTCTCTGTGTTGCATGTTAAGCTCTTTTCTCTTTACTGTGGAAGGTAAAACTGAACAATAATAAGTAATGATTTATTCTGAACTGAAGGTTCATAGAACAGTGGTCCTCAACTTTGCTCAAGTGCAGATATAAATGCACAGAATGCAAAATGTGTACACCAGATTATGATCACTTTATTGCCTGTCCATGCAATTTCTCTAGAGTTTTTAACTTTTAGCTTTACTCATCGCTATACTTGCATGTTAAAGATGTAGTATGTGCATGGGCGTGCTGTAGCTGAGTTAGAGTGGGAAACATGAGCGCAGCTGATTAGGATGAAAGTACATCGAACAAGATCTGAGCCCTCTGTCCAATGAAGACAGTAGCCAAATCCTCATGTTTCCTCTCTAACAAACGAACAATCTCTTTATCCGCTTCTCACTTCTCTCCTGTTCTCCTGCGCCCATTTCTGAGGTGTATATATATTTAACAGAATGTAAAAGATGAACTGAGGGATAAAAGTTGGTGAGATGTTGAGTCTGAGGCCGGCATATTTGACAGAAAGAGGAAGAGGGAAGGGGAAAAACAGGGAGGGAAAATATTGAGGTCATGCGACAGTTACGCTGACAGAATCAGTGGAACGGTGTGGTTACGAAACGCAACTGATAAGATGGAGAGAAAAGAGGTTTGACAGCGAGAAGTTATTGAACAAAGTCAAAGGGGGGCAGTGGGGAGAGACAGGAGGGAGGAGAGGAAACTTAGATGAGGTTAAAACCTTAACAATGACATTACTGAGGCGTGGAATGGGAGAAACGGGAAGTGAAGGAGGGCACAAGAGGGGGAGTGACGGTGAAGGTAACAAAAAAGGAGATGAATGGGTGGGTGGTGTAACAGTATGTCCGGTCTGCAACGAGAAAAAGAGGGAGGAACTAGATCAAAAGAGAAGCACGGTAAGAGCGAGGACAACGTGTGAGAGAGTTAAAGAGACTACAGGGTGAATAGAAATAGAGAGAATAGACAGAAGAGACAACATGCTGCTAGCTGCGAGGGGGACAGCTGGTCAGCTGCTGCTCTGCTCGGTTCTGGTGTGGAGAGCTGCCCCGAGGACAGCCACTCTGCTCTGCACACACACACGCACAGAAACCTACTAATTCATGTATATCCAGAGCCAGATATGCAGAAGGTTGCATGCATACATCCAAACAAATCATACATAACATAATGTATGATGATACACACTCTTAACACACATTTTGTTACTGTACAGAGAGAGGGGAGAGGTTAGTGGAGTTTTGAGGGGATGGTAAAGGAAGTGTGAAAGGAAGTAAATAAATTATGGGTGAGACGAGGGGGAAAAAATCTAGAGGATAATGGAAGAAAAGGCACGAAAAGAAAGGAAAAAATATGCAAATAAATGAGACAGTGAGCGATTATATAAAAGCAAGTGAGAGGATATCAGGCGATGGGATGTAAAATAAAATATGCAGCAGGAGGAGAGGAGTGAGTGGAGAACAGATGGCAGGGAAGGAGAGCGGGAAAGGAAGGGAGGAAGATGGAAAGCCGGGAATGCGAGAGCGCTCCCAGATCTCTTATAGCTGACATCAGGAATGCAGACACAATCATAGCACTGACTGCAGCAGAGTGGAGCGGAGATTCTTCCTTCTTTATTTAATCAAATACCAGTCAGCAACAAAGACGGCAGCACGTTAGTTGAGGCATTTTTCCCTTAATTGTCTTTGTAACAACTTCCCTTTAATTCATTATTAAAGTGTGAAACATCAATCTAAGTTGTTAACAAGATTTACTCATGACTCGACTCTCTCCTTTTCACTTCTTAACTTCCTCCATCAGTGTCCCATTTGGTGTTTTTACCTCTGTCATTATGTCCATAGAGGCTGCTGAGCTCGATTACAATGCCCATTTGCCCAGCTCCTGTTCTGCACGACATCGGCTCCACTCCCCATTATTATCATAAAACGCTCACCCGATCCTCTGAGGTCAACATCTGGGTAGCCTGGCTAACAAACTGAGCTAACAGCAGCTACAGTTCAGAGACGTTTACTTTACTGTCCATCAGGAAACTCTTTTCTCTTTTTCTCCATAGTCGGTGTTGTCCAGAGAGTGGGAATGGACACCATTCCATTCACTTGATTACACATCACCGTAACATCAAAACTGTGGACTTTGCATGCAGTCTATTAAAAATCTTTCTCAGTTTCTTAAGCAAGAACATGGAGTTCTGTGATTGAGCAGCTGTAACAGAACCATTAGCAGATTTATTTGCACGCTACATAAATATATTGTTACACACAAACCATTACGTTGATAACATCCTACAGAAGGGTTTAATTATTGCACCAGTGATTAAACCAATCGAGCCTGTGCCGCAGTTGTTACTGAAACCTTCATTTAAAAAACACTTTGAATTATGCTGCATTGGACTATCTCAATAATGCACGCGTACACATGTAATGCTTTATTCAGCAGTTCTCAGAGGTAACCTTTAGAACCAATGACGGTTACTGAAGGAAAAGACTTCATGGGGGTGTATCTGAGCAAGGCGGACTCTGCTTCTCCACTGGAGGTCTCTTCTGAGATAGGAAAGGATTTGCATTTGTGGGGCATAATTTGCATGTTGTCGGCCCGCGAGAGAGGCAGAGACGGAGTATAAACATCGGAGTGAGAGTGGGAGGAAGGGACGCTGAGATGGAACGTGGTAAAAGAGAAGCGGAGGGTGTTTGATGCAGATAGGGGGGGGAGACCGTGGAGGAGGAGGGAGATAGGATCAGTGTGACATTGAAATCAAAACAAGGAAATGAGTATCGTGGGAGCCTGCAGGATGGGCGCTAAGTGAAAAAACGTACTATAGGCGGCGTGTGTGTGTGTGTGTGTGTGTGTGTGTGTGTGTGTGTGTGTGTGCAGGGGTGTGTTAGCATCTGTGTGAGAGAGAGAGGGTGTTTGTTTACATCTGTGTGTGTCCTTGGTTTCTGTGGACCGTCACTACGCTGCCACATGGGGCCAGTGCCAATTATATCCGCACTGAGCTCGTCAACGACACACCAGAGAGAGACGGGAGAGGGAAGGGAGTGAAGCAGAGCAAACATGATTTAAGAATACCTGAATATATATATGTGTGTGTATGTTCATACACGCGTGAAAAAACGTGCGCTCATGCATGAACGTACTGTACAGTTTGTACATCAGGTGGCCAACATGTCTTCTAATCCAGTTATGGTCTTACTATTATCTCTAAATGACTGGCAGGACCTCAGGTCTACCAATCTATTTGCTGCTTTATGGGACTTTTTATTCTAATTAACGTCTGACATGATGTGCTCTGTGAACCAGAAATGACCGATCCTGACCCCGCTGGCCTTGAGATGGCTAATGTGGCCTTTGACCGACCCTCAACTGTGCTGGCCTCATACAACCGGATTTAATATTGCAGAACAGAAGAGGTTTTTATGGGATCACACTGATGTGTTTAACCAGACTTGGCAGCTGTAATATATCAACACAGATGCCACGGTTGCTTGTAGGCTCTTATGTAGCTGCAAACAGGTAGCAACCACAACAGCTGAGTGTTAAAGCCAGTTCAGGGGAACAGTTGTTGTATTTGGCGTACACAAATTGATGGGGAAATCTGCAGCGTATACAGATGCTGACACGCTAAACTAAGTGTTTTGCTGCATCATGTGTGTAGGATAGATAACAGGAGGATAGCTTTGGATAAATAGTGTTTTGTGTTTTGATTCAAGGATAGACAACAATAGACGTTTTTCATTAAAACTAAGAATTCAATATCTGACTCTGAGAAGCGACACTGGCTGATTCTTTGACCCAAAAAAAGGGGCTGCATCACAAAGACGTGAAAAATCTTCTGTGTATTTCTGGCTATATTAGCCTTTGGACAGACTCCAGCATGTCAGACATTCCTGTATTTCTCTTTTAATATCCTGTTTGCTTAATCTTCTCCCCATCTCGGTCGCTCTCCTCCTTCCATCTTCCCCCTCTTATTGCATCATTTTGTATGTTTGTATCTTTGTGTCTCCTTTCCTGCTTTTCCTTTTCCTTTGTTTTGTTTCTCTCGACCTTCATATGAGCCGAGCAATAATCTATTACCGTCTGACTTGGAGAAGAGAAATGTGACTCTGCATTTTCCTTCTCACATCAACTTGTGAACTTCTGTCTATCTGTCTGTCTCTCTCTTTCTCCCCCCTCAGGCCAAACTATCTGTAGCTCACCCTTCGCCCTAACTACACTGACAGCAAAACCACTGAACACCGGAAACATCCATAATAGAGTACGATTTATATATTAATGTGAGTTGCAGATATTTTCTTTTACGTCTTTTGATTGTTTTCACTCCTCTGAAACAGTTTTGGCGGACTGTCTCTTCTATTTGGATGAGTCTGCGATACACATCTCTCAAAAGTGATATTTATTCTCATTAAGGCACATACGGATTCAATTCAAGAAGCCGTCACACTGCCAGATTTACAGTGGGATTGAGATATCCATGCTGATCTTTAGGCTGGCTAGATCAGGTGTAAGTCAGGCTGTTAATCCTCTTGTGCATCACTAGCTTTACTCTCCCACTATCTCTTTTTCTGTCTTAGTCTTCCCTTTTCCAGTTCCCTCTCATTAGCTGCAGATCTTCTCTCATCCTCTGCTCTCGAGGTCTCTCTCTCTCTCTCACTCTCTCTGTCTCCACTTGTTCTGTTGTCTCTCTGTCCCCTCCTCTTTTATCGCTTGTCCTCTCTCGCTCTCTTTCTTTCTTTCACTCACTAAATCATAGCCGGAGTATCTACAGACTCAGCTGTCTGATCCCTTATTTTCTGACTGAACTCCAAAGTCACCCAGAAATGATCACAGAGCTACAACAAATAGACTCAATGTTCCTTTCGGTGTTTTTAGGAGTTCAAGAGTTGAATTGAGTTAAAAGGAAACTTTTGGGGTTACAGGGACAAAACCTGGAGGCAATGTGATGAAAATGCAAACCAGAGGGAAACTAAGATAAAAGCACAAAAAGTAAAGATAATGAGTTAGTTAGCTGATATTTCACCTCACGGGTAAAGAAAACTAAACAATTTAAATTGGATTCTGTATGTAAAATAAAAATATAACATCATATTGTACAAGAAACCAAACCAGTTAAAAAAGAATAAAGCACAAATTCAGAATATCAAATGAAGATGTAAGAGCTTTGACACGAATGGTGCTGCTCTATTCATCCTGCTTCTGTAAAGATCTGTCTCCACTGCTGAAAGTCAACCAACTCACAGAGGAGAAATATTCACAATAGGCTTATTAATAAGTCGACGCAGCAGCCGCAGATTACAGCTTTAGTGATCTGCCAAAACAATGGCCAAGACCCACAAACAAGAGACGCAGTCAGACAGGCAGGAACCAAAGGCTGAGGGTCGGTGATTGGAAAGGGAATATCTGCTGTTCATCAGTGTACTCATGAATGCAAACTTCCAGGTCAGCACACTGAAATACTGACAGGAAGCAGAACAAACTGAATCATGTACAGTATGTTGAAACATCACCATCTTCTAAAACAGTTTTTCGGTTGGTACCAAAAGTCAGCATGTTAACGAGTCATTTAGTTTGTATAATGTTCACTTACGCCTAAATTATACCGAGCGACGCTGTGACATGGCACTCCCATGCTAGACAATTCTTGGTTATAGCACCAGAAGAGCAGTGATGCGTTTCAGAAGCCTCCCAGAAGCAGCAGATCGAGCTGGTTCGAAGTCAGACATAGAGAACCCTCAATTTTCAAAATAAAACACCCTGTGCAGGAAAACTATTTAACTGCATAGCTATTGATCCAGCAATTGGATAGGTCTCTCAAAACTGATGATCACCATCGTCATTATGATTCATCATCTGATGACCATGAATTTCATGGCAATCCATCAAGTAGTTGTTGAGATATTTCAGTGGCTGACCGACCAATAGAGCAACATTACCATTAGTGCAGATCCACACCTCCAGCCAGGCTAAAAACATACACATGGTGGACATTTTAAAGGCTTATTCCAGTACTCTGACAAAAACAATTGAGAATTTAGTTACTTTTGGACAAAGAAAAAAGAAGGAGAATAGCATTCAGTATCTATTTATATTCCTGGCAGTGTGGAGAAGGCTGTGATTGGCTTTGGAGGGTGTTTGTACTCACAACCTCAGTATTTCTAAATTCCTGGCTATGGCCTTAATCCGGCTTGTTCAATATCCTGCTGTGTCCTGCAAAGCAATCCTGTGCTTCTTTAAATGTATTTGATTCATCTAACACTTGGAGTACACAGAAAATTTTGAACCAAGTTAAATTCACAAATATACAAAAGTCTGCATTGATTTAGAGGATTTAGTTCTTTTTTTTCTCCGGAATCATCTCACGTGGATCTCTGTGCTCTTGTTAGGGTGAAGTTAATACGCTTAGATCCTTCCAGCTGCTATAGAGGACATGTGTTTATAATGTATACAGCCTGCATAAGGTACAGTGGAGTACCTTCAGGCTTAGCCGTGCTGTTGTTTACACGCATGCATGAAGAGTGAAGAGGCTTTTATGTGAGTGTGTTTGCATGCTTGTGTGTGTGCATGAATTGATCCAGTGGTGCGGTGTCGGGGGGGTATTTTCTCTAAGTCATTTGAAGGACACTAGACCTCGCTCTGAAGCCCCATGTGCCAAGCCATCATGACAGCCACACACACACACAAAAAGGAGAAATGACAGCTATTGAGGATAGTGCGGACAGACGATTCATGAATTACAGCCCGATAGAGACAAATGACGGCACACACTGGCAAGACCTTGTCATTGGGAACAGTCTTAATGCGCGGGGGTTGTGACTTACGCTGCGTGTGTGTGTGTGTGTGTGTTTATTTATATGTGTGTATTGGAGATGTCAAGAGAGGCTGAGGGAGGCTTTGTTGTGTCTGTCACCTCATCTGCCTCCAGCTAATCCTGAGGGTCAAACATTATGGATTGACACATTTTTACCCGTTTTGACCTTAAGAAAATAAATAGTTGCTTGTGTGTGTGTGTGTGTGTGTGTGTGTTTCTGTGTGTGTGTGTTTCTGTGTGTGTGTGTGTGTGTAAGTGTGTGTGTGTGTGTGTGTGTGTGTGTGTGAACACATTTAGTTTTTTGTTTTTTTTTCCAGTGAGTCACTAGTCTGTAATTCCTCTTATACAATGAATTGACTTCACTGTAAAAATAAATAAATAAATTGAAAAACGGTCGAATGACTGTAAACTGTAAAATTATCACAATTCAAATGAACGTCAAAAACTATAGAAATTACTGAAAATTGTAATTCAAGTTTTGCAGAAAAGCACTGTTATTTTTCAATCTTTTTTTATTATGACTGTTTCGATTTTTTTTTTTTTTTAATCTGAGATTAAAGAGGTGATGAGAATAGGCAAAAGGTTTTTTTTACTTTGCGTGCATGACAAAGCTCTTAGCACTCCTGTATGTGCAGAGGGTGGCATTTTCATATGTAAGGAGCAATGAGCAGAGAGACAGTTCAAAGGGAGAATGAGGATTTCCATGGATGTGAAGAGCGTGTAAATGTGTGTGTGTATGTGAGCGTTCGTGCATGTGTCTGTTGGATGCTGATATGAGTTGCTGCTGAGCCCCTGAGTGAGGTGCAGTGCATGGCTATACATTAAATAGCCGGGATTAGCCTCGATTGCTGGGGGCTCACTGATAGTATTACTGTTATGGAGCGACTGGGAGGGATCGGGCTCCATTTTGGCTCTGTTATTCTGTCATAATGAGGCATAACCCCTCTCATAGAGGACTCAATGGTTTCCTGGTTAATGCATCAGGCCAACGGTAGCACTTGTGCTGACTACCAGGGAGGGGGATGATGGAAAGGGCGGGGGTGTTTGAAAGAGAGCGTGGAGGGCCACTAAGAAAGAACATTTACAGGATAAAAACAGGCTATTCTGGATTAGAAGAATGTCATTTTCCCAATCTAAAATGGTTATTGTCCTGAAAATGTAATTTTCTTTCCTAGGATGTAGTTGTCTCACCAGTGTGTGGGTCAGTATCTGTAAGAAAATCTGCATCTCTTCTGTGGCTAAAGTTGATTTCATAATGATCATTACTCCTTAAAGTCACACAGCAGAAGTTAAGCAACAATTTGTAAATACTACTGACCCATTTTTGGGTGAACTAAATATGTGAGAGTAATCTTACATGCTACTGTTTAGAACTCAGGACACTCAGCCTTTGCTGATCGGGCTTGAGGGCATGAATTAAGAGTATACCCGCTTTTGCAGGCACTACTATTAAACACAAAGCATGCTCACCTGTAGTAGTTAGGGCATTACAAGTATGACCTACTACAGCAAATAGAATGGTAAAAAGTAATTTTATTGATTTTTAGTGAATATTTTATTTATTAAATGCATACTATGTCCATATAAAGTGTTTTTTCAGAGAAATCTCACCTGTAGTAGTTAGGGCATTACACGTATGACCTACTACAGCAAACAGAATGATAAAAAGTCATTTTATTGATTTTTAGTGAACATTTTTTATTACTAAATTTACACTGAAACGTGTAATTTGCAGACGGTCCCAGCCGAATGTCAAACGAATATCGAACAACGAACCAACTTCACCTCGGTTGCTTTATTGTGATAATCATAGGACGGTGATGCAGCTTTCTTTCTTATGATCTACCCCACAGACGGATTATCATGACCACGGGCCCTGGACACAATCTCGCCACGGGCCCCTGACGCACATAGCAACACCGGGCAACACACAACCACAAAAAAAACAACGTTGTCCACGGTGATGTGACCCTCGGCCTCTGAACCATCTACCCCAGCACTGATGCACGTATCATGGCCACACAATGATGGACGTCACGTTTTCATTCTCCATACACACTCGTTAATTCACAGCACACACTCACACTCTTCATCGCTGCAAAAACATATTGTAACATCCGCCAGGACGTGTTGACGAGATGAGGTTACCATGACTACCACCGTTAGTTAGAAAAACGTCAGTTTATTGCCGGAAGATAAATGGTTACTGTCGGCTGCAACCATGACAACAACAACAACTTCAGCTCGAACTGTTTTCACACACTTCCCGCCCCCTCGCTCATCCTCCAATCACATACCAGCCTTAAACACATTCAGACACAAAGCAGACTCACCTTCATCTTTTTCTGGCCTTCTTTGATGAAAAGTCCTGGATAATGTCATCAAACTCCAACTCCCGGACCTCTGGGTCATTTTTGTCCGAAGTTCATTTTTTATCCTGGCCATTTGCGAAAATGACGCAGTTTGTGACAGGAAGCGTCAGATACAGTCCCACTGCAATGTACACATTAGGAAATGTTGACTGTCATTCCTGCCTCATCCTCCACGATGTGATGGCGATGTGATAGGACGTAGCTCAGGCTGCCGCTGACCTGTCTCCGCTGTCCGCCGTAGTTCTGGTCCGGACGGTGTCCACAGGGAGGCGGTGCCGCTTCACCATGACCAAACATCTCCGGTGAACTTGAGCTAGCGTTAGCATCCTGCTGGTCGTCTGAGCGGTGAGGTGTCGTCCTGGCTCCGCTGTTTTGGGTACCATCATCTTGCCTCGGTTTCCTGGTGAAAAGGGTTGAGGTGGAGGTATGTTCTGCAACAAAGCAGCATCTTTCTTTTTCTTTCTTTTGTTTTCTTTTCGCTGAACCACTGAGCGCTCGTTTCTCCATTTTAAAAAAACGCGCGTTTGACCCCGGCTGGCGTACGTACGTACGTACGTCATTGCGTCATCACACATTACTCGTTAATATAATTTCTAAAACATTCAAATGATTTCATTATTATTTTATTATTATATTACACTACATTTTTCAAAATCATTATTTTTTTTTATTCTACAAAAAAAAAAACACTCTGAAGGCCCAATAGGGGCCCACGCCCTCTTTACCCATGCGGTAATCCGTCTATGATCTACCTGTGTACCATCCAGCTGGTTAATTTTCCTAACATGTGTTCTTCCATGTTCATTTTTCCATAATCAAACCAGTAATCTCGTACAAGCCCAATCCTACAATTACAAGCTTAGAGATGATATCAGATGAAACCGTATGTTGTGGCTCAATCCCGCAGCCATGAAGCGACTTTTGTCAGCGGCTGGACAATAAACTGAAGATTAAAGGTTTTCACAGGACATGACTGATTAATAAGAACATTTGCACAAGTGAAACCAATAATAAGTAACAGAGGAGGAGCAGGAGGAGGAGGAGGAGGATGTGCCTTTGATAACAATGTCTCCTTCTGTCCGTGAAGGTTTCTCCTGCTGTGAGTTTAAATTGATGTAGTTATCGCTAAAGAAACAGTGGCTTAGCTGGGAGTGTGTGTGTGTAAGTGTAGGTGTGTGTTTGTGTACGTGTGTTTGTGTCAGTGTTGCTAATCCAAGCTGCACGATGCTGTAACTTATCTGATTGAAATCAGTCACACATCAGAAAGCCAGAGCTCTTGGAAAGCAGCACAGGAGTCTTTGGCACACACACACACACACACACACACAGACATACACACACAGACACACACACACACACAGACAGACAAAGACACACACACAGAGGAACAAGTAACCACAACAGGCAACACACACTTTCAAAATCTAAAAACACACAAACCCCTGCATGCACATGTGAGCACTGCACATAAAAATGACAACACACGTAAATGACAGACACACACACACACAATGCCACATCATATCACATCATTTCAGGGTGCGTGTTTAACCTAATCACACTCAACCATGCATGATTCTCAGAGGGGGAGTCAGGTCTGTTATGACAGTTGATGTGCTGTGTGACGGCCACAGGCTTTAGAGAGCACCGACCAGCAGCCTGCTTTTAATATAGACACACACACACACACACACACACACACACACACACACATTGGCTCGAAATACACATGACAAAGACCTGTGCAGGACGACAGGAGAGGCAGACATTTGGACAGACAAGAAAGGAAGCCAACGAGACAAGACTGCAAGGCAGAATGAGTCACTAATTGTGTGGTTCATTTTCATATCTCCAACCTGCGAGCCATGTCCGATCGGATATGTCCACTGAAACCTCACAGAGAGATGTTTGGGTTGTAGTTTCAGTGGTTCCTGTGATTCAGCGTTTACCTGTAGGGAGATAACAGTGAGATGGGAACCTAATGCATGAGCAGGAGAGTCATATTTGCCATGTTGAGAATGAATATTGTTATCTGTGTAACTACCTAAAAACAGATTCTGACAGTAACATTAAGGCTGATTTATTCTGCTGTACAAAACAATGCTGTGCATATTTGATTTAAATGAGTGAATGAAGTGAAACCAGAATCTGACTTGACATCTTACCGTAACATAACAAATATTATATTATATCTTAAAGATTAGTTTATCTAAGAAGCTTAACACATTTTATTTGTGGGAAACTGCATTTTCCCTTCAGGGCTGCAGTGTTTTTAGGTCTTATTCAAGGTATTCAAGGACAATTATTAATGACCAGCATAAAAAAGTCATGAAATTAAAGTTTTACAATATCAGTTTGGTTAAAAGCCTTCGAGCTCCAAAGCCTTTTTCCCCATCTTCACTGTGTCTGTACTTACTGCTCTCTGCCTTTATAAAGTCGTATTGACCAGTTGGGTTCATTAGTGTCATAGATACCACAATAGTTACATCAATCACGGGAACTTACAGAAACAGACCTTCACAGTGTGTGTGTGCGTTTATGTGTATGACAAGGTGAAATTGTCATATAACAAAGTGAAGCCATATACCACTGCCAGTATGCTGCTGTGCAAGTGACAGACATCATTTATCTAACAGCAGCAGTACGAGAGAAGTGCTCACTCCCAGCCGCACACACACACACAACACTCACTCCATATTCTTATCATTAAAAACAAATATCTCTTTTAATTGAATCATTAATCCTCTCACATTAACGTAATCCCACATTGGATTTTGTTCAAACTCTCCCTTTTTTTACTCACAGACTGCCACTTTTTCACACCGCTCATCCTCATCCCAACACCCTCGCCATATGCCGAAACACACTGCCGCAATTTCTGCTGCCAATTACAATCCATGACACAAGGACGAATCAACACGTCATTTATACCTCGCATTAAGCTGTGATCTGCATCTGGATGCTATCTGGATAGTTATCAGTTTGACAGTGTCCTTGTGTTCACACCTGGAAACTGTGGTGCATATGTATTGTATCACTGCCAGTCCATTTAGTCCTTGTTGTGACTGATTGTCATTCTTTATAATTACTCTTGAACCAGACGACTCGATGGGGAAGTGGCAGGTCCTTTAATACAAGCCAACGCGGTAGAGGTGATGTCATTGCTTTATCTTCTCGCCTATTGCTGCTCCACCATCTGCTCCGAAACACAGCGTAATGTTTTTTTTTTCTGTAAAACTGTCTGACTGTCACTCTTATCCCGCACACTGTCATCAATCATCTGGTTTCTTGTTACCCCCAGGGACAGGAATGCTGAGCAGAGTAATGCTTCTACCTGTGGTAATGTTTCATAAAACTCTTAGAATAGATGGGCATTAATCACATCACATATTGGAAAGGCCAATAAAAATTCATTTTTAATGTTTTCTGTCCTTGTCAAGGTGATTTGTGAAAGTGTATGTTGGACAGATTAAATGGACATTGTCACATTGTCTTTCATAGTGTGCATATGTGCTGCATGTGCATCCTTCATGCACGGTATCTGGATGTACTGTAGGCCAACTTTAGCTATATGACTGACTATAATTCAGTTACAAGATTTAAATATGACAAAAGCTCTTCGTAGTCAGTGTTACAATACTTTAACTGTTTAAATAGTTTTATCCAAACCGGACTACCAGTGCTTGTTTTTCCAGTTTTTATTTGTATGCTAGCAGCATGCTGTAATGGATGGCAATATCTATCTTTAACTCCCATGAGGTTCGGGCGCCTCTTTGGCTTGGCCCGGAAAATCTCAACAAACACTGAATTTATTACCATAAAATGCTGTAGGTTGATAAAGCATGGTGACTCTGGTAACCACTGACATCTCCTCTAACACCATCACCAGTTCAAATTTTTCACTTATCCAGGTAAAATATTTTAACATCCATTATGGTTTGGCATGAAATTTGATTCACATGTTCATACCCCCTTCAGGAAGAGTTAATCTCATAACATTCCCCACAGCCACCGCTGTACTTTGTGTGTAGTGCACATTAGTAAATGTTAGCATGTTAACATAAGCAAAATAGACAGTGTTGTATCCATGACATCACCCACAGCCGTTGTGCAGCTCAAAGTCATTTTAACATTGAGGCTTATGAAGATTGACAAATTTTGAGGAACTGCAATTTTTGGCACTTCAGCATTGGCTTTACTTCACAACCACAGAGGTTGCCACTTGCTCCAAACTCTTAGTCTTGTTTTGAAGAGAAGAGGCAATAAAACAGTTGATTACACATTGCTGCTGCCACTACAATGGGCAATTTCTTTAGTTGCACTTTCTCTGTGTTTGCTTGGAAATGGGAAGCCTAGTGTCAATTGGCCGGTTGCAGAAAATGGTTCATGTCAGTCTGACCCTTTTTATTGTGGTCACAAAATCAATATTTGGAAGTGCTCCATTGCCACGAAATTACCATGTGCAGTGTTCATATTCTGATGCACCTTTTGTGGTCAAATGCTGTTTATTTTTGTATTAAACAAAGATGGTGACGTTTAGGGGGAAAGAAAGGCGCAGAGAAACAAATTAAATTCAGTAATTGCTGCACTGACCTACTGCCGTCACACAAAAGAAAACAGTTGTTGCTGCTGGAACCCGGAGAGAGAATTTGTTAACTTTTTATAACACAACCATTTTTAATGTTCATTGAGGCGCTCCCTCTTGTACGTGCATGGCAGGAAGGGGGTGGGAAGCAGGAAAGAAAAAGACGATAAATAAATCACAAAAAGACAGATGACAAGATTGCGAGAGAAGGCACAGCGCGGGGTGGACAAGGTTGCAAAAAGTGACAGCGAGATAACGCAGAGGTTGAGAAAAAAGAAAAGGGATGGAGAGGAATCGTGAAAGAATGAGATAATCAGACAGACACAGAGAAAAAGAGGAGAAAGACCAACAGGGGAAAACAGTTCCCCCATGACACTGTGCTATTGATCTTAGCTTGTTGCTTAGAGATAGTTTCTCTGAGATCAGGCTGAACGCTGACACAGCCATCACAATGCATTATGGAGGATCAAAGAGAGGCCAGTGTTAGCCACCGTGCAGGAGCTGATGCCTTTGGGAGCAAGGAGAGAGTGGAAAAGAAGGAAGGAAAGACGGATGAAGAGAAAGGGATAGGGGAGGAAACAGAGGAGGAAGGGAAACAGGATTTTCAATCACGGCCTGTCATTGGCTGTGGCATCTCAAACGCTGACCATCGCACAGGAGAGACGAAGGAGGATTAGAGGTGGAGAGGAGGAAGGCGAGGGTGAAAAACGTGAGCAGGGAAAGACAATCGGAGCACGAGAAAGTAAAGTAAACTAAGGAGTCATCGCTTATATCTTTAAAAAATAAAGAGACATTGAAGAGAGAGAGTGCAATGTGGCAGAAGTGTGCGTGTGGCGAATGTGTCCTTATGTGTGCGTGACAGATGGAGGTAATAGGGTGACGATGAGGTGAGAAACATGGTGGGACTTAAAAGAGAAAGTGAGAAGGATGCAGAGACGCTGGAAAGACTGCAGGTGGATCCGATTAGATGAAAATAGCATGTTTGTGTGTGTGTGTGGCAGTAAAATCTGTTTAAACCTCTACAAAACACACCTCTTCCTCTCGCTGCTCTCGTTTATTTCCCACTCTCTGCCTTTATTTTGTCCTCTGTCTCTGTCTACCCGTCCTCGCAATGTGTGAAATGTCAGTGGACGGCTTACATGCGCCTGCTGCAGAGTGAGAGAAATGTCAAGCATGGCAAAAGCGCTGACGTGTCTCACTACGTGTGAGTGTGTAAGTGTGCTATATTAGTCAGTATATAAGTCATGCTGCAGCACGACTCGAGGCGCATCAACATGCGGCATGCGTGTGAACAAGTAGTATCATAACAGTGACATACGGCCTTCATGTTGTCTTTAATTGTGCTTTTTAATTTGTACTGTCTGTCTCTCATGCTGTTGAAGGTTGCTCGTGAATATTGTGTTAGCATTTAGGGTTAGGGTGTGCAGTCTGTAGATTCATCGTTTGAATGCATAATTTTTGTGTTTGTTGTAGAGAAATTACTGAAGTCAAAGGTCAATGTTGAGGTCAGGAAGGAAGAAAGTGTTCAGGAGCCTCTGATGTCTTATGCTGTATTATTTATTGACGCTTGATCAAGGAGAATTAGAGACACTCTCAAAGTTCATCAGAAGTGCCTGAGTCGGTCTCACATTCTGCCCCAACTCATCCTGGTGGATCGACTTTAAACCCCAAGATAACACCACAAATACTACACACCCAGAATTAGTCATAGAGAATATCTTTACCCATGCAGGTGTTATTGTCAGCATATTCTAGTCTGGAGACACAGATGTCTGTTTACGCAGATTGGAACGTCAACAGCAAGCTATCTATTATGTCTAGGAAGGCAGCAATAGGTCTCTTCGACCCTGGCCAGCACAGCGATAAGATGACTGGCACCTACTGTTCTCTACCAAAGACAAACAACTCATACTGCCGAGGACCTCAAGGCCCACACGCGACCTTGCGTAACCCAAGGATAAAAAATTCCAGTGTTTGTATATAAATTCTTGAGAATGGCGCAGCCGTGTGGCCCAGCGCAACATACCCCGAGGTGGTACGGGGGGGGGTCGTAGTGGAGAAACTCAAGTCACTTAACCTCCACTTGTTCCAGCGGAGCTGACCACACTGTTTTGTGCCGGGCAGCTCTCTCAGGAGCGTCTGTAACGAAAGGTCTTGAATGAAAATGAGCTGAATGCTGGACAACATGGTTACGTCCCTCCCCGGGACAATAAAGGTTACAGAAAGGTCAACGCTGTCAAGCACAGGTCACTGAGCTCAGTTTGTGTCAACTGCTGCTGGTCGGATTGTGTTTGACAGTGAAGCTAATACAATATTTGTATTTACCTAGACCTTTTTCTTCTCTTGTGTATATGCTGCATCAATGGAGTGGAACAAAGTTCATGTTGTTGATTTCACCTGTGTTTTTAGGACTGCAGTCTAAGAAGGTCTATTAATACCTCAAATAATTACGACTTAGCTTAAATAAAATGTAGTCAATACAACAAATATGTTGTGGTAGACAATAAAAACATGGCCATTAAGATAATGTTTTTTTGTGGACAGACTTGTTATCCACATTTCAAACAAAATGTGTCGCGGTTCAGCAGAAGTGAGAACGTCAACAACTACAATGGAAAACCATTAAAGCAAGAATTCATGACAAGAGATAAGTGTTGGCATCTGACAGCCATGCAGTAATTTAAAGTTGTCTGAAAAATAGGGCTTGACAAAATGAAACAAAGAGCAAACTGAACTGATGCCTTTTGAGTATGAAGACCAGAGAAAATTAACTACGAAGGTTAATTATTTTTTGAACAAAGAGCACTGACAAGTCCAATTTTAGCTGGCAGGATGATGGGCATTTTGACGCAGGTGTAATTAATAACTTTACGATGGGTGAATTGTTTCATTGAAAAAGTCTCATTGTTATTGTAATTAGATGCACCTGCGCTTTTCTTTGTCTCTTGTTTGTTCAAAAAGGTATATAAACAATTAGCCTTGTTTTCACGGCAGTCATTTTTGACTCATCACAGCCATGGAGGTTGCTTTGTGGAGCCTATGCGCCAAACAGGCAAAAACTGCAGTTCCTCAAACGGTCACTTGGGCTGGCTACAGAACAACTCAATCTCCATAAGTCCCCATGTTAAAACGTCCAGCTTCACAGCTGAAATAAGCATGTTTACAGCCTGGTACCCATTTTTAAATTAGTCCGAGAGGTGGCAGGTGCAGGACTACCAAGATGGCGACAACGAGAGCCACCACAAACTGAACTTCACAACAACTCTTCAGAAACCTGTGGGTAACATCACAAATACAATATCCTTTCTTCATTTTGTTTATGGTCATATGGACGTACATGCAGTACTAATGCATTCCTGACAGCTTTCCTCAGTTGTTCCAGTAAAGGCACCTTTAGACTGTGCTTGCAGTCATGTAAGTTCCTTAAATGTCACACTGTTGGAGATGGGTCTAATAAAAATCTTGGTTTCAAACTGTGCGATATCAATTTTAAGGTATTTCAGGTTATGCAATGACTGGGCGCTGAATCATAGTGAGGAAATAAGTAAATGAGAGCACAGGTATGTCATCCGTTTTTGCATTTTTTTCTATTTTTTTATCCCTGGAACTTCAAATTCAGAAATAGCGCCTTCGAAATGTCAGCCAATGTATTCTGCGTTAGTTCATATAGGTTGGGTTGTAGACATGCGTCATAGCGGCAGTCACATTGTGAAAATTTCTGACACTCTGTATTTTGTATTGAGCTGTCTCTGTCTCGCCAAAGCTCCAAATCAGCCGTTGGTGGACGTGTTTCACGGTGCGATCTCAGACCAGCAGTTTCTATCACAACTGTCAACTTTTGTCTCAGACAGCCAGAAATCAAGCAGTGTGGAGAAACCTTAAACCATGACAGTGTGACAGTGAGCAAGCATGCACAATAACAAGAGCCTGATACTGAAGCCACTAAATGGAATTCATCCATCATTAAATGATTTATTTACACCAGTGCTCTCCCTTTTATCTTCTCTTGGAAAAACCTGTGTACAAATGACTTTGGCATTGTGAACCTACATGAGTTTTATTTCTAGTTTAGACTGTAGCCGCAATGATCATTATATTAAAAACAGGAACTATGACTCATTTTTATACAGTTTGTAAATTTGGAACTAGGCTGTCTTGTGGTGTCTCTCTTGTAATCTTTTAAAGCATTTATTGTGTGTTTTGGAGAAGGAGGAGGCGAGAGAGAATCAGAGAATCTGAAACTGTACAAAAGAAAACAAAACAAACAATTATATTGAGTGTGAACCACAAACAGACCACGGAAAGATTGTGTAAAAGCGATTCTGAGATTTCTTTCAAAATATATTAAATATGTTGGAAAATAGTTGCTGAAAACACGTGAAAAGACCCTGAACGATATATTACTGAAATGTGGAGTTACTGTAGCAGAGAGAGAGACAGAGATTAATATATATACTGGATATAGGGGGTTTATTCCATATTTAATTTCAAAATATCAGTTAACATAATTACCAGTATTTCGTGACACCCCTGTTTGGAGCTGCAGTCGAACATCTGGAAAGTGGCATGTTAGTGCAGATTTCCATCTATCCTACATCAGCCTAATCAATCTATCAGCTTCTGGATCCCAAACCCCCAACACGACAACACTGTACGAAACCCCGTCGACCGTCAGCGAGAGGTCTAATCAGCAAGAGTGATTGAAAACACCTGTGTTTGCCTTCAGAGCCTTTAAATAATGAATTGAGCCATAAGTGAAGAGGAACCTGGACTTTTTAAGAATGGGGGAGTCATTCATAAAAGTGAGAGCGACCCATCTCAGCAGTCTGGATTATATTTAGGCCGGTGGCCTACATTTCACACTACCTAAAGGATGACGGCGCATGGAGAGAAGGGACGTGTAATTATTCGGAGGTGGCTAGACCCTCAAGTCCTCTCATCCTCTTCCCCCTCTTTGCTCTCTCTCCCTCTTTCCCCTTCTTTCTGTCTCTGTCTCCTTTTCCTCTCCCTCTCTCTCTCTCTCTAAGGGGTACAGAGAGAGGATCCAGCTGCCACAGTGTGACAGAATCCACAAATCACTGCCTAGGGGGAGCAAAAAGTGGGGTAGAGGCAGCAGGGGGGGAGGAGGAGGAGAAAGTGATAGGCTACGTAGGGCTGTATGGGCATTTGACTGAGTAATAAGGCAGAGTGTTCCTTTTACATATATATATGAAAACGGAATATAACCAGATATCAGAGCAGTTAATAAAAGTTAGGCTGGAGTGATTGTGAACTTTCTAAAGTGATAAGAGGAGGAGTAGATTCTAAAAAACATGCAGACAACATAAAAAAAGAGGGCAGATTGTTTCTCTGCGAGACGAGACGGCTGCTGGATGTGGTGATGTAATTTTTCTCCTCCTTTGTCACCCTCATGTCATTCTCTTTCAAAGCCATCTGCTCCCTCTGGTTCTCCACGCGAGGCTTTTCTTCTCTCTCTCCTCATCTTTCCGCCTCACTCATGCCATCGCACCTCTGCAACACCGTCTTCCCCTTTCGTCTCCTCTTTGCTATCCTCTCCATCAATTTCCTCCCACTTCTTCCTCCCCCCTCTCCGCAGGGTATATAGCAGCCAATTAGCAGTCTGCGCAGGACATGCTAGCACCCCCTCACCCGCCCACCCCACTCCTAACTCCCTCCCTCCCTCTCAGGTGGCCTTTGCGGCACTAACCCAGTCCTCCGGTTAATCAGGTATCAGTCAGAACATACCAAGAGGGGAGCACGGATAGGGAGGTTTGGAGGTGGAGGTGGTGGTGTGGGGTAGTTGTTGGCATTGAAGGTGATTTGAAGGTCAAACAAAGGCATGCACGTACACATGCACACACCCACAGAGTCTGTCAGAGAGTGTGTCTGAGGAGCATCAATCACTGTTAGACATGGTGGGTGGGCACACCAGCAAGAGATTCACGCTTTAGGAAACACGGAGAAGAGCTGGCTCCTGATCCGACACGACAAAGCATTTGCTATGTGTGTGTGTGTGTGGTCGAGTACAACTAGTGTGTGTTTGTATGCGGTACACGTGACGGAGGTGTGCGTTGCTTTTAAAAGGATGAGGAGTAAAACCCACCGCATGAGAAGGAGCTCATTGAAGCGCAAAGCAGTGAGAAGGTTTCAATTCTGTTTTAATCATAACACACAATCCCTTCACTTCCTTACATCTAATTCCTGTATTTGTGGACTATATGTAACCCATAGAAACCCATAGTTTGTTTTTATCCTCATAAAGATGACGTGGCTTTGCACGTAGTAAATACACTGTGTTTGATTTCTTTTTTACAAATGACACATGAGACTTTAACATTTGAGGTGTTGATGTGAGTATAAAAACTGTGTCACATGTTTAATTACTTAATTAGTTCTCTTGTACTTAGTCTGTGTGTTTTCCATCATTCATGTCAGGTGGTCTGCGTCTGTTCCCCTGTCCCGTGTCAGTTCAGTCTTTGTGTTACAAGTAATTACAAGCAGTTAAACATCATGTAGTGTTGTCAAACTGTGATCAATTATTGAAATGATTAGTTACAGTAGTTGATTTAAATCAGACCATCAATACCCCCCTGAAGCAATGAAGAAATGAAATATGAAGCTGGAACCAGTAGTCTGTTAGCTGAGCGTAAAGAGTGGAAACAGTTTGCAATAGAACCTTTAAGTTACGCCTCCGAACTCAGAATAAATGAGCTGAACAACACTGTGAAGGAACTCGCCTCCTTCACAGCTGACTTGAAATGGTGCAGTGGTACTTAGTGACAAATCTAAAGGGGGGCCACAGGTCTACAGGTGACTAGACTGACACAGCCTCCTTGAACTCTACAGTCTGTCTCAAAGGCAAAAGCTAAGGTCAAGATTACTTTTCTTTTCTTTCAGACATAAAGACTGACTGGCTCTCTGTAAAAGGTGTGACCTGAAGTAACATACAGTGTGATTTAGCTCGTGTCCTTGTTTTGATCAAATACCCAATAGAATCCTCACACCTATATAGAGAGGTGAAGAACGACCTTATGTGAACACGTATTGAACCTGAAGATAAATACTCCATGACAGGAAGAAACCTTCAGGATTGGGATTGGACTCCTTTTGTACTGCCGATCTTCATTCTCCTTGATCGAGCTTCAATAAATAATGCTGTGTCATCCAGGTATCCTGAGAACTTCTGCAAACTACATTCGAGCCCCATCTCATCAGATTTTCACAACCTTTTATTGAAGTGGAGGCAGAAATCTTTGATACAAACATCTTTTGGAGAAGCGACCCAGAGGATAATTGGAAATATCGAGATTAAAGTGCACAGTATTCATGATTTATTATTAATATTGGTCTGCTCATTCAGCTTGCACTAATGTTAAACATCTTCAATCTAAAGTTTGTTGCACGTGTTGAAAATAACCTTGGATCGTTGTGTCTCCCCGAGAGTTAAAATGAATAGAGCAAAAACTGCTTTTGTGATTTGGGTTTTTTGTGTCTGAGCGGCTGTAATTACTCACCCTCACTTCAATCAATCCACGTCACCATCTACTGATACAAACTGCCAAAGAAAACATCTTTGAAAAACTGCTTTTACCTCAGCAAATGTCTGCACAACCACTCACAGCAGCAAATATTATAAATCAAAATCAATCCCCTCAATCAATCAACATAGCTTAAATATATCAAGGTAACATGCTTCCTGTTTCATTTTCCCTGCACGTCCAAGTGGAAACGCTGGAGAAACATGCAGAACAGATGCAGGATAAATGCTGGGATCGTGGATCGACTCTGATGGTTTCCTCTGTGGACAATTTAAAAAGCTATTCACATAATTTAGCACTGAAACGTGTATGTGAAGAGATGAAAAACAGGCCTTTCTTTTTTTCTTTTGTTCCCTACATGGGTGTAATTCTAAGAGGCTGTACAAGCTTCTCTCTTCTTTATAGGTTCGCAGTTAATATTCTTGATCAGTCGTCCCTTGCCAAGTGTAGGAAGCTGCCGAGTGATGGGCAGCACCGGCTCGCTGCTGGATTTTTATGGTGCTGCGTGAAAGCAGCGAGCTGAGCGATTCCACCGCTGCTGCTGCTGCCTGGAGAATATGGATGAGATCATTCCTGTACATTGCACACACAGAACAAAAGAGCTGAGATACACCTGTATATAAATGTGTGTATCACATCCACATGCACACACACACACACAGACAGCACACAGGGGAATTAACATGATGAAGTATGCGCCTGTGTGGTTAGAGGGAGGAGTAAGGCATACCGTCTCTACAATCACATTATAGGCTGGCCACATATAGTCAGGGAGCACCAGCACAGAGCAGAGCTGGGGGGAGGCATATGTATATATATATATATATATATATATATATATATATATATATATATATATATATATATATATATATATATATATATATATATATATATATATATATATATATATATATATATATATCACAACTGCACCAACCAGGTGCATGAGATACAAAAGTTAATGCACGTAGCGAGCTAAAATGGACGTCTTCAAGTGTTTAAGCAGATGTTTTAACTCATCAACAAACTGATTAAAGCAACACTGAAATCATTTTGATGCTACACTGATTGAGCTGAGCATATGTGAAGCATCCATGTGTGTGCGTGTGTTGTAACCTACTTGATGGTCGTCCAGTACATGAGGAGTATCCCGCATACAAGTAGAGGAATGCCGCACACAACTGTGTGTATCACTGTCAGCAACTATTATACATCAAATTACATCACTAGAGATCGGACCCACTTCAGTAACAGTGAGGTAAAGCGGACTTAGCACGTACTACATCCATGTCCACACGCATACATCACTTTCTCTCCAGCTCTGATTTCTTACAACCAACTGTTGAAGTCACCAATTATTTTAACCTCTCTATTTCTTTCTTTTTCACTTAGTCTTTGCCTCCCTCACTGCTCTGTATCTTAATTATTTCCTTCTCTGAGTGAACAGCAAATTTATTAGGACACTTTATCAAATCCTTTTCTCTCCGTCTCTTTTCTCACAGTCCTGTCTCTCTCTCTCTCTTTCTCTCTCTCTCTGTCTCTCTCTCTCTCTCTCTCTCACTTCTTCTTTATCTCTTCTCTTCTTTCTTTCATCCTTTATTGCATTCCTTTGGCTACATCAAAGGTCTATTCAGTAATATTTCATAGAGAAATTAATATGCATACCTCATGCCCTTTCTTCCTGTCTGGATGAATACATAAATAATTAAGTCAATGCATGATACTCTTCTTTCACACGACCTGGCAATGACTTGCAGGTGAGAGTGTGTGTCCGTGTGTCATATTATGACCTGGACTGTCTGTGTTAACCTTCATTTACAATTAAAAGCTGCATGCTGGTTTCGAACACACACAGCAGCATCTTCCTGCTGACATTTATAATTCATTATTTCTTAAACAATAAGAGACAACCATGAAATAAAGTGTAGTATTCATAATGACACTAATGTAGACACTAATGATAGTCAGTTTTAATTCTTCTCACCTACTGGATATTCATATTAAGCAAACTGGTCATATCTCATGTTGATTCGCTACCGGCGGCTAATGAAATGGGTCCAACTATTTTTACAGCCCCTAAATCAATGAAAAAAAGACATGACCCCCACGGTGACAGAAAGGTGTAAGAAATTAGATTTAATGGACAATATGTATCAATTAATTTTTTCTCACCTCTTTTATGGGTACAACATCGGCCTTTGGCTACAACTTAAATGGGTTTATGGATGAGGAAGAATAGGCTGTAAATCTCTCGTGCCAGACTTAACATTGGTGGTGATTTATACACTTGGACAAAAGATCACAGAGCAATAAATAGAACAGATTGTGTTGCATTGTACAAGAGAAAAATGAATTTGTGTTTTATGGAATTAAAGATATGTGTCACTCCGATGTAACAATAAATAAACCAAATGAAATTCATCTTTTGAATGATCGATGTAATGATTGATAACCACAAACACAATAACAAAAGTTATTTTTTTTAAAATACACTCAACCTTAGAGCAGGTGTACACCTGACATATCCAGGTATATCAGCTGACATAACCATAGATAGTATAAAGCAGGGATGTCGTATCTGTGACATCTTCCATAGGTAAGAGCCGTTGTGTGGCCTTGGCTGTTTTGCCTCCGCCTCTTCCCAGCTAATCTAAATATGGGCAAAGATGTGGATCATCAGTGGATCTGGGGTGGGCTGAAAAAAGTCTTGGTAATCACGATCTGCATAATAAAGAGCCTTAATATAATTTGTAAAAGGCTGTAAACATGTTCATTTCTGCTGTGAAGTCGGGTTTTTAATATGGGGACTAACAGTCTCAAATGGACATTCGAGGAACTGCAGTTTTTGGCACTTCTGTATTGGCTTCCCTTCACAGCCATGGAGATTACTGCTTGGAGTCGGGCTGAATATGAACAAAACAGTTCCAAAACAAAGATAGAAAATAATTCATCTCTGCAGGACAGGAGAGAAACCCAAGTGACCAAGCTCCTCCCCAAAGAGAACTGAACAGGGGATCTCAAACAGAAAAGCAAGCAGAAAAACTGAAATACAAAAGATTTAAGCAGGAGATGTGTGTAAGTGAACATTTGTAAGTGAAAATGTAGATCATAAATAAACGTAATGAAAAACAAAAAGATTCTAATGGTGCTTCTGCAGCGATGACATGCCATCAGATGATATTATGCCATATTTGTTTATATTTATGCAAATCAACACCTGCTCATGCTGCGGGCAGTGCAGCAGTCACGTGAAGACGGCAACTTCTGTGAAATGTAATTCCACTTTGATTCAAGTAAGGAACAGCATGTGTGATTTAAAATGGTCTGGCCCCTGTAGTAGCGAGCCTTTGAGCAGGGTTTCAGAGATTTGCGAGTGTAAAGTGAAGCCCCAGGGGCTGCTTGGCCTCTGTGATGAAAGGGCATGTTCAACACTTAGAATAGGTCAATAATTCACTAGTTCTCTAAGTACAGGGGGCAGAGGTGTATACCTGTACGCTCCTACTGTTACTCACACAGACTAAACTAAAGCACACAAACACAGATCTACCAGATTGGTTATTATTAATTCAGTAGTCTTGCAGGTAGAGCAAATAGGAAGCAGGCATGACTGAATATCTTTACCTTTCACAGAGATTAAAAAAGGTACTGCGACTACCAGATGCCATACATCTTTTGTCCTCTGGGCTCAAAATGACCCCAAAGGGATTTACCTTTTATTTATAGCATAAAGTAGTAGTAGTTTAGAGATAGAGTATAACTGCATGTTGTGCATACAGTATGTAGAAAGGAATACACTCCTCTACTGAGAATTGTTAAGGATCCTTCATACCTTAATGTCATTTGTCAATACCTAATGTCAGTTAAATTAGTGCAAACTGTTGTGAAATTTGTAAATGTATCCATACTGGGGCTGATTGTTTTATATCAATCATCAATTAGCCATGAGATACAAATAACCCTCACTTGACCTCTGTCCTGCACCAAAACCTGATCTGGGGCCTGAAGCATCCTGAATAACTGTTGTGAAAATCTTTCATGAAAGATTAATTCCAGCAAATTAGCTTTAATGTATGAGACCCAGATTGAGTCTTGTTGCGTAACAACTGTTTCTTCACCTCTTCAAATTTCTGCAGCTGTTAGAGGGAGCAGGAGATGATTATGTAACGCACATACACACTCGAATTCACACACAAATTGCATACGTATCAATACATACACAAAGCTGCAAGATGGCTCACAAACATAGACTTACGAAAAGGGCCAAATATGCAAAAACATCAGTAAATGTAAGTTAGCAAGTGAGTTTTAGATGACTGTGCTGTACGATTGCCTCGTCTGAATAATTGAATTCTCAGAAGTTAAGAAGCGGTGGCCAGGGGTTTGCTTTGTTGTTCCTTGAAGAGCAATTACAGAGAGAGAGAGGGGGGTGAGAATGAGTCATGGTGACTTTGAGGGGCGACCGGTGGGACTTCAGAAGCCTTTCAGAGTAAAAGACGCTCTTTGTAGATAATAAAAAAACAAATAATAGAATAAAGAGATTCCCTCACACTGTTTGCTTCAATGTTACATAACACACACATGGAAGCACTAATTATCACAAGCAGGCAGACTATAAACTGCAAAATATCTCTAAATATTTGTGCCTGTGTGTGTGCATAAACAAACATAATATCTTCCCACATTCTCCCATCACTACAGTGATGAACAATGATCTAATATGCCGTTATAGGACTGTTTATTATGTAGAGAAACAGGAAAGAGGTGAGGGACTGAAGGAAAGTTTTTTTTTTTTTAAAAGGTGGAAGATTAACAAAGGAGTGAGAGAGAGAGGGAGGAGGAGGAATCAAATTAGGATAATAAAGATTCCAGATTACAATAAAATTAGAGTCTCTCTACATGTATGTATGTAAGTCAAAGGGATGATGGGTAACATATTGTATGACCCACTATCCATTGTGCTGAAAATATACACACAATGTCAGTGTCTCTGTCTGTGGTGCTGAAAATATACACGCAATGTTAGTGTCTCTGTCCGTGGTGCTGAAAATATACATGCAATGTCGGTGTCTCTGTCCGTGGTGCTGAAAATATACTCGCAATGTCAGTGTCTCTGTCCGTGGTGCTGAAAATATACATGCAATGTCAGTGTCTCTGTCCGTGGTGCTGAAAACATACACGCAATGTCAGTGTCTCTGTCCGTGGTGCTGAAAATACATACACAGTGTTGGTGTCTCTGTCCGTGGTTCTGAAAATACATACGCAATGTCAATGTCTCTGTCTGTGGTGCAGAAAATATACACGCAATGTCAGTGTCTCTGTCCGTGGTTCTGAAAATATACACACAATGTCAGTGTCTCTGTCCGTGGTGCTGAAAACAGCAGATCTATATTCTGTTGAAGATGAAAGACGAAAACCAAGAGAGACACTCTCAGCTCGTTTCCCTCCTCTTTCGCTCTCGTTTATCTGTCTCCCATCTGTTCTTCTGTCACCGCCTCTCCACTGTCATTCGTCTTCATCGGCCTTTTACTCCTCGCATCTTCCATTCCCATTTTTTTTTTTTGTGACATTTCATCAAGAACATTTACATTGAATACAGCTGTCCGTGTTTGTCTGACTTTATTCTTATTCGGACAGGGATGAATGCACTTAAAGCTGCGCTAATCAATATTTTTATATTAAAAATGGATCAAATGACTCTGTGAAAGCCCGCAGAAAATTATCAACAAACTCGTCTCAGCTCTGCGGAGCATATTAGCATTTTTTAACTCATTGTTTTAGGGCCTGCAGTTTTACTGCTCTGGCTCAGTCTTGTCTCTCTCTCTCTCTTATTATACTAATTTCTAGGTGCTTTCAGCAAAACACTCGGATAAATCCACTTTACGGTACCTCTCCAGCACCACACAGCAGACAGACAACATTAATGACTAGCTGGTGAACATGGCACAGAGTTTAGCAGCTCAATAGGCGCATATTTCCCTCAGGAGTTGGTAGAGAGACTGAATATTGAATATTGTACATACATTCATCAGGTGCCCAGGTAATATGATTCCAAATAAATACTAATATTGCTCTGTGTCTGCAAGTGTGGCTATGAATACATTAATACTGTGTGTGTTAGTGTTGAGGTCATCGATAAATGTTGTTTATAAGAGAGAGTGTTGTGTTAAAGTGGGATGAATTGTAATACTATTAACTGTTGAGTTTAAAAACATTTTTTATTATAAATTTAGATAATGCAGACAACATAGAGTTTAATCAGCTCAAATCAACTTGTGTTGAAGCTATATTAATTTTTAAGACAAGACAGAGTTTAAAAGAAATTATTCATAAATAAGAAATATATAGAATAAACTCCTAAATTCATGCTGGTGGGTAAAGAGTGGGAGTAGCAGTCTGTTGCTGGAGGAGCTGTTTAAGGCCTCCACAGTCTCATGCAGGAGGTGAGAGGAGTTGTTCATGATGGATGTCAGCTTTGCTAACATCCTCCTCTCCCACAATTCCTCTGTGGAGACTCGGGGGCAAAACAGGACAGAGCTGGACCTCTTGAACTGTTTGTTGAGTCTTTTCCAGTCTCTTTCATGCTTGCTTCCCCCTCCCCAGCAGTTGACTGCATAGAATAATGCAGATGCCACCACAGCACCATAGAAGGTCCTGCACACTTATTGTATCTACAGCGTCTTTCATGCATATATGCAGCCCAGAGAGCAAAAAGTGAAAACAGAAATAGACAGACTGAATTTTGCAAAGATAAATGTGGCCATACAGTGATAGAATAAAAATGAAGATAAATGTTTCAAAACCAGTGCACAGGAACCAAATACGAATTTGACAGGACCTAAGACTGCAACAATGAAATAAAAAGCCTCGTGGACTTTTCTAGAGGCAAGGGCCACAGTGGCTGAAGGCAGACGCCCCGATTATTAGATATCTTCAGTCCTTCATTCTTTTATTCCTCATGTCCTTCCTTTATTTTTACTTTGCTACCTCCCTGTACTAGGGTGTTTTTAGGCCTTCCCCCAACTATCTCTACAGTGTGAGAGTCTTAAAAGTAAAAGGCAATGTCCATCCCATGTGTGTTACCAGTCCAGTGTGTCATCTTGCATCCCCTATGTTTATTTCCAGTCCAGTGCATATGTGTGTCTCTGTGTGTGTGTGTTTGTAGATGTATAGCAGTCCACTGCGTTATGTAAAGTGCTGAGCAGACAGGCAGTCAAAGTTCAATGCATCCAATATGTGGGCTAAAGGCAGAGAATAATGGTGTTATCCTGGGATAAGCCCTCGTTTACCCTGCAAATAGAGTGTGTTAGAGGGGAAGAGGGAAGAGGAGGGGGCAGAGAGACTTCCTCGTTGGAATCAGTGTACTGAAATGACTCCATCTACTCCATTTAACACACACAAACAAGAGCGAGGCTGAAGAAAGAAAGTAAGAGACAAGCATGGAATGAGTTGGCAAGCTGTGGAGAGCAGCTACTCTTTCTAGTCATTTCATCAGCCTCTTTAAGTTCTGGTTAACATTACCAATTTTTCCACTGAGACAACCAACAAGGCCAAAAATATATGACATTGCAATCCAGACGTCAAAACACACACTTCTCTTCTACAGTGAAAACACACCACAGCAAAAAGATACTGTAGATGTGACACCTTTCATGCTCATGCACTAAATGTGTACTGAGTTTGTCAGACCAAAGAGTTTTTCAGCACTCAGTCAAATTTAAATGATTATAAATATCAACAAGTTTATGAAATAAACAGGGGTATGCTCAGATTGGCTCCATCTTTCAGTAATATATCGTTCAAAGTCTTTTCATGTGTTTTAAGCAACTATTGTCCAACACATTTAATGTATTTTGTAAGAAATCTCAGAATTACCTTCATTTAAGGTAGAGAGAAAGATGTGGGAAATTTAAAAAGTAAGTTGTCGTACATGGCTTCTTTCATCGAAAGACAACAGATGGAGAGAGAACAAAGGAGTTAGACAAGAAGAGTCACAGGAAAGAAGCAGGCGGCTGAGACAGGAAAGAGGGAAAGAGAGTTAACATGAGCAGGAAGAAGCACGTGACAAGAAATGTAACGGTGAGAAACTAGATGTTACAGAGAGCAGGAGACTGAGATGAAGATAAGAAGACCCATGGTGAGAGGACAGGAAGAGAGCTCAGCAAAGCAGCATCTGCTCATTTTCTACGGATGTGTTTGCGTGATTTCACGGGACCGGAACATGACGCAACACCTCAAACGAAAGTTTTCGTGTATTTTATCCAGCACAGATATTAATGAAGGAGACCCATATGTTACGCACGTGTCACCCACTTGAAGCGTTAACATGCAAAGTGTGCAGTTACCTAACACATTCCTGGTTCAAGCTGCAATCTGTTTACATTTTGTAGTGACAACAGCTAAAAATCAAGTAATATATTCAATATTATAGTATACATAAAATGTATACATACTATAAATGCCAGTGCCTTTATCAGTTTTGTGCTTTTCCATGCAAAGTACCCAAAACCAGGAACTACTTTTCAAGGAACTGAAAGATCCCTTCACCCCGTTGTTGTCTGTATTTGTTGAATGAGGCCTGGTTGCATAAACAAGACATCTGTAACGGTATCCACCTGTCAGTCAAAGTGAGCATGCTGTTTATTATGCATAAACTCAAGCTCTAATCACATTTGAACATGTGAGTTATATAGAAATTCAGACTCATAGACGGGGGAATTAATTATAGAGACAATATATTTTTGGTACCTGGCTGTAAACGTGTTTTATTTCTACTCTGAGGTTCACAATTCAACCCACTGCTCGCTGTAGCCTCTTCGTTTTTAGTGTACCGACATGCCGACGTACTGACAGCAAGAACATTTATTAAGCTTCTTTGTTACATACATATATAAGAATATGTTTTCCCCAGCACAATGAAAAGACAGTTTTTCAAGCATTGTGTCATGAAGTAAACTTCTCCTTCATATCCTCCTCTGGCCTGTCCTCTCCTCTCGGCCCTTGTTTCCTCTTTCCCTCCCCTTCTCTCATACACTCACATGAAATGATGTGACATATATGCCACTTGGCTGTTCATCCAATGTGCCCTACAGTTCCATGTGCACTCATTTTAGCCTGTGAGGCTAACAGGACTCAAACTCTCATCCCTGCTAGTTTTATGCATTAAACAACACAGGACGATCCTGTCTTTCTTCCTCCTAGCTGCCCACGCCTCTCCCTCCTCCTCCTCCTCCTCCTCCTTGCATCTATTTTTCTTTTTTACTTCTTTTTTACTTTTTTCTGTGTGTGACAGTAGTCATGTCAGAGTAAGGCTGGCTGAAGCACTTGCAGCAGTCTGCCTCTTTGATGTTGAGCCCTGCTGAATTAGGCCATCACCCAGTGGTGCTCTGCTGCCTGCCTACACTAGTCACACATATGCGCAGTACGTTTGCGAGCGCACACATACAAACAAAAACAAATGCATGCTGGTTGGAAAGCATGCATAACATACACAACAAGTATACAACCTGGGTGCACAAACACAAGTCCCACAGTACTTCGAATGCCCAAACATTTCCTACTCTCACAGTTTCCATCTCACACACACATTGAATTACACTCATATACTAAAAGTCCTCATTTCTTTCTCCGCTTCTCTTTAATAAACATAAAATTTGAATTCTTATGAGTGCTTCTCCTCGGAGGCCTCTATACTATAGTACATCAAAGAGCACGCACACATTCATAACACACACGCACGCAGGGAAAATGTAGGACATTCAGAGAGAATTTATTCAAGAATACAGAACAGAGGGAAGAATTTATTCCCTTTCAACGTGCTCTCTTTCGCTCATACAATATGGCCGTGTGAATAGAGACTAAAGTGACTTAGGCAGGAAGCCTACTGAATTAGCCATAAAAACAGGCTGCAACCTGACATTTCATAAAATGAACATGATGTCTTAAAATGGAAATATACACTGCAAAATTAAAAAAAAGTTTTAACTCTGATATCCCGAGTTCAGCTCCCATCAATATCAGAAAAACATTTTATGGCCCTGAGTGAGTGAGTATCATATTCATAGAAAAGAAAAAAACAACAACATTAAAGCTGCAGTAATCAATATTTAATGGACACAATTAATGAAATACTGAAATACTGTGTAACAATATATAATGTGTAATTTATTATTATGTAATCATCACCTAATTCTAAAGATCCCATCAGCTTTTTTAGCTACTTTTAGCTCGTTGTTTACATTTTTGGCCCACAACTTTACTCTTTGGTTTACTGGGAGACAAAAACAAAGCTAAAAGAGGACAAATATCAAACGAAAGATGACTTTAAATAGATGATATTGTTCCGTATCTGCTCGATGTGCAAATAAGCCACATTAGCCATGTCAAGTTTTTTATAGTATAAAGTTACAACACTTCTATCTGTATGTTAAAGACAGGGATTGTTTAAAAAATGACAATAGCAGTACCTTTAAAGTGACACCGATAGAGCACTTCAGTTGATATCTTGTGTCGAGGAAACTATCGGCCCTGCAAACGTGGTGCAGCTATCCACCAAGTTCTCTCCGTGCTCCACGCTTTGATCATGTTACCTGCATTCCTAGTTTTTCCCTGGACTGCCAACTCCATCAAATACGTCACATGTCTGACTTCATCATTACAGACTGTGTATTGGATAAGAATGCTTGCGGCTGCAACCAAATTGCAATTTTCTACTAGATGTGGGTGCAAAACCGATGGAATGTATGTAGGTATCCTTTGACTAGAGTTTCAAGTTTCAATACTAATTGGTACTGGGTTATTTTTGTCGATACCTTCAAGGTATCAAGTACCGAAGATCTATTAATGCAGCTTTAACTAAATATATTAATGTGTTTCCTATAGCAAGTTGAATATATTAACCCTAAGTGAGATTATGTACACTCCTACTGCGACTTTAATGTTTTGACTTAAAGAAAAATCCTTTTTAAATCACTGAAAGTCATGTTCATAAAACTTTTAGGAGTTATTCACTTTCGATAAAAATAGAAGAAGTGTTTAAGATGGAGGAAAGAAATAACCGAAACCTTCATCCCATGCCTCATTAGCAAGACTGCTCTGAAGTACAGTGTTGCCAAAGCAGGTTGTACATGTACATACGTATTTCTAATAAAAGACAGGACAAAAAAATAACAACAAATGTTGTGAACATACGAGTATTTTCTGTGTGTGTGTGTGTGTGTGTGTGTGTGTGTGTGTGCGCGCGCGTGCGTGCGTGCGTGCGTGCGTGCGTGCGTGTGTGTGTGTGCGCTTTCTGGTGGCCAGGAACAGCCCTGTGGTCAAACTGGAGACCAGCCGAGGATCTTTCCATCAATTAGTTGAACCTCCCCCACCCCTCGTCTATCTCTGCCTTCGACTCTTCACTCCATCTCTCTCTCTCTCTCTCTCTCTCTCTCTCTCTCTCTCTCTCTCTCTCTCTCTCTCTGTCTGTCTAATTATTTCCACTGTTGTTGGCTCACACTCAAGCAGCAAAAGCTAAGTAATTACTCAAAAGATCCTAAAAAGTTTATGAAGCACTTGTGGACAACTTTTAAATGTTTTTGTTGATTTCTTTGTTTGATTGACGGTTGTGCACCTCGCTTTAGAAACCTTGGTGGATGAATGAGTGAATGAATGAAGAGAGCAGGTGGTACCGGCACTTCACATAAGACAATAACGACCCAAGATTTTACACACAGACGCGGCCACACACGGATAAAATCGCAAACACACAGTTGTGCCTGAACGCAGTCCGCGGCGCACACAGCGTGTCATCGCTGCATATCAATTACACGGGGAAGTGAAGATCTATTTCTAATTCAATCAGTCAGCGCTGGTGTCACATCCCTCGCTCTCTGACTTTCTCCCTGCCTCTCCCGCTCTCTCTCCTCTTTCCCCCTCACTTCATTCTCACCCATGCGTCTCAGTCATCATGTGGCTGGTGGACGCGGGTGTCAGGTTTGTGCGTTTGTTTATGCATGTGTGTGTGCGCAAGAGTGTGTGTGTGTGTGTGTGTGTGTGTGTGTGTGTGTGTGTGTGGGTCTAACCCTGTGGGAATTATTTAAGTTTAAAACTTCTGGTTCTGACCTGTGGTGACATTTTTGTTTCTTCAGGAGGGTTTTACAGTTAAAGATAGATGCTTTGTGGAATATTTTTACACATTGTGTCATTCTCTCGTTTCCTAAAACCATAGCTTCATTTTCTTTTTGTTTCTCATGTGAAACTGTCTCTTCTTTGCTCTGCAAATGTAACTTTTACTTAACTTTTAGCTTTGTTTTGGTCTGTGCTAATTCCTGAGTGCATTCCTGGCTATCTGGCCGGTCTGTTATATGTTAATGTGCAGGAATTATTGTTAGAAACAAGCTTGGTGAGAAAGGACGGGAACATGTCATCTAGACAAGGTGGAGCGGGGTTTATACCTGATACCTGGGGTGGCGTGCCAAATTCATTAACTTTGCTATGTGATAATGCAGTTGGTTATGCAGAGTTTGGAAGCATAGACTATATTACCAGTACTGAATGAATTAACTGGATTGTTTTAATACAGGACCGTAGATACACATTGATTTATTTTGATGTGAAATTGTAAAAACAGCCACAAGTTGCTCTGGTGTATCACATTGCCTCTGGTTAAATAAGGTATTGATTTTTACTCATTTGTAAACAGATTGTACTTGTATCTGTTGGAGGTAAGAGATAAGCAGTGTGTAAAAACTGTAGATGTGGATGGAGGTATGTGACTGTGATGCGTTGGCATCTCCAGTAATAGCTGTGATATTATAACATGTACAGAATGATGTTCAGAGCACAGATATGAACATGTTACTGTTTTATGTGTTAGCAGGCAGGTTTTGTGAACAGGCTTCATACTAATAGAGCCATTTCGCAGCTGATCATATTTACGCTGTGGCAATATAAAACTCGAGGCATGGAGAATATAAAGGTCACACATTATCACTGCGTACATGTTTCTGAACGCATACATGCATGGATGGCTCGTGTGTAGCAAACTGATTACTGATTGTTCTCAGGCGAGTGACTAAACTACTACAATACACTGACTGAACATTTCATTACACTGTGCGAGTCCCACATGGATGTGCGTGGCCTCCATGGTCCATGTAGCAGCTTCAGTTTGTTATCATGAACGTGCGCTAACTGCGGGCATGTGAGGCCACCGTGTCATGCAATGTCTGCATCAGTATCTCGGCAGATTAAGTTGTAAAGCCAACTAAAAAAAGCTTTAATACAACTGAGGGCAACTGAAGTCAAGAGATATTTATCTGTGTATACAGAATATTAAAAATATTTATTAGTGCAGCTTTAAGCTCCTTTATGAAGAACAAACACCACCCACAGAGCTCACCTGCTAAAGCAGAGTGTCTTTCCCGTAGGGTGTTTCCGCAGCGCAGGTCACATCAGCGTTGAAAGCAAATGACTTTGTGCTGTCAACTTCCTCAGATTTTTATCATTAAATTGCCAATACCTCATAAGCGCCATCCACAATACACACACATGGGAGCACATGATCAATAGGACAATTACTAGAATTTACCAGGATATTGACAGATTACCAACTGCAGACCAATCGTGCACCAAAGCATACAGATATTAGCTTCAATCACTGGAACAAACTATTATAATTGCTGTATTGATTAATTCAGTCAGAGGCGCTTATATCAAGAAACTGAGCACTTATAGCATATGGTTTCATCTCTTTGACAGAAGATGCTCTCAAAGGATCTGAGCCACGAGGAACCTGCTGGAAGAACAAATAGCTTGATAATGTGTTTACGTAATAGACTTTGCTTGTCACCTCCTATATTAGGCCTACATTAAGTTTGTCCTGAATATATTTTCTATTTTAAGCAGAAACATTATGTACCGACGCCTGACAGAAATGTGCAGATGGTTAATGAACGTCAGTTAATCATTACTTCCAAAAAAGAGCTTAACTACGTCACATTCTGGATACGGTGAACAAACATTGTGTTTAAAGGGGGAAAAGTTGGAGTCAGTCCTAAAGTGTCATGAGTTACAGAGGACTTTTGATTTTGTGATATTTTTACTCCCTCTTGAGAATATTCTCATAACACCGGTTCATGAAAACACACAGTGCTTTGCATTTTGCTTTGGCTGACACCTCATTCAAATGGAAACATGGAAACCGATGGTGTCTGTTTCTCCCTCAGATCATAACCATTTGAACAACGCAGCCTTGTCTCCCCTTGGTCCGGCCATGGCTTTGTCTCACCCTCACAACAACCTGGGAATTGGCTTCAACAAATACACCTCGCTCAAGGCCGTGGGTGAGTATTACACACGCACACTCACACATACTGACTAGATGCACAACACAGGCTTAATATACAGAGGTCAAAACACAGTAACTGGAGACCAACTTTGTTTGCAGACTCAAATGCAAAAACAAACCAGAGACCGAATCGCGTTAACACAGAGGGAATGTGCAGACAGGTGGGGAAGCCAGTGGCGGTGACAGGAATCCCGGAGTGCAGACGTGGAGATAAACAGAGCTGGACATGGGGAGGATGGAAGAGGGGGGATTTTCCTGAAGCACAGGGAGATCACGATTAGTCATGAAGTCAAAAACACAGAGTTAGCTGTAGCACAAGGGAGATTGAACAATCTGGTGGCGACTCAGGGTTTTGTGCAGCAGCTTGATGGGATGGTGGCAGGTGGGGAAGAAATCAGGTAGGTGAGAAGGAAACTGGAGACGGAAACACAAGGACTTGACATCGTGTTCTTTACTCTCTCTCTCTTAGAATCATAAATAACTTCCTCTTATGATATAAAAAATGCTGTTACATAAAAAGTGTGTTAGCTTTATAAAACCGGGGAAGACCCGTGTTGAACAAAACCGATATTAGGATCATGGTTGCCTCACCGCCATGAAAAACCACAGTGTACTCTTTGTTATGGGCCGGGTTAGTCATCTGCCCAAAGCTCTGTCACCATATGATGCTGACAGTTATTGACAGCTTGCCTCTCTGTTAATAGTAACCATCCATCAGCTGTCGGAAAGAAAGGTACAGTGATGGCATGAATTCACCGCTGATGATGACATAACTCATACCAGACTGGTAACTCAACTGGGTTACAATTTAAATGAAAGGATAAAACACACACACACGCACACACACATAGTAGTTAGGCGTTTGTGTGTTGTGAGTGACAGTAGTCTGGATAGCAGCAGTTTGAAGCCGCCGGTTCAGGCCTCAAGCTTTTCCTCTGGCCGCTCTCTCTCTTTCACTGTCACACACTAAAAAATACTCATATAAACATATCCAACACACACACACACACACACACACAAACACACACACACACACACACACACACACACACACACACACACACACACACACACACACACACACATACACACACACACACACATTATACGTGTTCCTTCTGCATAGACACACACAAGGGGCGTAAACATGTACAAAGACACACACACCCCATCTATCATCTGATCATGGCAGACAGACAAGGACACAGTGACGATGATGAGGAGCGACAGTTTGACACATGTACATGCACCGTTCATTGACACAGTATGCACAGAGAGACACGACCGCCCATCAGAGCTGCACGGCATCAGACAGAAACCGAAGAGTAAGAGACTTCCAAAGTTTTTCAGGACAAAGCTGTAATGAGTGCTCGCTAAGCCCGGCCAGCTTGAGCTACTTTTGTTACATCTGTCAGGCTTCTCACATGGCACATAAAGCAGCGTACAGTGATAATGCTGGAAGATTTACTGGGAGAAATTCGGAGAGACAAAAGATTACCAGCCATCGATTTTGCTGTCGCAAGCAGATTTAATCAGTTAGTTCACTAGTAATAATAATCAAGCTGAATGAATCGTTGGAAAACGTTGTCTGTTGTTTGACATTTTGTTTTCTGCTGGTGGAGTACGGTGCTAATTTCAGCAGGGTCGTGTCAATTCGAGTATGGCCTTGTGCACTTACCGGAAACATTTCACACCTCCTTCTTCGCCAAATTGCAACCGCAAAGAGCATTAACGCCAGCGTTTGATTCTGAGAGGATAAATATGAATAAACAAATGCACAACTTATATTTGTATGTTGCGGTATTAACCACAGCCTCTCCGTCAACTTCCTCCGCCACCATTTTTACAATGGAGGCAGTCTAAAGATGCCAACATGATGATCACTGAGGGCGACGAGGGTTTAGCATTCCACACTCAACTTTTTGACCATGCACCATCCGGATACTCCCGGTATGCTGCATTTTGACATCACTAACAGTGTTAACGCACTCATGTACTCAAAATAGCAGGTCTAAGTATAGTCGTACAGTCGTTGCTCTCCCTACTCATTTTTTAAATACGGAGAGAGGCTTCCAGCACAATCTGAGGGTGTAGTTACCTTTTAAAAATGCTAGAAAGAAATGTATTTTTAACTCACAATAGAGGCTTTTTCTGTGCTTTTAAAAGTTTTTGGAAATGTATAAAAAAGTTGGCAGCGTCATAGAGGAGAGTATAATAGAACAGATATGCCGCAACAGTAAGAAGGGAAAGGCCAGCAAAATGAGTGTGGAAAGTAAGTGAATAGAAGAAGAGCAGGAAACAGAAAATCTCATCTCATTATTCTGCTCACAGAAACAAAGGCCCCCCCCAACCACTCAATGATGAGCCTGAGACGTCATCCACATTTCACTGAAACCCAGCTCGAAATAACACCTCCAGATCCAGATCCGCTCTCGACGTCTGGGTGTTCACTTCTGTCTCTGTGTGATGACACACAGACAATGAACTGCTCCTCTTTGTGCCGTACTGTGTTTGTCTCACCCATATATACATATATATATATATATATATGCCCCCTGCTGTATTTACCCGTCTCTTCCAGTACAGTTCTGACACCGTGGCTCCACATGCTCCTAATGATGCACCTAAAAGCTAACACAGCACACCTAAATCCAGCATTTCCACACACTGATCAGCACGCCTCTTATTCCTTTATTCTCCTTGTCGCACACCCACATGCACATGCGACATAGATGTTGGCACCGTATTAGATTCAAAGTAATGACAGGGAAACAAATACAGGCCTCTAACAGCCTCTAAGAGGGAAAAAAAATAGCATATTGACATGTTGATACACTCGTCATCTGAGTCACTGTGTGCTCACAGCAACAAGCAAGCACCTACAACAAGAAACAGGGCTACTTGGCCCTGAATGTTACATACTCACTACTTAGGACTCAAATAAGCGCCTGCTTCTTCATTTGCATTACTTCAATTAAAAACATAATAATTTGGTTTCTAGTTCTAACCCTGACCGGGGCCTTTCTGGGTTGGGGCTTGCATGTTCTCCTCATGTCTGCGTGGGTCCTCTCCAGGTACTCCTACAATCCAAAGACATGCAGGTTAATAGGTGACTATAAATGGTCTGTGAATGTGAGCGTGAACGTTTTTTTGTCTCTTTGTGTCGGCTCTGTGAAGAACTGGCATCCTTTCACCCAATGTCAGCTGATATCAGCTCCAGCCCTCCTCTATCTCCTAAAAGACGGCAGCAAATCAGTAAAACACAGCGCTAGCACAGTCCAAATGCAGCATTATCTATTATGAAGTACCATGTCTCTATCAAGAACACTAAACATGATATAATCTAGTGCAATCAAGTCATTTCTTGTACATATTCTGTACCTAATATGCACTCACAAGGAGAGAAAAACACACAATCCAATCATCTTTTCACACATGCTTATCAGTTCTCTTGCTGGGCAATAAACAAGCCACCGGGTCCAGAGATCCTGGCTGTGTGGACAAAGTCATGGCTAGGACGCACAACAGTTTGGACCGGACGGCTGACCATGTGCCAGGTGAAACAGCAGGGTATCTGGACCAAGCTGCTTTGAAATCTTTCTAGACACAATGAGACTAAATGCAGCTGTTAACGACTCACATTTGTTTTCTGAATTATCTCAAACACGGGAGGTGAAACGGGGTAAATGAAGCAGGCGAGCACAAAGGAGAAAAGGATAGAACGGAAGAAGGGCATAACAGGTCAAAGAAGTTAGGACTTTGTGACAGCCAACCCGTGCCAGGTGCAGCAGCGGGACTCTGGCACGAGCAGCTCCGATAGATCTATCTTAATTAAAGGAGGACAGGTGGATAGGCGGAGAGAAAATGGGGGATAAAGATGCAAAAGGTTAGAGAGTGAGAAGTTAAGAGGACAGAGATAGAACGGACAAGCAGAATGTCGAGAGGAGGAGGAGATGCACTTGAAAAGCAGAATTTCAATGGCTTCGGTTGAGCCTGAGGAAGCAGTGATGATAAATATTAACCACTACTTCATGTGTAATGCATAGAGCTCAGTCCAGGTTAGTCTCCAGCGAGTGTCAGGTCTTCAGGAAAGAGAAAAGACAACATGAGACAGAAGGTGGGAGGATGTTCTTGAAGAGAGCATGAAAGACTGTTTGCCAGGACGCTAGGACTTCAAGTTTGGGGCCAAGACTGCCTGAGGTCTTTAATTAAAATCTAATAATCCAAGAGCCTGAGCAATATTTGAAGATACTGTAGAAAAAAAATGGCAATTTAAGTACATATTATCATATTATGTGAAGTTAAAGTTAAGTGAACAACATATCAACAAGCATATGGAAACGACTCCTGTTTGTTGGGGGTGATGTGGAAAAAAGCACCGTACGACTCAGCACAAGATTAAATCATTAGTGTGGTTGCTGGATTTTTTAAAAGGTGCTTCACGTCACATAATTGGTGGAGTAAGTTTTACTATTTTCTTACATCATTTGGAGTGATCTCAAATTCCCCAAAGATAGCTTTGAAGATCAGGATCAAAGTTTTTATTTTATATTTTTTTTATGTTTGGCACTTCAGGATGGAGTTCCTTTCCAAGCAATGATCAGTGGAGTACCTGTGAAGACTAATGAGGAAGTTGTTCTTGAAATTTTCTTCACTAGTCTTTTGACAAGACGGAAATCTTCTGTTTTGAGGAAAAAGGGGAAAGTAACTCATCCTGTTTCTTGTTGTCTTGCAGGATGTGATGTTTTGCTAGCAGAAAATTTTCTTCTAAACTTCTTTAAGTTCATACGTAAAAGATCTCTAATGTGCGGCCGAGCATTGCTCAGAACCCACAGACCAATGGAGATCTCAAAGTTTAGTATCAAAAATGTCAGTATGCATTACTCCTGAATGTGTCCGTTTAAGGTAATGGTGTAGCCCTGAGAACTTGTTTAAATATTTAATTCAGTGTAAGACATCATATAGCTGCAAAGAAGTGTCGATGGAGCAGCTACAGAACACGCTTGGAAAACTTGGAATATAAGGGTAAAATCTAGTGTGTGATGATGCCTGTCCTTGAAAGCCCCTTGAAAATGCTTTTGAAATTATAACTGGTGAAAATGGCACCTAAAGTAGTGAAATATAAGCTAGGGATGAGAAAATATAAACAATGTGTACACCAGAGTGCTACAGGTACGTGCTGCATCGAGTATTATTCACCTGACATCTATATAATTGTGTGTGTAATTCGACATTGTACTGAGCAGGTTGTGGTAGAATAACTGCAAATAGAATACAGTATGTTGTCAAACTCTGTTACCCTTTGGAGAGTCCAAATTATACAGTTATAATGCAGTGGCTCAGATTGGGCCCACAGGCCTTGCTTTAGGCTGCTGTTGGATAGAGAGCAGAAGCTGAGGCTGTTGAAATAAATGAAATACAGACGGAAAAAATGAAAAAACAAGAGAGAGAAAGAGTCTGAGCAGATGGAGAGTCTGTGAAATGGAGAGGAAAGCACATGATACTGTCACAGAGGACCCCGCTGTCAGGTGCCCCTGCTGGCAACATGTGTGGAAACACTCGAACGGACAGCAACAGCAGTTGTTTGTGGGAAAGAAGAGTGTGTTTAATTCATTGTTTCTGTGTCGTCCCAGATTTTCCCACCCTGTCCAGAGATTTGAACCATTTTTTTTTCATATTCTACCTCTGTACCCTCAAGTGCAGCATGTTACACTAAAAGAGAAAGACACAGTGTATGAAGTGCATAAAACACATCGAGGTACACATTTTTCAGAAAGCTGACATGCTCTTACAATCCAAGGCTTGCACAGCACTCATGCATATTAAACCGGTCTGCAGCAATACTGCTGACGTCCAACGAGTGTCTTCATGTCATTGTGACAAACTGCTAAAAGCTGCCAAAACCATGTGAGGCACTTTACCGCACAGATGCATACCAATCAAGCAGCGCGTTCCCTTTTCAACAGGAGAAAAATGTATGTGAATGTGATCTTTGTTGGCACAAGTGCGGATGCACACGTTCGTCCCTATCATCAGGATTTAAATGAAAGCAAAGCAGTTTTTCTCGTCATTATCCTTATTCTTAGTCATCAAAATTGTGACAAATATAAAAAGGAACAAATCTTTGTTATTTCAACTAATTAAACGGATGTATTGTTCTTTCTCCCCACAAGTATGCAGAACAAACTGTCCATGCCTGGTTAATTACTTGTTAGTGTTTAAAGAGTTGAAAGAGAAACTGATCACCAGGCTGTAAAGCAGGCGTACTGCCCTCTCTGGTTGAAAGTTTGCATCAGCTAACAACAGTGTACCAACACCACGACAACAAGGTGAGAAGTTAAACCACAGGAAGAATTTTAGCAGCTCTCTTTCTTATCGCCTCCAGCATTTGAATCCAGCACAGGGATGGCACATGCCACCACTATCATAACATATTGTATAGAGATATAAATACTAAATATAAATACACTAACCAAAGTGTATCAAACATGACATCACCATAGTAGGGTTTGATTTTATCCTTCCACCTTAAAGATTATAGTTTCAAAGACAGGATTCTGTTGTGCAATGTAAAATGCTGGAGGCAGAAAGGAAAGTAGAGAGACAGAGAAGGAATGACATGCAAAAAAGGATGACATACTCTTTGTCCAGAAAAATGGATTTGTTGGAAATGGTTTAAAACATTGTTATTTAAATTTAGGCTGCTTTGTCACGTTACGAGAGAAAATATCCAGCTGACTTTTGAGATAAACAACAATTTAAAATGCTTGTAGTGACACTGGGTGTCTAAAAAGGCAGAGGAGTATTCAAATCTTTGGAGATGCTCAGAGAATTTTACTGAGGGACCGAACGATTGCCAGTGACTCTTTCTCCGTCCTCAGCAGCAGCTGCTGTTGAAGTGCCTGGGAGTTTCGCAGTGGCCCCACATTTGAAGTGTTCAATAAGTAATTACCACACTGTGATGGCACCGGACAGTTTCCTGATGTGTGAACGTGAGGCTACTCCTCAAGGTGTCTTTCCCAAAAATACAAATATGAAGCAGATGTAAGAACATTTTCTCATTTGACTCAGAATATTGGCTAGAATAATAATTAAAAATTAATCTTCAGCAGTATCCAGAGTGGGGGAAACAGGCCTCTGCTAAACTCTGTGTTACTAACAAACACGGTAGATAAAGCCATAAATCTGCAGTCTGTTTTCAGACAGCCAATGGAGGACTTCTGTTTGCAGTGTTTATCTGAATATTGTCCAAAGACACAAGGCTCCCCAAACAGCAAGCACAAAGCCTCGGCAGTCCAATATTACAAATTTACAGCTCCCCAAACATTGCTTTCAGATGATTCATTTTTGAGCTGCATTAATGTTTCAGAGGACCTTGAAATCCCTGCGAGCACAGCGTACGATTCTCTCTGTCACACATACATGCATCAACACCCACTAATGGCCAGAAACATTCATTGACATTCATTACGACAAATTAAACTCAACTGGTCATACATCATCCAACCATAATATTGACATTGTTATTATTATGGTCCTGTTTGGAGTGTAATAATAATAAGATCAGACACGTAGGTGCACAAACAGATTAAAAAAAACCAAATATGACAAGACACAAACGTCACAACAGGCTGATAGCAGCTGCGTCTTGTTATGTTATGAGGAAGACAGATGTTAAGATATTAAGAGAAATCTAAGAGGAAGATTAATTTAAAGCAATGATTGCACCAGCATGAAGGAAAAAGACAATAAAGCTTCTTTTTTTAATCTCAGACTCTTATTTCTTTCAGAGGGAAAAAAAAAGGACCAATAAAATGGGGCTAAGCAAACAAGGTTGTTAGTGTCTTCAGGGCAGAGTGTGTGTGATGGGGAAAGGGGAGGTCGGGGGTAGTGATGATGACCGAACAGCAGAGTCGACTTCCACTCAGGGAGCTTGCGCTAATCTGACTCGACACACTGAAGCCGCTCTATTTTTATATTATACAAATCTCCCGGTTTGCCCGACACTAACTCACGCTGCTTTTCCCCATATTCTGTGGGTTATTTTCTTTACTCTCAGTCATGTCTCCGTCTGCTTGTTTCTCTCTGGTGGCGTTGGTATTTTTAACTCCATGGTCAGAGTGTAGACAGTTCAAAGCTCAAATACATAAATATGGTACACACACACATTCACATCTTCATGGACACACACACTGCACACACTGCAGGATTTAGCCTTGGCTTTTGTTTAATGTGCTTACTGGACATATTTGTCATGGAATGGAATGTATATACGTATATACATACATTTGAATGGAGCTACTGCATTTTGGTTGTGGTGGTGCAGGCCACAAGGAGTGCCAGAAAAAAAAAACGCAGTGACTTGTGGTAGAGAAGTTGAGCCAGATTTAACTTTTGGAGAAATGCAACCAGATGTCATGCTGCGGTGGCCAATCTACGATCAGATCGGTCAAACCCTCCACAGCCAGCCTGAAACTGGGCGGCTATCCAGGTGGATTCATGGACTAAATTATGATACTCTATGTTTTCTGGCTTGATTTAGTTTATGCACCCAGCTTTCATGTCTGTGTCTGCAAAATAGTGACATGAAGAAGTTTCCTTTGGTTTGCATCTGACAGTTTGAGAGGGAGAAAGACAGAGGGCAGTGGTTGAGCGACATAGGCAGTAAATGAGAGTGAGGGAGCGCTGGTACTGAGGAAAGCTGTGAATCAGCAAAATAAAAAGTTATTTTTTAGATTGTTTCGTAGCAGACATGATGATTTGCCACAATATCTGATTTGGTCTGTGTAGGGCCTTACAGGAAACCTGCTGTATTGTACTGAATTACGCTTTTATCACTGTCTTAACTTTTAATCACCAATGTAATAATTTAACCATGTGTCTGCCTTCACCCCCCTTCCTTTTGTCTTCTCCATCATCCAGACACAACTGCAAGAGACTACTACAAGAGCTACCCAATGGTAGATTACACCCACCGCCAGTCCCCTCCCACTTTCCAGCCAATTAACTTTCACCCCAAGGACAAGCCTTTCCTCCCGCCACCCGACATCCATGCGCCGTTGGCCATCACCATCAACGCTTCCCAGATCCCCAAACCTAAGATCTCCAAAACCAACACCCATCCGCTCACCTCCAGCTCAGCCTTCAAAGCATGGGACCCCAGTAAGAGCCACATGCAGCATCCGGTGGCCACCCACTTGAGCCTCCAGGGGCAGCAGCACCACACCATCCAGCAGCAGCACCACCACACACTGCACCAGCAGAACAGCCGGCGCCAGATCTACTCCAACAAGAGGCAGTTCAGCATCGAGACGCTGCCCGAGCTCTTCTCGCAGCCACTGGGCTACGGCCACTCGCCTCACATGCACCCTAAGCACAAGGGACTGCCCACCAACAGCAAGACAGAGGTCACTGTCTGAACATGGGGATGAGTGGGTGAATAGACAGAAGAGGAAACCAAGTGAAGTTGTAAGCAACTTTAAAAGATCACACAGATATCACAGCTGTAATGGCGGAAACAAGCAAATATCGTGTATTAACTCTGCATTCTCCTCATCATTGTTGACAAAAATATGAATAATGTGAGGTGATATTTGTGTATTTTTAGGGCCACTGGATCAAAACAGCAGCAGATAAGCTGTGATGCGGTGGTGGATTGGCAGGTGTTGGCTGTGACTCTTTGAACCCGGCGGCTCTTCTAAATAATTGAGTGGTGTCTCAGTGTGTTGGCACAGCTCTGTTCTCTTTCTCCTCTCAGCCCCCTCACACCTCGATGACACTATGCACTGCTCTGTAGCACCACTCCACCAGGCACAAATGTTCAAATCCCACACGCAGACACTATTCACACCACAAACTAGCCCAGACGCACTCAGCCGACTATTTCGGAGACTGCCAGAGAGGCTGGTACGGGGAGTGTTTCCCCTAAGACTTTGGCTCCCCGTCAGCAGAGACAATGCCATTGTGTTGTCAGCTCCCGTTGCCCTCCAGCCCCTCCGCAGAGTGAGATATCAGCCTCGCAATTCATACCAGAGAGGAGGGCAGGGGGTGGGGGGAGAGGGGGTTGGTTATTCATCTCATTCCAGGGGCAAATGAGATGAGAAGGATCTGAACCACGTACACACCCACATACCCACACACTGCACGCTTGTCAAAAACTACAGAAGGTTCCCAGCAGTGTCGGAGACCACAGGCACCCCCCTACTGACACACAAACAGATACACACTTTTCTCTCCACACACTGATTCACGGAAACCGGGACGAAGCGAATAAGCGAGCTCTCTTGTTTGTTGTTTGTAACAGTTTGTCGAGCTGCTCATTTCAGTCACCGTCTCTTGTGTTGCTGTGGATGGAAAGGTCATTACAAAGTCATTGTATTCTCTCCTACTCTCTGCGCCACACCGGCTTTTACAAATGAGACTGGGTTTATGTCAGAGAAGTATCGGCCAATGCTGCATATTCTTACAGGCACTTGGCTGTACTGGGAAGTGAAATAATGGTGTCTGAATATATGAATATATATATGTACATCCTGCAAGGTCCACTTTACTGTATTCGGACGACAGATTTGATGATTTCATAAACTAAAACTAATGATTAACATTATGAAGTGTTGGGTGTAGTCTGGACAACGGAAGAAAAAGTATTTATGCTTTCAAAGGACCTTTTCTTCAGCATGGCTATTGCTAAACGCAGCGGTGTGATGCATGTGTTTACTGCTGCAACGCTGACATAATCTAACAGGATGAAACCACCTGCTTTGCCAGTGCTTTGCGATTTACTTCGCTCCCTGTAAATGCAGTACTTTACATCCACAAACGAATGCACCTAAACAAAAAAAAAACACGTGGGCCACGTAATCTTTGAATGCAGTTAAACACATCTACTTTATTTGGCACACAAATGGTCAATTAAGTAAGTACATAACAGTTACTAATCCCAGTAAAGCTTCATTACTTTGGCAATTCAGGGACTCGTGAGTTTGATGGAGAGTTTATAGCATTCAGTGACTTCACAGAGTCATGAAGCAGTGTCAGCTGTGAGGCCTCTACCAAACAAAGAAATGCACCTCCCGATAACTTCAACTCTAAGTTGTCATATTTAAATTTTGTGGCTTGCTAATGTTGGCCAACAATTTTTTCTAACAGTTTTTTTCAACTATATTATTTTTTTTGTCTCCCCTCTCCTTTTTTTATTTAACTCAACCATCAAATTAACTAATTGTCCACAGAATAATTTGCCACTGAATTAAGCATTTTAAGTTTCAGACCATATTAATAAAGTGTGGTTCAACCCGGCACATAAATAAATATTTAGCATGATTAGATGGAAAGCACTGGATGTCGGTCCTTATGCAGTTAGACACAAGCCCGATTCAGACCAAAGCTGACGTCCAAGCATTGGTCAAGAGACATAGACAGTGAATGAGAGTGACTTGGTCTCACTACAGACTTTGGCACGTTGGCTGTTGACACAGTTTGCCCCAATGTCCCCAGAACTCTCCACAAAAACATTAGCAAAATCATTTTTAGTAAATTTTTTCAAGTAACTTGTCCAACACTGCTTATTTATGGATTCAGTATACGAATTCAGTATCGCTTTCAGCCTTCAAAATCCCCACACCGCCAGTCTGAGTCACTGATTGAATTCACCTTCATTTGTTATCATGAGGACACCAGCTAAGCCGTAGTGCATATGCCCGGCACATATGCCTGGCACATGCTATAGCAAATCAAGCAGGTGGTGGAAGCTAATCAAACAGCGGCGCTTACCAGAGTCACACACTATTTAGCACTTTCTCTCACTCCCTCTCTCTTCCTGTGTCTCTCTCTCTCCCTGTTTGTGCTCCCTAGCAGACTGTCTCCTCCGACCTCCTTCTGTGCATCCATTTCCATTTCCATGGGGGATTGAGCGATGGGTACCGAGCACTTGTCTGGTGTTTGGTACCCATTGCTCCAAGCTGTTGTAAACCATGATATTCTCACTTCTTAGCATGTTTGTGTGTGAGTGTGCGGAGAAAACTATAATTAATGACAGAGTTAGTTGCAGCATGGCAGACTCCAGACTTTCTCCATAATACACCATCATGCAAGCTAATTTAAGCGTGATTATGCCCCCCCATCCATAAACAGAGACTGGGACATGAGTGACCAGATGCTTTGCGATATATTGTTCACATCTTGAGATTTGCTGGTGATAACCTGCTACTTTAAAACTTAAACCAAGTGGATTTTTTACGTAAACGCCATTCAAATTTTTAAATCCATTGATTTTTTTTTCTGTGCAGAAATGTCAGTCAGCTAAATTCCCCAATTTGCATCTCAATTTTATGGAGCTGTGAGTGTACACAAGCAAATAAAATGAGCGCAGAATAAAACTTTAACAAGAGAGAATAAATTAGCAATATAATGCTTGTTTGTAACGCTGCGATGGTTTCTCGACTTTACCTCTTCAAGATGTGAAAAACCTGTAAGGCAAGCTGTCGGAGCGACGCTCGGAGCTGCTGGCATGCTTTTATAATAAGGGATCAGCCGAGAATGGGGATCATGAATACAAAAGCATCAGTGGGATATGCATGGTGTGAATATGCATCAAACACATCTGCGCCTAGGCTCTCGCCAGCTCTGCACAGTGTGTAATGTACCATGTTAGAGCAGGGTTCTTCTTCTTGGCTTCACTGTCTCTTTGACTTTTATTCCCACGAGGTGCCACGCTTTAAGTGGGTCACTTCATATGAAAAGTTTTCTGGCCTCTAAAAGCCCTACCAAAATATTCTGTGGGGTCTGTCCTTAATCACTCGGAATGCATTAGAGGTTGAGAACAAATGAGGAATGACAGCCAGTAAACAAGCAATATGCGTCAGTAAAGCAATAAGCGCCCAACCGTCCACCCCCTATCCTGATCTTTCTGTCTGCCCGTCTATCTGGGGCCCATCTCGGAGTTTAGGGGTGGGTGCTAATGAGGTTGCGGGTGTTGAAACCAAAAGGAGAGCTGAGCTAAAAAATTGGCACTGCAGAGGGCTTGGGAGCAGATGAAGGAGATGCGACAGAAAAGAGAAATGGGGTTGCATGGCTGATATGCTGATGGTTATTTTTCATTCAGATTTGTCTAAAAACATAAATTCTGGGTTTTATCTTTCTGTTCTACTCAAACAACCAGCTTTTAAATGCATTGTATGACTGTAGCTGGAAGGCGAAGACGGTCTTTACTCTGGATCTCACAATTTCAACATTGTTGTGGTTGGGTCTTGAAGGAACAGGACTCATTCACACTCTTACAACACCGGCTGATTTAACAAACGCTGGACATTTAACAGAGCAGCAACACTGGCTCCAGGATTTACAGTTAAAGAGTGGAGTATACAGTAAGTCATTCAGGACGAACAGAGCCTGAAGACAGGCTACCAGCAAACTTACAGAGAACAGCAACAACAACTTGTCAACTTTCCCCAAACCCCGTTGGCTGGCCTGATTCCCAATGGTTAGCTCACAGAGCTGAAGCACGCACTGCGAATGACTGATTGTTGAATATCCTCTTGCTCTTTGGGAGATCTGCATCAAATGTGCCACAAGATACAATCATGGTGATGTGCTGGAAAACACCTTTTAATGTTAATTTCCCTGTGGTCGGGCATCAGGATTTTTTTCTTCGATAATGGATGGACTTCTGTGACTCCCCTTAGGCAAAGGACTGTCTGAACAAGAGGTAGTTAAGCTGGATAAATTAGACTCTGGTGAACCACAGTTTTGTGGACAATGTAAATACTTGAACACATGCACAAACATACACTCACATAGAGAGCCACAGAGAAGTAACACTAATTATATCTTCCATACAATGTCCACAAGTTTGTGGTACGAAACAGGACCAAAAGCCTCGAATCAGGAGAAACTGAGTACACCTAACTGATGAGTTAAACATCCAAAACAGTGAAAATGCTGAGTCTGTTTTGGATCATCAGCTTAGAGTGACTTTACTCAATCTCTCCTGATTGATGACAGACTATGGCGTCACTTGCTCATCTCCGAGCTAACTGACTGTTGTTTGTAAAACTTCCTCACTATAGAAGAAACAATGCAAGTATTCTACCGCAGGTTATCTGAATGCAACCCGGTAGACATACTTGAGCTCCACGATCCCTAGCAATATATAGAATGTGGTGTATGGTTCAACTCTTTGTTTTCTGTCAGTTTGTTTTTGTACTGTGTTTTTTCAAGGATTAAACTCCTGTCAAACAAAAAAAGAAAAAGAAAAAAAAAGTTGATTTGACCGATGGAAAGTGCTTCCAGATTTTAGACTCATGGCTGCCCTGTCCTCCCACACCCCCCAACTCACCTCCCTTCTTTACCACCACAGGATGTCAAATGTTTAAAGCTTGTGATCTTTTCAGTTACGTCGTACGGTATACATGCACTCATGTATTTGATGTTAAAAGATATTGCATTGTATCCAAGTGCTTTGCCAACACATTAGCTGGAAGAAGAAAGGAAGATTCATGATTACTTGTACAGCTTTTGCATCTGCAAAAAAATGAAAACACACAAAAAAATTAATAAATCATGCGTTGTTTCATGATAATTTGTAATAGGCAGCAATAGGCTGCCTTGGATTGCTATGTACTACTTGTGTATATATGTATGCTGTACCACTTGTCTGCTGTGAAATTTGTTGACTACTCAGCTTATATAAGGGCTTTTTATAGATATAAAAGCAGACTGGGCAATCTGACGTCATTCTCTGTAACTTAAGACAAATTTCTCTAGAGGTTTTTTTTTTTTTTTAGGGATGAAGGGTTATGAACAGAATTTTCATGCATACAAAATACTATATAAATAAAGTTTTGACTAACTGAAATGTCCATAGGCACTCATATGACGTTGGCCCATGTGTCCTGTTTGAATAAATCTTTCAAGAAATGTAACACTCATTTGTTAATTGCACATGTGTGTAGTGGTTATTTCTGTCCAAGAAATATCAAATATCTAACTCAGAAAATTAAAGGAATAGTTTGAAATTTTTGGACAAATACACTTTTTTACTTTAATGCCGAGAGTTAGCACAAAGAGGTAACTAAAGGTAACCAGTTATACCAACAAGCACTTTACAGCTCGCTAATTTGATGTTATTTTGTGGTTTTATGGAGGTTGTGTGCTTGAGTGCAGTAAATTCTTGGAGACTTGCCCTGGGGATTACCCATTATGAAGTGAGGTTACCAGACAAGTAGCTCATACTCCAGGAAGTCATTGTGCTCAATCAAGAAACAGTCCCAAACCTCCTGTAAAAAACATAATCTGTTGTTGACACTCTTTGTTTTTGTGTGTGTGTGTGGGTTAAACAGATACAGTATAATGTGTTCACTGCTGGGAGGCAGATTTTTCTACCTTATGACAAAGCTGTTTCCAATCTTTATCCTAATTTATGCTTAATATCGATTATTCACTAAGGAAACAAACTGAAAAAAAAAAAACAGTTAAAGTCCATGTAAAGGCAATTCTGGGATTTCTTTCAAATACATACAATATATTAAATATGTTGTTGTACCCTCAAAGTACCTTCATAGACCTAGATAGACTTAGATGCCATAGAAAGAAGAACTACAAGTAACTATTAACCACAGCATAATTCCAAGAATGAAAGTTTCCCCCACACTCATGACAGTGCTGGTAATTCCAAGCTGCAGCCCTAAAGAGCTTCTTCAAACTTTAATTTGACCCAGTTAGGGAGCTCCCAAGCTTGATGGCCCACACAATATGATTTGGGGTTTCCCAGGAAGTGAAAAAAATCATAAAAGATGGAAACGATGTACAGTAGCAACAGGTTGGAAAGTGTGGGATTGATTGTCATAATAGCATCATCTGACTACCCAGAGTCAGAATCAGTTTCCTCATCCTTTCACACTTCCTTTATTAATCGGGATCCTGGGACGATAACAGTCCTTTCTTTCTACCTCTCTTCTCTTTTCTCCCCTTGTGTCTTTGTCTGGCCTAAAGTCTGGATCTATCAAAGAGGCGTGTTGCCGCTTGATTTGTTCTGACATCAATTGTGATTTGACTGAATGTGTATCCTGTGAATTATAAGTGAGCTGGCAGTTTGTGTTTTAGAGCCCCCAAGTGTATGATGTCATCCGACAGCATGTAAACACCGCCTTGTTTCCTGCAGCCTGTCAAAAGACCAATCCCTTCATCACACATACACACACGACAGAAGTGAAGCTCAATCTTAAGTCAATATGAACACGTTATCATGTAGGTGAATCATAATCAAGACTGCCCACCTGATTTAATTGACACCATGTAGCTAATTGTTTCGTATTTAGCGCAGCAACATTTTTTGGATCAATACACTAATCTAGTTAAGAATGTCTGCACGGTCATTTATTGTCAACCTGCAGCTTGCATGAAACGAATTTAAAATTAGTTAATTGGTTTTGACACTGATAATATGATGATATGATGATTTATCCATTCAATAAACAGAGTAGAAGAGAGACACACAATTAGACCTCTAACATTATTGTTTGTCTCTATATTGTGTTCACATTAATGTTAAAATAGCTAATGCTGCTCTTTATGCACATGGCTGAAAGAAATAGAGCAAAATGAGCATATCCAATGTGCAAAAAGTAAGTAATGTGTAAAAAGATGTGACTAAAAGGAGCACAGATGTTCACACATGAACACACAACACAACCGCACAGGGACAAACAAGCAGTCGACAATGCTGCCAGGAGGTAAAACAGGATATATGTGACTGGAGGCACATCTAGGCTGCTTAATGAAAGACAGAATGGAAAGGCTCTTTGGATTTTTTTTTATTTTACAGCACTCGTACTTTTCATAATCACACTGCTTTCCCGCTGTTACTCCCAGAGGCTTGAAAGACAAATTCACAGCATTTCTGCATATTTTAGTTCAAAGTGCTCTTAAAATTACAAAAAGATGCAAGTAGTAATCCTCTAGTTTAGCCTCCACACAAGTATTTCAACCCGTCTTAATATTTTTTTTATTACAGCAAGAAACAATAATATACAAAAAGCAAAACTTGATACACAGTGGATATATAATGCATGCAAAGTTAGCAATAGAAACTGGAAACAGCTGTCCAAGGATGCAATGTGTGCGTGTGTGTGTGTGTGTGTGTGTGTGTGTGTGTGTGTGTGTGTGTGTGTGTGTGTGTGTGTGTGTGTGTGTGTGTGTGTGTGTGTGTGTGTCTCGACGGGGCAGTGGGCATCATCTCCAGCTGTCATAGATGTCACAGTTCATTTGTGTGTCTCAAGGGTTTGGACCAAATCCATCACAGAGAGCAAAAAGCCAAATGCCACAAACCATGTCCACAATAATTCTCTCTCTCTCTCTCTCTCTCTCTCTCTCTCTCTCTCTCTCTCTCTCTCTCTCTCTCTCTCTCTCTCTCTCTCTCTCTCTCTCGCCCCTCCTGGGGCTCAGTACCAGTATGTATAAATGTTCTTATTCAGGTCAGGGGATACTGGAATATTGCATTACCATTACTTATTCAGCCGCATGGCTAATACTAATGCAGGAACTCTGTATTCTAGTAGCAAAATAAAACCTTTCAGTGACCTTATGGTTCGTGAAATGAAGATTTCCAGCAATATAATTGTCATCTAGGAATTTATTCAACAAAACTGTAGGATTATGTATGCAATCAGGAGGCTTTTTCCCCAGTACGCACTTTGAGTAACAGTAGGGCAGGTGTTGCAAAAGTTTTCCATGTCAAGAGGGTGGCAAGAGTATATCTAAGAAGACAATGATGGAGATGTGATAAAATAAGTCATATAATATATTTACTTTATTTTAAAGCTGTTCTATTTATATAATTATATTCATTATATTAACAATACATCAGATGACTATGTGTTGTAGAAAATCTCACAAGTGACAAACTGCCCCAAAATGATCACCCAGCTCAACAGCGTGTTTTAGTGTCTTTCAGCTCGTTGTTTTTGCCTATACCTTCATCAGTTTCATTCTCATCAACCTGACATGCACCCAAAGCAGGACTGTTGGCCCCATTAAAAGTACAGAGCGATAACATTTCGAAAGTCTAGAAGTATCTCATGATTAAATCGATTCTATCTCCATCCAAGTTAGCAGAGGGCTACACTAGACTTGCTCTATAGGTCTAAATGCACAAGCATGTGTAAAAAATCCTCATGCTTAGAACAATGAATGGTGCCACACCAGCATTGCTGTATCCAATTCCCTTTATACATCCATAGTGTAGCATTTAGGCTGAACACAAATACAGAGAAGAGTGAATATTGTACTTACATTCATTAGTTTGCCAGAGACAATAATACTCATGTCTCATGACTTGTGTAATGTATGTGCTCATAGACTGCACAATGCACATGTGAATTTTAACCAAAGTAAAGGTGGAGTACTAAAAGTGCGGGCACAGAGACACGGTTACAGTAACAAACCCATTTTCTTCCACTGTTGACAAACAGATAGTAAAATGGAGAGAGGGAGGAAGAGTGAATCAAGACACATTCAGAGCCATACAATGTGTCCAGCCAAAAAATATTCCTCCCATTGCGTTTGTGGAGGCAGCACTGGCATTTTACCAGCCCACCTTTGTGCATCCTACCGATGAATGGACTTTAACCGGCACCTGACAGAACCAGATAAGACAGGAGCTGCCACACAAAGCCACTCAATGCAGTAATAATGACAGGACAGAGAACCAAATGAATGAAGAAAACCAAAAAAAACACCAAACAGCCAGAGGAGGGTGAGAGATGGAGGGAAAAGGGGAGGAAATATCCCCTCTGTGAAGAAATATTGTGAGGAAGAGAATGATCGCAAGAATGAGACTGAGCTAGATAATACCAGGAGAAAAAAAGGAAGGACAAAAGAAATCTGAGAGAAAAGGGAGATGACATTTCCAGCTGCACGGGGAGAAAGAAGGCGAGAGGCGTTTGTTTGCCGCAGAACTAACAGAATGTAACATAAGCTGTGGGAAGAGAAAGAGAGCTAGACTGGCAGAGGCAGCAAGAAGCAAAGGACAGCTTTAATTCTGGTGCTGCAGGAGAGAGACAGACAACCAAAGTGAGCGTGGAGGTTAATCCAGCTAATACGGCGGTTGACTGGGGAGTTCGCAGCTTGAAACGGGGCCATGGAGAGCAAAGGAAGTGCTGAGCCTGGTGGTTTGATGGGCTAAGTGACATGGAGGGCCAAAAGCATGCAGGTTTCACAGGATGCAGGTTTTCTAATAGTGGCCAATCCACTGAGCTGTTCCCTTACAAAGCCCCTTTCCTTCCTTTAACCTGTGTTATTTAGTCTGTTTATACGTTTCTAAATAGACTTGTATCAGTTATAGTTATTAATATTCAGTTCAGTTGAAAAAAATGTGTTAATCATCATAAACAAAGATGCTGAATTGGAAGGGATCGCTATTGAGGCATTAAGGTGAGTGTGTAAGATAGGACATTATAACCACAGGGGTAACAGATTGACAGAAGGAGAGTGTCAGTTCATGTGTGCATGGAAAGTAAAACTCTTTCACCGTATTCACTCTCTGCTCTTTTAGTCATACAATATGCATTCATTTACGTGTCATTTTCACTCTTTCACGTTGCTCTGCATCCCAAAGACATCGCTCTCTTTATTTCTTGCACTCTAATCTTCGATCGATAAATTCTCTCTCATGCAGGTACACAGTCCAGCCAGTCACACACACGTGAATCTGCAACTCTGCAGGCCTGGCTAGTGACAGCTCCATCAATATGGTCAGCTCTATGTCTGCAACCAGCTGTCAACACCCAGTCAGCAGTGGAACAGGAAGACAAAACAGGTTGAAGCGTGTGTGTGTTGGTGCGTGGGTGTGCACATAGGAATAGGATAATGTTTTAGATTATTTACGGTAGTAATTTTGACCTTTTAGTTGTTATTTAATTATTAAGAAATTATTAAGAGGTTTGGAGGGAAGGTGTCACTACAGGTTTTTTTTGTAAAAGGTTACAATCCAAAATGTTAAGAGATAACAGGTTTAATCTTTAACAATGTTTTAGAAAGGTATAACATATGTTTAATTTAAAATATGAATTTGAAAATACTGATATAATTGTAAAATAAATGTAGTGGATTAAAAAGTACAATATTTCCCTCTAAAATGTATATATGGAGTAGAAGTGGAAATACTCAGGCACCCTCTGTACCCTTCAATAATTTAGTATGTAACATAATAAATGTAATTTAAAAACATCTTATTTCCAGACACGCATATCTCACACCCCTCATTCCTTGTACTCGTACGCACCCAGTAAGTATTCCATCGGTATCCAACATGCATAATATATTTACACTGTAATGTGAGGATTGCAATCTAAAGTGTGACCCCATGCATACATTGCAAACTAATATATGCATTGGTGTTTTCATATTTGTGCTCTTGCATTCCTTAGTATGTATTATTTCAATCCCTGAGTTGGATAGACATAAAGGAATCAGTGGATGTAAGACTGCACACTGAATTTTGGCCATACAGACAAAAGCAGAGATATAGAAGTGTCATAAGATAAGCACAAAAATGAACATGTGACAGGAAGAAATATGGGTCAATACATTAACTCTCCCTGTGCTGTCCAACGACTCACACAGTTTGATGTAGAGAGCCAACAGCAACGCACGGCCCAATCAATTCAGTGTGAAGGGGGTGGGAAAGAAGGGAGAGAGGGTTAGAGTTGGTTTATTATCCCCGTCCAGTAACTGTAAGTGAGATGAACTGTGGAAGAATAAAGGTGGAAAAGGAAGAAAAAGGGCCAGGTGAAGGATGCAGAGTGAGACAGAGGATGCATCGTTCCACAGGCATCATGGTGCCATTAGATGGATGTCCTCCATCAATCTGCTCCATCCACTGCTTCATAAACTCAATTAAACTGCAGGCCTCCAGAGCAAGAAAGCTCTCTTTCTCTATCTATCTATCTAAAACTCTCCATGCCTCCCCCTCTACTCTGGCGGGAAATCTACCGGTTTGTGCCTCTAACTGTCCATTCTTTCCCTCTTCAACAGCACAACCTGCCTCTACTGACAGAGCCAGTATAAAGGAAATTAAAAATAAAACTACAGTCCATCATCTACTCATCACTATTAGGTGACCTCTTTTATCATGACTTAAAGCAGCACTTATATCATTCTCAAATGCTTAAAGTCTGTGCTCTCTGTCAAAACAAACCAAATGTCATTTAAGGCCATATTTTACAGATTATATCAAGGGACCTCCATGTTTATTACCGCAGTGACAAGTCAAATTCAACTTGCTTTCAGCGCCAGAACAACAGGGATATAAAAAAAGAAAAACAGAGACAAGCACTCCCGACTACTTCATAAAACCAAGACAAGCCCGATCAATACATCTGCTTTAAAGGGGAAATGATAGTAGATGGAGAGGAGGGTGGCAGACAGCACATAAAATCTGATGGATGGATAGAGCCAAGACCTACTGCACAAAATTAATTAAATTTAAGGAAATAAATGGTGATTGGACACATCCATAATTACTCTGGCTTGACTCTGGCTTACTCTGGATTGTATGTGTGTATGTGTGAGGTGTGTGTGTGTGTGTGTGTGTGTTTGCTACCTAGTGGGGACCCATGAAAACTGACCTTGAGCATGGGACCAGCTCAGAGTTTTTGTTAATTTGCTGGGTAAATCAAACTACTTCTATTATTTTGTACATTACTTGCTAGGTTTCATACTTGAAATATGACAAAGGACAGACACCCGTATGTTTTTATACATATTTATGGTAGTCTCTATACACACAACAGCACTGAAGCAAGAGTATGCTGTGAATAGTTTTCACGGGAAGTACTTTCTACCAAAGTATACCTATAAAAGCTCTTGATAGAGATGATGTAAGGGTATTAAACCAGAAGCAGAAGAGTCATGGGATGCTTCAAGCGCCTGCATGACCAACCCTGTTACTGGCGTTGGCCAGGAGGGTGAGCCAGCACCGGCCTGGTCGACCCAGAGGTGACCTTCACAACTGTCAACCCAGTTTTTTTTACTTAATTTTGTTTGTGTGCCTGTTACAATTAACAAGTATGCAAAATGTATTTTGAACCAACCAACAATTCTTACACAATCTTTAGGAAGAGCCGACCCCGTCCACTGGCTGGGAGTAGGAGCTGGTACCAGCCCGGTCACCCTGAGGTGAGATGACCCAGTCTGTAAAGGTTTTCAGTCATCTGGGTCATCTTTCCTCAAAAATGTTAAGTCTGGGGAAGACGTGAAGACGCTTCGCCTCTCAACCAAGAAGCTACTTCAGTTCTGTTCATCCACAGCTTCACACTCCCTTTATCATGGTGTATCTTGTGTCAGGTAAGTATGAGTTGGAAATGTCAGAGACAGGGAGGTAATTTCCCGACACGGCCCCCTGGCTACCGGTGCCCACAAGGCACATTTCCCTATTGCGTTAGAGGCCACACCCACTGAACTGATGCACAGCAACACTGCTGCTTTCAGTGCATGTGAACATAGTCACTGACCTACTACAATTTAGTTTCATACGGTGTTCATCAGGATTGTATGACAATAGCACATTGTATCGTCAACAACATTTTAATTATGAAATTATGATTATTATTAAATCTATCTCTACCACTAACACACTGGTCCAGGATGACACACTTGGGCTGGTTTGCACTAGCGAAGATGAATTTAATTGAAGATTAGTTTTTAATCAGAGTTCACCAAAAGTGGGTTTAAAATCAGTAAATCCAGATTAAAAATTAAGCAGAGCTCTATTAAAGCTCAATTATAAATGTAATCTCTGTTGGTGCATGCTTACCCAAAGGAAAATTACTAGCATTAAATAAATAAGAAAATAATTCACATGTGTCAGGATTTATTAAGTATTAGAGATATTGGCATATTATTAGTTATCCTACTCATGATGGCTCAGCAGAGACAATCTAATTTTTCCTCCTTTGAGAAAAACTTGTTGGATGAATTAACGGAGCAATAAGGCCAAACAGAGTCGAAGCACCTCCCTTCAACTCTGTTTGGCGATATTGCTCCATTAATTCAGGTTGTAATTAACTATTTGAAAATGAAGTACCTTACCTCCAGTAAACTAGGCAGTCATCAGGTAGCAGGTCTCTGACCTGACCTAAAATCAGCTACAATTAATCAGTCAGTGTCAGCTGGGAACGTTTCTTCCCATATGTTGACTTTTATTTCTCCATTAAAGCTTTGCTGACTGCGCTCCTGCAGCACCATCTTGCTTCACATTCCTAATGTACTGCTACCTGCTGTTGCCCTCTGTCCTGCTGGGAGTTCTGTGCATTAACAATATCAGTAATTGCTGAGAGAGGCCAGGACACACCTCATTCAGTTTTCAATCCTGCGTGGTGATTGGAGTGGCTGACCTGAGTGGCTGAGTTCCACTTGACCTCCATGACTGTTTTAGCTATGCTAGTGGTGTGGCTCCAGGAATGGACTGACATATCTATCAGATGGATTGAATCCTAATCTCTCTGGGGACCCCTTGACTTATCCCCGTGCACCATGAGCAGGGTGACATTTGTGTTTAATACTGAACATCTCAACAGCATATCAGCATGTTAGCATTGTCATTGTATGAGAATCTCACTGACTGCCTTGTCCCTCCACATGTTTTATCTGCTCTAACAGATCTCTCACTCGCCTATGATGAAGAGGCAGGAACTCACTATAAATATGTGCGAGTAATCTTTTAAACTCAGGAAAATTGTGACAAAGTCTCTGAGTGTTCTCATCACATCGTCTTTTGGTATGGGAACTTCTCAGTTCGACACAGGAACAACCTGACTCCGATGGTCAAACGGGCCAGTAAGATTACCGGAATTAAACGACTGTAACTCCAGATTCCATGATTCACTTATTATTCCAGCTGTTCCCATCTGGGAGGAGACTCAAGGTCCCATTAGGCAAGAAAATCGGTACGTGATGTATTTTATGCCCTCTGATGTAGCTGTTCTGAACAGAGACATAATAAAATGAGCACTGCTGCTTTTTATGTATTGTAGCTGCCCTTTACTGTCTGTCTGTGTCTGTTTTACACTGTGGAATCTCTATTTCATGTAATGTAATGGACAATAAAGTGTCTGTTCTTATCTTGTGCTTCAACGGCCTCACGGGTTATTGTGATAAATGTTCACACAAAAAACGAAAACTGGAAATGGAAACATTAGCTCCTATTGAGTCAGATTCAATTTTATGTTCACGTGCTAAAATGGCTTAAACAATTCAGAGTTATATATGTCGGCACACACAGAATAATATATCAAAAGGAAGAAATCCTGGTAAAATTGATGTGTATGTTAAATATTAATGTATATGCTCCTACTCGTTAGAGCAAAACAGGTTGTCTTTCTACATTCTCTTGAGTAAACACCCAAAGCTCTCATTTCAGTCTGAACCACAGAGCTAATACATATAACATGAATCATTAGTGAGCAATCACCCAGTGTTTATGAATGAATCCTGTCACTCTCACCACATCGCTGCTCCCTCTGTGTCGCTTTGAACTAATCTTCCTCTGCACCACTGCAGTCTCTCGCCATCGCAGGAGCTGCAATTTTTCCGCTCAATTACCGCCATTAATCTGCTTCATCTGAAGCTTTTATGTTCTCTCTCTCCACAATAACTAACTCCTACAATGATTCAGTCAAGCAGCTCTGTAATACTAAAGAGCGAAACGTTCGATAGAACAAATAATACACGGTATCAAAAAACTGAACAGGGTATATACAGCATGAGATTGTTTCAAGTCACAAATCCATAACATATCAAGTTCAGACCGACATTATTGGAAAAACACAGAGACCTGCACACCCACACACGTTTGGTTGAGCTAAGGTGGACTATTCTAAATAATACAATTCTAAATATTTAAGTTGTACTTGAGAATTCACTTGAAAATAAATTGGCTTTAAGACTAAAAAATGACAAACTCAACAAAGAATTACTCCGTGTCAGGTGGCCATAAACACAGCTCCAAATGTGTGCGAATGTAGCTCCATGTCTGCTAAAAGCATTTGTTGGCATCATATGAACTAAATAAAGCAATAGAATGTATACAGTATGTGTCACTGTTGAGTTTATAGTGTTTCATTGCCATCAAAGTGGCCAAAAGATTTTATTTTTAATGCTTTAACTTTTGTAAACATCTGATATAAAATGAAAGGGGTTCTTTGTAGACTCTTCAGCAATGATATTGGAAGAGTCGTATTTAAGGTAGAGAAACCAATGTGTCAATAAACAGCAGTTTCACTACGGCGTTGTTTGTTTCACTCTCATTCTTTTTCATCTGAAAGAACGTGCAGTCGCTTTTACTTCTGCTCGTTCCACTGAGTTATCGCTGGGCATGTCAAACATCATTGTGAGAAATGTCAGACATCTGTAACTCAAATAGAAACACTCGATAGCTTTGGCTGAATACTTAAGTGGCTTTAGACGTTTAAAATCAATGGCACATCAAAAAACACTGCACATCTCAAAAATACAAAATAAATAAATAAATGCAGTTTAACAGAATCTGATGGGGACGTTTTCCTGTAAGATTACAGAATATCAGTTAAAAGTTTGATTACTATAGGCACGCCTGCCCGTAATAAACCAACTTGCACATTTCTTCCACACATTTTCTATTCTTTTATTTAATGGCGTGTCACATTAGATTTACATTTAGATTTTACAAAGCACCATTGTTCTGATTCCCTATGCAGGTCCCACCCTTTAATCAGCCACACTTGGCAATACATCTGGCACCTGCGAGCGGCTGAATTAATTTATGACACTGAGCTTTGCAGTTGCTTGGCCTGCCTCTCGCTCAGTGCCACAATGCACAATTCGATCCCATTCACTTGAGTTTAAATCAATTCAGTCCGACTGTCTTTTGTGATTGCTGAATGAGGAACAATAATGCCAAGGCATTCAAGCACATAATCAACATTGTTTTAGAGACTAAATGAATCCCGTCCCCTCTCGCTGCCGAGGATTTGAGATTAAATATTGTAATCGTACACAATACACACTCCAATGTTCAAAACACAGTAGATAATATGGTAGAATTAATTTTAGATTATGGTTATTAGTGCTGTTGACTAAAACATGCAGATTTATAGTAATAGGAAGAGGAGTGGAGGTAATACATTAATGCTGTGAAATGCAGACACCAACTTGTCAGCTGGTAAGTCATTAAGTTATCAAAATAAACCTGACATAGACATAGTTCATGCATTAGAAGATTTTATCCTTAAGCCCTCGTCAGTCTCTCTCATTTGCATTGTATGTCTCTTACTCCACCTGTCCTGTCCGTATCAGTGCCCTGTCTGTGTGTGTGTGTGTGGGTGGGTGAGTATCTGTTTTGGGGTCAGGTTGAGAGGATCTGACTGCTGTGTTGAGCTGAGTTTGGCTCCAATTAAAACAACAGCCCTTGACAGCAGCAGACCACACAGTCAGAGACACAGCAGCTCAGTTCCCTGTACACTCCCAGCTATCCAATTCCCTCTGTGTTTTCTTCTTTCCCGCCCTCTGTCTCTCTGTGAATCTTGCATGATCTAGGTTTGGGGGGCTGGGGGTGAGGACAGAAGCAAATAGCAAAAGCCTGCAGCAAAGAAAAAGACTCGACTTGAGCAAATTTGAGTGCATGAAATATATCTAAGCCTAAATTTCAACACTGTTTGCTTCTGAAATGGACTTAATGGGGAAAAGATGGCTCAAGCTTCAGGAAGGTGTGACATACAGCAGCAGGAGAAAGCATAGCAAGTATAGCATGAACATATGCACAGTGTAATACCTGCTGTGTTTATTTATGGACGCATGTATCCCCCCAGGTTTCTGTTTCTTTGTGTGTTTCTAATCTAATTCTGTTTGTGTCCTCTTTCCTTTCATTCTCAGCTCTCAGTTTTGTTTTTGTTTTGCTGTGTGCCTTTGCTTGCTGTGCCGTCACTTAGTTGCTCAGGGCTTCTGGTTTCAGCTCATCAGTAAAGTCAACTATACAGTGCAGGGCTCTGCTCCCTGTGGCTCTCTGGCTCTTTGCTCACATCTGAGAAAATATCCAAAGTTTCTCTGGACCCTGCTGCTAATTCTATCCATCATGGTTAACTATTATACTGTCAATGACCGAACATAGAAAACAGTTATTTTATTTGTAACCAATGTTGTTGAATAATTGGATCTAAATGTTAGCAACCCAAATCACTTGTGTATGTGCTGTCTTGAAAACACCCCTTTTGTCCTCTGAACGAACGACTCGAATCACTTACTAAATGAGTGAGAGTGTCCCCTTACGCAGGCGTTCTTCGTAAGTCAGGGAATAATGTCTCCCAGAAGACTAGGCATGTGATTTTTTTTCTGTGTCAGAATGGCTGAGAGATCATCACTCATTCATGATTGCTGGAAGTCTTTCTGAGACTCTCTCAAAAGATATTCTTTAGATAAATGATCGTGTGGTTATATGTGCTGCGGAGCAAAATATTTTTGGCAACAGTTTAAACTCTCGCAGATTTTGCAATGCAGTCATACTTTTGGTAAAGAAAATGTTCTCAGTTTATATTAAAGGAATTCAGAACTCAAAAGAATGTAGATAATCCAAAGGGGACAGAAAAGTTGCTCAACATCACAACTCGTCTGTGTGCATCTTTTGCCTCCATCAGCTAGAACTTTCTGTTTCTTGATTATGCTCTTGTTTCTTGTCATCTGGGGATACTTCTTTATCACATATGCCAATATCTGAGGCATTTAACTTTTTTAAACTTGTTTCTTTTTCTTCATGCACTTGCCGTGGCTTTATTCTCTTTTGTCTCTTTAAAGGAGCAGTGTGTAGGATTTTTTGGCAGGAAGGAAGGAGGAAGGAAGGAAGGAAGGAAGGAAGGAAAAAACGACGGACGGAATGACGGAAGAAAGGAAGGAAGGAGGAAGGAAGGAAGGAAGGAAGGAAGGCAGAAGGAAGGATAGGAAGCAGATTAAGATAAGAAAGAAAGGAGGGAACATGGAAGGGAAGGAAAGAAGAAGGACGGAAGGGAACGGAAGGAAGAATGACGACGAGGAAGAAGGAAGAAGGAAGAAGGAAGGACAGGAAGGGCCGAAGAAGGAAGAAGCGAAGGAGGAAGAAGGAAGTGAAGGAAGGAAGGAACAGAACCCGGAGGACAGGAAGGAAGGAAGGAAGAGGAAGGAAGGAAGGAAGGAAGGAGGAACGGAAGGAATGAGGCAGGAAGGACAGGAGGGAAGGAGAAAAGGAAGTAAGGAAGGAGAAAAGGAAGGAAGGAAGGAAGGAAAAAACAACGACAGGAAATAAGTAAGGAATGAAAAGGTTTAAAGTCGACCCACCAGCACGAGTTCGGCAGAATGTGAGACCGACTCAGGCACTGCTGATGAACTTTGAGAGTGTCTCTAATTCTCCTTGATCAAGCGTCAATAAATAAAACAGCATAAGACATCAGAGGCTCCTGAACACTTTCTTCCTTCCTGACCTCACCATTGACCTTTGACTTCAGCAATTCCTCCACAACATGTATATTATATGCCATTTCTTCCATATTCTGTTAATAGAATAACTTTCAACAGAGTTGACTTTCAACAAAGGTTGAAATGTACAAAATGCCGGGGTCAAATACTGCACTTTTGATCTTAACTGCACATGCTGTAAGTTATTAGCAACCTATCCGCATCTCACCTTGACTTCAGGCTGAGGCAGGTTTACAGCAGTCCTTCTTTCAGTTCTCTGCTGACCTGGTGAAACCATGTCTGTCGGGTGAGTTGTTGTTGCGTGTCGCGCCCTCGTCTCTCAGATGGACGGACTCCAAAACGCTCCACTGGCCACCTGCCCATGCAAATCATTACCTTTCGTCCCAACTCAACCTTCCTGAATTTGTGTTCTTGTGTGTGTGTGTGTGTGTGTGTGTGTTTGAGACATCTATTCAGTAATAGCACTATAACCATTGTCTCAACTGAATGCTAGTGTCTTTATCACATTGTTTTGAAGAAAGAGAGGAGTATATGTGATGTTCAAGAAAGCCCAGAACACTGGCAATGTCTGCTGTAAGTAATTCAGTGTTTAGTGTATTCATTTCAGGGGATGTTTTTTCAAATTATATGTTTGTTATATTGGGGTGAGGCATAATCACACAGGTAATCATAGGTCCAAGAGTTCAAGCATTTTTTTTAGATCATCCTGTTAATTAATGCTGATCATGTTAATGGGTGATTCTAGGTGATTTTGCTAAAAAAAACTAAAATAAAAAGCATGCCAAATCCAAAAGGTAAAACTGAACAAAAGTGTGCAGTGACGACCAACTGGCTATAGCACAGCTATCAATCACAGATACCCCTTTGTGTCCCTTTGTGCCCTCAAACTGTGAGGCAATGGAAGACCTCTACTGTCGGAGGCCAAGGAGATAGCCTCCACAATCCAGTGAGAAAGATGCTGTTTAGACAGACAAATTACTGGTCACACTCTGATAGCGGTCAACGTAGGTAGCACATGCAAAGGACACAGGGAATGCAAACTTCCTTGACCAGCAAACAATTTGAGAAGGGAGGGTAGCTCTATGATATGGGGCACACATGAAGTGGCATTATTTAGGAAGATGATTAAGGAGAAAGACAGAACTCCAGGTTTATGTAAAGAAACACCTAAAGATGTTCCATCTCAATCATGTACTAAGCACCGTAACTGAACATTACTTGTGTTACGTTGTGAAGATACACGGCACTATGTACAAGGTTTGTTTTGGTGGTCAGGGAATCGTGGCTCAAAATGCATGAGAAAGGGTCAGAGGCCAAGAAGGACTCAAGGTACAACCACATAATCTGTGTGAATTATGCAAAGTTATGTAAATGACCTCCCTTGGAATTATGTTTATACGATTAAACAGGACCCCTGCCTTAGCCAAGTCATTACCTCAGCAGATGTTAAGGCATTTATAAAGGCAGCAGCAATGGCAAATTTACCTCTAGAACATCTGGAGATGGTGGTCCCCACCGGTGATGATGAAAACATTGGTCCCCATTACAAAGGGAAACCTGTATGTGTGTGTGGGTGTTCGTCAGAGTTTAAGTTTAACAGCTAAAGGTAACCTATCTTTAGCTGGACCTTTAAAGGGCAGATTTGGTGTAAAATGAATGGTTCAACATTTTGGAAAACAATCTTTTTTTAGAATTATTTAAGATTGATATCACCCTGATAACTGTATAGTAGTTATGAAGCTACATCCAGTTCTTATCATAGATACTGGAAACAAGCCAGCACCTCCAAAGTTCAGTAATTAACATGTTATATTTTTTTCATAAAATCCATACAAAAATCGAAGTGCAAAAACAACAGGTTGTGTGTTTTACTGTTGGCAGTTATTTCTTGGCCAGGAGCAGTAACTCCCTTAGGTCTATATTAGAGTAGTATTGATCTTCTCATCTCTCTGCAAGAGATCTCTATGTGAAACTCTATGTACCTAGACTGAAGATATTTGGGATAAGAACTTAGCATTAAAGTTTGTAAAAAGTTATTCAAAGTGAGATATTTAGGGACGCACCAATCTAAACTGCCGGGTGGGTATTGGTGCCAATACTGATTGAATGACACGATCGATCTACATTAAATATAGTTTCAATGTCCCGATACATTTCTGTGGTTCAGCTATCAGTTTCATTCATTCAGTCATGTTGGGGTGTTGATTCAGTTTTTACTGCCAAAGCAATCCTTGGCCTCGTGTTACATTACCAGTGAGTTCCACACATACAGATTTGAAATTTGGGAGAGTGCTGGTATCATATTTGTTCTCAGTATCGGCAGATATCCTGAGCTGGATTTTCCTATTAGGGTTTAGGGTTTATGTATTGAATGTACTCATTGGGTTGCACCATCATTAGAGTGTCCTCCAGCTCAGAGTTAAGTTGTATTTATCGATCAGTGAATCTCAAATTCAGCCGTGATGACACAGCATCAACCAGAGAGATCTTTTTAGAAATATATTTGATATAACAAAAGAAAGAATAAGATGCTATGTGTGTGAGTTTTCACTGTGTGTTACAAAGTTTCACTCATACCTGTAAAAGTTTGATTTACCCATAAAACTGGAGGTTTGTTTCTGTGATTGTTCAACAGTTTTGACAGTTTGGCAAAAATATTTATTGTTACTCCGGCAGCAGCTCAAATTCCTAGTCAAACTACCTCTTGCAGAGAAAAGAAGAGCTGTTAATAATGACTCAACAACAGCCAGGTATAAAAAGATAGTCAGTGTGAAATGTTTTTATGAGCTGCGTTTCAACTTTTTTTCCTGGTCATGATGACAAGGACACTCACTGTAATACTCAGCTATTATATGGAGCTGCAGTGAAAGAAAGATCTAAAATGTGATCCATTTCTCACAGCAGAGGTGCTGTCTCTCTGATTTCAATGCTTCGTTCTACTTTGTAATCTGTGACCTGATTTTGAATTAGAGCTATACTGCCACTACAAACATCTTTTCAAAGGTCACAAGCTGTATTTTGATAGCTGTTACCAAAATGGGCAGATCGGCAATTCTTCCACTAGGATACATAGTCCTTACAAAGTAAAAAGGTAAAGTTTGTGTGCTACTATGTGTGTGTGTGTATGTTTTCTCATGCTGGTGACTTTCGCCCAGCAAACTGTTGTAATTACAGGCAGCAGACTTGGCAGCTCTCTGAGTTGGAGCGTGCCAGTGTTTCTGTAGTTGATCTTGCAGGACAAAGGAGAATACAGGGTGCCATTGTCCACGCTCTTTCTATTTTCAGTGAGAATTTTTAATCATTCTGAAGGTTTTCTCTGAGGAGACATTTGTGGGATACAGAGAATTGCTTTCATGAGGATGGCCAGCTGGCTCAACCTCTTGTCTTTCTTTAAAATGCCCCAGAATTGCTCCATTCTCTCTCTGGTATCACCTTCTTGTTTGAGATCTGGTAGCTGCTTCTCTTAACCCTGCCTCATCAGAGGACATGTCCTCTATGGCTTTAAAACATTACACTGCAGCTTGAAGAGCTTTGCATGATATAATCAGGGGGAAAAATGCATATCTTCTTTTAGACATATGGGTGCATGTGTTTATATGCCGATATTCAGCTTTTGTGGCCTAATGTTTATGATTTCTCACTGTCACACTTGCCCTAGGTGACGAAAATAGTAGAAATACCATCCTTTTATCCATCCATCCATTATCTGTAACCACTCAACCTATCAGGGTCACAGTGAGGCTGGAGCCAATCCCAGCTGACTTTGGCTGAGAGGCAGGGTAAACCCTAGACAAGTCCCCAGCTCATCAGAAAGCACATAGAAACATGGTGGAAAACCCTCTAAATATAACACTGTAATATAACGGCCTATCAGCCTCAATACGACAGAGCAGCAAGCTTCACAAAGGAAGGATTAATATCAAGGCTGTTGCTTTAGATTGCATCAGATTACACAGGTGTGACCTGTACTTAGTGTTATTTTAGTAGCTTTCTTCTTGGTTACATCTTTTTCTCCTGGTCCTTGGTCGAACACTACTCACTGGTCCCCTGGTGCCGCACATTGTCTTTTAACAGGGGATTATTTGTACCTTCAGGGAGCCTCTGCTCCCAACAAATAAAGCATCACAGCTAGTGTGCACTTATTTGATGCATTGAAGTGGATGCTCCTCCAATGGTATAAATTTTGGCCACAGGATCAATGAACACGCCATGGTGTGTTATCTGTACTGAGGCAGATTTCCGCTAAGCTTCCTCTAAAAACAAACCTAGTAATTTGGTCTAAATTATAGTGTAATAAGGATACACTGTATGAAAATTCTGCATGCCTCTTCCCTGATGCACCCAGTTAGAGAATAGCATAACAGTGATTCAGGCTGCTGAATGCCTTAGGCTTCCTTTCCTTCACTTATTGTCTTCTCTAAAAAGAATAGTTTGACATTCTGGGATTTGAGCTTACTGGCTTTCTTGCTGACAGTTAGATGAGAATATTGACACCGCTCTCATGTCTGTACAGTAAATATGAAGCTATAGCCAGAAGCCAGACAACTGAGCTTTGCATGAAGGACTGGGAACAGGGGAGACCTGCTAGTGTGGAGGGATGAATAAAAACATTTCAAATCCAAGACAGAGAAGGGCTAGATTCAAAAACTTTAAGGTGGAAACACTAAAGGGGAAAAAAGTAACACTAAAACTTAGAGCAAGTACAGTCATATTCAGAATGTTAAAATAATAAATTCCCAAGGGGGGTTTGCATTGTGTGATTCAGTCTGGGGTGCAAGAGCTTGGGTGTAATGAGTGATCAGTCAGCATCATAATTGACTCTTAAAGGCAATTCCAAAATTTCTTTCAAACATGTTGGAAAATTGTTGTTTTTTTAAATTACTGAAATGGTTTAAGAATAAACATTTAACAGTATTCATGACCTCTCTTGGGAAAATTACCTTTTGCCATCTCTTTCTGAGTAAAACAGACGCGACAAAGTAAGTTATGGAAGACAAACAGAAGAAGGACATTTTCAGAATGTTTGTTTGGGTTTTTCCTGTGGGTATTAAAGCTAGCCCGGGAGAAGAGGGGTTACAATTCAGCCTGCAGATTTGAAGGATTTTGGATCAGGAGATGCAACTCAAACTCAGTTGTTTCTTTGAATAAAGTCTTAATTATTCAAGTCAAGACGAGTTGCGGCATCCACAGACCAACTTCGGCAGCCACGGAAAAGTCACGACAGGTGGCTCAATGATGCATTGAGGCCTCCTGAGCATAATGCTCATGCTCATTTACTCATTTACACAGACCTCAGGTTATATCATACCCTCCACACACACACACAATTGTGTATAAGTGAAGTCTCCACTATAGCAGCTGCATATTTATCTTCTCTGCGATGTGTTCTGAGCTGGTGCCCTCAAGTGGAAAATGTGAGTAATGCAAAATTAAGAAGCAGAACTGCTGCTACTGAGGAATTTAAAGCTTCAGGACTCGTTCTAATTTCAGTCAGCTATATCAGAGTGAATCAAAACAGCTTCTAATGTAACAACATGACTGAGACTGCATTGATATGATTTCTTTGCTTTCTTTTTGAAAATGTGCCTGTTTTGTAAGAGGGTTCGCCCAGATTATAGGAAGACATATCATGCAATCAATATAACATGCAACAGCCAATGTGTTCATTAACATTCAACCCTCAGCTCTCAGGTAATTAGTGTTACCCTCTCTCTCTTCCTGCTTATTTCTGTTCTCTTTCTTAACCTCCTTTTCTCCTCTCCATCGCTCACAACTCTCTCTCTCTCTCTGTCTGTTGTCTGACCCCCTCCCCCTCCCATCTCTGCCTTACAGGTCTGCAGGCATCAGATCAGGTCCCTTTAGACTCAGACGCCACAGCTCTGTGACTCACACTTCTTCCTAATGAGGGACAAAATGGGTTTGCAGTCCCGATTCAACCGTACCACTGGCTCTGGAGTGGATACGACTGTAGATCGATTTACTTGTGGAAGTGTGTGTGCGTGTGTGTGTGTGTGTGTGTGTGTGTGTGTGGGTAGATAGACAAGGGCAGTTTCCTGCACAGGGACTGCACGGATTGTTTGACCTACACAGGGTGTTTTTAAAATAGAACAGTGACTAATGGCTCTAACTCTAACCCTTTTGGTTAATCCTAACCTTTAACTGTGAAAACTTGTTAACTGTTAACGGTTATTGTTTGACATTTCGGGGAATAACCTCTTCGCTTTTTTTGATAAGAGTTAGATGAGAAGATCAACAGCACTGTCATGACTATCCGTTAGCTTCATTTATCTTTAACAACAACATGTTGTTATTGTTTTCTTGATGAGGAGAAGTGATATCCTGAAGTCTTGCTGGTTGTCACAGTTGACAGGACTTCATGAAATAGTCAGGCACCCATAACACCCCATTTTTTATAAACAGCGAAGATATAACATGTTAATTTTTGAGCTATAGAAGTGCTGGTAGGTGGATTTTGTTACCTTTGGATAGAGCCAGGTCGACTGCTGGCTGTACCTTCATATTGAACAGACAAGTGTGGAATCAATTTTCTCGTGTAATTGTTGGTAAGAAAGCAAAGAAGCGTATTTCCCGAAGTAATCTTGCCGATAATCAAACGTCGAGTTCACTTAAAGTTCAAAATTAAACATCACACAGGCACAGATAAATCAAGTCTACACATGAACACACACATATTGTCCAGATGGGACAGCCCAAGGGCATTCCAGGAACTGGCTGCGATTGGTGACTGATGCGGCAGAAGGTCTCGAGGACAGTTCACATGTCTCTACATATATATATATATATATATATTTATGCATCTATGTATTTATGCAAGGGCATGGCAGTTATCCTGGCCTTGGCTTGACATAGACAAGGAGCCCACAGCAGCTGTTGACCCAAGTGATTCCAAATGGTGACCTGGCCAGCTGGTCGGACCCGTCCCCTGTTGCTTGCTTGTGGAGGGAGCTGATAAGTTGGAGAGGGAAATAAAGGAAGGAGATAAAGGTGGTCTGAAGGAATAGATAGACGTACATTATCAAAGACAAAGCAAAGATGTCACACCCTTGTTATCTTGTTTTCCTCTGCAGGTTTATGTACACTGACAATGTTCTTTCATTTGCTGTAAACCATAATTCAGAAAGAAATCTGTTTCTGAAAATAGAATGGAGCAACTCATACATAACTGATTATCTGACCCAGGGGAGTGGTTGTTTATATGCGTTTATTTTTACATGAGTGCATTTTCTAAAGTTATCTTTAAAAAGTCAAGGGAGTACTTTGTAATAGCTGCAAAGTCTAAGCCCATTACAACTAGAAAACAAAATGGGTGATGGAAAATGATAGAGGTTAAGGAACAAGGTCAAGAGAGTCCGAGGAGGAGGAGGCGAGCAGAGAAATGAGAGGAGGTCTGGAAAGCGGAGGAGGTGCAGCCAAGCAAAAAAAAAACCCTCCCTGGGTAATTAGAAAGAACAAATCAGGAAGGAGGGATGAAAAAGGAAGGAAAGGAACAGGGGTGAAACAGGCGACGAGTGACTAGAAAAAGAGAGGACAGGCATGAGTGAGGAAAATGATGAAGAGATGACAAATGAGCTGCAGAGGATGAAGATGGAGGGAGATGGATTACGGAGAGAGGGAACGAGGAAGGGAGTCGAAGAAGGATATCTCCTTTTCATACATGCTGAAAGAGGCTGCTGCGACAAACTGAGAGTCATTTAAACTGACACCTACAGCAGAAATGAAACCATGTCTGAGCAAGCATGAGTGGACAAGAATAATCATCACACTTACTGATGTGGCATTTAGCCATTTAGCCACACTTCAGCGAGACAAAGCGTAATTAAATGTGGAGACGACTGTCGTGACAACACAAGAGAGTAAATGCTTATGCTATAGCATCAGCTCAGTTTCTTCTTCGTCCTCGGCTGCACAGAAAATCTGGTTCAGTATTAGATATTTTATTATGGTTTAGCTGCTTGAGATAGCTCGTCTGGTTTGTTGGTTTGACTAAGCATCAAAAGAGATTTGAGAGTCAAGCCTGTGCCATTTAGGAGCTTTTGCAGCACATAGTGTTTTTCAAGCGTGCAGATTTGTAAATGAGATTACGAGGATGTCTTCCTGCAGAACACCAGATGCAGGAAATGTGTGACAAATTGTAGATTTCCCCCCCAAAACTAAGAACTGACATTCTGTTATGCCGTGCAGTGCAAACATTAATTATTCCTTGCTCAAAGTGGTAGGATAACCTTCAAAAATGGTACACCATTCCCTTAATTATGCATATCAGTGCTAAATGAAACATTAAGCCGAGGGGATGTAGTTCTCCCGGCGAAAACCTTCAGGAGAGCTCACGCAAGAATGCAGCTTACCTGTTAAAAGCATCCCTCTTCTCTCTGTCCTGTCTCTCACCTTCCCTCGCACTACACACAACACACACACATATGAACACACACATTGAGGACACAGTTGTGTAGCATATCGAGAAGCAGAAACCTGGACCACTTGATGGAACTGAAGCTATTGTTACTTCTCCATTTATTTGCAGTATCACAATTCATTCAGTTTGTGTTTTTAACTCTGGACCAGTGGCTATTGTGGTGTTGCTCTGTGGATGGCGATGTCAGTCTATCGGCTGGTCAACCAGGCCATTTCAGCAACTGTTGGGTGGACAGCCATCTCAACATTTATGGTACCGGGACCACACAACATTTTTCACTTACATCCAAACTTCCCAGAAGATGACTCCTACTGACTTTGTTGATGCAATGACTTTTCATGACATTGATATTTGTCATTAGGCAAAATGTCCTGTATTTCAACAACTATTAGTTTTTGGAAGGATAAACTAGCTCAACAGTGCAGCACTAAGCTTCTTCGACATCGGTAGTAATCGTAAAACAAACTTTGCGTCAGAGCTAAATTTGAGCCTATAGGTAGAAAAACCAAGTCACCCCTATGTGTCATGGACGGATTTGTCAGCACAGCAGGGGTGGTCGGCGTGACTCTCTGGGTTTTGTCACAGAAGTACTGCCGTGCTAAGAACTCTGGCCAGCCTGACAGTACCCTTGTAGTCGGAGAGAAGGTTAACGTTTGTCAAACGTCACACGGACGCTCATAATTGTGCTACTAACTGAGCTGATTCAGCTCCTCAGCCGCAGGGAGCAAGGACAGGCTAGGTCTGTCTGCATTTATTATCCACTCTCTCTTAGGAGGGGTGCTGATCTAAAGGCCATGGACCAAGTCTGCTTCACATCTGTCTGCACGACAGTTCTGCTGCACAGTGAGATATCCGCCATCTGGAACTGTGATACCTTCCTTGACATCATGATTGATATCACAGTTTAGTTGACAAGATGACAGCACAGTGAGTTCAGACAGGAGCTGGTATACTTTTGTGATGAATGTTAAATGCCTGAACACTCATTAATCATGAATTTGTTTTTATTTTGCATCTTAATTTTCAGTGTGTTTCCTTTTCTCATTAACCTTTTGCATTTCCCAGAGAGGACCCAGTTTTGCTGAGCATTCACTTCCTTCCCAACCGAGACATTTATTGCAGATTAGTGGTCATATGGAGCAATTAGCAGGCTACGTGTCTTGCTCACTGGAGTTTCAATAGCAGTCTATGAAAGTCGGGATATAGAGGCAATATACTTGATTTAACATGTCATGGTTTGTCCTCAGTCTTGAAACTGCACCCTTCTGATCACAATCCATCTCTGTCCTGAAGATGAACCTCTAGCTAAAGACAGAGCAACGCTTCCTCCTTGTGGATGCTCAAAGAATTTCAGCAAGGCTCTTATTAAGCACAAGTGTAATTCTAGAACAGGTCAGATGCTCGTTTTAGGTTGTCTGGTCATAATATTAGCACTTTGAGACATCAGGGCAAAAAAAAAAAAGAAAATCTGAATATACCACCTAGAGTGGGGTGCTCACAAAAATAAGCTTAGCCTGCAGTGGGAGATTTATTGGATCTACACTCCCTTCACAGTTAAAATGAGGACTTTAATATTAAGCCTTTGTTGGAGGCATATCCTATTATTATAGGGTTATTATCGCCCTAGGATCTATATGTACAACTGGAATGAAATCACTTCTTGTGTCTGATTAACCTCCAGCACATAAATGTTTGCCATTTGTACTGTATCTTTTGTGACCTTTTGTGAAGGATCATGCATGTTAATTATACTTGTATGTATATATTTTTTGTCCTATTAAAAAGGACATTTTCACCCATATGAATATAATTACATGATTATGTTACTGGTCTTTTTTTCAATACAGTGTATTCCTCATTTCCTTCCCATGGGTATTTACCTGAGGAAGACCTGTAGTTGGTTGAAATGTTAATAGAATTAAAGGAAACTGTGATTCCAGTTTACTCAAACTTAAATTCCATAAGACTCCTTGCAGTTCAATGATCTTATTCATCAGGATCTCAACATTTCACACATTTCTGTCATTTTGAACTGTACACATATTATGGTCTATATGTGGAATCTGTGGGGAAAAAATCATGAATCATGGTTTTAGGTTTCAATTGAATTACCTGAAGGGATTTAAAAAGCAAACTTTTATTTGAAGCTTGTGCATCACATTCACATCCATTCTTCCTAGATATAAATTATGCATTCACCATAAGGTTTTCCATATTTTTTAGGGTGTTAACCTGTTGCAAATGGATCAATCATCCTTTAGTCCATTTCACAATAAGGCACGGCTTGTTTGTTTTTGTTTTTTAGCATTTAGGGCTAATCGACCCTAACTGATAAGGACGTCGTGAGATTTATGAAATGGTCAAAAATGACACCAGAGATTTTTGATATATGCAGTCAATGGCTTTATATGCAGGTAGAATTACAAAAAAAAAAAATACAATACAAACAATATGCATTAACATATCTACCATAGTTAGATAACTTAAATAGGGAATAATATCCATAACTATCTGTAGCAATTTCACATTACAGGTAGCAGCCAGCAACTACATAGACAGTATCAGAGCAACAAAGGGTGACTTGTGCAGTAATACATTTCAGTGGTCTGGTTAGCGCGTCAGTTGGTCGGTTAGCAGAAGGCAAAGTAACAGAACCCAGATTCACCTGAGCTTTCCAGCCTCTTAAAGGGGAATTGACCTAAAAGTAGCCAAATGTTTGTCATATAAATATCAGGTTAAACTTTTTGAAAAATAAAGTTTTGACATCCACATCCAATATATTCTTTTGTGCAGATGCACCAGAGAAATGATCACACCTCGAGTTCCGAGTGACGGCGACCCGCTTGGACTGTTTATTTATTGCAGGAGAATATAATGAAAGTTAATGCTGGTAGGTCACTCTGTGAGATTTCTTGTTTTTCTGTGCTTCCTTCCTTCATCTGTCACTCTGTTCAGGCTTGTGACGTTCATATACGTAACACTGTCTTAATCAGAAAACCCCTAAAACGTCTGATATACTTACTATCTTGAAATTAGACAGCTATGTGTTCTTTCTGGTGGCAAAGTGCAGTATATAATGCACTAAGATTATAGGCTTTGAGTATTAATGCATCCAGATGTTGTTTAATCTGGAATATATTTTCAACTGCTTACGTTTCCTACAGTTTCCTGCAGAATATAATCCATGGTGTGCATTGCATGGTCAATATTAGTGAGTTGAGGGTTCCTTACTACTTCTAACTCCTTTCACCTCATTGGTGTATTTTAGGATTTTCAATATTTCTGGACCTACATAAACTAACTACCAGATTTTCAATGCGGACTGCACAGGAAGTTACCATCTGTGCTATACGACAACCATGCCAACTCCCAACAGTGTGACTGTAGCCAAGCAGAGGGAAATGAAGGCACAGAGGTGTATTTTATCAAACACACTCTGGTGACTGTTAAAGGTCTCAAGCAGGTTGTTCTTAAGTTGACAATACAGCATATGGTCAATTATACATTAAATTAATAAAAAAAACTGTGGCTATGCAGTTATCTAGAATTACCGACATGGCAACTAACTAAATAACAAAATGTATCTATCTTTAGCTTCTTCCTGTGGAGCTGGTACACAGACCAAGAGGCATAATTTATGTCGTATAACAGGGCTGTGGAGCAGTTAACTTTTATATCAGCAGGTAGATTTAGTACCAAAAATCCTACAATTTGGTTTTTTTCTGTATATGAAAGTTTCGGGTGTCAAAAATCTTTTTTTTATAAAAGGACCAGGATTGTCTGGAAAATGATTTTATAGCACTTTGGAACTGTTTCTTGTGACGTACACTTTTGTAATCAACTCTGCCATTAACAAATGTCAAGGAGGGTTTACTTCATATACGTAGGAGTAACTGAATTTACAATGAGCTGAGCCCAGTCCTGCTATAGATAGATAGGGCTGTCACGGAATCATACAATTATCATGGCAAAAGAGCTCAAGATAAAGTTATTATCACAATATCTATAGAGAATTTTTAAAAATGTCATTGAACTTTTATTGTGTATATCGTCTCTTTTTTGGCAAATGAATTAAGACACTCAAAACACGAGTGCAAGAAGGTGGAGAGAGAGTCTGTAAGCATAACTGTACAAAAGCGTACATCTGACTAAGCAAGAAATTATTAAAGAGACACTAGATTATTATCACATGTGTATTATTAACATAACAATATTTCATTTTTATCGTGACACCCCTAGCTATAGAAACTCGCATCAATCACCTGCTGTATGTCACATCACACGTGATGTGATAAATGGAATGATAATGTAAGGTTCAGTTAAGGTTGTAATGTTCAACACAAAGTTATAGGCATAAAAGGGTTACTGATAGCAAAATAACTACAGGCAACAGAATCATAATAATAAAAAAGTAAAACAAATCGTAAAAGTGCAAAAAAAATGTAAATATGATTGACATTAAAAGACTGTTCAGGATTCAATCATCTCATTTTCCATGAACCAGCATCCATTGAATTGAATATATTAAACATATCTATGCAAAAGGTGTACACTCAGATTAAATTCATTGTAGTCAGCAGCAGATGACTCTTACTGCAGAAACCATGTGTGAAATCTGATATGGTTAAAAAAATAATAATAACTAACTAAAGGGAATTAAAATCTTAAACCAATTTATAATCTCAAAATGGAAATGAGAAACTACAAGGTCCAACTTAAATCAAAGTAAAGGAGCATTTTGTACCTGAGTACAAAAGTTAGAGTACTGAATAAGCTGGATGCACTGACGTGCAAGAGGTATTTTAATGTTGTATATGGTTTAATTACAGCTATTAGATAAATGTAGTGGAGTAACAAGTGCAATAAATCTATGCTGTGGAGTAAATGTACAAATTAAGTTAAGATAAATTAAGTTGCCGTGCCCCAAATCTAAATATAATTTGAATAAAGTTTATCTGGATATCTGATGTATTTCTAAGAGGGAAACATTCATCAAAGTCAGCTTATAGTGCAGGAAACAGAGTTTTGATATCTGGCTTTGCTGGTAGACCCATCTGCTTTTTGTACTTTGAAATTGATCCCCTCAAACCAACTACATTTTAAAATCATATCATAATTATAAATATATTTAAATCATGTTATTTAAGGAATTAACTGGTCAGCAATCAGTTATAGCTTACAAAAACCATCAGCTTCAGTGCTAGTGTATAACTTATTTACAGAAAGCAAGACAGAACGACGATTAATTTGAAACTTTTCACTGACTGACTACAATGGAAGTGACCTTGCGAACACCCTGACTGACTCTGCTGCTCTCTCTCTCAGGTTAGACGTTTCTTCCCCCGTTGATGACGTTTCCTCCTGGAGGAGCGATGTGGATTGAGTCCAGGATGGGCCGTAGTATCTGGCCAAATGGTCTGGAGATGGAAGGATGAGATTTGAATTGATATTTCAAACTGAGTCATTAAATGATGATTGCACACGGTGCCTAAAGGTACATTTAAACCTTATACATATGTCACTGCATAACCACAAATCTCTTTTTGTTTTGCATCCACTTAAAGGAACAGTGTGTAAGATTTTGGAGAATCTATTGGCAGAAATGGAATATATTAATCATAAATGTGTTTAATCACCTGAAAACAAGAACTGCTTTGTTTCTATTACCTTTAAATGAGCCTATTTATCGACACTGTGGGTCCTCATCCACTGGAGTGCGCCATGTTTGACCATATAAGGGGAGGGATTATAAGGGGAGGGTGAGGTAAGAGGTATTCAGTAGGTTGCACTCTGCAATCCCATCACTAGATTCCACAAAATCCTAGACACCGGACCTTGAAGCGATGTATTTTGTTTTGGTTTCTACAGTGAATTAATTAATTAATTAATTTAGTTATAATTGTATAACTGTTTATTCAAGACTTTCACTATATTTACGTTAACGTCGACACAGCATTATCCACTCTGTACGCTCTAAGACTTTAAGACTGTTACCAAGCACTGGATAATCTTTATACAAAATGATCAACAGTGGAAGAAACTTTTTGGACACATATCCCAGCAACAACAGTATTATGAGGCTATTACAGCAACAACTCGTGCTGAATTTGTGAGTTTGTTGTAAAAACGTGTCTCTCTTATGACCGGCCATGTGACGGCTCTAAAGGGATCAGTGTGAGTTTTCACAACAGTTCAACACTGTGCAACAAATCCCACCAGTGCCTGTAAAGACTCTCTCACAGTTACACTGCATTAACTTTTTTGCTCACTTGCCAAGTTTGAATTTTGTTAGAATGATCCATATGTTTCATGAATCTCATGAAGTTCATAAATCTCTGCTGCTGGTAGAGAACCATAATGACAATATCAGCTGAGACTTTTAAGTGTAAAGCCAGATTTGGTTACATTTTATTAGGACACAGATGGGGTCGCATGGCGTTTTGAATTTTTAAAACAGGCTTAGACTTTTACACTCACGTGGAGAGGACTTCAGACGGAAGGTCGGTGATGTAGGAGGGGATGGACCTGCCCGTCAGGAACTGAGCCACCTCGTTGGTGAAGGTGTTGCAGTTGTGCTCAAACAGACGATACCTGTCACCTCTGAGCCAGGAAAGAACAGAAGAGAGTTCACGCATCAGATAACAGATTTCACGCATCGTGATTAGTCAGAATCAAGTATGAAAGAAGAGATGCATAAGAGCTACTCGACCTGTATGTGCTTTCACCCAAGGAGGAGAGGTAATCCATGAAGATCTCTTCAGACACTTCAGTCTCGCCCAGCTCCACCACAGTGTCTGGAGGGCCCAGCATTGTCCCACCCTGACAAACACACGGCAAAACGCGAACATCATATGAGGGCTATTGAAGAAAAGTAATTCTCAAAAAGGTAGATTTGTATCATTTTAATCTCAACACACGCTTTGATCATGCACTGCTGGAGCATCAAACAGCAGGTTTTATCAGTCCCTCTGAATTACAGAGCGATGGCGACTTTCTAAGGCTGCCGTTTTGCACAATCATGTAAAAATGAATCTAACAGTTACCATAAACAGTGATTTGTAAAGGCTAAATATTTAATACATTTTTAGATTTATCCTACTTTTCTTGAAAAGAAAAAATAAAGCTAAGAGTGCATTTATCCACTAACATCCTGGTATATCTTGTTCCTCTGTGCCATAGAGCTCCATTGTTGTCTAAAAGCTATTAAAACAAAACAATGGGCCGCATTGTTCCGCTGTGAAGCAAGTTCATTTATTTCAATGAACATGGGTGCTGTAGTTTATTTTAAGGTCATAGTCGGCTGCTAGAAATACTCACCAACACAGCTGGTTAGGAAATCACTTAACTGTTTTGAAATGAAAATACTGTATTTGTTACACAGAGGGGAAGAAAAGTGTTGAGAAACAAGAAAAAAAAAGAATAATGCCAGCCTTATTCTTAAAAAAGTATTCTGGGAAATCCAAAGTGAAGAAGAGGTAATTTAATTTAAAACATCATCACAAAATATCACCCGAGGGCATGTGAATCACTTTCTGTGATGTGGTAATTGGCAACATCTCACTCGATATTAAAGCCTTACACACAGGCCTCAATAAGACTTTTGCTTAAGCATATGTGTTGAATTGAATAATTGAATAATATGAATTTTTAGAAACTTAGTTTAAGACTTTCTGCGCACTGACAGCTGGAACACATAACCACAGTGAGAGGATGTGTTATGCCTCTCTGTTGTAACTCTTGGTTCACTTTGCATTTGCATTTCCTTCATGAACTTGTTCACTGAGACTTGGGAAACAGCTCGGAGCCAGTCCGTTTGTTCCAGACGTACCGGCGAACAGCTGGAGATCCCCTCCCCTCCGAAGAAGAACTCATCACCGTATGCCACTATAGCTGTGTGCCTGGAAGAGAAACCCAACATGATCACAGGGGTACACTCAGTGCCAAAAAACAAGCCACAAACAAGTCAGCGAAGCAAAAAGACTCAATTATCACAACAATAGTACAACAGTTGAATAAATACACTATCAGCTCGCCTCATCTAATTGTGGTACATAATTACACACACAGCTCGTGGCTTTTTTTTTAAGCTTTTAAAAGAGAGTTTCAGTTCCTGTGTTATCTGATCTGGGACCAGAAAAATGGGTCAGTGGCCTACACCTGCTGGATCCACACATTACATGCACTGTTTTCATGACTCAGGAGGTCTGACTTTTTAGATCTCAGGCAAACCAGCTGTCAAAATGGAAGAAAGAAAGAAGATTCGTACCAGATGCCATCCAGTTGCTTTCCTGCAACAAAAAAAAAAGGACAAGAGCAGTGAGAAGAAGGGGGTGGCGGATGTCACCCCCCGTTAACGACCTTTGAACCATTTCTTAAGATGTGGGGGGATAAAATAGTCACGATTTACAATTTATATGCATTAAGAAATAAGTGTATGTCTTGATAAGAAATTAATTTAAAGATCAGCACAGTAACACAATACCTGCATAAAAGCGTCTCTTCAATGTAAGCCAGAGGAGGCATCTCCACCCGGTATTTGTTATTATCACTTATTTGTCTCCGAGGCCAAGCTGCATCGGATTTTCTGTGTACTTACCTAACATGATCGGACTGAGGCTGCGGGCCATCCCTCTCGATAGATCATAAATATATAGCTGTACATTGTATCGCGTAGTGTTCTTATCCATAATGAAACGCTCCTAAAAAAGCCTTTTATTTTCTCGTTGGCTGGACAAGCAGTAATGGCACAGCTGACTGGGAGGTTCTACCGATGATGTCATCACGTCTAAAAATACGTGGAACACTTCCGTGACCCGACGCTTTCAAAATAAAATAATTTCCGTGAAACGCTCATGCGAAACACAGCCAGCTTTCTTCAGAGATTGCTTTATTTTGAAAGAATTGTGTACGTTTTCCGGTATTACTCAGTATCTCTTAATGACTTGACACAATTTAATTAGAGCAGTTGACAGTGATTTTTTTTATTGTTTGTTTAATTAAAAAATGGAATTTTACAAAAACAGCTATCACAGATACACATATTTCAGTCCTGTCGAGGAAGAAGACAGATTTTTTAAATTTTAAACAGAGTCCACCATGACAGTTTTGGTAATATTTGTAATATGTGACAGTTTAATAAATCCTCATTAGATTAGATTAGATTAGATATACTTTATTCATCTTCACCACGGGGAAATTTACTTGTTACAGCAGCAGAGGAAATAATTGTAGCTATACACTACAGAATTAGAAAAAAGTACAAAAGCCAAAAAAAATAAAAATAAACTGACAGAAATATCTATAACCTACACAATAAACAGGAAAAACTATCAACCTTCAGTACAGTGTGAGAAATATTGCAAAGAAAGTGACCATGATACAAATAATATTATTATTGCAAGAGTACTGACCATAATATAAATAATATTACACAAGTAAGTAAGTAATATAAGTAATATAAATAATAAAGAAAATAAAAATTTGATTATTATTATGAAGAGTGGGTCTCTCACACGTCTATTGTATAATCCCTGGTGAACACTAGAGGGCGATGACGGATTATTATCTGTGGTTCACATTCCCGGACTGAAGGTGGCGCTAATGAGGGTGAAGCGGCTGGTACAGTGTTGGAAAGAAGAGCCACAGCCCTGCTGCTGCTGCTGCTGCGGGACCAAAATAGACAGCTGAGCGCTGAGCAGCTGACATAAACCAGAAATGGCTGCCACCGGAGTCCTTCCCTTCATAAGGGGGGTAGATCTGAGTGGAAACGACTTTAAAGTAAGAGTTTCACGCAGTATTTGTTCTTTTATTTTATGAGAAACTTAACGTTTAGCCAGCTAGCGAGCTAAAGCTAATCCAAGTTACTGAGCAACGGAATGCTAGCTTAGCCTGCTAGCATTGGGCGTTAGCCAGTTGTCAGATGTTTGACATGGACAAAGTGGCAGCGTGGCTTCGACCACAAGCCTCCCTGTCCTTACTGTTAACACATTTCTGTTTAGAGGAACTGCTTCGTAAAGAGTGCTTATGTACTTTGTCGGCTGTTATGCTATTTCTGGGGTAGTTTGAGATTACGTAGCTCTTATTTCAAACGTCACAGCAGCTAGCTGAGTTAGCTTCAGGGTTATGTTTGTCAGAGTTTAAGAAAGATAATAGAAAGATAATGCCACGGACGGAAGTACACACGTTAGGTGACGCTGTGAGCTTTGTTGACATGTCTGCAGCCACCCATTGTTTGGACACACTCTGTGAGCTGAGTTTTAGTTCAGGAGGCAGCAGTGACAGCTGGGATCATCTGCCATGACAGAACTATTTGTGTACTGATCCCTGGGTGCCATGTCTGTGTGGAAGCAGTGCAGCTGGGCTGGGAATAACTTGTTTATGTAGAAGTTGGTGAATGGCTGATGATTCAAGTCTGATTTTAGCCAGTGTGGCTGTGATGACATCATTTCCTCTGCCCCATTGTGTGTTGTACTTTTCAGGGTTTCCTGTTGAAAGATAATGTAGTCTGAGCCTCAGAGCTGGCCAGATGTCTGCTGCGTTTACTCATGTAGCTAATCTGTAATTGACTGAAGTGGTCTAATTGTTCTGTCACACCCACCACCCACTCATTTTTCAGACACACCAATACAGTGCTTGGTAATGTTTAATAGAAAAGATTTATAGTTCAAAGTATCTTTTCACTTTATTTGGTGGCTTCTTATTAAATGGTTTCTGATTCTAGCATATAAACAAAAGTTATGTTTTACAGGCAGTACCAGCTGGGTTTTATTCGCAACTTCCACCTTTGACCTGTGACTGACTCCATCACAACTTAACATCACTGTCCTGAAAAAAAGCATTGGTTAAAAAAAGCGTTTTCCTGATGTCGGGTCTCATGCTCTCTCCTCTTTGCTGTCTTCACAGGGTGGATACTTCCCAGAGCATGTCAAGTGTATGAGCAGTCTGCGATGGCTGAAACTCAACAGGACAGGACTGTGTTACCTCCCGGAGGAGCTGGCCTCTCTGCAGAAGCTGGTGAGACTTTCAGAGTGATTTCCTAGTTAGTTATTAGAATAACTAGTGCTGCTGCTTATTTGAGATCATCATTTTGTTAATAGGTCTTATTAGTCAACTTAACAAGGCTGTAAGAAAGCTTCTGTTTTTCCAATATGCAATAGGCCTATCTCAGTTTTTCATTCCCAGGAAGAACCCGAAATACAATTATTTTTAAAGTTTAGATTACTATTAATTTATAAACTACAAAAGAAATCTCACAAAGTGAAGACACGGTAAAGACCGAAACACGAGTTATATTCACAGATGATACACTCATCAGCCTCACCAACGGCACACCAACCTAATTTGGTCGGCCATCTATGACTGCAGTGTTTGTAGCATTGTTTTTAATCCCTGACTCAAAGCATACCACTTTTAAAAGTCGATCTGTGGGTAACAGAGGACATCACATCACCTGATTGAGGACATACAGCCCTGACTAAATCCTTTGGTATCTCTGATAGGATTATCTAATCTAAACTTGCAAAGCTTCAGTCAGCAGGCTGCATTGAAAAAAACGATCAATGCTCACACGTTTGAACTAACCAGGTGTAGGCGAATAAGATTAGACTGTTGTTATCGTGGCTATGAGCCACAATGTCTGTGGTCTGTTTAACAGAAATCCACTTTGATTTTTATCCTGTTTGCAGTTAGATTATTCTGTTTATAGACAATTTGGCATTAGCGCATGTGGGAGGGACTGTGAGTGATTTGTCAGATTTTAGATGACTGTTTTGTTTGTGCATTGTGTCTGTAGACAAAACCTCTTATTCTCTCTCTTTAGGAGCATCTTTCAGTGAGTCACAACAGCCTGACCACCTTACATGGAGAACTGTCCAGCTTGCCGAACCTGCGGGTAACTGACACCCACACGTGCCGATTTCTCAAAAGCAACGATACTGCTATCATTATTTGCTTTGGCACATTTATTATGGCATGACCGGTATGATCTGACTCAAGTTCCTTATAGCGATGTTTGTGCTATGTTTGCAGGCGGTGGTAGCCAGAGCCAACAACCTGAAAAACTCTGGAGTCCCAGACGATATCTTTCAGCTAGATGACCTCTCTGTGCTGGTATGAAATAATCTCACACACACACTTTCTCTGCTTATCACACCGTAAAGACCTTCTATTACAGCATTACAGCACCCACACTGAACAACATGCTTCCTTTATTACTGCATTAATCTCACGCCTGTCACTATCCCACTATTCCAATTGTTATGACATAAAAATAACTCTAGCTTGCAGTCAGTGTTAACCACATGTTTCTCCTTCTTTTTTAAGGATCTGAGCTACAATCAGCTGACAGAGATCCCCAGGGACCTGGAGAACAGCAGGAACATGCTGGTGCTAAATCTGAGCCACAACAGCATCGACTCCATCCCCAACCAGCTGTTCATCAACCTGACGGACCTGCTGTATCTGGACCTGAGTGACAACAAGTTGGACAGCCTGCCCCCGCAGATGAGACGCCTGGTTCACCTGCAGACGCTCATCCTGAACAACAACCCGCTGATGCACGCCCAGTTGCGGTAAGAAGACGTGTTGTGAATTATTTCACGCCTCGACCCAAACATTCAGAAATTCAGAAAGTCTCATGTTGGGCTTAAACTGAAATTGCATTTATTTATTGTAATGTTGCTCGTCATTTCTGTGTGTGTGAGCAGCCAGCTGCCAGCCATGGTGGCATTACAGACTCTCCACCTGAGGAACACCCAGAGGACCCAGAGCAACATGCCAACCAGCCTGGAGGGGCTGACACATTTAGCAGGTAACACACACGCCACTCTCCTTTCTCTTCCAGACCGCTCACTCAGGGACCTGACACATTTTCCTCCTTACTTTTACCTCTTGGCCTGTGCTCCATTTTTTTTTTTTTCATGAATGTGCCACTGTGCATATCCTCAATCTCTCCGTCTGGGGAAACATGCTTTTTACAAACACATGTTCTCTCTGTCCCTCCCTCTCTGTCCCCCAGACATTGACCTGTCATGCAACGACCTGACCCGGGTGCCAGAGTGCCTCTATTCACTGGGCAGTTTGAAGAGACTCAACCTGAGCAGCAATCAGATCTCAGAACTGTCTCTCTGCATTGACCAGTGGACTCAGATGGAGACACTTAACCTGAGCCGCAACCAGCTCACCTCACTGCCTGTAAGGACGATATGTGATTCTACAACTGGTGTTTGGAAAGTCGTGTTGTTTGAGTTGAAAGTCTTAAAACATGAGCTGATAAAACATTTTATTACAGAAATGTGAGAAATATTCAAATATGAGGTTATTTTGTTGCATAATTATAAGTTTCAAACATGTCTCCTTTCAGTCTGCAATCTGTAAGCTGTCCAAACTAAAGAAGCTGTATGTAAACTCTAACAAACTGGACTTCGACGGGGTTCCACCGGGAGTTGGCAAACTGTCCAGTCTCACTGAGTTCATGGCTGCTAACAACAACCTGGAACTTATCCCAGAGGGACTCTGCAGGTAACACAAACACACGGATTTAAGGTGCTGTGCAGCAATGATAAAAAAACTAAAAGACTGCAGAGAACTATAAAGAAAAGATCCGAACTGAATTAATATGTTTGTGTTGTAAGGAGGATAGAGGCAAGCTTTTATTTAATCAGCTAACCTGGGCTGGTGTGTTTTTGCTAAATTTAAAATCTGTTAAAGAAACCACAGCTGTCCTGTGCTGATTAAACAAGTGAATAACCCAGAGTTGTTGTTGTGAATTAGACTTATTAATTGTAAATTGTAGAGAAACATTTAAATAATGCATTGCACTTTGAGTGAACCCATTTAATTTATTATATTGTAGATTTAGTCAACTAAAACAATTCAGAGGAGATGTTACTAAAACTTTGGTGCGATTAATGAACCACCAGTTGAAATCACAATGTTTTCCTGAAATGCTCGGGACATTTTAGTCAGTCACATTTAACAGCTGTGTAGAAATGTATTGTTTGTTTTGTTTTTTGTCACCATACAACATCATGATATCATGTCAACATGTGGTCGTGTGTTGTCGTCTAGGTGTGGCAAGCTGAGGAAGCTGGTGCTGAATAAAAACCGGCTGGTAACGCTGCCTGAGGCCATCCACTTCTTGACTGATTTAGAGGTAAAATACTGAGATAATACTGGACTACAGCAGCGTTTATACTGGCTCCCTCAACTCAAACTTTTTCAAATCAAACATATCCCATTAACGTATCTTTCTATAGATTCTGGATGTGCGTGAGAACCCCAACCTGGTGATGCCTCCCAAACCAGTCGACAGAGGAGCAGAGTGGTACAACATTGACTTCTCCCTGCAGAACCAGCTCCGGCTGGCCGGGGCCTCAGCTGCTACTGTAGCTGCAGCTTGCGGAGGTGTGTGTGTGTAACTATATGTAATGTTTTTGTACATAAGTATATTGGAATATTAAGTATTAGAGCTTTCAACCTGAATCTGTATGTATGTGTGTCCAGGAGCCAGCCCGCGAGATCACCTGGCGAGGAAGATGAGACTAAGGAGGAGGAAGGATTGTTCTCAGGACGATCAGGCGAAACAGGTGTTGAAGGGCATGAGTGATGTCGCACAGGAGAAGAAGAACATGGAGGTAAAGGAAAAAGATAAGAAAGAAAGAAGAATAATAAACACAACAGGGTTGATTTTTGGTTATTTACAAAGAAATCTGCTAATTTTGCAGGAGAACGGAGATTTGAAATATGCTGATTTAAAGATCCGGCGCTGGGACAAGAGTCTAGAGAAACCACAGCTGGACTACTCTGAGTTCTTTATGGAGGACGTGGGGCAGGTAATCTATCTGTGTGTGTGCGTGATCTCTTTTCTCAGCTACAACCAACCTGGCTGCTTCTGTAGACATGCGACCTCACTCCCAGGCAACTTTATGCAAGTGTCGATATCTTTTCCATCTCTCCTTCCTAAAGGTTCCAGGTATAACGGTGTGGCAGATCGAGAATTTTGTCCCCATGCAAGTGGACGAAGCTTTCCATGGCAAGTTCTATGAGGCTGACTGCTACATCATCCTCAAGGTAACGCATCAGATCTGCCATTATTCAAACAGAGCACGTCGTTAGTTTTTATTACAACAAATACATTATTTTTGGTTGCAGCAAGAACATCTGTAAGTTTCAAGCACTGTATGATCCCCCCTTTCCCTGCATTCCTTCATGCATTCTTCGTTTTGTAATCGCAGACCTTCCTGGACGACAACGGTGCATTGAACTGGCATATCTTCTACTGGATCGGCCAGGAGGCCACTCTGGACAAAAAGGCCGGCTCTGCCATCCACGCTGTCAACCTCAGGAATTTCCTCGGAGCCGAGTGCAGGACGATACGGGAAGAGATGGGAGACGAGAGCGAGGAGTTTAGTGCCGTACGTAGAAACAAACCTACATAGATACGTATCCTGTTATTGGATACACCACAGAAACTAACCTCTCTGTTATGAATGAGTAATGTTGTAAATGTAAATGTGTAATTTATATTGCATGCAGGTATTCAGCAATGAGATCTCCTACATTGAGGGCGGAACAGCCAGTGGATTCTACACTGTCGAGGACACAAACTACTCCATCAGGTGCCTGAATTAATTTTGTCAGCTTACTTGCACATCCATCTATAATTAAACATTCTGTGATGTAAACTTCTGCATCTGTTTGTTTTAAATCCAATTTGCATGTGTGTTTCAGGTTGTACAGAGTTTATGGCAAGAAAAACATCAAGCTGGAGTCTGTACCCGCGAAGGCCTCCTCCCTCGACCCTCGGTAACTTATACACCACAGCCTCCTGCTTTCTAATTCTTTCCATCCCTCCCTCTGCATTCACTGTCGATCGGAAGTTGATTTGTTGCACATTTGTTCCTACTGCTGTGTCCCATTTAGTGTGGAACTCGGTCTATAACATCCTGTCTTTCTCTTTTTGTTAGCTACGTCTTCCTGTTGGACACAGGGCTGGAAATCTTTGTCTGGAGAGGAGCCAACGCCACCCTGAGCAGCACCACGAAGGCCAGGTAAGATGTAAATCAAGTCCCAACACAAACATATCTGTCACTTGTTGAATAATTCATGTTAGGAAAACATTTAAACATTGTTCAGTGACACAGTGCATGTGCATTATTTTCCATCTTTCAGGTTATTTGCAGAAAAGATCAATAAGAATGAGCGTAAGGGGAAGGCGGAGATCACAACCCTCATGCAGAGCCAGGAGCCTCCAGGTTTCTGGGAGGCAGTGGGAGGACAACCAGAGGAGATCAAGAAACACGTACCAGATGACTTCTCTCCTATCAGACCTAAACTCTACAAGGTTAGCTTTTATACAGTCCTCCTCTGTGTAACTGGCATGTGAATGTTGCTTGTTGTGGCCCGCTGTAGACGCATACATAAGGCATTCTTAAATGTCCTGATAACAGATGGCGGCGCTGAACGGGAAATCACACTCACCAATGTTTATATTGTCCTGTAGGTGGGCTTGGGTCTCGGCTACCTGGAGCTGCCACAGATCAACTACAAGCTGTCAGTCGAGCACAAAGACCGCAAGGTCAAACTGGACACCCTGCCCGAGCTGAGACTGGTATGTTTATCTGCTGCATAAACACCAGAGCCTACACCCCTCCTCCCCTCGCTACATCACTTCTTTTTTTTCCCATCCCTCTCTTCAGTTGCAGTCCCTACTGGACACAAAGTGCGTTTACATTCTGGACTGCTGGTCCGATGTGTTCATCTGGATCGGGAGGAAGTCTCCACGTCTCGTCCGTGCTGCTGCTTTAAAACTGGGTCAGGAGATCTGCTCCATGCTGCACCGGCCCAAACACGCCTCCGTCACCCGCAACCTGGAGGGCACAGAGTGCCAGGTACAGCTTTCTACCTCACCGCTTCAAACACTGCTGCTGCAGATTGTGGAAAGCAAAAATGTTAGGGCGTCCACTTCTTTTACCTGCTGTGTTGTGAATGGTCTGAAAATACACTTTACTGGCTACTTTGTGTCTCAGAAATAACTGGATGAACATGGAGAAAAAGGAAGAAGACATGTTCGTGTTTAAGCTGTTTATTTTACATCCTAGAACTGTGATAATACACACAATGTTCACCTCATAATTTCTCTTCTTCAGGTGTTTAAGTCCAAGTTTAAGAACTGGGATGATGTGTTGAAGGTGGACTACACCAGAGCAGCTGAGACTGTACAACAGAAAGACAACCTCCAGGGCAAGGTCAGTAATATGTGTTTCTAAATGTTACCACTTTGATAGCAGGCTACCAATCAAATGCTATTATTGAACCAAAATGTGGTCTCGCCCTCTTGATTTAGCTGCTGAGTGTTTATTTTTGTTTTTGTCCCGCAGGTGAAGAAGGATGCAGAGCAGAAAGACCAGATGAAAGCCGACCTCACGGCTCTCTTCCTGCCCCGCCAGCCAGCCATGCCTCTTACTGAGGTACCAGCGCATGCGCAGTTCTTCTTTTCCGAAAATCTTCTTTTAGCCTTTCGCCTCTTATTTTATGTATCCTTTCCGTCTAGGCTGAGCAGCTGATGGAGGAGTGGAACGAAGACCTGGATGGCATGGAGGGATTTGTGCTGGAGGGAAAGAAGTTTGCTCGCCTGCCTGAGGAGGAGTTTGGGCACTTCCACACCCAGGACTGCTACGTCTTCCTCTGCAGGTAGGGAAGTGCGTGTGCTCAGATGTCTGGAACTAAGCAGAGGTGGAAACTCATGGAGTGTACAGTGGCCTACCTTAGTTCAGTTGTTTTGCATTTATCCTGTCAAAGTGAGTTAATGTCTCACTCTGCTTTTATAGATACTGGGTGCCTGTGGAGTACGAAGACGAGGAGAAGGAGAAGAAGGAGGGTGAAGGCGGTGAAGGAGGAGCAGGAAAAGCAGGAAAAGCAGAGGATGATGAGGACAAACAGCCAGAGGAGGACTTCCAGTGTGTCGTGTACTTCTGGCAGGGCAGACAGGCGTCCAACATGGGCTGGCTCACTTTCACCTTCTCCCTGCAGAAGAAGTTTGAGAGTCTTTTCCCTGGAAAACTGAAGGTATCAGGATCTGTACACATTATTTGACACAGTTGACTCATCACCTGCGCTCATCGCTTTAACCCTGTCTTGGTGTTCTAGGTGGTGCGTATGACCCAGCAGCAGGAGAACCTCAAGTTCCTGTCCCATTTCAAGAGGAAGTTCATCATCCACAAAGGGAAGAGGAAACAGAAGACCGACGCTGCTCAGCCTTCCCTTTACCACATCCGCACAAATGGCAGCGCACTTTGCACCAGGTAGACGTTGAACTATTATCACCTGTTATCAGGTCCTCCAGAGACGTGTTTTTAAACGCTAGTGTTCACTTTTCATCTCTCTCTCTCTCTCTTTTAGAACCATCCAGATCGGAACAGATTCCAGCAATCTCAACTCAGAGTTTTGCTTCATCCTCAAGGTTGTGATTATTTTCCCCGTCTCCTTCTGCGTTTGTAATGTTTGAATGAAGCCCTGTCTTTGGTTCCTGTGTAACGGAGCGTGTTTTCTGCAGGTACCATTTGAGAGTACAGACAATCAGGGCATCGTTTACACGTGGGTGGGCAGAGCGGCTGATCCTGACGAAGCCAAACTGGCCGAGGACATCATGAACTGCATGTTCGATGACACATACAGCAAACAGGTAAATGTTGAAAATGAACATTTGAAGAAAGTACAGAGGCTCCCTGAACACATTTTCAGTTGTTTTTGATGAATGTTAAGTGGATTTTATCAAACTGTTTATTCAATTTGTCTCCTAGGTAATTAATGAGGGGGAGGAGCCAGAGAACTTCTTCTGGGTGGGGATTGGTTCTCAGAAGCAGTACGATGAAGATGCAGAATATATGAAACACGCTCGGCTCTTCAGGTGGGTGTTGTCCTAATTAGTCATTATAGAAGAAGTGTGTGTAGAGTGTGATCTGCTTCTTTCTCTTTTCATCTGTCTCTGTATCTTCCCTCTCTCATGTCACTGTCTCGCTAATTATTTCCCGTCCTCTTTCTGCCTTTCAGGTGTTCGAATGAGAAGGGTTATTTCTCCGTGTCGGAGAAGTGCTCAGACTTCTGTCAGGACGACTTGGCTGATGATGACATCATGCTGCTGGACAACGGCCAAGAGGTAACAACCGATTATAGATTTGTTTGAATGTCTGCAGTCGAATCGGACAGACTTTATTTATGTTTTTCATTCTTTGTTCTCCCCTCAGGTGTACATGTGGGTCGGTACTCAGACCAGCCAGGTGGAGATCAAACTTAGTCTCAAAGCCTGCCAGGTTAGTGAGAAACTTTGTTTTTTGAGTCTGTGTGTGCATTTGAGTTGAAACATTTTGATGTTATACATCACTGTCCTCCTCCTCCTCCTCTCCAGGTTTACATCCAACACATGCGCTCTAAGGACACTGAACACCCCAGGAAGCTGCGACTGGTGCGGAAGGGAAACGAGCCCCACTGCTTCATGCGTTGCTTCCACGCCTGGGGCGCTTTCAAAACTCCCCCCTCATAGATGAGCATGCACAGAAACGCTCAAAGATACATGATATATATTCGCTGCCATGTAATTTTCTACCAGTAAGATGATGATGATGATGTCTATGCCTAACCCAGCTTCACCTGAGCTCCGAATACCCCCCCACCTGTCTCCCAAATCCTGCTCAGCACTGCTGCTCCACAGCCTCTTGACCAACGTGTTAGTGTCAGAGTCTGCCCACAAAATCAGAAAAACAGATTTAAGTTTAGCACAAAGTTCTGGTCAAGAAGCAAAATCACTTTTTTACTACAAGCTTTTTTTAGCAGCAAAAAAAAAAAAGGTCTAAAGGTGTACAGAGGCTTTATTAAAAAAAGAAAAACCCAAAGGGAGGCGAGTCCCCTTGCATATCGATCTGCTTTGCTGCTTTCATGTGGCTTGTGCTGCATGGTCAGTAGTTTTAAGTGGAGGACGCGTAAGTGTTCCTCCATGCTTGGTGCCATTTTGCGCAGCTCATTTGAAACAGTTTAGGGCAGATAAAAGTTGGATTTTTTTTTTTTCATCATTGGAGGGACTGAACAGGAAGCAGCACTATAATTGTTTTTCTGAGGAATGTTGGTTTATACATATTTTTCTGTTGTGCGGATAATACATGTATGGTATGTTTGTGTGTTTGCCCTATGCGCCTTCATCAAGATGGGGACTGCCCCTTTCCCGGTCTCTGGTCGCTGTTCTCACCTCCTCTGACTTGTCCACTAACAAAGCAAAACCTTTTTGTATGAGATCAGATTTTCATGTGAAGATGCTTTGGATCGTAATTTGCTCTGCCATGTGAGTGGAACAGTTAACTTTATTTGGCCAAAGAAATCCTGAGCAAGTTATAGATGAGATTGTGAGACGGAGCCTTGGTTTTATGTTTTTAGGTTTAAATGTGCAATCAGTAGAGCCCGGGAGATACTGAAACTCAATAATACTGCAGTATTCTACATTACAGGCTGCATTCAACTTGTCAAAATGTTTATTTTCTTGCTGTTCTGCAGCAGAGAGGACAAGAGCTGAAGAGTTTAATTTTTGAAGAAGTAAATGCATCAATGTGTTGCGTTCTTTTTCAAATATTTCATGTTTTGGATCAAACTTATCCACAAATGTTAATGGGAGATCTTTTGTACCATATGAGCGACATATCTAAATGAATTCCACTGATCTCAAATCAGAAGTTTGTTTACCAGATGAGTTATGATCAGTTTAAGCAGTTCTAGATTCGTGCCTCCAGGGTCAACGTTTTACAGAACTACGGCATCTTGTGATCATGTGACCTGTGTAGTATACAGGCATTGGTCCAAGTATGATATCTATGTATTCTCAAATGGTTGCAAACTGCCATCATTTTGTTTCTTTTGACTATATTTTGTTGGGGTGAATTGTATGCCTGGTAGTGTGTTTGAGTCCTACACGCATGTATGTGTGTATACGAATATGTGCACATGCTCCTGATGCCACCTGCAGATGCTTTATTTATGTATTTTATATAAAAATAAAATCTCACATCACATCTTGTCATCGCATTCAGATCTTTTTACATTTAGAAGGCCTTGCTGTAAATGTGAAGGGGGTATGCCGTGGCTCCTGATGGTATCCCCAAGTGGCAGCATGTGTTGAAAAAGGAGGACCTGAACTTGAACCCTGGGGAACACCACAATTTATTTTATAGCATTCATTTATAAAAGTGATGCCTCAGAATTTACTTATTTAAATATGTTTTTAATTAGTTATGATTCATACAAAACCCAAAGAGTAAAACTCACTATTCAGCATTTTCAAAAGGGGAAAGTTTAGAGTCACAAAGTTTGAGTTCTGTGTTTAAAATGAAAGACTGAATGACATTCAATTTAAAGTTCTGATTTTAAAAGTAACAAACAAAAACCTCTCAAATCTTTCCCCATATGCCACTAATCCCATTCCACAGGGATGTTACCATTTCTTGGCTAAGATCTGGGACTTCCTGCTGTCTCCACTGGATTGGGTGGCAACTGTCCTGGCCAAGAAACAGTACAGCACATAACCCACAGTGAAAATGTGTTTGAAGATTCGTAAGAGTACTAGCTCAATCTGACTCACTTTTAGTCAGCATCGGTCTGGACTGAAGTCCCCTAGCTAGAAAGTGAAAAACATTTAGGGGTGTGAAGTAAGAGCTTACCAGACCTCTTCGGACCGCACCTGATCTCTGCTGGCATAGTCCAAACCACACAGCAGACAAGTCCCATAGAGAGAGAGAGTAAATAATTTTATTAACATTCACAATTCTTCAGCCAAAAAATGCTAAACAACCCGATTAAAATTCTACACACAAAACTGAATGACAAAGTAGAAACAAATTCATCTTAACTGTGGAATTAAAAATGTAAATTGTGCCAACTGTAGCATCGAAAGGGTTAATTATTTGTGTGTCAACAAGAGCACCAAAAGAAGCGAAAAAAAGCATTAACATGATTCCTACCTGTTGAGCTACGTTAGTTAACAGAGGTCCCTTTTTTATTTTTATTTTGTTTTACGTGAGGTGCTCAAAAAGCTTGAATACTGAGCGGTGCTAACACTTCACTCTATCATCGGCTTTCTGTTATTAACCTGTCTTCTGTAAACCTATGTATAGATACTGTATATATATTTATTTTATTTTTTTTTTACACAGTAAAACTTCTTTAAAAAAAGGGGGGTTAAAAATACTGGTGATCAAAGCTCTGCATTTAGCCAATATTACCCAGAATGCACCAATTCACAGAAACCCCAAAGAAAGACCTCTCCTGGGTGCATCATAGTACACAGTACGTTACACTTAGCATTCAGACTGACTTTGCTTCCCTTGCCACACTTCCCTGAGTCCTGTCAAAAAGATTTCTGCATGAGGTTGATGCGACATTAACAGAAGAGGGAGGAATTTAATTGGAACCGAGAACATTTTTCGTTTCATCAATCTTGTTTTCTTTATTCTCAAACGCTGGTCACTCTGAGGCTGGTTCACTGTAGGCGTGTCGTACCATTAGACCTCCATATCGTACTTTCATTTTTCAGAATAAACAGATAAAAGATGTGTTTTCACCTCAGGCTGTGCATTTAGCAATAAAGTTTTTTTTCAAAGTGTCAAAAATATTATTTCTCCTAAATCTGCTCTGGTCCTAAAAAGATAGTACCACGTTCGCTTCCCTCTTCACCAGCTGGTTCTCTTTGAATCATCTCCTCTTGCATTTTATTTATCTTTAAAATATCTTTTTACTTTCTCCACAAGCCGTACAAAACATATTACAACAATAAAGCATCAATCTTTGCAATACAAACCACCTTCATTATCCCAGCACTTTTTTTTTCCTTCAACACCAAGTGAGTAGACGGAGAGCTTTGTGAAACCCTCCTGGTGATGTGCTTCTGTGTAAATAACATAATGGCTCACTGATTTGAAAACAGTTGATTTATGCACCACCTCACATAGTAGACACTGTAGTAGACACTGTGTGAGGCAGTTCAACCGCCCTTAATGGCACCTAAATAGTGGAAGAATACAAATGCTACAGCTTTCAATAGTCAAATATTCAAAATACTTCATTTGCTAGTCTTACTCTAAAATGCTTCCTCTCAGTCTCTGGTGGACATCCTCAGTTCATAAACACGGGTCATTCACAGGGCTGTGGTGGTGTTACACAGCGTGCAGAACGATTCGACACATCCACTTGTGTGTTCACGAGGAATCAACAAGCACATTTGGCGACTGCCATTTCCAGTTCCAACTGTGGGGGAAACCTCAGACTAATCCCAGCACGCCACACAACCGTGGACAGAAATATATATAAAAAAAAAAAAAAAACACAGAAACGTGATGGGTAGGTCTCCTTTTCAGAATGTAACAGCCCTTTTCCTCGAAGGCCGAGTCAGTCATTACGCCTGGAAAACGCCCTGTAAACATCCAAGTCAACAGAGCCAAGAAGGAATGATCGAACTGGACAACGGAAATTCCAGTTATCGGCTCTTGAAATCAGGATCAGGTCCATCCAGGCGCCACGTGGGAGGCAACGTCATGTTTCCAAAGTGGTTATAGAAGAAGACTTTTGTTCTTCCGGTTGGTGGAACCACAACAAGTCTTTACTGTTGTATTCTGTGTCCATTTTAAGGCTTTCCTCCAAGTTTGTGCCAGGTTAACAGGAGAGTGCAGAGTGCTGGCTGGGGGCTCCACAGTGGGCTGGTGGGAGATGTTTGTGGTCCAGCACTGAAATCCATCCAGACCACTTGAGCCCCTCCCTGTAATACTTGAACAACAATCAGAAGACAGTATGAGCAAAAAAAACCCAAAAAACTTTAAGATTACAAAGTTTTAGATCATAGCTAAATGAGCTAAATAATCCTGCATCCTGTCTTTATTTAGGTACATTCAGACAGAAGAAGAATATTGTAATGTGTCATTAAAGTTTAATATTGTATATATTTTCATTTGGTGCCACTGGAGGGTAGCAGAGAGTTTTTCAAATGAAGGCGCTGACAAAAAGACTGAGGAGGAGGGAGAGGTCAGCAGCCATTACATCCTGATTTATGAGTCCTGTGAGTGCGGATAGTAATGCAGCCGAACCAATGAGTGCAGTTAGTGCCGAGTAAGTAACCACCACAAACTCTTCACTTCGGACCAAGTAAAGCTCCCACATTTCAGTAAATTCAATGATTGATACTTGATGGTTTTTGTCATTACGCAACCAAGATCCAGCTGCGAGCTTCTTTCTTCCATTAACCCCCTCATCTCATTTTCTCTAATATCTATGTGAATACGTGTGGTGGAAACAGCAGGGTGGGCCACAGCTCTTAAAAAAAAAAAGACCATACAAAATAGAATGAAATCCAACATAACTGTGAGGAATTCAAACTGGTGCAGTTAATAGAGAGGCAACACAAATTAACCTCAGGCTATTTCTCAACTGCAGTCCAAAGAAAAGAGGAAAAAAAATACCCCGAGTTACAGTACATGAATTACTGTGAAAAAGCACGCAAGCCTGTTGAGATTTCTGCTCTGCTGATCTCTTCACAGACGCCGGGTTGAGGGAAACAGAGTGGAGGGCTTGTTATTGGAATGCAGCGCTCAGACAGAACAGCTCTTTGATGTTTGCACACCCTGGCCCGGCTCCATTAGAAACAGGTGTCTGAGGGAGTGTGTCTATTCGTTCCGCAGTGTCCACACACAGTGTGTTCATGCTCAGATTGGTCAGTGGATATGCTACAGTAACCTCACCTGTGTGTGTGTGTGTGTGTGTGTGCGTTTCTCACCTGTTCAGTTAATGAGGATGCCGGTCGAGCGCCCCTCCTCCTCTTTAATGTTCTTTAGGTTGTTCTCTGCCTCGTCCACAGTGCTGCGTACACAAACCGCAAGTTCATTCTTGTCTTAAAAAGGATAAGAGGACATTTTAAAAACAGTGCGAGCTGTGCGTGTGCCTACGTTAGAAAGTCCCTGACGTCCTCCACAGTCAGTTCTCCGGTGGAGTCAAGGGTGAGGTCAGCACAGCTGAGTGGGGAGTCCAACGGGGTGTCCAGGATTGGAGAGGACAGAGCACTCGGAGGCTCTTCCGTTTGCCCTGGTGGGGAGGAGAAAAACCCATAGAGTCAGCGGCTGCAGCATGTTTCAACATCTGGGTGACTGATAGTTGTGTGTATTGCTGGAGGACTCTAATTGGTTCTGAAATGTTTCCCAGTAATGTCAGATTGAGTGAATAAAGTTTTGGCAAACGGTTTTAAAACAAGGCTTTATCACAATTTGGTTAGACAGAAGATTCAACGAAACCATCTGTTGCATCTTTGATAACCAGACAATGTATTTGGAAGTAATTAAGATGAACAAAAACAGAGTTCAGCAGCACTTAAGAGAACAATAAAAAAAATGGATGAAATCTGTTTCTTCTCTCTTCACTCAAGCCCACATTTTTCTCAAAATCCAGTTTTGATCACTTAAAGCTGCTTTAATCAATATTTTTATATCCACAAAGGCTCACATGACTTTTCCTGCTGTGTAAGGAATAACTCATAGTGACAAACGTATAGAAAATGATCTCTACAGAGCTCATTTCTATCTTTCAGCCCAGCCCACAACTTTACTGTTTTGGTTCGCTCTTACAGCCTTGATTCCAGACACAGCAGGCAGCTCAAAAAATCCACTGTACGACTACCTGCTCAGCACCAAACTGCAGACAAGCGAAGTTTGCAATTATCTTGTGAACATAGGGCTGGGCATTTCTGCAGCTAAAGAGACAGATCAGGAGCTGCAGAAGCACTGTGTAAAATCAGCAGAGTTACATGAGACAGAAAAAGCTGATCAGATGTGTTTAAAGAGACATTTTCAAAAGATGTCAGCACTTGTCTTTAGTTATGAATCCCCTGTTCTGTAAATAACGTGTCCATGGTGGACATTTCAACGATTAAATATTAACCCTAAAAATAATAGACATTTGGGGCGGTCGGTAGCGTAGTGGGTTTAGCGCCCGCCCCGTGTGTGGAGGCTATAGTACTCGCTGCAGCTGGCCCCGGTTCGAATCCCGCATCGGACGGCTAATTTACTGCGAGTCACTCCCCCTCTCTCTGCCCCCTGCTTCTTGTCTATCTTCAGCTGTACTAATCAATAAAGGGATAAAAAGGCCCCCCCAAAAAAAATAGACATTTAACCACCTGCTGAGTCTTTTAAATCCGTGTTTTCTCCCATAAATATAAACTTTTTTGATGCTTACAATATTTCAAAACGGAGAGAACATCTAAGGTCTACTGGAACATAAACAAACTCTAAGCTGGTCTCCAAAACAACCGTTATTTCCTGCCAGGGAAGGAGGCGCTGAGCAGGAGAGACAACTGGGGCATGCTGAATGGTTACCATGGAGACCGGAGGGGAACCCCTGCAAGGCCTGCTCGCAGTTTAAGAGGTTCAGCGAGAGAAAGAGGGGTGAGATTAAGAAAGGGGGAGAGAAATAACAAGAGACGGAGGAAGAGGATGTGTGTGCGTGTGTGTGTGTGTGTGTGTGTGTGTGTGTGTGTGTGTGTGTGTGTGTGTGGACCTACCCTCAGCCTGACCCATCTGGTTCTTGTGGGTTCCGTTGGCCTGCGGCTGCGTCGTCGTCCCATCGCTGAGGAGACACATGAGCATGCACCATTTGCTTTGGCAGTGGATGGAGCAATAATAAAGCAATAGCTGTAAAAGTATCATTTTTATGGTTTCACGTGAGTGCCTCGGGCTGGTGGTAACCCAAGAGACGGCATTACGAACAGTAGGTTTAGTGGTTTTCCAATGTGGGGTCCAGGGACCACCAACAGGCCGTGATAGGCTTACAGTGGGTCGCACAAATTATTAGCAAATACAAGAGACATTACAGGCTGATTATTCCATTTTTCTAATAACAGGTTAAGAAATGATTTACTACTACTTTTTAGGTTTTCTCATACCAAATTTTGCCAAACAGAGATCTGCTAAAGTTCACGCCAGTGTGGAAAAGTTTGATTTGTTTGAGTGATAAACCTAAGATGCGTGCCCTAATAAAAAAGTTACATCCTTAATATTGTAGTATAGAATGTGTGTGTGTGTGTGTGTGTGTGTGTGTGTGTGTGTGTGTGTGTGTGTGTGTGTGTGTGTGTGTGTGTGTGTGTGTGTGTGTGTGTGTGTTACCTGGCAGGTGTAGGCTCTAGTGGTCGGTCCAGCTGAACAGAGCAGAGTGGTTCAGTGAGGACTTTGGCAGACAGGGAGAACCTCTCGTACTCTGACGGAGAGATCAGGTAAAACCCTGTGTGGAAAAAAAAAAAAAACTTTTAACACTTTCTGAGATTTTTACTGTTTGATTTTCACCACATTTTCATTATAAGCATTTTCCTGACCTTGTCCGTTCTTGGTGAAGACGCAGGATGCAATGCCGCTGATGTCTTCTTTACGGATGCAGTCGTAGCGCACCTAAAGACGCACAACAGAGATGTTAAAGGTCAGTAAAATAAATCAAATTGCCACTTCAAATACGTTAGATGTTTCCTAACACTTCCTTGCACACAGTCACCCAAACTCTACCTGAGGTCGAAGGCCAGGTATGTTAAAGAGGTGCATGTCGCCCAGGTTGGTCAGACAGACCAGTGTGTGTTCGCTGTAGTCTTCCTGGGCTGTGGAGCTGAAGACCACCAGGGCCACCTTCCTCACTCGACAGCCTTCATGCGCCGTCAGCTTGAACTTGGTCTTAGCGCTCACTTTGGGGAGAGAGAATACCTAGAGAGAGCAGAGCGGGAAGGCTGGATTTAGATCTGTAACATCATCAGCCTTCGACAGCCTCTGGAGTCCAGTTCTAACTTTTTATAGTAAATTTTAAATGATACCTTGATCAAAGCTATTCAATGATTTTATACTAACAGACATTTTATGTGTAATACATTAAAATCACCTTTAGCTGTTCCTCTGAGGCAATGAGGACAGAGTGAGCATTGGTCATATCCGGAGCGATGGCGAGGTCCTGGGAGGCTTCGTATGGGTCCGGTAGCGGCTTCCCTCGGCCGTCCAACACACAGATCGACACCACGGGGGCTCTGTGCATCAGTTGGATCTCTTTACCTAACACCGCCTCCACACACACGCTGCCCTCGCCCGCTCCGCCACGCTCGCACACACGCCCCGAGCCCACACCAGGCACCTCCAGAGCGTAGGCATAGACACTCCCCGAGTTGGTGCCCGCCCATAGTGTGGGGCCGTGGTGTGTACCTGGTGGATAGAGACAATACAACACATAGTTAGTGCTGTGGAAATATGTTTGATTTAAGCTTTATTGTTACAGGCAGTAGAACACACCGTCACGTAGGAAGGTGTCTGCGAAGCAGAGACATCGGACCACTCCAGACAGCGAGTCGTCTGCTGACCGAGGTTCAATCCTTCGCTGTACCGGAGCCACATCCTCCTGCTCAGCTAGGGCAGCGTTGGCCTCCTGGACCTGCACACAACACAATGCAGAACTTATTTCTGTCTGGATAGTGTTTTTACTCCAAAAAGATCACAGTGACTTACCTTGCTGGTGGGTGTGGTGATGGTACGTTTCTTCCCTGACACTCTGCTCTTGCGGATGCGCCTGAAACTTTGTCGTAAGGACTTTTTCAAGGACTTGACTCTTGACAGGGGGCCCTCCATAGCCAGGGAGTCATTAGGGTGCAGGGTACACCTAGGAGAACATAAAGAGCTGTAAGGTCATGCTTTGTGGATCATAATATGGTGAATCTGACTTGTCTTTTCCTGTTTTTACTGGCACAACTGTGCTATAATTGTGATATAAAATATTTTTCATATTTCATTGAGACTCTCTTGAATCAAAAATGAAGGAAAGACAAAAAAAGAGGAGTAGCAGGGATTTTATATACTAAATATTCCCAATGTATAAACAAAATAACAACCTGGCCAGCACAGCATTTCGTCTGTGGTAGTCAAACAGGCCAAATCCATGACTCGTCCCGAAGGAGATCAGGTTCCATTCAGCATGCAGCGCCACTGCGGTGACAGAGGCCGGAGGCAGGCACTGCACCAGGACCAGCGGCTGAAAGCCCGGAGGGAAGGGTGCAGGTTTAAGGCGCGGCTCCAGCCTGTCATGGCCCTTCCAGGTGAAACCCTCTCTGTCCTGCAGCAGATCGACCACCGACACGTCCACCAAGTGGTCTGAACGCTCGTCGCTCAAACCCAGAACAATTACCTTGAGAGACGGAGGAAGTGAAGACATCATTTTATTATTTTTATCTTTAAGTGTCCAAGAAAACAAGAGAAATCTGTAGCAGATGTTAGTGCTGATGGATGTTTTTTGTGAAACATCCGACAGTAGGACATCACGACTGGGAGTACAGAAATGCACTTTTTTTGCATGACCCAGTTTTTCAAATTATTAGCACATAAAAGAGCTCATCTTCTACAAAAAGCTGAAGGCTGGGTGCACTGAAAATGTCAGCCGCAAAACAGGCATCTCATAACATCAAAACCTTAATCATTTTAAATGAGCAGCAGTTTGGAATAAGTAGGTCAACAGCTTAGTAACGGCTATTCAAAGTATTATTTCTTTGCTAGTTTATCATCAGTTGGGCTGAATATTCACTTACCAGGATGTAGCTATGTGATTTTCCTAAATGTGCTGCAGTGCACGAAAAAGATTAGCTTTCATTTGTTATGAATATTCATGGTTTTCATCCATATTCATGATTTCCAGAAGATGATGTTTTCAGACCTTTCCTCTGGCACCACTGTCAAGCCAAGACTTCCACTTATACACAGAAATATCAAAAGGAGAGAGACTTGACACTCGTGGTGTCACTCTCAGCCAAAATGTCAACGTTGAAGAGCGTTGCGAAATGTGCTGAGCACGAGTGAGTAACCTCTGTTAACTTTAACCCAGTGACTTCATCACTTCAGCATCTTCAAACCAACCTACAAGAAAGCAAGATCAGCAAAACTGTCAGCATGTTGATTTTACTTGTTCAGCCTAACCATTTGGTTTTTGTTGTGGGGAGAATATGAGTATGATGTCATGTGATAAACTGGAAAGTATTTGTTGCATCAAAACCAAAAGCAGAACCAGGCTATTTGTAATTTCGCTATGGTCATTCGGAGATAAAAAAAAAAAAAACTTCATGATCTGCAACTTTTGTAATGATGATCATTTGAGGAGTGTCCTTCCATTGGTTAATTAGGATTTGTTGTCCTTTAGTCATACCATGTGATCATGAGGTACAGTTTACAGGAAAGGAAGAACAAATCCATGCAGAGACAGATATATGGTCTTGTTACAATAATAAAGTACATCCACTCAGTGCAGCCACATCACAGCAGAGCAGCTGTTAAGTGGGATGGCTGCCAAGTTAATCCGTTAGGCTCATTTCATCCACGGAAAATTCAACACAAGGTTATTTCATTGACATAAAAAGAATGTATCTACCAACGGCACCTTTAAAATGACTATATTTGAAAAATATAGACAGTCAGTAGCTCCATGTCTTGTTTGCATATACAAAAGGCTGAGTCGTTACCACGGTGACCTAGGTTAAATCCCAGCCTGTAGCCCTGTGCTGCATGACATCCCCACTCTCTACCCACTTCCATGTCGCTTTACAGTTGTCCTATCCAAAGAAAACGGCCACAAATAATGTGTTTGACAGACCTCAATATATTTGCATGTGTGTGTAACATTTACCTGTCCAGCAGTTCCAGCCACCACCAGCTTGTTGCTATATTTGCACAGACTGATCTTCTGGATGCCCAGCCTTGGGTCGTCGCTGTACGGGTCAAAACATCCCACCTATAAACACACATATGGATATCAGTAGCATAAATGCAAAGACACTCTATGCAGGTAGGGCTAGCAGTTTGTGGACAATGTCAGTCCTCATCAGTGTTTTCTTCTAAAGTTTAATCTCATAAATCTAAATTGTTGTTCTCACCAGACCACAAGCAAATTAATTTGTGGCAGAGCGATGTCTAAATAGCCCCCTGAAGCTTCCCTCTGCCTTCCTCTGTTCTCCACCAATAGCCAGGAAGATCCCCCCTTTTCCCCACTCAGCAAAACATGTGCATTAATCTGTCTCTCACACACAGTAGGAATTCCAATAGAAATCCTTCTCACATGGGAGCTGTGTCTTGGCAAAACAAGGAGTAGGAGAAGTTGGTCACTAACACACACACACATACATACAAAGAAAGAGTGGGCTGATGGGTCTGGTTTTCATTACTAAGAAAAAAAAGGGAAAGGCTCTTCATCCCATATGAGGGCCACATTCCTGAACATGCAGCTCTGTTACCACAGGAGACATGAGGAAAGGTGGGGGGAGCGAGAAAGGGAATAGGAAGAAAAGAAGAGTAGGAGTTGAAAATGGGCTAATTTAATCTATTTTTCTCTCTTAAATGCATCACTTTGGATAAACTTTTAACTTTTTTTATCCATTATTGACGCCAGCTTATCTTTGACATCCAGCTGATTTAAATATTCATCCAGCGTTTCCCTTCGTGACCCATCTCTATTCACTGTCAGCATTCTACCAAAGAAGAATCACTCTGTCAAGACTCGCTTGATGTGAAATTCTGCCTCCTGATGCTGAATCAGTTCCTTTACATGTAAAAAAAATAAAATAATAAAAGAGTCTATTAAAACAGAATCAGACTGCGGTTTCTTCACAGTCAAGTTTTAATAGCAGGAACAATGGGGTGGGTCTGTCTGAAAAACTGAACACATGAAAACAACCAGATGAAAAAAATTAGGCCACAGATGTACTGTAACAGGACTGAGTGACTCCTCTGTGTGTGTGTGTGTGTGTGTGTGTGTGTGTGTGTGTGTGTGTGTGTGTGTGTGTGTGTGTGTGTGTGTGCGTGTGTTTTTTTATTCCCACAGCTTGTAAAATAAGACCCTGTGCCTGGTCTCTAGAGGACAGACTCTTACTCATAAACTCGCCTCCTCAGTTCTCACCTTCCTAAAGGGAGGCCATTCCTCCTCCTGCTGCATGTCGGGGTCGTCGTTAGGGTCCTGAGGATCGTCGCTAGGGTCACAGTCAGTGTGGAAGACGTTGGCCGTGCCGAGTTTGTACAGCGGTGTAAGAGCAACACCTGATGCGTCCCAGAAGCGCACAGTGCCATCTTCATGTCTGAAAAACACACACCAAGATTTAAAAAGGAAATATTTCTACACAAATACAATGTTTCAGCAAAGCACTGAGATTGTGGCAGGTATTCGTGCATGTGCAAGTGGGATGCTGACATTATAAGAGACACACAGAGAGCTGCTAATTACAAGGTACAATTAGCAGCACATTTGATGCAATTAAAACTATAATCCTAGTAGTAAACAATCTTAGCTTATGTTCGCATGATCATATTTGCTAAATAGCAAGTACAAGTTTGACCCGATAATGGCGCCTGAAGTCCAAAGCTGTTACGATTTATCCTCTGAGGAACATGAATATCTGTGCCAGGATATTGCAATCCATCCAGCCAGTCAAAGTATTTCAATCTAAAGATCACTAGCATGGCCAAAGACACTACAAAGGAATATCAAAATAATTCTCCTGGTTTTTGCAGAACTTTCAGTTAACTTGTCTTTTTGAGTTTCGTTTACAATGTGTTGTCTCCCCAAATTCCACTCCATCCATCCAGCTGTTTTACTTCCTTTAACGCAGTCGTTTCTTACTGTGCTGCTCTATGCCAATGCTAGCTCTGCCAAACATCTGTAGTTGGCAGAAATCGGCCAACTGTCACAGGGTTTTCCTTGCTGCCGTGGTAATGCCGAGAAATTCTGGCTTCAGACTTTTCAGGACAAGTCACAAGCAGATCCAGTTTTGTGCAGCATAACCATGTGGTTCACATCAGAAAAGAAAGAAGAAGAAAAACATCCTAATGCAGCTTTGAGTTATTTTACTTAGAAAGCAGCAGCTTTGTGCCAGGTTTGAGCTATGAAAGAACAATGAAAACTGGATCCACCTGCTGCTGTATGGACGCAGCCTGTGATTGTTTAGATATATATATATGTGTGTGTGTCTGTGTGCGTGCGTGCAGATACCCCGTCAGCAGCAGCTCTTGTTGTTTGGGTGGAGGTGCCAGGTTTTTCCCTCCACATATGGGCCAACTCTGCACAAAGAAGACACACGATTGGAGAAAAGCTGCTGCAATCTTATTCCATTGTATCTGAGGTGAAAATTAACTGCTTTTGCCTCACAGGAATACTCTTACGGGTGAGAATGTGTACGCACAGGTTTGCACTGTTATAGTGTCAGCACCTCTGGTCTGGCCTCGCTCAGACAGAGATGATTTACGAGCTTAACAGCTGTGTGTGTGTGTGTGTGTGTGTGTTTGTCTAATCTGCCACTGATCAAACAGCTGATCCAAGCTACAAAGCCTTTGCAAAGCCTTTAAATGCCTACACCTGCTCTTAAAGTTATCACACTACCAGCAGGCCGATGGGTCACACTCGGCCTTGTTTCCTCTGAGCTGTTTTGCTGCCAGCCTGTGAGCTCAGCTGCACGAGTAGCATGAGTAATAACATCCATTAAAATGCAATATCCTTTACTTGAATCAATTTACAAACTTCACTTATTACCCAGTTGTACTATATACAAAGGCAGCAGCTGACACTTGATATGACACCTAATATCTACTTGGCAATAGTCTGTACGGTTGGTTTGATAGTATATACACTCATTAGTGTTGATTACATTTAAAGCATGAGCAGCCTGGCTGTTGATCATAATCTGTTTAAGGTGTTCCCAGGTTAAGCAGTTTCGATGCAACCAATTTACAGAACAATACGCTCGTTCAAAGCGTCCTGCAAACAGCCACTGCTGTCCAGCAGTAAAATACATTCCAATACAGAGGACAGGAAAAGATTCAGTGGGATCGTTTTTTGATGATGCCAACAAAGAACATCTGGGGAAACAAAAACCAAACTGTGTGGCTAGAGTTTCTAAAGAGAAACACTCACTCAGATCGATTACTTCTTTGCTTCATTTTTAGTTTATAGATTTATTGTTTGGCAGTTAATATTTGATCTCTCTACTTCTAACAGATGTGGTGTGTGTGTGTGTGACTGTGAGATAGTCCTGTGTGTGTTCTCCTTCATGTTACTATGTTGATATATAAATAAAAGTACAAACTAGCTATGAAAAAAAGATTTTCATCAAACTGATCTCTGCAAATCGCAGCGTGCTTCTCACCCCGTGTGCGTGTTGTCGGCCCTGCTGTGCTTTGCCGGCATTCACCAGCCTCTCCCAGAGCTTGGGAGGGACGCTGGAGATGTGGAAGGAGCAGGTGATCGCTGAGGAGTGGAGAGGAGCCAGGTAAGGAGTGGGCAGAGAGGGCCACCCGGGAGTCTGGAGGTCAATCGCAACCAGCTCCTCTTCCAGTAGCACCACCAGGGCAGACGGTTCATCGAACTCTGCAAGAAGGAGACAACATTTAGACCATATTACACTTTTCTTACAAATAAGTTAATTCTTGAATAAGAAGAAGAAAAACATAGAAATCCACAGATAGACATCATTAATGTTGGCCAACTCCTCACCTTGCTCGTGCTCTATGCTGTGGACAGTGAAGAAGTCAATGACTCGGGACGTGAAGTCCAGAGTGACGTGGTCTTTGTCTTGTTGGATGGTCAGACAGTGGCGGTCACCATAGCTGGCTCTGGGCATCCCACCGCTGTACAACAACATTGGAGAACTGGACCAAGACACAGAAAAATGTTTTTAATCCGTCATCTAAAAGAACATAGAGCGAGTGTTTCCGATATAATTAGGCAGAATTACTTTTTTAAATTCCTGGACTATTTTAAAAAGAATTCAAATTCAATTACGCTACAATCTGAGTGAAATTTTGTTTAATTGTTTCCGATAACTGATAGTTATGAAACAATTTATTGACTTTTTAGCAATAAATATCAGCATGTAAATATTAGCGTGCATATTTTGCTACCCAGGTGTTGTTATTTATCAGACTCAAACATTCCAAACTGAAGCAACTCAAACCAGACCCAATTCTGTCTGGAGTGAAATCAGTTATCACAGAGTTGGCAATACGTTTTATAACAATGTCAGCACGGAGATTAATTGTGTTGATTTTGTTGAATCGGTAGCACATTTTTCCTCACTGAGAGGAAATATGAATATATTCTATTTATTATGTCAACCTTTAATAAAACATTTTAACAGGATAAGCCCTAGACTGGTTATCGAGAACACAGAGTTATATTTGGTTACTGTTGTTTTGTTTTTTGGGTCGTTTCCTGTGTTTCATGTTTCAAAAAATGTACAATATATGTACATATATGATGTGTAGTTATGTTAAAACATAAAAAAAAAAGAGTCTTGCATATAATGAAACAAAAGCACAAGTAAAGATTTAGTAGCACTGTGATCCAAAGGGCCGTCGTCTAATTGCAAAAATCAAAAAGGACTCACCCTGTCTGTGTTGTCCTCCACAGGATCTTGTTGATGGCCTTACAAGGAAATGGACCTGAGAGAGAGAGACCATGAACAGTGACGTTTTAGACTAAAAAGAGGGGAAAAAACTCAAATGCAGAAGTGTTTAAAGCTTCAAATGTCCCACAAATATTCTGGATCACAGTCACCGTCACGCCAATTCTCACCATAAAAACGAGTCACTGTGAGTCACAACATGTCAGCAGTCATTCATTAAGCCAGTGTCAGTCACTGGACGTTGGTCTTTGTGGACGAGACCCCCCACCTCCACCAGACCTGAATGACAGTGCGCTTAAACATGCCTCAAACAGACATTAGCTGGGGACACACAAAAGGGTGTGTGTGTGTATACGTGTGGGTGATGTATGCATTTCTCACCATATGGGATGGTGGAGGAGACTGCTTGGTGATTGTAGGTGTCACCATTAGTAACAGCCCACACAGAGTAGCCCCCGTCATTATGGGAACTGACAAACAAGTTTCCAGATCGTTCCCACACCAGACTCTCCAGCTGCTGCAGGGGGTTTACACACACACAAACACACACATATTAAGCCATCAAACCAGGTTGGATAGCAGAAGAATTACAGCTCAACACAGCGTGAAATGATTAATCATCATCAGTAAGAAGAAACTAAGATCTGCTCTGTAAACTACATACCTGTTTGCCCAGGAAGAGTTGCTCAGCATGACGAGTGCTCAGATCCCATAGGACCACCAGGCCCCGGCTGTAGCCAATCAGAATCTTTCCTGGCTGCTGTGGATGTTCCTGAAGAGATTCTACTGGCCCCAGAGATTTCCCACATCTGTAATCCTCTGGCAGGCTGGGAAGACAAGACCATTAGCCATTATCCCACATCTGTAGCCTGTCTGTAACCCAGCATGCTATGAATTACACGTATCCAGGTCAAAATGAGGTTAAATAATTGTCATGTTGATGGGGGATAACATAATTAAGACTGAAAGATTAAAAAGGTCATAAACTCCAGATGTGAATATCCTTTTTGATCATAGGTCATGTGATGACAAACGTAGTAGGTAGACCTTTAAACACAGAACGTGTTAAAAAAAAAAGAACATGAGGACTGCAGAGACTATTTTGCACCAAACCAACCCAAAGCAAAACTGTTCAAATGTATGTATATTATAATCAACAGCGAGCTGAAACAATCTGTATAAACTCTAATACAACCACAGGCTGCTCTTCCAACAACAACAACAACAACAAGAGTGAAATCAACATCAAGCCGGAGCTGAGCTGCTGGAGCTTGTGAACTAGACATTCCTCTGAGGCAGCAGAGGAATGTGGAGCAGGACACACCCTCGAGATGTCAGAGGATTCCCTCAGAGAAAGATGGGAAAAAGAGGGGAAGGAGAAGAAGAAAGGAGGAGAGGAAACAGCTGAGAGACAGAGCGAGAGAGAAATAGAAAATAAACAAACAAACAAAGGGGGAACGAAAAGAGGGCAATGCAACTTTCTGTGCGCTCTGCTGGGGATGAGGGGAAAGATCATTGCAAAAGAGATAGTCATCCTGTGTGACACACACACACACACACACACACACTTCTGACTGGGTTTGTAGCGGCCATTGAGGAAGATCCTCTCCGGAAGCACAGAGGCAGAAACATTCCCAACAAAGCATTCCATTGTGTCCGTCTCTCCGTTCGCAAGTATTTTTAGGGAATCCAGCATCCTGCTACAGAGTCCCAGTGATGAGCCGCTCACTCTGTATGTGTGTGTGTGTGTGTGCACACACACGTTGGACATTCAGCTGAAACACTTCCCCAACCGGAACACTGTGTTTTGGCAGCCAGTACAAAGCCTCACTGTCTCTAAGCTCCTCTCCTTTGCGCACACACCATACAAATCACTCACAAACTCACAGGTCTTATCAGGGCCCTCGTTAGGCCTCAGTTCTGCCCACTTCCCCAAACAAGCCTGCTTAATGAGCGGTTTGGCCAACCAGTCAGACAGTCACACAGAGGAATGAAAAAGAAACACAACAGAAGCTCTGTGATACTCTGCCAGTGCATCAACACAGGAATGCGGGGAAGAAGACGGCAGCATAAAAAATAAAGAAATTACTGTCTGGTATGTGCTTCAAAAAACAAAACCAAAAAAAAAAAAAAAACAGCGTGCACGTTTGTTGCTCACAGATTATTTTATGCGTCTTCATCATGTTAATATACTCGACACTGCAGTTTGCCCTGAAGATCTGTGTCTGTGCTCACCAGTGAACACTGCATGATTGTTGAGGGGCTGGACAAAATAACAGAAACACTACACATTACAATAGTCCTGTACAGAGATAGTTACTTACACAGTAAGTTTCATTACAATAGCAGTTAGTTGAGTCATTAAGTTGACTACCAAGTAGCCAGATAAGGCCCTGAAAACTTATATAACTTGTGTTATTACATTTAATGTTCATGCCTAGATAAGCAACGATCAAATGTAATATTTGTAGAGAAACGCCCTGCTTAACCTGCTGCCACCATGACCTGACCCTGGATAAGTGGAAGAACATGGACGGACAAAGCTAAACCCAAAATTAATTCATAAAACTCTTTTTCTTCAGGTCTGTGTGGACGTAGATTGACCACATTTGACTGACAGAAGCAAACAGTTCTGCAAGGGTTAAATCAAATCCAACTGATCCATGCCCACTTCAAACTTGCAGAGTGCAGACAAAAACATCAATATCCTACGGTGATTTCATGTGAAGTGTTGGAACTTTCAAGCCCTTTACAGCCACCAACTATGTGACTTAGAGTCTTATTTAGGTAATATTAAGCGTCCTAAAAGTATTAGGAATTAGCATCGATCCAGAAGAAGTTCCCATTTTTGCAACTGAGTTGTGAACACACAAAAAAAAAGTCCAGGAAGTTGTTGCTTCATGAGCTCAACTTCACTGATATTTACAGCATGCCGTCGCTATTTATTGTACTGCCCTGTATTTCATCTCTTCCACCCAGCCCACACCCACCCTAAAACATCTGATTTACAGATTACTGCACATATCTAGTGCAACAATGTCCCAGAAGAGATGTCTCAAGATCTCAGCTCTGTGCCGATTTTTATTTAACAACGCCATTATCTTAGTATGATCCAGTGCTCCTCACTCACAAATCCAAAAACGTGTATTACTTATTACAACTTGACAAGTTTCACAGAGGATATAATTTTTCAGTTTTACAGTGTGCGATGTCTCTTGCTCCCTTTCCTCTACTTTCCAGTGTTCAGAAGAACTGGCTGTTCTCATGGTCCCTGAACCGCATGACCCTGACCTGCCTGCTGCTGCTGCCGGGGTCAGGAGGCATATTTGTTCCTGCATCTATGTGTGGGTGTCCGACCTGCTCAGCTGGAGCTGTGAGTGGAGGAAACTCGAGTGTTTAAAGGGAGACATACTGTGACAAGGATGAAGAGCAGGGAATGAAGACTGAGTCAGGAGTTTTAGGCAAACAAAGATAGAAACTACATGAATTTACTAGATAATCCTAACTGGCACATTTTTTTAATAATTCGTTGACGTTTTCATTCTGTGAAGTCATTTATACGATAGTCTCACCTCTGTGTGACCTGATCCTGGAGCAGCGTCTGGCTGTCCTTCAGTGAAAGGTGGGGCAACTCCAGGAAGTACACACCTCCTCCCTCTGTTCCAATGCAGAGGAGGTCACATGACCTTAGCAAGAGGAGGACAGTTACCCGGGTGGCACTGAAAAGAAGAAGAAGAGGAGAAGAAAGGAGCGTGAAGCTGACATTCATTTAATAAGGAACAGAGCATCAATTATACACTGTGCATGATCACAATATTCTCCAATGACCAGCAGCTGCAAACTACAATATATAGAGTGCAAATACATTTATGCCAGCCATAAAAAGTACAATAATGAAGAATTGTACCTTTAAAAACAAAAGAACATAAATGAAGTTCTAAAATAGTATTAACGGGCTCTAATGTACCTGCAGCTCTCAATGCCGGGTTTTCCTGGAAGGGTGTAGCTGCTCACTTCCTGTAGACAGACCACTCCCTCTCTCTTAACCCCGCCCACCTCTCGAGGCGCACCGGCCACCAGCTCCCAAAGGTGAATTGTGTTGTCATCCAGCAGCGACAACAGGCGGCCCTATCATAGAGCAAATATTCAAATATTAACATCACTTTGAGAACTCCCGTCACCAAAGGGGTCTTTGCATTCAGATAATAAGTGGCTTGGAGCTTACCTGTCCAGGCAGGAAGTGGATTTGTGTGACAGCGGTGGTGTCTTTGTGTAGTCCTGTGAACTCCACACCGGGGGCACCATAGCTGCAAGGGTACCGTTAAGGAAATTCCCAACAAAGCAACCTTTTTACATTGTACAGTGGTCAGAATAATGGAGCTATATGTGAATTATACATCACAGCCAGCAGACACAGCAGAAAAAACAAACACAGCACTGAAGATTTAATTCTAGTTTATAATAAGGTTGGACGATCTGGACGAATATATATTGTCATTTTATTTTGTTAATTTAATAGTCTGCCTCCAAAGAACAAGTGACAGCTGCTGCTCAGCGAGACACTCACTCAACAGCAAACGGAGCCAAAGAACGAGTGAGAGGAGAAACAGCTGTAGAGCCAGAATGTTTTCACATCCAACTCTGTGGATTAAAGGTTTATTTCAACCAAACCAGAGCTGATGATTGTTTGAACAGCGGAGAGACAGAGAGATGTTTTTGGTGAGTTTTATTTTGTTTCCGTCTGTTGGTTGAATGAAATGTTTTATGAGGAGTTAACACAGCAATTAAGCGAGCCTTTGAGAGAAACTTGATTTAGAAGAAGGAGGGTTCTTCCAGCAGAAACTCCAGGACACACACACGCACAAATCATCAGTTATTGCGCCTTTATGAGCAGTATAGCATGCAGGGTGAAAGCTGGAGACACTAATGGGTTACTTAGAGCTCAGCAACATTTGCATAAACTATTCTCTGATCATGTGGGAAAAGATCAAAGATCGTTGTTAATGTCACACATTAAGAAAATGCAGCACATTACACCACCAGGAACAATATTTATATATCAATACAAACTATATCTGACTGCCACCGTCACACTGTGTTCCCCGACTCTTCTTAATGGAAAAAATGCAGAGAGAGACATGAAATATTCTTCCTTCTCCCCCTATTCAGTCCCCCTCCTTGGAGGCACCGCAGCAACACTGTCAGGGTTACATATCAGACTCCCATCACGGTGTAAAAATATGCATCACTTATGTATTTTAGGACAGTTTGGTCAAAAATGCGAAAACAAAATGGCAGATAGTATGTCACAGTGTGTCACACACACACACATCAGCACATCTTAAAGCATCTCTTTAAAGGTTTTAAAAACAGAGACATAAAATGTGTGACTGGGAGGACAGAGTGCGACACCTAACAGTTTAAACTAGTAATTCGGAGCTGTAAACCAGAAGAAACACGTTGGTTGGGTGTAATGGCAGGGAAGAAATTGGAACATTATAACAAAGCTCATAGCAATTACCAACACCAGATGACGCAGATGCTTCAAAACCAACACACTGTGTATGTGTGTGTGTGTGTGTGTGCGCGTGTGTGTAATCTTCACAGAGTCCACCCTTTTGTTAGTCCAGTAAACGAAACCGAGATGATAAAATAAAAGCTGCACTCAAGAACTGTGACGCCGTGGACACAACCAAGCTGAAACTGCAAATTAGCGCACAAACACACTCTTGTGAGCAATACCGACACACTCTAGTACACTGCTTACATAAGCCTGGAGGAATGTGGATTAAAAATGCAGACGAATAAGAAGAAATCTGGGGAGTTCTCGCGTTTGGATTTGAGCTGCTTTGCTTTTTCCTGAAAAAAGACAAATATTCTAACTAGATACAATAAATATCCTCATTTTCATTCTTGCTCATATCTTTGCTCGTCTCTTTCCTGTTCCCTGCTACATGCCAATAAAGAACTGTATACAAATCCACTGATCCTCATCTCCTCTTTCTTTCCCTTTATCCGTCCCCTGTGTGATAATCAAGAAATCAGCCATGTACTGCCCACTCTCCACTTTCATTAACCCTCTCTTTCCACTACTTTCTAGCAGCTATCTAGTTAGAAGAAAATGTTACTACAATTAGTTTCGTTGCTCTAACCAGCTTTCCCATCTCATTCTGCCTGAAACCACTCATTTCCCCACGGGGAGTCCAGTGGACTTTTAATACCAACATTCCTCTGCTGTCTCCTTGCTCAGCTCAACGTTCCCTCCTTCAGTTCTTGGTATCCCTCTTCTCCTAACTCCTCTGCGCTCTTAATAAATAATAATTAACTCCTATGCTTGGAGAAACATACCTGCTTGCCTCTTTACCTAACTTAAATCCCTCTGCTCTCGTTCCCTCCCTATCCAAATTCCCTGAGCTGAGTGTTCCAGTGTTATAGCATTCCTTCGGTGTTGTCACTTCCCGTCGTGGGGTTTTATTCACTGCAATAACACTCAGCCTCGGACAGCTGGAGGTGGAGGTGTGAAGGGAACATTCACTCACGGGCCATGAATCACCAGTCCAAATAAAGAGAGACAGAGACGAATTAATTAAGAGGCACAGAAGAAAAACAAAGTATTCTACTTCTTTAAAGGAACAGTGCATATAGAAAAATACAGTTACTCGCTTTTTAGCAGAGGGAAATAGCGAGTCTGGCACTGTTCAAAAGATTTCTGCCTACCTCTAAGGATCACTTACTAACACATTATATATAATTTATTTATTATACTGGGTAATATGGGGGACCATTTCTTGGCTGCAGGGCAGTGACTTCCTGGAGTATCCCCTATTGCTTGGAAATTATCACAGGAAGTTACTGCACCTGGCAAGAAATAGTCCAGCATTTAACCCCCCATGACACCTCAACATGTCTACATGTTTCTGGACCTGCAGGCACAGCCTGGCTAGCTGTTTCCCTCCTGTTTCCAGTCTTTACACTCAGTTGAGCTAACAGTCTGCTGGCTGTGGCTTCATCTTTAATGGATGGACACATTTCTTCTCATCTAACTCTCAGCAAGAATGTGCATTTCCCCCAAAAAAGTCAAACTACTGCCTTATGCAACCAAAGAAAGAATGTTAAAGTATGGTACACTGTTGAACAGCTGTGTTACAAGAAGACAGGATGTGCAAAGTAAAAGGTTGACAATCTGTCCTGCAGGAAAAAGATGATGCAACACGAATGACAACAGCACTGCTGTGCTCCAAAGTCAGGAGAGAAAAATCAGACTCCCACAGCTGCGTAAGACAGATGGACAGCAGTGGTTTGTGTGTGTATCTCAGGTATGCGACAACCGCCGCAGCTCATTCATCACAAATCTATACAGCTTCTCCCACAAATTTAAGCTGGCTGTGCAAAATAAGACTGCATGGAAAGCTGTCAGTGCACAGAGAAAAAAAAGACCACTAATGACTGTTTAAGACTGTGTCAGAGCCTTGACACTTGGCTGGTCTGTTGCACCTCTGACAGGAACCAGGAACGAGGCACTGTGATCTCCGATTACAAACCTTGTCCTTCCACTCAACCCCAAATAAATATGTCCAACAGGCAGCAGAACAGAGGTTCTCACTGCTATAAGGAGGTGGACAAACAAAGGGTGTGGAGAAACTGCAAAAAAAGAAAAACTGTGGCACATGGTTCTCACACACACACACACACACACACACATACACTTCCTGGTGCTGGTGATGTCATTAGACAGCTGGTGGGGGGGATTCCCGGTGATGATGTCATCACCTTCTCAATGGGGACAGCTGTAGATGGAGTCCCGCTTGTTGTAACTTCATTATAAATGTGTGTGTGTGTTTGTGTGTCTACTCTGAATTAAGCTCCCTGCCCCCATGGGATCAGCTTCATTGGCCAAGCCCTACAATAGTTGTGGGCAGTTAATAAATGTGTGAATGTGTCAGCACGCTTTTCTCTGCAACAGCCAGGCTGTTAAATACAGATACATAAATTCACACACACGTGCAGCCAGAGCCTTGTTGTGTTGTTAAGTTGTTGTTATCCTAACTTATTTGCCATTGTTAGGGTGTTAACATGCAAATATTTGAAAATTTACACGTCACACAAAGTACAGAGGCTGATTGGAAATTAATGTTGCAGGTATTTGGTTATAAACCAAAGTATGATACAGATTAAAAGTTTGACCGGTTCATTCAATAAAGACATGTCAATCTGGATTAAGGGTGTGGACAAATTATCATCAGATTATCATCCCTGGAGCCATACTGCTATCTTATTCTGACAAACACTGAGGCCTGATGCCATTTGAAAACAATCCACATGAAGACATGCTTAAATTTAAGATATGTGGATAAATAAATAAAAAAATGGTGATAAAGATGAAAGGAACTGCTGCAAATTCTCAGGATGCCTGACCAAGAACATCAGAGGCTTCTCCCACAGTTCAAACAGACACACACACACACACACACACACACACACACACACACACACACACGAAGGGCATGAAGGATAAATGCAGTCGGGTCAGTACTCTGTAATGAACTGGAAACTGTGACTCAAAGCAGTAATTCAAAAGTCTCCTCAATCCAATTTGAATGTGAAAATAAATATAATGTTAATAAAATGAACCACAGAAATTCAGACAAAGGCCACTCAGAGCTGCGTATAAATAGTTTAAGATGATACAATTTTGAAATAAACGTTCAGGGCGCTCCCTAAAAAAAGTTCAGAAAGAGAAAGAACGTAACTTTGAGCAACCTGTTGAATGACGCACGGGTTTAACTGTGCTGCTCAGTGCGAGCAAACCATTCATCAAGTTACAAGTTCAGAGTGGAACGTGCAAAGATTTGCTGCATTGCTCAACAGAAAACCCTGAAACACACACAATGGAGGCCTACAGTAACTCATAATCACTGAATCACTGTCTCTTACACACACACACACACACACACACACACACACACACACACACACACACACACACACACACACACACACACACACACACACACACACACACACACACACACACACACACACACACACACACACACACACACACACACACACACACACACACACACACACACACACACACACACACACACACACACAAACACACACACAAGTGCGATTGCCCAGTGATGCAGAGAGAGCGCGTTAGCAAGGATAAAGCGATTTCACGGTCTGAATACAGACAAACAGAAGGCATTGTCCTCCATGCGGACACACAGTCACACACACGCACACACTCAACAGAAGATAGAGAGAGAGAATCAAACCATCTACAACGGGGAAAAAAGTCAGAAAAGTTTAAAAAGAAAACTGTAGGACTTCAAACAACAAAGCTCTTAAACTTCTCGAGGCATCATCTGTAAGCGTTTTCTCAAACTCCCTTTCTTCCCTACACACACAAGTCCTCAAACGTCTGGCAAAAAACAGTTGACAACAAGACAAGCCAAACAACTCCACCCACTCACTAGAGAAACAATCCCGTCTCATTTGCATCCTCTGCTAGTACCTCTCCACCCCCCCCCCGACACAGTCACACTTAAAGATATACTGGACTGTCACATTAGCAACAAAACACTACAATGTTTATCTAGAACGCGACAAACATTCGTGGTCCCCAGATTTCATTGATCCCCTGTCTGTTTTCCTCTGGTGCCACCGTGAAAGTCATGTTGCTGTCATGATGAATTTGTAATCACTCTGGTCTCCTTCAAGATTAGAACTTGTTCAGTGGTGAACATAGTAAACGTCGTGTTGCCATCGTCACTGTGAGAATGTTAGCTCAAAGTCAAAATCTACATTTGAAAAGAATCTAAACAGATCAAGACTGATCTTTTTTTTCTTTACTCGTCTAAACCATAAATATGTCAAACATCAGATAAACAGGCAAACTATTTTGCCAATGAATACTCCCTTTCTCTCACTTTAATTCAGCCCTGCAGGAATCAATTGTTTTCACAGAACTCTGATTTGTCAGTCCTGTTAAATGTTTTCTTTTTCGTTCCTCAAGTCTGGTCAACTTGGTAAGACCACACAGCCTTTATCCCCACAGACAGGCCCCTCAAAGTTGTCACCAACAGGGAAATCGAATGCGTGTGTGTGGGTGTGGGTGTGTGGGTGTGTGTCCATTCATCTGTAAGTGTGTGTATAGGTGTGGGGGTGAGGAAGGACCGGCACAGACCAAAGACAGGGGACAGAGGAGGGTGGAGAGGTTGAGTGAGACAGAGAAAGCAGAATAGTGATTAAGGAGTGGGGTTGGATTTGAAAAAGTTCCTGCCAGTCTATAGGAATATCAATGAGATACAAAAAGACAGAGAGATAGTGGTAGAAGAGACGTGATAGTGAGAAAAAGGCTGAAGATAGTGAGCAGTGAGAAAAAAAAACTTTACCGTATAAGACAGAAAGTCAAGACAGAGTTAGGAGAGAGAGGGCAGTGTGTGGGTTCAACTTGGTTAGAGAGCTGCCAGACAATTAAATACCAACATGTCGATTTATGTAATGCAGAAACAACAACAAAAAAACCACAGGTTACATAACATTTTGTAGTATTTTCTCTACAAATTAGCCTCCAAGACCAGCCAGAGTCTCAGCTACGGCTACAGTCTGCAGCTACACATAAAAAACAAATTAATGTGCCTTGGTACGAGTGAAAAGCTGGCAATAAAAAACATGGGGAATTTACTGTTTTCACCACAAATTACTAGAACTTTGTTGACTTGGAGGATGGATAAACAATTCTAGATTCCTTCACATTAAGTTAAAGCAGCTGTCAAAGTGTCTTTAGAGTTATACATTTCCACACCCACAATGCAAAAGTGGATGACACTGAAGCTACGACGTGGGCGCTACTAAAATATGAAGAAACGCCAGTGTAAAAAAAAAGAAGAAAAAACTTAAAGACAACACCCGATGATGCTGTGTGGTGTGTGTGTGACCAACAGGATGTCAGACAGACAGAGGGAGAGCTGACAGCTGGAGCACACCCACAAACATGCGGATCAAAGCTGCGCTGCGAGTGTGTAAATATTAGCTCGTCCTCTGGGCTGCTGGATTGTCGATACCGAAGCTTCGTGGTTTGTGGAGTTTCAGTGTGATTCAGCACTTACCGGACTGTCTAGATAAAAGCAAAGTCACAGCCCACAGTTACATAGGGTGTGTGGCAAGTACTGTTAATGCTGTACGCATCGTTTTCTCTTAACTGATGCGTTTTTACCAAGAAACTCTGCTGTCTGACGTGCTGAGCTGCAGACTTATAATACCCTCCAGTCTGTGACTACTTCTCATCCCCAGCAACTGCGCTGGTTGTCTTGGAAACCGATTCAAAAGCTTCCTTTATTAAGACTAGACTCAGCAACAAAGCTCTTACTCACCCTATCTGCGCACACACACATACACACACACACACACACAGGGAGGGTTAACCCAGGGCAGCCCAACACGCATTCTTCGACAGGAGACAGACTCCCTAAGAATCGCCCCACCACCCCCACACTTGATCTCTCTCGACATACACAAGAAAAAAAGTCCACACCACATTGTCCCCTTCCCTCTGCTGAGCCCCAGTCTGTGGTCGATTGCAGAAACTCTCAGGGCGTAATATGACTCTGCCTTTATAAACACGCAGAGAGCGAGGGAAGGAGGAAAAGGAAAGAACAAGTGAGAAACTCAAGCAAGAGGTTGAAGGAGAGTGCATGTGAACAAGAGGAGAGATCGTGTCAGGAGGGCGAACAGAAGTTCAAACAATAAAATAAAAAAACACTCAGATTTTTACAATTTTCCCCTCCATCTTTTGTAATTGTGTCAATAAACTCGACGTCTACTTGAGCAAACTTGCTCTTCAGTTTTTTCGTTTTCGCTCGTGAACTGTACAGGCGTCTGTGTGTGCGAGAATCAAACCACACATCTGGCGCTGTAAGCTGGAATTGTGTGTGAGAGCCTACTACAGTACTAGTAGGTATGCTGGCAAGCACGTCCAGGTCAATTTCATGTCAGTGAGTCTGTGAGATTATCAGGGAATGTGCGCACAACACACACAGAAGATATACTTATTTAAAAATAAGGTTACGTTTCAACCAAACTTTATTTTCAGAACTGACATCAAAGCTGAAAAGATTATTCCATCGACAGAAAAATAATCTGAAATGATTAATCAATTGCCAAAATAGTTGCAGTCACTCAGGAAAATCTTCCATGAAAAACACGAAACATTATCTGCTTCCAACACTCGTTTAATGTCATTGTATAAACTCAAGAACTTTTTTGCAAGCAGTCTAAAGACAGAAGCTGGGCTCTGAGATAATGTGACATTTTGGACATAAAAAGAATAATATCTTAAAAATCTGAAACTCCTTCTTCCTGATTTGTGTCGTTTTAAAGATGACCGACACTCCTGTGATGTGCAGAAAAACAGCTAGGAGGTGATCTAATGCAGATGTTCCTGAATTTTCACGGCCCATGGCCTCCTCAAAGTCTACCCTTTGTCAGGTTGCAGGAGTTTTATAAGATGTATTTTACCTCTCGGGCAGTTTCACCTGAATGACTTTAAAAAGGTGTAAAAAGATGAAAATTAGCCCGTGTTCTACAAGGAAATCCAAGGCTTGGGAACCACTCATCTAATGCAATAAAGGTGTGAAACAAGATACTGCACGTCTTTATACTCTTGCAGAATGACTCTTATTATACTCTTCACTCTTGTTATACTCTGCAGGAATACACACTGACTTTTCAGAAATTCCAGCAGCAGCTGGGACCTTGTTAAAAAAGCAGGATGACTAGTCTGAGCTTTCAGTCGTTTTGTTAGAGAAGGTAGTGCAGTTATTTCACCTCCCTCTTCCATCTCCTTTACACTCCCTTGTCTTCGCTGCCTCTGTTTATCTCCACCTCTCCCCTCCTCCATCTCTCCCCCCATCCATCTCCCTCTGGGGTGCAAGTGCCTGGCACCACCAGCCCCTCTCTCTCTCTCTCCTTCTCGCTCTCTCTGAAAGCTGCATCTCAAAGAGTTGATTCTCCAGTCGAATGCATCTGCACACAACACACAACCAGCCTCCCTTCTCTCACACACGCACACAGATAAATGTTCAACGATAAGTAACCATAAAGAGTCAATACACACAGATTCAAACACTTGCATGTTTGTGCTGATAAGTCCCGTTTCACGCTCCACGCTGCAGCTCGCATGCCCCCCGAATGAAACACGTGAGACAAACGTGAAACATGTGAGGCAAACATGCAAAACAAACACGCTCAACATACGCTTTAAACTCTCCAAGGTCTTCATTTTCTAAAAAGGACAGGGCTTGACCAGTAAACAAGCAGAAAAGACAACAACAAGGCAGCAGAATGAGGTTATCCTGCTATTAAGATGCAGAACTGTCATTGGAATAATAACAGAGCTGGCAACCAGAGGGAGATGAGCGAGATCAATAACGTGTCAGAGTTGTGTCATGCGGACGGTGCACGAGCCTCCCGAGCTGCTGGAACTTTTGACACAAAGGACGCTCTCAGCCAAATTATGGTCTTACCGCGATGCATCTCCCGAGCCAAACCAATACTCATTTCTAGCGCAGCCTTTACTCAGTGTGTCCCAACTCACTCACAAACGCACACAAACAGTCTTGCATTGCCACACTGTCAGGGAGTTGGGGGTTAGATTCCCACTGACCGCGAGCTCAAAAATGCATTTATGGTATTCGGAGCCTCCAAGAATAAAACCATCCACTCAATACTTTATGTAATGATGTTGTTGTTTTGTTTTTCGGTCTCGGTCTAATTTTCATAGCTCTGGCCAACGGTCCGATGGGCTATAATAAAAGATTTTACTCACATAGTTAATTGCAGTGGATGGAGGGAGTGACAGCCCTACAGATGAGTAAAGCAGGGCATGAGACGATGATGCACGCAGGTGGTGAAGAAACCCCCACTTTAACCAGGTTATCTAAACCACTGAACGTCGGTGCACCTGAAGTGTCAACTGCTTGCCAGTACCTGTGAAACTACAAAACACAAACGTTTTCTGGTACGAGGGGTCACTCATCCCTTTCTATAAAAGACCAAAATGTCAGTTGATGTGAGAAAAATGTCACTACAACCCAAAGGAATCAAGACCACAGCTATGAAATAAAACACAGATTGTAAAATATGATTTTACTTTTTTGCAGTTTAGACTGCAGTGACAGATCAGCCCTCTTCAAATCAGTGGTGCAGACAGTGCAACTTCCCCACAGACAGCACACTTCTCCACTGAAGTGATGTTATATAAACAGCTCTGCTGCAGAGATCTCTGATCACTATTTCCTCAACATTCATGAGCCATCATGAGAGCAAGAAACCCAACAGTGCACGCTACAACAACAACAACAAAATACACTAAATAGCACTGAAGCTTTTCCGTGGCGTGTGTTTTTACTTTAATCAGTACAACCTTCACAGGAAACACCAAAGTACATGACATTAAAAGAGCACAACAGGTGCGTGGAGACAATTTCCGTAAACATCAAAACCCACAGTGACAGAAGGCACTGTACTCTACACTGCAGAGCTGATGTAGAGATAAACCGAGCGGCATTTCAAAGATGTCATCAGACAAAACCGGAAGAAACACTATTTCTGTACTCTACCAGTCGCTTCCTTTGATAGCTAGTTATCCTGCGAGTTGTATTTGGCTGGGTTTTAGGGGCTGCGTAGTCAACTGTGACTAAGTGTTGAATCATATGTTTTTTTTTTTTTTGTATTTATAAATGCTAGCAGGTTTCCTGACATGTTAACTACCTAAAGATTCTGGACATGTGGACTGAAGTGCAAGCTGATTCAGCAGCTGTTGTTCTTCGTCTTTGATAAAAAACGATTTGAAAATTTGCGAATGAGGAAATTTGGATGAGTAAAAGTCAATGACAGTATAAAGAATAGACAGCGTGTTTGTGACGTCACCCACAGGTTTCTGAAGAGCTGCTCTGAATCTGCAACTCTGGCCGCCTCTATGTTGGTAGTCCGGTCTCATCCGCAGCAGGTTGTTAGAAGCTCCTCATCTTACTGTGACTGACGGCCATCTGCCAGATGCATGAGCTCAATGATAATGAAAAGGATACACTTTGATGGCTCCGGATTTTGTCCCGATGGCCATAAGTTGCAGCTTGGGGTCAAAGGCCAAAGCACTGGGCTGATGAGGGAACCCATGCTCCACGGTCTATGAGAGAAGCACAGAGCAGGATAACACAAACAAATGAGAGATTAACACATGAGACAAGAATGAAGAAGACAACAAAAAACACACTGATTTATATTTCTGACAGTTCTTTCTTTAACGCCTGTCTGCAAGTGTGTCTGTGCAGTCAGCGAGGCGTCTAAAAGGGAGGACTCCTTTAATAAAGTGAGAGGAAAGTTCTTAAAAAGCACTGCGGCCGCATTGCTTCATTAAAAACGCTCTGGAGACTTTGTTCAATGGGATTAACATCATTTCACAGCTTTTCCTTCTGCCTCTGACAGCTGGGGAAGCATTCACATCTAAAACAGAAACTTTACAGATACCTTAACCTACTTTAAAGAGGTCGAGGGGGTCTTTAAAGTTTTGTGGCCTCTGTGATCGAGAAATTTGGAAAGGAGTTATTTAACTTGGACACCACGAGGTAAATATGATATGGTAAAACATTAACTCTTTGTTTCTTTAAAGCACCGGTCTGATCACACACACACACACATACATCAAAGTGTTGAGAGACCACCTCTGTGATAGTCGTGACAGCTGGTGCCAAACCTTTAAAAAAAAAAAGTGTGTGTGCTGTTGTCGCAGTCCAACAAACAGTTCATGGACTTCAGACTTGATGCAGCCAACTAAACTACACACTCTACTACTGTCTAAAAAAATTTACTGACATTCTTTGAATATACTTTTCATGTCAAGAAAATTCAATCATCAATCCAATCCGCAACTTAAAAGTCAAGCAAAACTGCCACAAATTTGCTGCTTCCAGCTTCTCAAATGTGAAAATGTGCCGTTTTTCTGAAGTCTATGAGTTTGCATCCTTGTGGAGAAAAGCCCACCTGATTTTGTTGCCACTACCTCTGATCACATCTTTCATAAAACATACAGCAAATCTTTGGGTTGTGGACAAAACAAGACATTTGAGGACGTTGCCTTTGGCTTTAGAAAACAGCAATCAACCTTCTGATATTTTATAGACCCAACAACTATTTGATTAATCTGGAAAATGATCATCAGATTACTTGATACAAAACAAGCTTGTTTCCTCTCAACATGTGTGCCATAATAAGCTGAAAGGACCTCGATGGGACTGTGAACCACGACCTATGACAATCTGATCTGTCAGAAAGAAACATGTCAGTTTGTGTGTGTCATTAAGAAATACCAGCTTGTAATTGGATGATGCTTTGTGTGCAAATTCAAGAATTTATTAGCTGTGGATTTATTAAGCAAGGCGTGAAAAGAAAAGGCACTTTTATGAGATTACGCCACCCAGCTGCTGATTGAGGTTCATTTCGACATGTCCATCCACTGTGCGTGATAAATTGTGACATCAAAAAGTTTGATCGGCCTTGCCCTCTGGGGACAATCTGCTCTACTTTTTCTGAGCAATGACACAACGTGCAGACAGATAGTGGCTTCACCTAACCGGAGTTCAAGGCCACCATCCTGCACTGTAGTCTATATAAGTGTACTGTAAAGTTGCTCTTAGCCCACCAGTTTAGAAACAGTGACAAAGGTGACAACATGCAGCTCCGCTGAAAGAGGAGATCCCTGACTGGTGGTGGAAGGATAATGTTAACTCAGGGCTTCAGGAAGCTGAGGTTTGCTGTACATGAACTGGTTTCATACCATGCCAGAGTTGAGTAGCATGAAATATGACACTCGTGGTTTCACACACACAGACAGACCCTCAAAAAAACACTGAAACAAGAAGAGAGGGGAAGCTTTCACACACACAGTCATCCGAGGAAAGTGTCACAGCCATCTTGATCAATATCTGAGCATCAAAGTGCTGCAACTCACACTAATCTCACCATCACTGGCACAATCTGCTGCTGATGGTTAATTACAGCAGTGTTGGCTCTGTGGGGAGAAGTTTCACCCCCCCCCCTCTCTCTCTCGGTTCTTGTTCACTTTAAACGCGGGGCCTCGTTTGGATGAAAGCCAATTAACACACGGCGTGAAAACAACTGAACCCCGCAAACACACATCAACAAAGCGTTCATCAGCAGCTCGTTGGTGGAAAACAAACAGCCAACACACACAGAGACAGAGAGGAGCAGGAGAGCAGAGAGGAGAGGAGCGGTCCAGTTTAATGCCGCAAAAACCTGGTCCTGTTTTGAGATAGTTTATAAGAGAGGAGGAGGAGGAGGAGAAGAGGAGCCCCTCTCCCTCCGTCCCGTTACTTTACCTTGTTGAAGGCGAAAAGCTCCTGTTTTATCTTCTCTCTCTGAGGGTCGGTGCCCTGCCGACGAAACCTAAACTTCATCATCTTGCAAAGGGAGGGTGTTGTTGGGGAGAGGAGAGAGGGTGAGGCGAGGCAGGAGGGGGACGGAGAGGCGAACACGGAGATAACAACCCGGGGTAGTCGGACGATGCTAAGCTAGCTAACCGACTAGCCCATGCAGGCTGAAAGCTGCGACGCTGCTGCTGCTGCTGCTGCTGCTGCGGGCTGCGGCTCTCCTCCCTCCTCTTCTCTCCCTCCTGGTGCTGCTTAGGTCGTGGTGGGTTTGACCACAGCCACCACCTCCCCTCCGGTCGCCCCCTCCCCTTCCCGGTTCACACGGACCCCGTCGTTGTTAACCAATGAGGGCGAAGAAATCTGCGAGCAATTTACACAGAAACGCCCACACAAGCCCAGCGCTGCCGAGAGGAGAGGAGGAGGCGTTCGGTTTGTAGTAAGAGGACGCACCGGGTGCACGTCACGACGTGTAACCGCCAAGACGAGTCGAGGAACGGTGTGTCCGCTAAAGCAAATGAAACTACCACACAGTAAATAGCTTGTAAGTTAATAAATTTGTTCACTTTCTATATTTTATGACTGCAGCTACAGTAAAACATTTTGGGATGATGTTAATTACTGGTTGTCTTCTATGTTTCTTGGAATAAATGCTTGGTATCATAGATAGAAAACGGCATAAACTGACCTTAAATACTGTTATTATATTTGGTATTTTACCAGAATCAGAATCATGTTTTCATTTTATTCCTCCTTTTTTCCTTGAATTTTATGAAGGTAAATAATGGCAAAAGTCTGTTGAAACCACTGACAGTAAAAAGAATGGACAGCATATCCCTGACGTCACCCAGCATTAATATAATATGAAAAGGTGAGTTATATAAAAATTCACCCTCACCTGAGTTGTCACAAATGGGGAAATTTATTTTTATGGATTTTATGGAGGGCTTATGGAGATTGACTTGTTCTGTAGCCAGCCTCAAGTGGCCGTTTGAGGAACTGTAGTTGGCATTGGCTTCACAGTCACGGAGGTTGCCACCTTGTTGAAACTGAACATTGACGTTATCTTGAAATCTCTAACTGTTATTTTAAGTATTTGTACTTAAGCTTATTTTAGAAGCTTTATTTATGCATTTAATCTGTTTCCTGTGCTGTGTAATTATATTCTTTGTAAATGTTTCTGTTCTTTAAAAAAACACAAATTCACACATCAGAATCATTTATGCTACAAACTTTAATGTACAACATTATTCACAGTAATTTAGATATGTACAACACATATTTACAAAACATATATACATTATATTGTATAAATCATAATTTTTAATTAGTGCAAAGTGTTCAATGATGTGGCCGATAACTGTGTGCCAAAAATGTGCTTCCATATATTTTTCCCCTCGATTTCATGACAGGGAAGAAAATAAGAATATTAAATTAATTTGTGGCTTGTTCCTGTAGCTGCTTTCTCTTTGTTTCCATTTTTATTGTAATGAAACCTAGAAATTAAAAATAAATTATATGGGTTCGCTGCTCTTGCATGTAGGTCCAAGCCTCTAATAAAAAACATATTTATCGTGTTAAACCACAAGCATCTGTTAATGTTAAAGGGAAGATAAGGTTTTACTTTTCCGTTTGAGTTTTTCACACATTTCAGTTTCTTTGTACGGAGCCCAACTGCAGCAGGGATTCTTACCCTCAGTGCAAGACCACATTTTAATTCAATGTCGCTGTAGGATCAAGGCTAATCAAATCATACAATTCTTCTGAAGTGGGGAAGTTAAAGTCAATTAAAGGCTTTATCCATTATATTCTCAGCCCTCAAAAGCAGCCATGGCAAGACAAGATCTTAAACAGTTTTGGCTTAAAAGATAAAACTGAAAACATTATTGAGTTTGGTAGTAAAAGGACTTTCGATTTCTGCTTCTTACATTGCATCATAGACACATGTATGCATTAAGTTCAGGCGTAAATGTGTGCAGGTCTGTGCTGACATATTCCAGATCTCAAATGTGAATATTTGCTGGTTTTCTTATTCTTCTGTGATGGTAGACTGATTATACTTGGGTTTTGGACAAAATAAGCCATTTCAACATAACTTTGGCTGTTGGAAGTAGTGATTTTGATGTATTCTCTGATATTTTATCGACGTTGCATAAACATGACGTTTACATATGAAAATATTGTAAAATGTGTAAAATAGAGGTAGATGCAGTACTTTTATGAGGCATACAGTGTGTTTTCTCCGTGTGTGCATGTGCGTGTTTGTGCTAAAGCAGAGTGATTTCGCTTGGTGGCAAAGTGAGTCTCTTTTCTCTGACGGACAACATGTTCTCCATGTGCATGGCAATGACTCGGCACAGCTCCAGACCCTGGAAAACACACATTCATACACACAGCATAGCATTTAAAGTGAGCAAAATGCACATGGGGAAAAGTATACATATTTACTGTATATTTAATGTCTTTTATCAAAGCTGCCTGTGTCACACACACACACACACGCACACACACACACACACACACCTGCTCCAGCTGTAGCTGTGTGATGCGCTGGTTGAGCAGGTCTCCTATCATGATCTCCACATATGGATAACTAGAGCCTGAAGTTGGTCTCTGGGTGCGAGTTGACTGGACCTCCTTCAGAGGGAAACGCATCATGGCCTCCTAATCACACACAAAACCAAATATATGTATGAATACACATACAAATACACACTTACAGGCAGACATTAAAAGTCACATATAATATATAAAATATAACATTTAATATCAAAGTAAATGTTTTATTTCTTAATTTATTTAGATCTAAAAAATGGTAGAATGGAGAGAAGAAGTCTTCAAACACTATAAACAGCAGAGGGAGCTAATTGCTTTGGGTTTGTGAAGTGAATGTGAAATCCGGCCTCATATTCCCGCCTTACACATCCAGCTGCCCCGCTGCCAAATTGTACCAGCTGGCCGTGAAATATGAACTATGTAACATTTTACACAGGCCAGACTGAGTGGGTGCTTTGATTTGCATGCATGATTGTGAGAATCTGTGTGACCTACATGAGTATCCTTGTTAAGAAAGTGCAGTCCATTCAGATTCACAGCCAGGATGCAGGGGGCTTGGATGGAGGCGGAGCTACAGCTCTGGATGTAGAAGAAGGAGGAACCGAACATGGGGAAGGCGCTGACCAGACCTGGACAAAACACACCAAGACTCATTTTTATTATGGCATGGTGTAACATTTACATGTGTATTTTTTACATTTTGTTACACACACACACACGCACACACTCACACAGAGCCTTACCAAGGAACTGTGCACGGGCCTGATGTGGGTTTAAGGGCTGCACCTGCTGCATGTGTTGAGTTGTCATGTTCAGCCATGGCTGTGAGCCCTGTTTACCATAGAACGGTGACGGGATAGACTCCTGCACGTCACGGCTAAAAACACACACACACACACAAAAGAACAAACCAGACGCAACATTGTAGCATTGTAGGCAGCACTGAATGTTGTGTGTTTTTTGTATATCTGAGCATATGGTGTGTCAGGTTATGTTTTGTAGGAAGCATTAGTGTGTCTATTTGTCTACAAAAGTACTGGGAGTTATGGCAAAAGAGTACTGTATGTCTATGTATGTGCATGTGTGTGTCTGTATATTTACAGGGTGGGCAGGTAGATGGTGTCCTTGGCACGGTGCTGTAGGGCAGCCAGTCTGGCAATCTGCTGCAGATGCTGATCACTGGCTTTACCCTGAGGAACCACGGTCAGCAAGGCCTTCAGGTAGTCTGGCAACACCTTGAACAGAGTAAAGTTTTGTCCTGTGTTCATTTTGCTGCTCATTTTGTGACAGGAAATTTAAAATCTTGACACATCTTCCATGTCGGACTGTGGCTTATGAGGAGAACATGTGATAGTGTTTCTGCAATGGGGAATGTAGATATAATATCTACAAATCATCAAGTAGATCTTCACCTGATTATAGTGCATGGTGACGTAGAGTTCATTGTCAAGTTTCAGAGCCAGACTCCATATGACTCTCCTGAACCACAGACTGTAGTTGGTGTCCACCGGCTCTGCCTCAGTCGCGATATCAAGGATGTACTCACGCTTGTTGAGGGGACGCACATTCTGACCTACTGGGGACACACACTTTAGTTATTACCTGTTTATCTATCTTTGCATCTCCACTATGGCAAGCAAGAGCCTTGTTACCTTTGTGTGTGACCAAAAAGACAGCATATTCGTCCAAAGCCTCCAGCCTGTGCAGTCCCATCTCATAGCAAAGCTCCTCGATGACGTCCAAAGCAACCTGAAATAGAGAATCATGTTAGCCTATGAATGCAGAATCTGTTTGTTCTGATCATGTCATGTCTGTCCAACCCTTAGCATGGTGGATGGATGCTTTTCTACAGAATCAATATGATATTATTTCACTGGATGAGTGTCACATGCGTGTGTGTGTGACACTCACAGAGCATGTCTTGATTTTCAAGTGCCTCTCGATTCCACCTGGCAGCAGGAACAGCTGTCTCTTGGAGCTCCGCCCAGCCTGCACGCAAACAACCAATCACAGGACAGGAGTTAACACCAGCAAGTCACTGAGAGTAGGAAAGCAGCTGCTGAGCAGTCTCACACTTAAATGTGACAGATGTCTTAAATAGACTATTCTGTACTTATTTAGTACTATAGTATTAAATAAGTCATTGTAACACGCATATATATATTTAGAGACTAACCAGCATAGCTTTGAGTTCCATGCTGTTGGGATACTGTATGCGCCCGCCGTATTGAAAAGTCCTCCTCAGATTCTGCTCACATGCATTGGCAATACCTGTGAATCCAGCACAGCAGCCAATCAACACTTTAGATCAATGGTGACACAGACTAGTGTCAGATTGGTATTGATGGACTGATCGAGTGTGATGGGTTGTTGATGGATTGTCTACCTTGATACTGCATCCCAGGGGTGGCACAGGCGTCCTGCAGAAACTTCAACACAAATGGCTTCATAACATCAGAGCAGCGATGGTAAGCTGTCAGGATGTACAACAGCCTCCATCCTCTCTGACAACTGTCCCTGCACAATAATATATAGACAAAGCTGTGAATTAGAGTCTCGCCATGGCAATACAAGAACTGATGGAGTCCTCAGTCTGCATGTGATTTGAAATGTAGAAGAGTCTTACGGTTTGGAGCTGGTGTTGGCAGTAACTTGCTTCATCACCTGGCAGTAGGCTTCATCCTTTATCAGGCCATGGTCCGCACTTAACTACAATTATGAGCACATTTCGAAAACACACAGATGTTTCTTTCAGGCTTGTTGTTGACCGTCATAAAGCCATGCATTTATGCATATATGTGTGTTATTTATGATTATAATATATATTTATATACTGTATATATTATGCATACAGTATTTGTTGCATTGTTTTTGTGATAAAATTGTAGTTTTTACTATTGTCCACCAGATGGCAGCATTATTCATGTTTGCCCATTTAGAAAACAATAACATGCTATTTTTCTGGGCTCCACTAAAGGGCATTGGTTCATATTTATGGAACACTACAGGCAATATGTAGTGACATCACAAATTATGTGTTGATATGATGTCAGAGAGTGGTTTGGGTGTGGACAGCTTAGTGTGTATGCACATATGCAACTAGAAATAGAAACTATAGTAAAAAAAAAAAAAACAGGAGAATGGCATGTTTTTGTCCTGAAGGGCAAACATGAGTAGTTTTCTGACAGTTTTTTGTCCCTAACTCGCTCTCAGGACCCTTTATTAAAGTGAGGCGCAACAGTTTATAATTTATGTGCATATCAAATATATGAGTGTGTGTGTGTGTTTGCCTGTGTACCTTCAGTATAGTGGTGACCAGGTCTTGCTCAGTCTGACCCTTCAGTGGGAAGTCACCCATGAACTTCATTATGGCTGTACAAAAACAATCACATCACACACATAGTCAACATGGACACATGATCTCATGAATATGATCTGAAGACCTGTATTTCTTTCTACAACAGCAAACGATTCATTTAAAATAATAGCATCTGTACTTCTCTGCCTTCCTCTTCTATCTCCTATATGCATCTATCCTCACTCTCTTCTCACCTATGAAGATGTCAGCAGCCACTCTGTTCATTCCACTGTCGGAGAAGTCGATCAGAGACTCCTGGATCGGAGACTGGACAGACAAGAACCAAACACAATATAATCAGAAATTAAGATAATATAAATAAAAGACATGGATATTTTTGACCTTGACCGCACTTCCTTTACCTTAGAGAATTTGACCATGTCAACAGGGTCCCTGCCCTCCTTCCCCTTTTTGACTTTCTGATCACTGGGCAAATACAAGAAGCAGTCAGCAACAAGAGTGAGCTGCTAGACTTTTAAAGTAAGAACATTTTGACATGTTTTACGTGTCTGACCTTTTGTTCTTCTGTGCCTCTCTGAAGTACTTCTTGGCAAACTCAGCCATGTGGTACTGACCGCTTTGCAGAGAAACATCATCCTGCTGCACACTCACACTGTCGCCATACATCTCATTTACTACCTGATACACACACACATACACCCACAGCTGTAAAAACCTAAGCAGCAGTGCCACTTAAAGGATACCAAAGATGTAATTATCTACAGAATATTTCCATTTCTGCAAACCAAAATATTCCAACATATACTATATAAACAGCAACTGATGCCATAATACAGGGGTAGGGTTCATGCTGGAATCTGAAAGTTATTCTCGCTCTTAGCTCTCTGTCTCATATTTATTTCCCTGATGTAATGTAGAAGCTGAAAATGTAGAAAAAATACTTAAACATTTTCCTGTTCTGTACCTCTGTGGAGAGGTCGAGCTCATGGGCAGCCACGGATGATCCCATCGCCACGGCAATAGCGGCAGAGGCTGCGACCCTTCCCTGTCTGTCTCGAGGCTCCAGACGCTCCACAGGAAGAACCAGGAAGTCCGGAGAAGCCACAGGATGGACATGCTCGCTGGGAAACACTCCTGATCTTCCGTACACAGCCCCAAACCGCCAGCCTGTACACACATATGCACAGAGCAGAAGACTCTGAGAGGTTCATAGTCTTCATAGCAAGAGATGAAAGACAGTTACAATTAAACCCAAAACTGTCACATGCAGAACAAAGAAAAAGCCCAAAGTGATGTCAAATGTCAAACCCAAGTTACTGTTTTTGAATTATGTTTTTCAGCTTTTAAGACAAGGCAAATCCTCAAAAAGTAAAAAAAAAATCTAACCAACCGACAGCAAAGCAAACACACACATGACAAACCCACCAAACTCAGGAGTGTCTTTCTTAAGCTCCTCCAGAAGCATGACCTTCTTCCTCACTATGCAGCCGTAACGTTTGCCTGAATACACACACATGAAGCACAGAGAAGCTGACATACTGTACATGGACATCAGAGAAGCAGAAAGCAGCATTGTGTTTATGAGTGTGCGCCTCACCGGCCTCCAGCCCGTCCATGTGCTGCAGTTTGATGATGTCTCCTTTGTGGAAGTTGAGCAGAGACCTGTCATCATTAATGTAGTTCCTCACCGCCACCACGTACTCCGAGTCCTGACAGGGACACGAGATGTTTTACATTGACATGCTGCAAAATCCCCAGTGGTCCAAAGAGATATCAAAAGATATCATCACGCTGCACTATGGGAAATGTAGTATTCAGTGTTGTCAGACCTTGATTCATGCTTGGGACTAAAAGTCAGCATATATCTGTGTCTGTTGCTTCTATTTTGACCATTGTTGACTGTGTGTCTCTTGTTCCCTTATGACATTAAACATTTCTGTTTAACAATGTGAAAGACAGAGAACTTTCTTCAATTAAACTAATTTCTTCAAGAATTGCTGTTCGACAGTATCTATCTGTATTTAGCACAGTTTTATGTCTAAAATATCTTGCTTATTGTCTTATTATTGTAAAACATGTATGCTCCTTGTAGTTATAGGTCTTCAAATCAGTTTACTCGAGCTTTCAATAAAATATATATATATAAAGATATTCTCCATTTGGACATACAATACTAAGCTGATGTCTTTTTCTCATCACGTACACAGAGCAGACTAAGCAGACAGTCAAACCAAGATCCTGGTTTTTATTATCACTCTCTGACCTTCTTGAGCTCCGTGAGGAAGTAGTCGATCATGTGTTTGACCTGCGGGGCCTTGGCAGAAAACAGGATCAGCTTCTCGTTGGTTAGGTTGAACTCTAGCATGTTCTTAGAAGGAATTGACACAAACAGGATGTCCAAGTAGCTGCATGGAAAGTGATATACAAAAACCAGGAAGTCAAATTAGAGAGATGAAGGGAGAAGAGAAAGAGAAAGGGGGGAAAATGTTTAAAAATGTCAATTAATTGACTTTTTGTGTTTGTTTTTTTGGATTAAGACTTGATGAGATCATATATGCACTTAGACAACAGCAGTGAACTTTGTCTGACATCACACACACAGACTATGTGTTTGTACAGTCTATGCGGCTCACCTGTAAGGCCTCAGCACTCTGAAGTAGTCCGGTGCAGTAGAGCTGCTCCTCACCATCTTCAGCAACTTGATGCCTTTATGAGACACTGACAGCACCTGCACTCCTGTCCCCACACTGCCCTGGAACACACACATTTACACACACACATACAAACAAACACAAACACACAAAACTGAGTGCAAGCACCCATAAAAATTGCCTTCTAATAATCAAACCAAGTAAGAAAGAAGAAGAAGAAGAAGAAGGCTGCTTAACTCACAGATAAGTAAAAGACAAAAACTCACAGACGCTGGGAAGAGGCGGGAGAAGTAAATGTCCCACGAATCTTTGGCCATGGCGACCTACTTTCTTCTTCACATTTTCATCATGCGTTCCTGTAACCTGATCCACGTTGTTCGCAGCTGCCAAAGGAAACATAGAAGACGTTTGAGTGACTAAATTTAAATAAAGGTACTATACAGGATCTATGAGCCATTATAGGCACAGTGTAGGAATGTGTGTTTTCTCATACAAAATAAAGCTTTCATCTTCTGTCTCTCCTCTTGGGTGATACGGATGCAGGCCTCAGAGAAGGTATCATGTACAACCTGCAGATCACAAACACATGCAGGAATAAGAGCCTGCTAAAGTGGAACTCATATTGGTCTGATTTATTTCTACTGTACAAAAGCTTAATTCATAAAATACCTCAACGTGTATTATTTCATGTATTCTTTTACAATAAATATAATGCTATAATCTATAGTTAAAGCATAACTTTAAGCCTTTCATTTTTAACTTATCTTAACTATTAGAGTTAATAACTATAAATTAGCCTCTGATATGATGAAATAGTAAACCTTGAAGCAATAAACTAGTAAATAAATGAAACTAAATAAATAAATAATAAATAAATAAACCTGTCTGAAGAGCAGATCCAGAATTAGTGGATTGTTAAAGGTCTCTTTAGGATAGAAAACCTGTAAATGGACAAAGAGCAACAAAGGAAATGTATATTTTGGTAAATAGATGGTAAAAATCTGATGAAAATAAAGCATTGCAATGTTACATTACATTACATGACATTGCATTTAGCAGACGCTTTTATCCAAAGCGATTTACAGAGGAGGACATAAGCTGACAAAAGGTGTAAAGGAGCACAGAGTAGTTGTTAGTTCTGTTAGTTTTGTTAGGCAGGAAAGCATTCTTGAAAGAGAAAGATTTTTACAAGTTTCAGGTAGCAAGGGATGTTGCTGTTTTTGTAGCAGTTGGTAGGTCATTCCACCATTTGGGGACGACCACAGAGAAGAGTTTAGAGTGACCTCGCTTTGCAAGAGGCGAGGGTACAATGCGAGAGGCGAGGGTACATGTTATTTAATGTTAATTATTTAATATACCTATACAGAGTTTACATGCTTTGACAGTGTGCGACTGACGTTTCAGCGTGCATTTTGTTGTAACATTAAACTTTTGTTCATTCATATGTTTGCGTGCTCATGAAACACACCTCTTTCCTCATGTAAAGTTTCCAGGGTACGTTGGAGTAAGTGTAATATTCATCACTGGTCCTGCTGTGGAGTTGAGTCTGAATGATCTCTTCCTCGACTGGCAACTCTCTAGAGACTGAAAACACACAAACACATAATGGTTTTTGACCTTGTCACTTCCCATACAGGTTCACATGCAAGTATGAAAATGAATAAAGAACTTTCTGTCTATTCTGCTGTTTATTGCTGAAGTTTATGTCACATTAGTATGTGAAAGTTCACCTTGCGGAGGGGCGGGGCTTATGTTGGAGCTTGTTGACCCTGCAGGGCGAGACTTGGTTGTCTTGGAAACCTTAAGTCCTCCTTCTTCTTTAGGTTTGGATGATGGAGGCTTCTTCGGAGTCTGAGACCGAAAAAAGGTCAGATATTGTTATATATAATTACATTATATATTAGTATTATATTATTGTGTGTGTGTGTGTGTGTGTGTGTGTGTGTGTGTGTGTGTGTGCACACGTGTGTTGTTGGTACAGAGTTAAGTTACCGGTTGTGGTGGGTTTGCCATCTGATCTTTTAAGATCTCCATAGCTTCATCATGTGGGTCTGGCTTCTTTGCAAACGTCTTTCCATCACCTTTCCTACACACACACAGAGGATGAGAAGCAAATAAGTGGACAGACAAAATACTTTTATCAGTATAAATATTAAGGTCTGTAATTATGAGTTACTTTTGTGTGGCAGCTCCAGAAGAAGTCGTTGCGCCGGCAGGCTGATGCTGTTTGATGATGTCTTTGATGTCGTGGCTGGGGTCAATGCGCTCTGCGTTACTAGGACTAGATCGTACCACGTCCTCAGGAGGGGGGGCACGTGTTGGACCTGGAATATAACTTTTTTTATTAGATCACGTGCAGATGTTTGACGATGGATTCAATTTTGGATCTTTCTACATGATTTTAGCACTTCATTAAATTACATATCACAGCACATGTTTCAAGGTTAATTTTCCCCTAAGACTGTAAAACATACTTGTTTTTCCGCTGAACAGCAGCAGGACTTGTACGGCGACTCTTCTCTTTCTCTGGGCTGCAGAAAGAAAGAAGTGTTGACGGGGATAACAGCTGAGTTTGTGTTTCTTCCAAGACTATACTGTATGTCTGATTTGTATACATGCTGCTGTGTTCAAATGTCTACGCACAGGGCTGGGTGCATGATAAGGCTGTGAGGGTGGTGACTGGGGGGCTGGGGCCACATGGGGGGAAGGAAGACAACATCTGCTGCTGGATCGCAATGGCCTGCATGGTCATCTGCTGGGCCTGCAAGACACACACATTCATATACAGTGTATATATATCTCAACAACAGTATATCTTCTTTTATTTCTCATATTACCCATGCAGATGATGAATTTATGGTTTTACTTCATGAGCACTACCTAACATTAACTAAAAGCTGGGATTTACAAGTGACCAAAAGTTAATATTTCACTTGTCTACTGAATAGCTTGAACTATTTACTTGAGAGTTAGTTAATAAGAAGATTGACACCACCCTGATTGCAAATAAGTGTATTTCCCGAAATGTTGTGCTCTACAGTGTTAAACTTGAAGCATTACTTAGGGGTGTGTTAGTTATTAGCAAGTATTAGTATAGGCTGACTGAAACACAACTTAAATTCAGTATATTTTCATCTAAGTGAGACGAATACTTAGTGTATATTGTAAGTAGCAGTAATATCAGGGCGGGTCAGACAAACAATGTTTGACAAACCAGAATGATAGCTTGCTGGTTGATGATGGCCTGTTGCTGTTGAGTCAGTACTGTCTGCTCCGATCCTAGACAAGTAGAAGAAGTAAAGTAATTAACATCAATACTGTGTAATAAAGGATGATTTTGTTGTGGTAGCAGCACACACAGTTCACAGCAAAAGATGCAAATGTAAAAGATGTAAATTCCTCTGCTTCAAGCCACAAAGACTTTGCAACCTCACAACAAACTCTGAGATATGAAAAAGGTTAGATAACATAACACAAATTGAATTTATTGTAACTCCACTATGCCGACACGCTTCAGGCCAAACATGCTGGAAAACGCACACTCAAGTTATTGTACCTGGCACACCTGACATCCCAGGCAAGCCTGAAACTACAGTTGTAGCAGGGAGCGAAGGCGCCCCCGGCAGACCGGAGACACCAGTGACATGGGATGCTGCAGTAGCATCTATGTCAGCTGCGGTAGTAGCAGCGGGTGCACGAGTGGGTGACGGGGTGGGTGCTACAGGTGTGGCAGGAGCAGTGGTAGACGAAGACAGCTGTTGGTAGGGTTGTGTAGGACGGTTGTATTGGTGGTATTGTTGCTGCTGCTCCTGTAGCTGGTGTTGTTCATGGTGATGGTGATGGGAGGGGATTGGCATGGTAGGGACTGGTGGCATCATTCCTCCTGCCACTGGGAGCACTGGCACAGCTTGGAGAGTGACAGGCAGTGAACAGGGTGTTAAGAACGGTGCTACTTCCAAGACTATAAACTCTTTTAAATTGACTTATTTGGTATTTTTCATCCTGGGCAGACTGGACAAGCTAATAGGAACTACAAAGCAAGAGTAAGTGTCTGTGGATGGCAATGTCAGTCTGTCTGTACATCAGCTGGTCCATATCTCACAACTATTGGATGGATTGTCATGCTACTGCATGCTGATATTCAGTGTCCCTTGAACATGAATTTAATTGACTTTGGTGATGCTCTGACTTTTCTTTCAGCTCATACTCAGCAGGTCAAAGTTTTCTCTTATTGAAATATTTTGAAAGCTACTATATGGACTAGCACAAAATGTTGTACAGGACATTCATGGTTTTCAGATGATCCCAGACGTATCTTAATGTTTATAGTGATACCCTGACTTTCATCTGGCGATATTTTTACATATTGTTCAATACTTATATTTATGACCAGATACCTTTAAAATGAGTTTCTGCTCTATGGATTCCAGTTAGTGCACAACGGGCATATGTATGCCAGATATGTTGTCATATAAAGTTCAACATACTGTCCTATGATGGATGACAGAAAACTTAACACCTGGACATTCAGAAGAATGAAAACATTCACTCTATATTCTCCAAAGACAGGGTCCAAGAGGGGAGAAGGGCTCAACATTTTATAAAATAAACAGATAAACATTTACAGTTATGTTCAGAATCTTATAATCTGCGAGTGATAGGGTGGTGTGAGGGTTGCACAACCACAGAGAGACACATGGGGAAAACTGCCTATAGAATAAATGATAGATTGTGTATGTGTAGAAAGAGAGAGAGAGAATGAGAGTGACAGATGTCTATAGAGAGCAAAGGAGTCATGTGTGTGGTGACAGTGAATGGCTGTCCATACATTATCTATGAGGTCAGACTGATTATTACAAAGCGACAAATTAAGGCTGAACTGTACGCCTGAACCTTTGCATTTCAGTCCTGCTCAGTGTCATCAGCCTTAAACAACAGGAAATAATTACAATACTATATATATATATATATATATATATATTGCTTAATGTGCTTTTGTTGTTTTCAGATCTTCCTTCTGTTTGTGACTGCCTTAAGCTGCACTGCTTTTTTATTTCTGCATTTTTTATATTGTTTAATTGCTTCATTTTTCTGTCGACCAGATATTAATAATTGCTATGAGAACGAAGGTTCAAAAGCCCGAAGCATTGAACGGTGACTTTAACATTTAATGGAAGCTGTGAAGTGAGAAAGAGAACAAAGCCATTCATCAACCTGAGACTGATGCTGAGGATTTACTTAGAACATTTATTATGAATTATTGATGTCAGTGGAGAGAAAAAGAGTGAGACAAAAGCTTGAATGGCAGGACACAAGAGGGGTTGGAAATAATAAAGAAATAGACCAGTTAAGTCTGTAACAACATGAAGCTGAAAACGCAGGAAACTCACAAGTATAAATCTAAAGAAAAACAAATGAGCAATCTGTATTAACACCACACATAACTAACAGGATACACACACACTAACTTCAGTGTTTTACCTCCAGGATGTATTCCATGTGGAAAAGGTCGACTAGGAGCCGCATGACTATCCCCCTCTCCTCTTCCTCCTCCTGTGATGCCTATACCTCCTCCTCCCTTCATCCTTGTTGTCAAGCTTCCAGACTTCTCCATGTCCTGGTAGCCAGAGAGAAGTAAGTAACACAGATTCAGTTGGAGCAGTTGGAAAAGGACAGTTGTAGATGTTGAGTAAATGGAGTTTGAGAGACATGAAGAGCTGAGTGAGAAACGTGTGTGTGTGGAGACTGGATTGTACTGGTTGATTCAGACCCTCTGTGAGTGAATCATTTAAGCTGCAGGAACTGAATACTCTGCAGGAAGTACCGTACACCCTGGAGGAGAATCTCCAGCACGAGTATGAGCCTCCAACAAAACTTTCTCCAACACCAATGTCCCCACACAACAACAACACATAGCTATCTTCCCTGGAAAACTGCTTGACCACACAGATAAGTTCCACATGCATGAGCACAAACTTCATAAAAATCAAGTGAAATGGTCACACTGATTGACAGCTCATATTGAAAAACAAAAAAATCTTAAGGACATTTATTTTTGCAGCTAGGTGCTCACAAAAAAACAGAATATGATGTTACTGAAATAGTGTCTTTGAGAACCTTAGTTAACCTACCTGCATTTACCTCCTGGTTCCTTCCAATGACACAGCCTTTAATATAGTTTGTCTTACTGAATATGCAAAAAGTGTGAAGCTGTTGACGGGATGCAAGTTGTTGCGTGCTGCCTGCTGTTACAGTCAATACGGTAGGCCGCTCTGTAACCTAATCATCCCCTCTGTCTGCTCCATTCATACACAAACAGAAGCAGCAGATCACATGTTCCCTCCATCTATCAGCACCCCCTCCATTCACACATGGAGGGGAACATGACGAGCATTTTCAGAGCTGCGACTTCCAGTAATTTCCTTTATGTATTAATCTGTTATTTTCCAATTTATTAATGAATTCATTTGCTTTTTTTGTCTGACCAACAGCCCAAATTATGATAATACAAAGAAAAAAACTGCTGAGAGTTTGTCAAATTAGGTTTCTAAAGAAATATTCAGTATTCAGAAGTATTTAGATCCTTTGCTTAGTACTAATACCACACTGTGAAAATACTCCACTACAAGTAAAAATCCTGTAAAAGTATGTAAGTAATATCAAGAAAAGGTTGTACAAGTATAAAGTTGTTTTGATAATAATGAAAACAAACCCACAAAGAAGGTAACTAAACCCAGTCCCGACAACAGCTTTCAAAGTTTTACAGTGTATTTAATGATTAAAACCGACTTTATTATTTAATTTATCAATTAATTAATCAGCTCATGTATTTCCAAAGCAGAATGGTCAGGGTGGATGTGTAGTTTCTTGTAGATTGTGCGTCAGTACTCACTACGCTGCTGTCCGAGAGCACAGGGTCAAACAGACTGTCGAGGTAGCGGTCCATTCCTCTCTGAGTCTGACCGTCACTGAACACATCCGATTCTACTGTACACAGACAGACAGTGGAGCGGTTTATATGCATGACTCAAGAACATACTGCATATAATATAACAATTGTTGCTAAGACACAAAATTCAAACTACATTCACAAATCCTCAGACTCTTCCGACAACATTAAACAATTGCCTCAAAACCACATTTGATAAACTAGTTTAGGGGACTGAGCATTTGCTTCAGAGAATGAGGTTTAGTGTTTTAGCAAATGTGAAACTGTAATGCTGTATATATTCTTATGAAAATATAAATATATAGAAAAGTTTAGGTTTGCGTACCATGGCTGTAGTAACCGTCAGAGTCAGGCAGACTGTGTGCTGGTCTGCCACTGCTGCTGAGAGGAAAGGCAGGAGAGAGTTCCTCATCTGAGTCAAAGCCACTGCCAAACAAGGCACTGAGAGGAGAGGAGAGGAGAGGAGAGGAGAGGAGAGGAGAGGAGAGGAGAGGAGAGGAGAGGAGAGGAGAGGAGAGGAGAGGAGAGGAGAGGAGAGGAGAGGAGAGGAGAAAATTAATTTCTATCTTTGGTGGCAACATTTCATGAATTTCATGAATTTGTGTGTGTTTTGTGCACTGACAGGCTGGCATTAGCTTCGGACTTTAGCAGGGTCATCACTGCTGATGATGAAGTAGCTCTTCTGCTTTGGGAAGTCAGTCGGAAGCTCCAAGTCCTGCAATGAGGTCCATCACATAGTCGTGACCCGCTAACTCCACCCACTTGGCCATGCTCCTTCATCAGAACTGAACTCCCTCTCCACCAGTCAGACACTCCCCTAGAAGCAAGATCACACACTACAGTCAAAACAATTGTGTACTGTACAATATCACTCAGTGGATTTCTGCAAAATTAACCAAGTAAATCAGCTTAACATTTGTGTCTTATACTCAAATATGAGCACCTGTGCCGCAGTATGTCCCCTGCCAAATCCTCTCCACTGGTCCAGGAATGGACCGGACACAGGAATGCTCCTCCTACAGAGAGATGAGTGAACAAAATAATCAAAACATCACCTGTTTCCTTCTAGTCATCACACTAGTTGTTTAGTGGAATCAAACATAATGCAATAAATTGACAAAGACCTTTATAATTTCATCACCTGATCCTTACTGGCAATGAATAATCAATGATCATGAGCTGTAATTGATCCCTCAATAAAATTGATGCCAGCAGTCCCTGCTGCGCACTTCTTTTTGATTTTTGCTGAGTCATGTGCTCATCTAAACTGTAGGTGAGAGTTCTACTTACATGATATTTAATTCTTTAGGTTAATTATTTTAAGTCTTTTGTTTTTCTAAATAAATAGAGAAACGTGTTATACAACTGAATATAAAGGGAACATTTTTATTCAAGTAACATTTGTGACTATTTGTGATACGTTCTGTTATATCCCAGGGAGAGCAGAAGGTTAAAGCTGCATCAACCTCACCATCAAAACAGTGCACGTGCAACACCATGTTCGCCTTCTTCCTGTTGGCTGTCCACTCCAGCAGTGACAGCGGATAGGTCCGTGCTGTCTCGGGGGACGAGCCTGAGCCGAGCTGCGTCTTCTGACTGCCTTGGATGAGTCTGTGTTGCAGCAATGCCTGGCAACCAGCAGGGCTCTTGTCTGATACAAACCTGGAGAGGGAAAGACAGCTGAGTTTATACCTTATATAGAAAGAAAAACATATTTTGTCTGTGTTAAACATCCACACTTTCTTCAGCATAATTTCTGCACACACGTCTCATAGTAAAGGATGTCGTACTTCAGTAGATATTTGTCCATCTTGGGCGATGGGGCGAAGCTGCAGACACACGCCAGCAGCAGCAGCCAGCCTCTTTCTGCATTCTCAACGTTCATGTTCCTCCACACCTGATTGACAACCTGAGCCAGGATCTCATCCCGTAACCCTGGAGATGACAGCCCTCTTTGGATGATGTAATTCCCAAACATGTTCTCCTGTGCTCCGTTCAGGTGAGGGTCCCCCATGAACCGTAGCACCTGAAAGCAAAAGTTATGACAGCTAAGTGACTTATTGTTGCACCATGCTTTAAATCTATCTCACAGCCCATAATTTCATGGGACAAGCAATGACAAAAGAATTTTCCAATGGCCTGTCCTCTAAAAGCTGACACATAATCAGGGACTAGACTGATGTATCTGGGCAGAATATGAATTACAGATTCATGGGTAAATAAAGTTTTTATAAAAGTCAGCCCACCATGTTGAAGAGCTGCAGAGCTTCTCCTTTCAGGTCCTCCTCTAAACGGGTCAGAGGTGACTCCAGAGGTGCCATCAACATCCCAAACTTTGGTTCCTACAGCAACAAAAGATTTACAGTGTTTTTCAGAAAGCACAATAAATCTGCACATCCTCTGTTTTTGTTACATGATTTGGGTGCATCAACACAGTGGTGTAGTGGAGCGAATGCAGAAACAATTTTACTTGACTCCTACTAAGAAAGATAGAATAAAAAAAAGATCCAAATAGCTAATTAAAAAATGATATTTTAAAGGCTTGGTAAACTGTCAGTGGATGGACATCGCCACCTCTTGGAGTTTTACAGCATTACATGATTTTCAGGAAAACATTAGAATGATTCTGCTGTTTCTCATATTTTATAGTGATGTTGTTTGATGCTTACTTGATGTGAGTTTTTCTGTCTGTGTTCTTATACATCAGTTTCAGTCTGGTCACATAAAAAAGATCTGCTTCCCTGTATTGTTACCGCTCAGTCTCTTCTTCTTCTTCTTCTTCTTGTCACATTTTTACATGGCAGCTTTGTGAGGCTAAATCTCAGGAATACCGACTCTCACCCTAAAGTAGATCTGTACGTAGCGGTAGAATGGGTAGTTGTTGATGTCCAGAGGCAGAGTGAGCTGAGCCTGTTCCTGGATATGAGGAGCTTGAAGCAGAGCCAAACAGTCTGAGTGCAACTCCCTCCTGACTAGAAGGAGAGAGAGACAACAAGTCAACCAGCATATATATTGTGAGAAAAGTGTTTTTCAACATAAAAACCACCTAAAACTGTTTCATTAACTAGAAATATGAACATATATTTTTATTAATACTGTTCAAGCTGACCATAAATGGTATTTAAGGCATTATATAACAATGACATTAAGTTTGTTGATTAGCATTTTTCTCTTTTGGTCATTAATGAACTCATGTGAGTTGTATTGAACGCTCAGCTTGATTTATGAGTAATATGTGTGCATGAAGACTAATGTGGACTTAAAGAGACATTTACAGACCTCCTGCTGTCTGCAGTAACGCGCCCAGCTCTGCAGGGATCACCAAGTGTGTGACGTTCACGACTTCCCTCTTGGCCAGCTCCTGAAAGAGTTATTGTTTTAAGTTTTATTTATCTTCAAAATGTCCCTTAAAATCTGAGTAAAACAGGAGAAAACACACACTTCCTTTACGGATACTTTTCTTATTTGAGTTCCACACAAATCTTGCACAAATTTCCATCTTACCATCTCTCTCTTCCTCCTCTCCTCATCAATTTTCCTCTGGGCTGAAAACTTCATCTGCAAACAGATCATAGAAATCATACACAGAATATGTTCCAGAGCAAAATGCTAAAGAATTATTGGAGCAAAAGTGGACATCATTTTCAATGTACAGTACAAGCATGAGGCATGAAAAGTTATATTGTCTAGACATGGAAAGAGATACATTGTCCTGGACTTCATGTACCTTAATGTATCGCTTGCGGTTGACATACATGTGGACGAGAGAGCGGAACCGAACCAGACTCTCCCTCATCTTCACATAGCGCTTCCTGGAGAGAATAGAATAGCAATACCATGACTATCTCATGTTTAACTAACTGTTGTGGTGAATTGTATTCATGGTCAGTTCAAACTGTTTCTTTTAATGTCCAATATGAACAAACTATAAAGGTGTTGTTTAGAAGGTTTAACATTGATTTAAAGTACATACTGCCTCTAGTAGAATAATAATAGAAAAAAAAATCTGGCTTTTTGCTTGGAAGAAGCAGAAGCAGAGAATCTGACCTTGTGAGGAAGCCTCGGCACCGTGCCTGCAGCCCAACAAACTTCTTGCGAAACTCCAAAAAGCGTTTCCTGACAAAGAACATGCGGGTGTAACGCTGCAGAGTGAGAGCGGCAAGTTGACGGGTGCGCTCCCGTTTACACTCCAACAACTGGTAGATGTCCTCCTTCAGAAACATCTGCCATTAACACACACATAAACACACACACACATACATGTCATTTGAAAATAATGAAACAATTATGAAGGTTGGTGGTACAGACCAACGTAACTGTCAGTCAAAGCTGACATTGCGGTTTTCTTTCTTTTGCGAGAAGGTGAAGAGAATCTCACCTTTGTGACTCCAACATGGAAAGCTCCTGGTCTGAGAGGACACAGTTTACTGAGCATAAAAACACAGTTCTCGCCATTTGCTGCTGGAGGCTCTCGTATCCCCACCAGAGACTTATACCTGGGGAACACATACATTCAGATAGACACGCACACAAAAGAAATAATAGAAATTGTGATATTAGGCTAAAAAATGTGCCTTGGTAATTGGTAATCCAAGTATTTATTTGCTTTGTCTTGGCTGCTGCAACAGGTGGCTGCAGAGAGAAGCACCAATATACTCTCAACCAGACAGAGCTCAACCTTGTGTTTATGTTACCTGAAGAGGAAGATGTCGAATGGCATTCTGACAGGATACCCCTCTCTACGGATCCTAATGGTCTCGTAGATGCCTGAGTGTCTCAGCTGGCTGCTGACTAACTCGTCCTCAAACACACCCGGTTTCTAAACATCAAAAAACTGGTGTCTGTCAGTACCTTCAGGAGACAGTGAGACTGAACTCATGCATGTAAGTGATCACCAGTAGAAAGAACGTTTGAATATCTACCTTCATATTATTTGGCTTAATGCAGCGAACAAAAAAAGGGTTGCACCTGAAATTAAGGAATAAAATCGTAAAACATTCATGCTTATTATTCCTTATGTAAAATCTTTTATAAATTATACGAAGAATTATGAAAAATGTGCCAGTTTGAGGGCAACAACTGTGTGCTATCAGTTTTTTTCTAATATTATCTCCCAGGTTCACCTCTCCATCTTCTCTACCAGCTCTAGCAGGGACTGTTGGAACTTGTTGCTGACGGTGGACATTTGGTATCTTCTGGTGACTGTGCTGCTCTTCCTCATGTGACCTCCTCTCTGCTGACCCGTGACCTCTGCGTGAACCAGGAAGAGGTTTGACACCATCTGGACACACACAAATACATTCACAACATTCATGCATAATTACTGCGACTGTTTCATTGTTACATGAATTACAGATAATCTAACTATAATTCCAATATGTTGATAAGAAAGATGCTCTTGTCCTCCCACCTTGTTTTTGCTCTGAATGAACAGGTCCAGGACATCCTGACGGACCTGGTCATGGTTCTTATCGAGGAACTTGTAAACCTGCATGGTCACAAATTATTAGAAGATCTGTCCCAAAGGTTAGGATGAGATGGACTGTTGATGTAAAATTTGGTTCCAACATTCAGGATAACTTAGTCATACATAGATGTTTCTTTTTAATCTAATATTTTACTTAATTCTTATCATTCTTTAAACGAAAGTGCCGAAAATACTTCCGATAGAGAGGACGGTTTCTTCAGAATTAGTGCGCCATCATGTCCTGACAAGCTTATTGATAGATCCCCTATTCTCCTTGATCAAGCTTCAATAAACCTTTCAGCCTAAGAAATCTTTCTGACTGAACTGAACACTGATGAATACAATTTTCCACAACAAAGCCATGCAGCCACAATACTACTCGTGGTCCAGATCAGAGGCTATCAATTACATTATTGACGTCAGTGAATTAAATACACTCTCTCGCCAACTGGCATGCCAAGTGCAGGTTTTGTCACTTGAGATGAGCCAGTGAGACGACAGGTGGTGCTCTTTTCTGCATCGTCCCATGCAAACTGCCTATTGCTTCTCCTGTGTTACACACAAACTACCGATGCTTCTGCTGCAACATAAAATGCATTTTTCTTTAGTGTGACAAAAAAGAAAGATCTATCAGAAATAGTTTACATTAAATGTAGATGCTGATTGGTAACAGATTTACGGAAAACCACATAAATTGGCCACCTTTTAAAAGATATTCCCACATTTGGCTTTTACTGGTAAATTACATCTCGTATTGTACACAGCTGCAGAGTCTACAGCCCTGCCAAGCTAGCAACTCTCTGAGATAACTTTAGCATGCCAACATTCTCACAATGATGATGCCAAGATGCTGATGTTCAGAAGATAATTTGTTAACCATGTTCATGCATCTCAGATAACAGAAAGTCATAGAGAAATCTTGCCAACAGGCAGGTTTTGTCACGCCACATGAGCTGAGCCAATGAGAAGCTGTGTACCTGGTAGGTGACCCGGCCAGCAAAGTGCTTGATGGCGAACTCTGGGACGGGCATCTTTGGCTTCTGATAGAGTGGGTTGTTGCCATGGTGATAGTGACACTTTTGGAGAAAAGTGTGGTCTGTCGCCTGGCAACAAAGCAGTCAACTCTAAGTGACATGTACAATGATTTAACAACAGATATGTTCAGGTACTTTCTTAGGTTTCCTCTATCCCACCTGTGGGAAAAAGCTCTGATCATCCAGAATCCGTAGTATCCCATGAGGCTTTGCAGCAATGAGATCAATGCAGGGCTGGTTGTCACTGAACGGGATGTCCTGCCAGGGGATCTGTTCCCGGCTGTACTCCTCCTACACGGGATCACATGATCACAATTTCCTGCACAATGGAAAACTTTGTCTACATATGTCTTATTATTGTTTCTGTCAACTTATCAATTAATTCACAAATTGTTCCAACACTCCTTTAGATCTATTTGTATCCTTGTTTGCCTATGTGCGTGAAAACACTTTGTGTTGTGAGGTGTGTTTGTGATGGCATGTGTGTGATGTCGACTCACCTGTTCTTCCCTGAATACGATCCTGTTGAAGAAGAACTGCAGGTACTCATTTGCATAATTAATGCAAAGCTGCTCAAAGCTGTTGAAGGCCAGATCCTGTGGTTCACCACACAAACACACACACATATGTACACTTACAGTATATAGACACACAGCTGGTAGTGCTTCATGTCTCATCTACATGTCTAAAGAGTGATTATCCTGGAGTCTCTCAGCTGTGCGACAGAAGGAAGTGACAGACAAAAAGGTGAAAAGATCCTGTGTGGATAAACATGCGAGAAAACACACTTACCTCAAATCCGTAAATGTCTAGGATGGATATGGAGAGGGTGTGTTGGCTGGGGTACACCTGAGTGTTGATCTTCTCTGTTAACCAGTGGAAGAGCAGCGAGTACAGGATCTTGGCAACAGCATCTCTGGAGAAACATGCAAAGAGTATAGGACAGAAACATGAGAAGGAGGAAAATAATAAAAGGTCTATACAATTCACTATTATCTTTACGGAGGTGTGAAAAAGAATAATTTAGACATAAGTTATGAGACAGATTAAGAGCTCACATACATTACTCTGTTTAAATGTACATCAGATCTTCATCACAGGAAACAATAGCATGTATTTTTGTAGAAACACAGAATATTTACTTGTGACTTCATGTTGATTTAAGTCCAAAATCAGTGTAACCATGTACATTTACTCGAATACCTGTGTATTTCCAAAAATACATAAATTTTCTGTTGAGTGAAACCACTTACCCAATAACTAAGCAACAGTGATTAACTGAATGATGAAGTATTCCTCCTACTTTGTAAGCTAAACTAACTCTCATGGATTAGTTGGAAAATGCATCATCACTTTACATTTTTTACATCTACAGCAGTAAAATGCAACATACATTTTAATGTAAATATTTACTGAAGCAAAGACTCGTAATACTACTGCAAAAAATAATTTTAATGGGAACAAAATGGCAAATACATGAGAAATACATCTAAAGAAATAATAATATCTTTCCGTGGATGCAACTGTCTCTCACCTGGCATCAACAGCACTTTCCACAGTCAGTGGTGTGTAGATCTTGTCCCTCATTGTCTCCTGAAGAGAAGACAGAAGTTATTTAGGAAATCCTTTAAATGAGGAGTGCAGGGCGAACAATTTCAGCATCATGGCACGACTTAGACTTATTGAGACTGTATGGGTGTGTGCAGATTAAGCTTGATTGACAACTCCCTCACTCTCCTGTTAGTTTTGTTGTGAGACAGTAGTTTGCATATGCAACATTACATACAAGACACATTAAACGGTACATAATTACAACATGCTACATAGTGGCGCAACAGTGAATATGATTCTGATTCTTATTATGGTGGAATTTCTAAAACCCTTAAAAGTGTCTGTCTATCTTTGAGACATTTTAACCTTCAGCTTCTCCTTGCAAACTGAAACCTCAGCTCAGGGACAATGTGTTGGGAGTTGTCATTTGCAAGCAGAGCTCACTGCCACGACATCATGTCACAGTCATTTAAATTAAATGAAGTAGAGCTGAAGACTAGCTGAAAGTGCAGGACACTACGACTGTATGATTAAAAACTATATACACTCTGTTGAGGCTGCTGTATAAGCTGTATAATATATATAATTATGAAGACTAACTCTTTCTATGAAGTGCATTATTGAATTATAACACATTCATAATGCTTCATGACTACACTCGTAAACACACTTACTTACATTTACACACTCTAATGCACCATATCAGCAGTCTTGAAACATTACAGATGTAATTTATAACAAATTATAACTTAACAAAATAAGAGAAGTGTCTTGTGGATGCTCTTGACTAGTTATAAATTAGAAGTTGGCTGAGAGGGCTTATAATACTTTATTGTATTAAACATTATGACTACCTATACTCACCCGTACACACACCTCAACAATCAACTGTAGTAGAAGGTTGTTTGTTCTTCAATTAATTTAAAGATCACAGGCTGCACATCTCTGACTGCTGTCATTTTAAATCTCCTCCACTCAACCTTTTTGACTGCTTCGTCTTTGCTTCCCTCCTTTCTTTCTACTCTCCCACTTGGATTTCTTCTACTCTATTAGTCATTGGTGTGAGTGTCTTGGACCTGGGGTCCAATCAGATAAAGAATCCATTAGATCATCACACTTAGACACACACACACACACACACACACACACACACACACACACACACACACACACACACACACACACACACACACACACACACACACACACACACCACATCCAACTAAATGATATTAGTGACTTCTCTCCTGTTACATCGGGACCACAGGAACCACCTTATTCAATTATAGAAAAGAGTGTAGGAGTATAAGAGACAGAGTATAAGACTGTGTACATGTGAAGGACATGAGGTCCACCATGATCTGACGGATACTAAAGCAGGACGCTTTATGATTTACCAAATACTGGAATATGGGGGAATGTGATTTAAAAAAAAGATTTGCCAAGAGGACAAGGATAATTGTTTCCAGGATTTCCACTTTTGTGAGCTAATATAATGTAAGCAGAGCAACAGGATGGAGAACTGGAATACTTGGTTTGTTTCACCAGCTTCTCTCTTTGTTGTTCTTTTGGCTTTTTCTTGTTTGTGCTCATGATCCACTAATGCCATCAGCTGTTATAGATACAGTGTCTTTCTGTTTAAGGACACTATGGCAAATTAAAGCTCAGGACTGAATGTCTGTCATAGCTACTGTACTGGTGATTAAGGTGCATCAATTTATACACCGTAGAAGAGATAGAGTAGGTAACAGCTTCTTGGACATCACCCGAAGAGAAGCTATCACCTGAAGAGAAGCTATATTTTTTGCTATTGCTTTTTCTTTTCTTTTTTTGTCCTTCAAGAATCATTGGATGTGAGGCAAGACAAAATCCAGTGCAAGCTGAAAGTTTTTTATTTTGTTTTCTTACTTGAATTTGAAATCCTCCTAAAAAGTTGTCGTTGTGGACAAAGCAAGGAGGATGCTCAATTATAAAGGCTATGATGTTTCATATAGGCTGGAAGTAAGATCCCAACAAAAAGCTGAAAGGTCTGTGCACTCTAAGTATCTGATATGAGCGACATACCTGAAGTATTACTAAATACTGTATGTGTGCAGGATGAGTGAACAAGTCTGTTTGTAAGCTGTAGACATGTGTGTAGAGTGTAAGTGATACGCCTAAAATAATCAATGCTGACATATCAAAATCAGCATCTGTAGTTACATAATGAGCTGTTTTAATTGTTTTATGAAGTGATTCTGTTACAACATAGAAACTAGATCGGGCTGTTCTACACAAGGTCAGATTTGATCTGAGATTTATCTTTCAGAACATAATGAAAGAATGAATGAATGAATGAATGAATGAATGAATGAATGAATGAATGAATGAATGAATGAAGGGCACAGCAGGAGGTCTGAGGTTAGAGGTATGACACTTGACAGTAACTAAAGTCCAAGACACGAAGAGTGATGTGTATCTTAAAATAAAAGAGGTGTCACTACAGCTCTGGCTCGTTGTTTTTCAGTAATTTAGAACTTAGAGAAATGCACACAGCATTTCCTTGAAAATCAGCAGAATCAGGTTGAAATTTGTGTTTTTAGTGCAAACTCCTTGTGCCCAAGTAGGAAACACAAATTTTGCATATGTGAGGACATTCAATATATTTAAATAAGATATTATTATTATTATTATTATTATTCTTATTATTATTATTATTATTATTATTATTATTATTATTATTATTAAGATATAGAGGACTTTTATTACTTCCTTCATAAATAGAGTTATTATGCTGCAGAATTTAGTATGATAATAATAATAAGGCCGGGAATTATATAAAGCTCATGTGTATAATGTATTGGATTAAAATTAGTACTTTTTTAAATATTCAGCTGTCTTTCTAAATAATATAAGATGAACAACGCAGTGAATTTAATTAGCCACTTCTTTTACTTTCTACTGATGAAGATAGTCCTGTGGTGGGTAGCCCTAAAGTCAATTAGATTAAGAGCACTGTGAAACACATTACATGCATACAGAAACAAAAACTAGGATCTTTTCTCACTCCGAATAAGATCAACAGGTTTGTGCCCTTTGTGTAAGAGTAAATGCCATTAACATCAGTACAGTATGTGTGTCTAAGCATCTCATTTAAAATCCATTCTAAATGTACTGAGAATGGAGAGATGCAGCCCAAGAATGGCGAGGACTCGAGACTCTTTTTTTCAAGTGGGGATGCTCCAGTTTGATACTGACCGTGACTTTAAAGGTGATGGATTTCTGTAGTCCCTCTGGAGAGATCTGCAGCAGCTCTGCCACCACTCTGATCTCCTGAGCGCTCACCACTGACGCCACCTCCTGGCCATCAGCCTGTTTCACAACATGGAAAGAAAAAGAAAAACTACTTACTCTGAGATGCTTACAATCACCAATGTTTTTGTTGTTGAGAATATTTTTCACATACTTGTCGAAATATTTCAAAAATGTACCATTAAGTTTAAAATAAAATAAAAACTAAGAAATAAGGATCACTTTGGAAAAACTACCTCATGTCTCTGAAAGTAGACGTTGCCCAGGTGCAGTATGGAAGAAAGAACTCTATAGATGGCCGACTGGTCTTCAGGGGTGAAGCGGAGGATCTCCATGGCAGCACGCAGCCGCAGGAAGTCCTCTGCATCATTCTTTCCTGTTATCCCACAATCCCCTCCCTGTATGAAGATTGACAGAGAAAACGTGCACTTCCAAATGTGATCTGTATCCTCACACGACATCCCTGCAAAGTCGTGAAAAGACTGATGATAATGCTGCACGGTCTCTTTCTACCTGGTTGAGGTAATAATAGGTCTCAGCCCCTTGTAAATAGAAAGCCTGCTTCTGCTGCGAGGGAAGACCTGCCAGCATCTCGTAAAAGATGTGATAGTTTCTCTCATCTTTGGCCTGAAGAGGAAATACGAGTTTAACATTTTCATATATGAAAAGGTATAAGATATGAACCATCATCTTGTGTGTGTGTCTGCATGTGTCACCTGGAAGACGATACGGGACTTTTCCAGTAGATACTGAGAGGTTATGGCACCACTGATTACACCACTGTAATAAAAGATTTTAATTTAATATTAATACACTTTATCATAACATAAGTGCTTTACAATAACTGAATGAAGGATGATGAGAGGAGATGTCATGAATTTTGTGAAAGAATTCTATACTCACTCCTCCAGAAAGACCTCTATGTATTTCCCGAAGCGACTGGAATTATCGTTCCGTACAGTTTTGGCATTTCCAAAAGATTCCAGCAGAGGAGCTGCCTCGAGTATCTGCCAGGCATTCAAACACACACAGTAAAGCAACAAACTTTATTAGCTGGGAGACAAACATGCTGAAAATATCTTGCAATATCAGTATTAGCTGGTCTATAGCATGCACTTTCAGTAATAAAGTATTAAAACCAAGAAACAACAGAAATGCTATGTAAAAGTCAAAAAATCTAATTAACGTCTGCACCACAGCAAAACACAGCAACCTGCTATCTTATGGCCATGAATGTGTAAAATGTAAAGAACAAGTAATGCAGGGAACCCGACTACCTCAATCTGCACCCAAGAAGAGTCAGAGCCATGAAAAAAAACACATGGAGGCATTAGTTATCTTTCAAGACAGGAACAGGTGTGTTTGCATGTGTCCAAATCTGCTGGCAGATCCCCGTGCATGTCCAGGTGTGTATTTGTGTGTGTTCATACCTGTTGAGCAAGATTGCTTTTGTGATGTATTGCGGTTAGGTAACGAAGTACTAGTTTGGTGGCCTCTGTTTTCCCAGATCCGCTCTCCCCACTGAAACACATTAACACTCATCACTATGACTGAGCACTTAATACAGTATATTGTATAATGAATTGTGCCAAGGCTCCACTAAAGAGGTGCCACCATTTTTGCAATTTATCTTTGCATGTCAGATACGTATGTATTTTGAGGGAGGAAGGATAGGGCAGTTGGAGTTGTATTCTGTTGTGGCTCAAATATAACAAATATGATAAACTTGAAGTATGAGTGACATTTGTTATATGAGCTAAATGTTTAGAGGAGCTGCTAAACCGTACTGGCAGATGGAATTGTGAGGACAGGCAGATGGACATCTACAGTAACTGAAATATGACTCATGACTAATAACTGTTCAAATAAAACACCACAAAGTAAAATAAGTGGCAATCAGCACATGTATATTAAGCCTGGACTGTCTTATTGTTTCGTGTTTGACACATGGTGATTTGAAACATTTACTGGTAGATTAAAATGTTATGGACAAATAGCCAAAAAGGGACATTTTATATGACATATTTAATACTTTTAGACAATAATGACAAGATCAGGTCACAGGCTTGAAATGAACCAATAAAAAATACACAGTTGTCCATAAAGTTGGAATAAAATATTTTTACATATATTTTTTGTTTCTTGTGATTTATTCTTCATAGATAAATGGTATCTTCTCAACTTTATTGATCAATCTCTGAAATCAGGAATGTGTCTGAAAACTAAATTATTCTAAGTTTATGGGCAACAATAATGGTTCATTTGATTCAAGTGGATGGTAGAACTGACAAGCATAACAGATACACACATAATTACAAGAGAAAAACTGTAATATCTAAAACAACAGTGATGGAAAACTTTCATACTATCCACACATTTTTGGATTCCCTCATGATAAAGATAGTATTTGTGTCTAGTATTCTTTAATATAATAAACTTTAGAATAAACTTTCCCAATTTGCATACTGGGCTGTGATAATTCATTTGCTAAAAGATACAGTGGTGGAAAATCTAATTATTTGACGTCAGGGCCGGAGACTGAACATTATCCGCACTTTGAGCACCACTACACCCAGCTTTTATTAATCACTTAGAGCATCCATTATTTGATCCTTCTGGCCTCCCTCGCTGCCGCTTATCGAGTGTTTTGCCTAATTGACTAAATGATTAAGTGATGTGAGACCAGGCTAATCTTGCATTAGCCAAGGCCTTGATTCCACTTTTGCGTTAAACCACCTGAAACGCTCCTACACGCACACACACACAGACACATCAACACTGCCAACAGCTTAGCACTAAATACCACCATTATGTGAGGTTGGCCAGTGGGGGGCAGAGGTGTATGTGTGTGCGCGTGTCTTTAGGGACACTGGCACCTTGACCACATTCCAGCATAAGGTTTCAATTCACAGGATGCTTAGCTAAAAACGGGGCCATTACTGGTCATTGTACACCAGACCTCAGTTACCCCTTAACACGCACTCAGTGACTCACACACAAACACAGGGTTCACACACGTGCACTTTGACACACACACACGTCTGAAAGATAATCTGCTCCTGGCCCAGACATGGCTGGGCTTTCCTTACAGGTGTCTCCTTCCGAATACGGCTTGAGTGTTCCAGGTGTGTGCGAGTGTGTGCATGTGTAGGTGTTTGTTTATCTCTCATGATAGTTTCTGGACATTTTGAAAAGCATACATCTAGGTGCAAAGGTGTGGATGTGCTGTATATATGTCTATACATGTGAGTGAAATGTAAATGACTTAGATAGCATGTGTTTGCGTGTAGAAATCTGTTTTGAGCAAGGCGCCTGTGACAGATAGACGGAGCTTAAAAGGAGTGAAAGATGGCTCTGTCTTAAGTTTGCTTGCCAGAGAACCATAGACAGACACTCATGAATTTACAAACACACATGAATTTAATCCAACTAAAGATGGAAACCTGACAGTCAGGTTTCCATCTTCATGGACAGTCAAGCTTCATTGACACTGTATACATCAAGGTTAAAATGCTCCAAAACCTTGGAAGGTTACTAATGACAAACAAAACAAACAAAGCAACAAAAAAGATCTTTCTGAACTACACAAGATTTTTATGTAAACAACGATATGAAGTGATGAACAAAGAAATAATGGTGACAGGTAAATGGAAAGTAATTAAAATAGATTAAAAAGGATTATAGAATGTCAGCTACTTACCTGATGATTATGACCTGGTTGTGTTTGGCATCCATCATTTTGGAATAAGCAGCATTTGCTATGGCAAACAAATGCCTGATCAAGAAACAGGAACTGCTATTAGATATCTTAAGATGAAAGCAATAAACTCAAACTTTAAGCACAGAAATATTCTTTCACACTTTTTTATCCTCATCTTCTGTTTCTCTAACCTCCATTTTTCCTTTCCCTGTCTTAATTATTTACCTGCATACATAGGAAGCTAACATTCTAAATAAAAAAAAGGAAATAAGCCTTTTTTTATTTATAATGTTAGCTTCCTTTCTACCTTGTATGCTTCTGGTATCATAATCAAACCAAACTGTTCTACTGTCTATATCTGTTCTGTGTTTTGACTAGTCCAGGGTGTACCCCACCTCTCCCCCACAATTTGTGAGTGAGCGTTACTTACGGAGGGTTCTCTCCCAGAGCACAGCCCTTGTACAGCAGCACCATGTCCGTCCCATAAATGTTGTACATTTTATAGGGGTTTACAGACACCAGGATACTTCCTATGTATGTCTGAAATAAAACAAGGAATGAGGAGAGATAAAAATATATGTTTGTAAACTATTATATCCAAATTTTGTAGTTGATTGTATGTTGTGTGTGTGTTGAGCTGATGAGATACTTGCATAAATAAGCTTCCGCTCCGATCTTTGCCTCAGGTTCAGCAGAACAGCCTCTTCATGCATATCCCTTAACAGAATCAACAGGACAATAGTATTTAAAGATAACAGATAACTTGTCAAACTCTGAAAACATTTCCATGTTTGCACTTTGCTGATCAATATTTAGGCAGGTGTCACCAGTGCAACTATAAACTCAAACAACCCATCCAGAATCTCACTTTTCATGAGTTTGAAATTTCAAATCCAGTTCCTAGTGTGTTAAGTTAACTCTAATGGAATAGATTTTAGTAGAGTGCTATGAATGTAATGTTCTTTTTCACACATTTTACTGTTGCGCTTGCCATTGCAGGCGTTAACTCAGATGTAATCATCTTTTACTTACTCTAGCTGTGTCATATCTTCCACTCCATCTTCTGTTCGATGCTCCCGGTGACCCACAGTGGGCATGCTTCTGATTGAGTACATCTAAAACACACACATACACACTCAGAAATAAGGACATGTTGCATCTACATAGCCCTGCACACAATGGGATCATGCACCTGATAAATACTCACGCTTGTCTCACCAAAGAAATGTGTTTCACTTTTACTTTTACCTTATTTGCTCACTGTGCCATCACCTATTCTACTCATATATTCTGTTCTTTCAAAAACCATCAACACATCGTTAAGTTATCCAAATAAGCCACCATACCTCTGATTGCTTTGCCCTACTGAAAATCCACTAACAGGTCTTCACAACATTACATATGCAATTGCAAGATGACACATATACACATGAAGACTTAGAATAGTGCTCAGCATTAGTTATTGTGCCTACTTGTAGTGTGAATCAAATATTATAAACTTTTACCTTGTCAAACCAGTTTCCCTGTGGTTCCCCCTCCCTGCTGAGATTCCACTCCCCTGCTTCTTGTCCTACTTGTTCCTGTCCCATCAGGCTGTGGGGGTCTAGCAGTTCCCCATCTCTATACATGGACCACTTATTGAAGTTCTGCACTGTCCCATCAGGCAGTACCCTCTCTGCACCCCACACATCCATATCTTGGTCCAGTCCATAACCTCCAGGGCCCTGTGCCCAATGCTGTTCAAGGCCAGAACCCTGGACCTGGGGAGACACTACGGCATATGAAGGTAGACGAAAAGAGGCCCCCCGGAGATGAGGGTTCTTCAGAGCACCAGAGAGATTAAGTGAGCGAGGTTCTGGGGGTCTAGGAGCACCAAGCCGTGTCATAATATTACCATCGGGGAGACGGTACTTTGCCCCACGAAGGTTCGGGTTCTTTAATAGGGCATTAGACAGGTCAAGTGTTTGAGGTGCAGGCTGAGAGCGGGTCATCAGAGTACCATCTGGCAAACGGTAAGTGGCAGATCGGATATTCTGGTTGCGGAGAGCATTGGAAAGGTCAAGGGATCGTGACTGAGAGGTATCAGCAGAACCAGGCTGCCTTAGAAAAGAGTTGTCTGGGAGTTTGTAGGAGGCACCACGGAGGCTGGTATTTAGCATGGCACCAGAAAGGAGAGGAGAGGTGGGAGCTTGGGGTTGGTTACGTGAAAACAATGATGATCCTTCTGGGAGCTGAAATTTTGCCTTACGCAGGTTAGCATTCATCAGAGCACTAGATAGGCCTACTGATGTACTCTGAGCATTCTGTGTCTCATCTCCTGGATGTGTTAGAAATGAACCATCTGGTAATTGATAAGAGGCTGAACGAACATTTCGATTGAGAAGAGCAGAGGAGAGCATAGAAGAGGAAGTGACTGGCTCAGCTGCTGGCTCATTTCTTGTAATCAAAGTTCCATCTGGCAGCCTGTATGTGGCTTTACGTACATTAGGGTTCAACAATGCAGAGGAAAGCATGGGAGAGGAAGCGGAAGGTGTGGGCTCTGTTCGAGTTACAAGAGTGCCATTAGGCAAACGATATGTGGCCTGTCGTAAACTGGGATTGAGCAAGGCAGAGGACAGCATAGAGGATGGGAGCACTGATGGCTCTGGGGAAGGTTCAGCAGCTTCAGTTCTGGTGACAAACGAGCCATCAGGCAAACGATATGTGGCCTGTCGTAAACTGGGATTGAGCAAGGCAGAGGACAGCATAGAGGATGGGAGCACTGATGGCTCTGGGGAAGGTTCAGCAGCTTCAGTTCTGGTGACAAACGAGCCATCAGGCAAACGATATGTGGCCTGTCGTAAACTGGGATTGAGTAATGCAGAGGACAGCATAGAGGACGAGAGCGCTGATGGCTCTGGGGGTGGTTCAGCAGCTGCAGTTCTGGTGACAAACGAGCCATCAGGCAAACGATACGTGGCCTGCCGCAAATTGGGGTTGAGCAAAGCAGAAGAGAGTATAGAGGATGAGAGGGGCAATGACTCTGAGGATGGTTCATCAGTTCTGGTGACCAATGTGCCATCAGGTAGTCCATATGAGGCCTGGCTTAAGTTTGGGTTCTGCAGGGCGTTAGAAAGCATAGAGTGTGACAGCATCCCACCACCACTGACACCTCCACCAGCAGTAGTAACTGGAGGGCTAACAGGGTCGCGAGACATTGTCAACGTGCCACCTGGAAGTTTATACATGGATCCCTGGATTTGGGAGGTTCGCAGTCCACCAGAAAGAAATGAGGAGGGGCCTCTGATATTCTCTTGTTGAGGTGCAATGGGAGAAGAGGCAGGGGAGACAGAAGGCATGGGGGAGATGTGTTGCTGAAGGGGTGAGGCATACGAAGCATTACGTAGTTGTGAGGAAATCATAGCGGAAGACAAGTGTGGGGAGGAGGGCATAGAGGGGGCAGGACTGGGTGCTACTTGGGGGGGTGTGAGGACAGGGGTATATAGGTTGGCATTGCGTTGTAGAGGAGATGAGTAGGACGCACTACGTAGTTGGGAGTTCTGCCTCAAAGCATTGGATAATCCAAGTGTGGCATAAGGATTAACCTCCTGGCTCACCTGTATATTAGCTAATATCTCCCCCTGCCCACCAGGTATGGGGGAAGGGCTTCTCTGTACAGGTGTGGCTATGCTGGCATTCTGCAGATAAGGGTTCTGGAATGTGCGTCCCAGAAAAGGTGAGGAGGGCACAGTTTGAGGGAGGTTTTGAGGGTACATTTCTTGTGGTTGGGGGGAAGAGGGTCTCTGCAAAGGAGAAGAGTAAGCAGTGGTGGGGTAAGTCATGGGGGAAGGAAGAGGAGATGGAGGAAAGGGAGCTCCTACAATCTGAGGGTTAGGTGCAGCATTTGAAAGCAGTGGAGATGAGCCTGGTTCCATGATTGTGTAGTCATACTGATTAATATTATAAGTTGGTGGGAGGGTACCACCACCACCTGGAGAAAAACTGGGGTGAGGTACTTGAGGTTGAACAAATGCTGGCCCCAAACCATGGGGACTCATAGCCCTGCGGGGAAAGGGGGATGGTGGTTGAGATATATGGTGCATGGGAGAGGCTGAACGTGAAAACATGGGAGATGGAGGTCTACTCTGCAGCCTACGCACTGATGGCTGGGGGGAAAGGGGGGCGCTCTGTTTCAAAGAGAGCTGTGGAGAGAGGGGTGGCATTAGGGGAGGTGCTCTGAATGACTGCCTAGACTGAAGAGAAGGCTGGTTTCTGGGCATACGTACTAGCGGTTGGCCCCTACCTACAGGTCTGCGGAAGCCTCCTTGAGGAGTACCAGTTCGCTTTGACTCCCTTAACCCTGTTAAGGGCCGGGATCCTGTCCTGGCTAACATAGGTGTTCCGGCTATGCCTCCTATCTGTCTTGAGGAAGGTGCTGGACCACTATGGATAGAGGACCTGAATGGGGCTACATGCTGAGTGATAGGAGGTCCATGTCTACTATGTCTCTGTGAATAGGGGTTAGCTGGGATTAGAGGTTTCACAGCTCCCATGGGAACCTGACCTCGACCTGCAGCACCACCTCTCAGCCTGCGAGTAGAGGACCGAGTGGGGAGGGGGCGACTGCTGATACGTGATGGAGAAGGGGATGGAGGACGACGGGGGGAGGCAGGGCGGAAGGCATGTGGCGGAGAATGAGACCTCTCAGGCAGTAGGGGACTCCCTCTCTGTGGGGATGGTAGTGGAGGAGAGGGGGAACGCCTCAACACGGATGTCTGTTTTCTACCTCTGGGCAAATGTGGTCTGCGGGACGGCAGAGGCACTGCATCTGGAGGGGGATGCTGTCTGAAAGATCTTGGGGAAGGTGGTGGGCTTGGTCTTTTCCTCATTGATCCTCGGGGTGAAGCAAAGGGGGTAGAACGTGGGGATTGGCGTCGAATACTTGATGGAGCCCTGCGTGGCCCAATACGCCCCCGGCCTCTTGCCAGAGATGGCCGAGTTCTCACTGACATCCTTCTCCTGGGTGGTGGTGAAGAAGGTGGGCTGGGTGGTCTCCGCCTGTCAAGTGCAGGAGTCAGCCTTTGGCCTGCCATTGAAGCCCGGGGAGGTGGTCCTCTTCTTTTCAAACGAGGAGAGAGGAAGGGGTCTGGTTGGATGCTTGTTTGGAAGTCCATGTGAAGTGGTGAGAGGCGGGGTGATGGAGGTGGCTTAGCCCTAAATGATCCTGGCCTCATTGACAGCTGTGGGGATGGACGAGGACTCATTCGGCGCACTGGCCTTGGTGAGGCCATTGGTGAATGCATTGGTGAATGCATTGGTGAATGCATTGGTGAATGCATTGGTGAATGCTTTGGTGAATGCATTAGTGGAGGCATTGGTGAATGCATTAGTGGAGGCATTGGTGGCTGCATTAGTGGGCCCATTGGTGACATTTGCCCCATGTGGAACATTTGTGGTTCTTGGGGGACGTATGGTTGGTAACCTTGAGAGGCAGTACGATGAGGTGGTACTGGAGATGGTGGCAAATGACCGGGAGAAACAGAGAAAGGAGGATGAATGTTCATACCTGTTGGCGAGGGGGCTCGTCTTGGAAAATTTGGGGTTTGTTGTTGGTTCATGACAGTGGGGTAATGAGGTTGCGCAGAAAGGTATAGGGGAACAGGCTGCTCATATTGTATATCTGACATTATTTCCATATTGTTGAGGGCAAGAGCTGGAGAGGGATGGAAGAAGATTGGGGAGGAGGGAGGAGGCGGTGGCAGGGTTTCCACCTCAAGTCTGTCTCTTCCAAATAGCCTGACCTGGGGCCTGGGGACCCTAAACAGGTCTGCTGAAAATGGCTCAGCAGGAGTGTAAGACATCTGCTCCTCTCCATAAAACTGTCCTGTCATAGCTGGATCCAGTCCATCATCCATATAGAAAGGTTGCTGATAAGGGTTATACATAGCAGCATGGTCTACATATCCCAGCATTGGGTCATCGTATATATCTGAAAGAATTTCATATTCATCATCCATCATGCCATAAGGGTCTGACATTGCATAGTTATAACCCATATTTTCGTCAAAGTAATCTTCATACAGCTCAGGGTCATATGGGTCATAGAAACCATCCATTCCATTGCCATAATAACCATATGGTTCTGGCTCCATTGCGTACAGCATCCCATCCTCATCATAGTAATACTCCATCTCTTCATCGTCATAGTAGTCTTCATATTCATCGTCATAATAGTCATAAGGGTAACCATAGTAATCATCATCAACCAAGTAATCATCATCATAGTCAAACTCATCATCATAATAAAAATTGCCCTGATCATCATAGTAACCATATTCATCTTCCCACTCATCATCGTCATAGTAATCCATTTCCTCTCCATAAGGGTCATATGGGTCATAGCCCATGGGTTGTCTCCGGAAACCTCTAGGTCCAAATCTGTCATAGTAATCGTCCTCATATCCATATTCATCATCATACTCATAGGCCTCATTGTCATAATATGTCTCTCTCCCTCTACCCCCCCTGTTAGCAAATGCGAGATGCTTTCGTCCCCGTCCTCTTGGTCGTGCCCCCAGCCGACCTTGGCCCTTAGCAGTAATGAACCTCCCTGTCAACCAGTTAGCTGCTGTAGCTATCCTTCCTACCGTCGAGGCTTTACTCATAAAACTTGATGCTTCTTTCTTTTTCCCAAACATACCTTTGAACTTCCCTCCCAGTCCCTTTGCCTGTGTTGCCATTTTCCCCTTGCCACCTAAAGCAGATAGATTTAAGGTCTTTTTAGGTGTGGTTTCTTTTGCAGTATCATTTTTTTTATTAAACAAGCCAGAAAGACCTGGCTTTTTGTCATCAGAAGATTTACCCCCAAGCCCAGAAAAAAGCTTGCTAGCGCCGCCTAGAAGTGATTTACTACCAGCAGAGGGCTTCTTTTTCTTGGAGAGTCGTAGGAAGAGGCGGGAGGTGCTTTTAAGGTTTCTCTTTGGTTTTGCTTTCTGTGGCTGCTGTGCTTTAGCAGGAAAGCCAAAAGGAGAGGCCTTCGGTGTGAGGCCTGAAAGAGCTTTAGAGGCTCCCTTGAGCTGAGAGCTGAGTTGAGGTGTTGTTTTTGCTTTCTGTCCCTCTGCAGCAAAGCCCATCATAGCTTTGGAGGCTCCTTTGATTTGGACGCCACTCATTTTTTTCAGGTTTATCTGTGGCTTCATCTGTGGCTTCATCTGTGGCTTCTTCTTTATTCCCTCATCCTCATCCTCATCCTCATCATCGTCAGACAGAGCTGCGTGTTTTGGAGGCTTAAAACCCTTCACAGCCTTGGATGCACCTTTCAGAGCTGCTTTTCCTTTAGCTTTATCCTTCTTGCTAAGTACCTCTTCCTCGCTCGGATCCGTCTCGGACCACAGGTCTTCATCATCATCTGACGCGTCCTCTGATTCACTGACAGGTTTCTTTCCTTTGCCTTTCCCCTTAGCTGGTGGCTCCTCTTTCTTTCCCTTCTTATCATCCTTTCCCTTCTTTGGCTCCTCTGACTTGCCTTTCTTGGCAGCCGATTTTGAGTCACCTTTTTTAGGTGCCATGATGTCTCCTCACTCAAATCATTCTATGCAAGATGAGGAAAAACAAATTCCCAAAGTGTGTTAAAGCAAGTCAGCATAAATGTCCAAATGAGTCCAAATAGTGGCAACATCCTCTCATTCTCAATTGTTTTCACGTCTTCTCTCCTTCTGCCTCCATCTGATCTGTCCTCGTGACACCCCAGAAACACCGTGGCACACTCTGTCCCAAGTTGGTTGTTCTATAATGCACACTGAGACAAACAGAAACCACAGTCCTTCAAAACACGATCCAGTAATGGAGTCGGAATCTCAGCCATCAGTGCTTGCTCGCATTACAGTTCGTCTTAAAGCCTGAGCAAAAGAAGCTGTTGTCTCATTGTTTGTAAAAAGAGACAGAAACCTGTTTAGGAGTTTTAAAATGCTTATTGAATAAAAAAAAGTTATGTATGAAAAGAAATCATCTTACTGGTTACAGTCTCTCTTAGATTTACCCACTTGTTGCCTCTGGCTCAGTGAGTCCATCCATAGCAAAAGACTCAGTCTTGTTCCTCTTTATAGGTTTGTAAGTAACTTTCCAGGGTCACACAATAAATAAAAGACCCTGCTATCCCAGTGACAGAGTCTGTGTAGTCCTTTGTGTGTCTCCTATTGTTAGCGCGTCCTGTGAGTCCAGCAGTGAATCCTCATCTTGGCCGCCGCACCAACTTTGGCAGGACGCCCCCCCAACAAGGAGAGCCGATGTGCGTGTGTCTGTGCGAGTCTTGGCCTTCAGGGGTGTCCTTCTCTTTGTCTGAGAGTGAGTATGTATGTGTGTTTCATTTGTGGTTGTATCCTCCCACATCCACGTCAGCTTGCCTTTGTGACCTCCTGCAACCTTCTGCATCTCCCTCTCTCTCGTTACTGCGACTCCATCCATTCGCTGTGCGCCACAGGCCTTGTTACATCCTCAGTACATGTGGATGTACATATGAGCATATGTATTGTATGTCAGTGTGTGTATATCCATCACAGCGACTTTATCCCTAGTTATATTTGCAAAGGGCATCTTAATGTACCAGCTATACTGCCTCAGGGTAACCCTATCTGCAGGCTCGCTCCAGTATGAATAATGCAGGCTGGCTGAGCTGTTGCTAAACTGTGTCTGAGAGGCGAAGCCATGCAAAGCCAAAACACACCACCAGTAGCATCATGGACCACAGCTGAGAGTAATGCATGCTACAATGTTCATACAAGCATTAAACAGTATATGCAGTCACCAACAGTACATGGAAGATACAACTTAGGTCTTACTTCAGTTATTCAAACAAAGTAAGGATTTAAAATAAATAATTAGCTGCTGTACCTGTAGTCAGTTTTGCACTCTAGCTAACTAAAATAATTAATTTACAGCATTTACATTTTTCACTCCCCAAAGATTCCCCAAAGGTCATGTATTAGCCTGATTTAGAGTTTAAAAAAGAAGAAGTAAGAAACAGACATTTTCTTTATGTCACTGCCAAAATCCTTGAATACTAAATTGTCTTTTTCATGAGTCTATATCCTATCCTACATATATCCACTGGGAATCTTTATAAATATAGTAATTAATGGCTCTCATCTCTCAAAAGGTCAATTGGATCAGAAAAATACACCTTGAAGTCATATCTCCTCATCAAAAAATCAAACACACACACATACATACATTCATGTATTCCCTGTCATTAGAAGGTGCAAGATCATCTTACAGGTTAATATTAATTATTATCATCGAGGATGGCCTGATGTTAGCTCATTGTTGATGATCTGATGTTAATTCATTGATGATGGGCTGATATTCCAGGAGGTCATCTCAGTGGCAGATATAAATGTTTAATGACGGTCCTGTGTTCTGCCTACGCAGCATGGATAAAACATTCATCGTTAGGCGGCTCTAAATATATCACAAAGGGTCAACCCTGCCCTGGCCTGCTCTCCAACCAATATATTATACATACGGGCTAGTGTCAGGGGTTAACAGGCAGACACCATAGAGCATACAGAGGACAGGAAGCAAATAGCAAAAGAAAGAAAAACAAGCAGTAATTTTCTAATAACTATCATTTAATTCAGACATTTATCTATGTGGAAGTTTTATTTATTATTATTATGACATTATTTTTTTTTAAAGTTATACATATATAAAAGAGAAAGATCTTATCACTTATGTCAGTTACAGTTAGCAGGTCCATCTCCAAGTTTTCTTTCCGCCAACTAGAGTCGGAAGGACTATTAGTCTTGACCTGAGATAAGATCTGAGCAGAAATCTGTATCATGTATCTCCATGGGCAGAGACCATGACAAAACTCTAAACTGTCTGCAGGCTGCACAGCAATAACAACAACAGCAGAAGTGGTTGGTATCATCTAACTGCAGACAGAGATAAGAGGATAAAGAGAGTGTGCACAGAGGAAAGTTCAAAAGTTCCTTCTTGCTCATCAGATACACACTCAGAGAAGTTTGTTGGTCACCTCACAGGCAAAGGGAAACACAAAGAGATCTATTTGATATGTGTGATATGTATCTGCTGTCTGGCTGATGTGCTCTGTTGACTGAGTGAACTGGTAATGAATAGAGTGCAGATGACAGAGATGGAGGAGGTGGAGAAAGAGGAGAGGGAGCCGGGCAAAGGTAAGGAGGGAAAAGGTGACAGGGGTGCATCAATGAGTTGCTGATGAATGAACTGCGGATTACATAAATGCTGAAACATAAATAAAGTGATGGATATAGGGAGGAACAGAAAATGGAGGGGATGACAGAGAGAGTGATATAGAGAGGGAGCGAGAGATGAAGGGGAGAGAGTCTCTTCTCATCTACGTGCCAATCACTGACAACACGCTTTCAGCAGACGCACTCAGCGACACACCGCTAATAAAGGAGATCACCTGAGCAAAGCAACGCCAACAGGCTCATTTAATGACTGCGGGCACACACACACATACACACACACACTTAAGCAGGTCTCATAATGAAGATTGCATGCGATCACTGAATGCAGCATCTACTCTGAATCATCTGGAGAGAATATTTGAGGACTGACAGCTACACACATGCACGCTAATTGGAGGATTGAAAGCACATACACACACATACACACATACATGCTGCACAGGCAATACATTTGCACATATGCTCTGAACATAATACATCAGACACACTGGGAGCTTGGCATAGATTGCATGTCATATACTTTGTGTCTGCTTAATAATGAATCAACACACACACACAAAATAGTATCCTCATAATTACATTACAGACCAAACCCTCTCTGTTTGTGTCAGTGTTGCTGGATGTGGCCTCCAGGTCACTGTATATAAGCTACTCATATAGGTCGAAACTATAGCCTTCTGATCCAGAATATCACCTATAATCAAAATGTAATGTGGTCTATATGTCTATATATGTAGACTGATAGACAAGGCATAACCTCTGTGTGTTCCGTCACCGCTAAAGGACTCTCCATCAAATACTTTTGTTTTTAAGATATTAAATATTTTTCTTAATAAATAAATACAATAAGGAACAAAATTTTGCAGGTGGGAGGCATTTCATGGCAGGCCTTGTTTTCCATTATCTGTAATAAACACCCCGTGCATAACTCTCACTGTGAAGCTGTCATGTGCACTAAACTGACTCTGGTTACACATACTAGTCCCATCTGTATACTGTAAGAAGCATTTCATGCTTGGTTCAACAGAAACAAAATTAAGGTGTCATTTAGTGTAACTATTTTATTTTATATAATTAGATAGCAATATGATCAATAATATATTACAATGTAGCCATAATTACATGGTCAAGTTATTTTATTATAATTTCTATAGATTTAAACAGCATGTGATGCTAAATACATTTAGAAAATATTGATCTAATTTTTAGTGATGTGTGATCATGTGTAAAAATGTGACATATAAATAGTATAATTGTTTTTTTAAGGAAACTAGAACTTTAAATACAACTTTTAAATACTTTTAAATACAAGCTTCTTAATACAATATGTCCGTATTAAGAAGCAGAAAATGGAAAAACCCTGGTACCTTAAAATTGTAATTACGTAAAGTACTTAGGAAAATGGAAAACTGTTTGAAGGGCAGAGTGACAGAAGGAAAGACTGTCTTTTCAGACAGAGAAGGTGAGACAGGAGGATGAGGAGGTTAGACTCAAGTTTCCTGTAAGCCTTTAAGCCCCATTCAGGTTTTAACCTTCGCTGCCAGATTACCGTGCAACTTGACAATGGAGAAACGCCAGCAGCTGCTAACACGCTGCACACAGGATCAAACACCAACACTCAGCTGGATAAAGTGCTATTAATAGATCTGAAAATTAAGATGTTCACTTTGACCTTAATGTATTTGTTACAAGTGAATTAAAACAGTATTTTGAGGCAGTACCAAACAAATACAAAAGAGAAGAAAAAAAACATGATTCAAGAAGGCAGACTGTTGTGATGCAGATAATTCAGATAATTTGACAGCTCATCAGATAATACCAGGACTGGAACTGCAAAACAGTTACATCTCTGCTATGGGTCTGGAGGAAAGTTTTTCAAGGTTTAAAAAAAAATACAACTGTAGGATTCAATGTTACTGGGGCTCATTTGAGGGAGACTTTCTCCTGTGAGTCCCCAAAATTCATTTAAGTGCTGCTATATATTAAATTACTGCACTACCTTTTTAAAATAAAGATGACATGGCTCTCAAGACCAAAGTGTATCAAGACGATAAAGACTAAAACGTTGGAAGGTTGAAACCAAGTCAAGACAAAGGTGGAACTTGACAGAACTGTCTTCAATATCAACATTTATTACATAAGTTGGAGGGAATACTATGTTCGCAGTGGTAAATACCAAATGCCAACACCAGATTCTTGATGCAGAGCCCAAAAACATCTGACAACAACACTGACTAACTTGCTAACACAGTACATGAACTGCCATACCCTCTCATAGGAATATACATTACTTTTTCTCTAAATACAGTCAGCATTTGGATGTGGTTCACCTTACCTTGTCTCTGTTTTTGAGTGACAGATGTTGATATTTAGTGCTGTTATTATCCAGAAATATCCACCAAAATGTCTGAACACACTTGTTGTCTGAGCAAAAAACAAACTCACTGAATTCTCGTCCCTATTCCGGACCCTCTGATGTTTTATAGCCCTCTGCACACACAGGCGTACACACGAACACAAACATTTCCTTCAAATACAACCATCTGAACACACAACGGGCCCTCAATGGTAAACATACCCTCTTTTGCTCCAGTGATTACCTGTAAATCTACAGGACAAACGTACAATGGTTAGAAAAAAGCAGGTATAAGACTACTCTTTACCTGAATCCATGCATTAGTAGTGCAGCGATTAGGTTTCTTAGTAAACATGCTACACTTGTATATGTGTTGTGTGTGGAGTGCCACATTGTCCCCCTCTGCATAAGTGCCTGAGTCAACAATTGTGCAAGTCTATTGTGCGTTAATGGCAGAATAGCACACACGCACACACACACACACACACGCACACACATACATTATGCTACTATCATCATCCCACACTGGCATCCCAATATTAATGATTTGTTATAAAACTCATTTAATAAATGATGGTTGTGTGTAACTGTGTGTGTGTGTGTGTGTGTTGGAGAGCCTTATCAGAACTCCTCACGTCCACACACACACACACACACACACACACACACACACGCACGCACACACACACACGCACGCACACACACACACTGGTTTCCATTTGGAATGGGACCAACTTTGTGCTCATCACCTGTGGGGTGAAGCGCCACTTCTCTCCAATCCACAATACACTAGTTTAGAGAAATCCATGATGGACGTCAATGTTTGTGTGATTACTATTTCTGCCAGAAGGGGGAGACAAAAGTTCCATACTGCATGTTCAAGAAGGTGTGGGTGTTATTGGGAATCTCACAATTGCAACAATAACATTACTATCCATTTTATAATCGAAGACAAGCATATTGCATATGCTTATATGTATGCATATGTGTAATGTGACCTATTACAGAACCTCTACACTTATTTTTTAATTGTGGAAATGATAAATATATTTGCATTAAGAGACATTGTTCTCTCTGCCTCCTCTGTGTTTTTCCCTAATATTAGTGATTACTTAAGTGTCAAGTATTAAGTTATATTATTGGTAATTGTTATTGTATCTAACAAGAAAACTCCAGAAACACTTGTTGTATAGAAAACACTAGTGTCCACTAGTAATCAGGATCTATGTAAAATCCCCTATTGTTTTAATATCATGAATGTTTGCAGGGCAGTTCGTTTTCTATTAATGCAACTGGTCTCTTTAAAAGCACAAAATTCATTAATTCGATATTCAAGTAGTATTTGCATGCAGGATTACTGACTGTCTTTCTTATGTCAGTGAACTAGTTTATTCCCTAGATAAACACCAGTGCACAAAAAGTACAGAAAACAACCATGCCAGACCTTAAATAAGATTAACGTAACGTAAAGGTAGATGCAGTACACCACAGTCTGTTAGCCTTTACCTTATGTAAAAGATATATAAAAGGTTTGTTTGTTTGTAGAATACACTTCAAGCTCCATGCAGGTGTGTGCTGAATCTTTTGTAACACTGAATGTAACAGTTTGGTGCAGAGAACAAAACATTTTTCACGAAGCGGTAAAGGTCCACTCTTGTAAATGGGACGAACAAACAAGGATTTAAACCCATACCTCTTTCTGGTATGAAACTCAACACAGCAAACCATTGTCTTCACCAATCTCTGTTGAAAAACTGCCTCCACAGTGCACCAAAATAAAAGTTGAAGAAGCTCATTAAACAGAGGTCTAATTTGCTGGCTTACCAAACTGATTGCTGGTTTTCCAATCAATTAAACCTGTGGCCCATTTCATTATTTTGCTTACATTTTATTTTAACTGTATCTGATAAAATTCATGTTTAAACATTATACCTCTCAGTGAGTCTATAATTAGTATGAAGGTAAGTCAAATTTTCCCCTCTGGTCTTTCAGACCACAAACTGATTCATGTAATGAGCAAGCTGAAGCAGAAGAGGGCAGAAGAGACAAAGTAATCAATGCAACATCTCTCAAACGCTGATGATTTTTGTTTCTTTTTGGTATCTTTCCTATTGTATCACAACAGCAATGGCATCAAGGACATTCTGAACAGGTAGAAGAGGGCATTTAAGGAAGGTACAGAAGGAAGGTAGAACAGAAGCTGCAGCACAGCAACACAAGGGAGATCTGGGATGGTATGAAAATTATAGGCTGCAAGAAGAATGGCAGTAGAACAAAAGAGGAGAGCAAACCAGCTAAACCTGTTTTGTTTTTTGTAGCAGGTTTGATACTCCAGCTCCTACAGTCAGTGACTACCCACTTGCAACTTGTCTCCCTGTCTACACACCCTGGGACAATTATCCTCCTCCCCACCACCATCATCAAGGATCAGGTGAGCAGAGAGCTCAGGAGCCTCCATCCAAGGAAAGCAGCAGGAGATAAGAGAAGGTTTTTTTTTGCCTTTTTCAAGCTTTATTTTGATAGAGACAGCTAAAAAGTGACAGGAATGCAGGGAGAGAGAGATGGGGAATGACATGCAGCAAAGTCGGATTTGAACCCTGGGCCTCTGTGGCAAGGACTGAGCCTTTGTACATGGGATGGCTGCTCTACCAACTGAGCTAATTGACACGTCGCTCAAGGCCTGTTCTGCAGTGTGTAGATTTGCAGTTCAACAGAAACATTTCATAAAATGATTTCATATAACACTGTGCTCGTCGAGAATAATGTCATTTCTGACGTTTACTAATAATGTATTTCTACAAAGAAAAGTAATGCAATAATGAAATGAACCATTTATTATTCAAATGGACATTGGTTCAAGTCTGGCCAGGGAATACTGTTGTATCCCTAATTCATCTCACCTTATTTTACCTGTTCTCTTCAGTATGTCCATTTAATAAGGACAAAACTGCTATCCCCCTTACCCTCCAAAAAATATCATGGCATGGCACTACTAGAAAAATGGTTGTACATTTTCCAGAAGGAATTGGTGCTTAGTAGCTCAATTTGTATCACAATTGGAAATCAGACATGTAATTATTGCTGTTAAAAGGAGAGGACAGGAGCTCTAGGTTTCAGTCAATTAACCACAGTGTGCTGCAATTAAAAGTCATGGAGGCATTGCTTGCTCTTAAAGTGACATGACCTCAGTTTATCATCTATCAAGTCTCCATGCTAGTTCGATGCCACACCCACTAGCCACTGTATATTGAACCTAGGAAAATGATATTCAGACAGTTAAAATGTTTGTGGTGCCTTTTATCTAATGAAAATTAACTGATTTGTAAGAATTAAATTATTTAAACGCTTATCTGATTATTAAAATATTACCTATTTTTGTCAAATGACTAATCAATTAATTGAATAATCTCTGCAGCTTTATGTCAAATTAAAAAACAAGAACATTTGGTCTGATTACCATTGACTATACTTGGGAAAATTCCTTGGTAACAATTAATCTGAGCTCTGTCTGGTATAGTCTGCAAACTACTTTTTCTGCAATCTTTAACTTATTAACATTGAATCTACTTTTAGATATTCAGTTTTAAACAACATACTGAAGGCAACAGACTACAAAAGGAGTCTTATAAAAGGACTCTAATTAAACACACAGTTGTTGCTCACCACGCACACACAAACACAGAAACTCACACTTAGCTATGCCATATGGAGCCAAACAGCATCAAGTGTCATGCCTGCTCCACACAATACACACCCAGTCAACCATACCTTTGTTTCTTCCTTTTTCTCCACAATATTATCCCTCCATCATTCCTCTCCTCTTCACGTTATTCCAAAGCAGAATCTCTCCATCCACGATTCATTCTGGCGAGACATCTTTAAGGCATCTTTAAGTCCAACAGTTTCAACTCACAGACCCTCTCTCTTTATCTCTCTCGTAAAGCCTCCCACTCAGTCCCCCTTTCCTAGACTGAAGAGATGCTTGTGAATATTTAATGGTGCTATTGTGCTTTTGTGTGTGTGCGCAGGTGAATGGAGAGCATTGGCTGGGAGTCCACAGTTTCTGGTCAGCCTGCCCAGGAGCGTTGGAGACAACAACAAAAACAGCTGGGCAGCAGGGACAGAAGTAGTAGGGAGGGGTCAGGGGTGACTGACCCTCATCAGCTGCACAGCTGAGTTAATGTTGAATATATATATTGAATTTTAGATACTCACCTGAGGGACTCCTAACATAAACAATAGGCCAATCTTGGTGGTTGAGACCATTTAGGGGAGTTTGCCATTCAAAAATTTGTGTTTTGGATGTTTGTCGTTCACTGTACATGATTATGTTTGGGCAGATTTGATACTAAACAACCGTTTTCAAGTGTGTACGTACAAATAGTGATAGAAGAAGTACTTAAATCTTTTACTAAAGTAAAAGTAGCAATACCACAGTTTTAAAAAACTGTTGAACCGATTCTCCAGCGCATTCTCCAGTGAAAATACTCAGAGTTAGAATCACTTTTATTGGCATGGTCTGTGGAAACACAATTGTGAATGTGGCTCCGGTTTAACTTTACTCTTAATATACTTAATATAATTCTGAATACAGATAAAAACAAGTGAAACAAGCTCCATGGGTAAACATTTAAACACTGTTTTAATAACAGAGAACTTATTTATATATAATCATAGTTGTTAGAAACTAAACTGAATTTCCTAAAAGTTACTTCACGTATATACACAAGTAATAATATATATATATTTACAATCTAAATGTTGTGTACTTTTTTGAATAATACTAATGTATAAGTCTGATAAACACAGTGCTGCAATATGAATTTAACTCTCTGGGCCAAAAATTATTATTATTTTTTTTATCTTTACTTCATTCACTTGTCTCTTCTGACGGAAATAGATGTCCCGTTTAAAAGCTTGTTGGCCTGTAATTGAATAGCTGACTGTATCTTCAAAAATTGGCGGACCCCCTTGAAGGAAAAGAAAATGACTGTCGACTCATAATGCTTTGTTTATGTGTGATGAACAAACATCCTTTACTACAGATGCTGCTCTTTATTCTTGAAACTTTATTCTTGAAGAAGAAAAGCTATGTATGACTATGAAAGATGATGTTTGCAGCCAAAGAATGAGTTCCCTTCATGAACTAACTCAGATTTTGCTCTCTGTGAAAAGAATAAAACTGTACTTCATTCACCTTGGAAGCTCTCAGTTGCCTGTTTTAATTTTTCATCAAGTTTGCTGCAGTCAGGAGTTCGTCTCTGCCTCGAGATCCAGACTGATGATCCACAACACAGTCCACGAGAAGAGTCAACACTGGTGAGAGGGACTTTTGCAATATTTGGTAAAGCTTGTAAATCGCAGGCAAGTATTGTATCAAATTGTGAAAAGTTGCTTCATGTATATCATCTGCATGTAGATATTACATATATTGATATATACGTGTACTGAAATAAATATTTACAAAGTCTGAATATTGTGTATATTTTTGAGTATTTCTAATAAACAGCTCTGTGATCAAGACAGTACTGAAATATACGTTCAGATTTTCACTTGCAAAAAACAAACAGAAACAATCATCTTTACCTTATTCACTTCTGATTTGAAATAGATGTATTCATTAAAAAGTTTGTTGGTACACTGGAATTAAATGGCTGACTGTAGATTCAACATGAAAATAGCTGTCTACTCATAATGCTTCGTTTTTGTGTGACGAGAAAAACAGATAATACTGATACATTTACTGATAATATTAAAAACACAGTTTCAATTAAAAAACCCATCAACTGAGAGCGGAACATAATAAACATCCACCGTCGGAACTTAACAGTGTGACATCCAGCGGAAGTAAACAAACACTACAGCCGTTAGCAGCGTTAGCTCTGTGCACTTAACGTTATTGAATGAAGTGGAAGACGGTATTGTAGCGGTGACACAGTTAATTATTTAATCTGTGATTAAGCGACAATGTCTTCAGTTGAGTGTTTGAGACAGTTTGTCAACGAGCGACTAACTGCTGCTGCTGAAGAAATATTTGGAGTTTTTCAAAAAACTATCGTCGAGTACGAAGAAGAGATCTATCGTCAGCGCAAACTGCTGGATATCGTTTGGAAACCTGAAATAAAGTTATACAGGATAGGTGTGTAAAACTTTTACTAGTTAATCATTTATAATCACAGTTGTTAGATACATCAGTAACGTTACTGCTACTAATTTCAGCAAGCGCTGGCTCAATTCGTGGCAGCGGCAGCTAGTAGTGGCATTTCCGGTGGCAGCCTGAGCTGATACCAGTGTCTGAGGCATTGATTAATCTCTAAAACTATTGCCGCTGTGTGTGTGTGTGTGTGTGTGTGTGTGTGCACCACGGCAGTTGCTGCTGTTATTGGCATTTGTTTTTATTTTATAAAACAGTCATTGTTGTATTACACTGGATGGAAGTAACATTTCTTTTACTTGAGTTCCGCATTCATTTAGGAGGCTTTCTTAAATAATCTCTTAACCACTGCCACCGTGTGGCGCAGATGCCACTGACCTGTGTGTGTGTGTGTGTGTGTGTGTGTGTTTGAGTTTGAGGTAGGCAGGCAGGCAACTAAATAATGTGTAAAACACATTGTTAATTTAAATAATAAATATTTAAATAGTTGCTAGATTTGTGTTTTTGCTGACACGTTGGAGAATGGAATGCTTAACCCTGAATAAAAAGTTCATTCAAAAGTGCAAAGTTTTGTGTTGTTTGCCAGGTCATTTGTTTTAACTTAATTCATCTCTAAAAACAAAAAATGACCATCAAAAGTGTGGAGAAACAACACCTATCATAGGATATGACACTTTATGACATAAGTGGTATGAACCAAATGCTTTAAATGTTATAACATTAACTTTTATGCTGGAACGTTTTAGGTTGATTTTAAGATCGGATATTTAAATTAGCTTCCATACCCGACAACCAATTGGGGCGTCAACTCAGACACCGAAATGAGGTGACTGTCCACCTACTTGTCAGTCGGAGTAGCCCTTGGGACATTTAACAGCCTCAGATACCGACAGCCGCGCCACACAGTGGCAGTGGTTAAGAGATTATTTAAGATAACCTTGCAAATGAATGCGGAACCCACATAAAAGAAATGTTACTTCCATCCAGTGTAATACAACAATGGCTGTTTTATTAAATAAAAACAAATGCCCATAACAGCAGCAACTGCTGTGGAGCACACACACACAGCGGCAGTAGTTGAGAGATTAATCAATGCCTCAGACACTGGTATCAGCTCAGGCTGCCACGGGAAATGCCACTACTAGCTGCCGCTACCACGAATTGAGCCAGCCCTTGCTGACTAATTTACTCACGTCTGCATTTCCTCTTCACCATCACAGTAGTATCATATTCCTTTTGTTCTCTGACCCTCCAGATCTCCAACAGCAACATGTCTGTAAGGAGGAAGAAGAGGAGGTTCTCACTGACCAGCAACTCTGTAACCAGGAGAGGAGCTCCAGTCTGGACCAAGAGGACCCAGAGCCTCCACAGATTAAAGAGGAACAGGAGGAGCTCTGCACCAGTCAGGAGGGAGAGGAGGTTGTGATGAAGGTGGAGGCTGATACCTTTGTGGTGACTCCTACTGATGAGGAAAGGGACCATGTTGAACCAGAACCTGAAAGTGACCACCAGCTGCTGGTAAACAACTTTTATGCAGCTGAGAGCCAAGATCAGAAAGGACACGAGCATGAAGACTCTACTAGAGATGCAGAGACAGAACAAAACGATCAACAACATCAAAACAGAAGTCAGAGTAACATCGCCTGCAACCCTAACTTGTCAGGGGCTGACAGTAATGCTCACCCAGGCAAACACTCTTTGAAATGTGACATTTGTGGTAAAGATTTTAAGTACAAGTCAGGTTTACAGAAACATACGAGAATTCACACAGGTGAGAAGCCGTACCTTTGCAACACCTGCGGGAAAAGATTTCGAAACATGGAAGGATTAAGACAGCATCAAAGAACTCACACAGGTGAGAAGCCGTACCTTTGCAACACTTGCGGGAAAAGATTTCGAAACATGGAAGGATTAAGACAGCATCAAAGAACTCACACAGGTGAGAAGCCACATATTTGTACAACATGTGGGAAAGCTTTCACACAGAAAGGTAACTTGATAATCCACATTAGACGGGCTCACACTGGTGAGAAGCCGTATCTTTGCAAAATCTGTGGTAAAACATTCACTGACATGTCATCATTGAAATCGCATCAGAGAATTCACACAGGTGAGAAGCCATATACTTGCACAACATGTGGGAAAGTGTTTGCACAGAGAATTAGCTTGAAAGGACACATTAGACACATTCACACTGGTGAGAGGCCGTACCTTTGTGAGATCTGTGGGAAAAGATTCGCTGTTCCACCACTTCTCAAAGCACATACAAAAACACACACCGGTGAGAAGCCGTATACTTGCACAATATGTGGTAAAGCGTATGCACAGCGTGCTACCTTGAGAGGACATATTAGATGGATTCACACTGGTGAGAAGCCGTGACTTTGCAAGATCTGTGGTAAAACATTCACTGTTCCGTCACAACTGAAAGCACATACAGAAACTCACACAGGTAAGAAGCCATATGCCTGCAGCATGTGTGACAAAAGATACTGCTACAGCCAAGACTTAAAAGTACACATGAAAATCCATACAGGTCAATAGCTGTTACAGTATCTTGCAAAACACAAGAGTTGTCACACATAGTGGTGAGTTCACAGTCCATGAGAAGAGCCAACACTGGTGAGAGACTATTGTTCCGGTGGTTTGTGGTCGGAACAGAAGAATTCACAGAAGTGAGGAGCTACGTAATAACAGCAGTTTTAGGAAAAGTTTTACTCAAATCACATTCTTTAAAAAACAGCTGAGAATCAATATACACACTCCTGTAGAGACATGTTCACAAACTGAAAGAAATACGTTTGTACAGAAACTATATCTATGTTCCTAAATGTAAAATGGTATCAACAAAGTTGGAATGTTAATACCCTAATGTAAAGTTTCCAAGTCAGAGATGTGAGGTGAATACCAACACTATTTTATATGGCCACATGAGAAGTCCTGTTGAATGTAAATGTACCTTCTTTTTGCTGTTTTATTCTGTATACTACCTCACTGTGCCTTATTTTAAAGCTGAATTGAATTATCAGAACTTTTGAAAGGTTTCTCGATATATGTACACATACACTGAAATAAATATTTACAAAGGCTAAATGTTGTGTACTTTTTTGAGTACTTCTAATAAGCAGCTCTGTGATCAACACAGTACTTAAAAATAACACTTAGATGTTCACTTGCAAAAGTTCTCAAGTGTGATGGTCCAGAAAGGATGAATTAATCAAAATGATGTTTAAATTGAGTCAGAGGGTTATATAATAAACAATAATCTTTACTCCATTCACTTCTTATTGAAATAGATGCATTCATTCAAACAGGGGTCTTCAACCTTTTTCAGCCCAAGGACCCCTTGGGTGAGAGACAAACAGAACAGGGACCCCCACATGTAATTCTTTTTTTTAAAGTGTCACATTTTAAGCCTGGCCCAAAATAAGTTGCACATTTCCTTTATTCGCCCTTTATTTCTCCTTATTAACTGCGACAAATGGATCCATTCAGCTTGACTTATTATCATACTAGTAACAAGCTTTAAGTTGGTAATGTTTTTGATTCATGTTCATTTCACAACAAAGAATGAACTGCTGTGTTTGAGCCAACACCTTTCCTCTCCTGTTTTTTTCTTTTCCTATAGCAGCTGGCCATGTTATGTTAGCATCATATATCATTTTGGTTAAATTCTTAATTCTCACAAATTATTTTGACAAAAATTGGCAGACCCCTTTAGTACCACTTCTGGACCCCTAGTTGAAGACCCCTGCATTAAAAGCTTGTTGGTCCACTGGGACTGAACAGCTGACTGTATCTTCAACAAGAGGCAAGAGGAAAAGAAAATGACTGTCGACTCATAATGCTTTGTTTATGTGTGATGAACAAACATCCTTTACTACAGATGCTGCTCTTTATTCTTGAAACTTTACAACATTTACTGATGATATGAAATACTCCAATTCCCAGTAAATACCATGCCCTACAAGCGGAAAAAAAAGCTTCTGCACATCCACCGTCGGAACTTAACAGTGTGACATCCAGCGGAAGTAAACACTACAGCCGTTAGCAGCGTTAGCTCTGTGCACGTAACGTTATTGAATGAAGTGGAAGACGGTATTGTAGCGGTGACACAGTTAATTATTTAATCTGTAATTAAGCGACAATGTCTTCAGTTGAGTGTTTGAGACAGTTTGTCAACGAGCGACTAACTGCTGCTGCTGAAGAAATATTTGGAGTTTTTCAAAAAACTATCGTCGAGTACGAAGAAGAGATCTATCGTCAGCGCAAACTGCTGGATATCGTTTGCAAACCCGAAATACAGTTACACAAGATAGGTGAGTAAAACTTTTACTAGTTAATCATTTATAATCACAGTTGTTAGATACATCAGTAACGTTACTGCTACTAATTTAGTCGCATGTCTGCATTTCTTCTTCACCATCACAGTAGTATCATATTCCTTTTGCTCTCTGTCCCTCCAGATCTCCAACAGCAACATGTCTGTGAGGAGGAAGAGGAGGAGGTTCTCACTGACCAGCAGCTCTGTAACCAGGAGAGGAGCTCCAGTCTGGACCAAGAGGACCCAGAGCCTCTACAGATTAAAGAGGAACAGGAGGAGCTCTGCACCAGTCAGGAGGGAGAGGAGGTTGTGATGAAGGTGGAGGCTGATACCTTTGTGGTGACTCCTACTGATGAGGAAAGGGATCATGTTGAACCAGAACCTGAAAGTGACCACCAGCTGCTTTTGAACAACTTTTATGCAGCTGAGAGCCAAGATCAGAAAGGATACGAGCATGAAGACTCTACTAGAGATGCAGAGACAGAACAAAACAATCAACAATATGAAAACAGAAGTCAGAGTAACATCGTCTGCAACCCTAACTTGTCAGAGGCTGACAGTAATGCTCACCAAAGTAAACATGTTTTCAAATGTGACATTTGTGGTAAAGATTTTAAGTACAAGTCAGTTTTACAGAAACATACGACAGTTCACACAGGTGAGAAGCCACATATTTGTACAACATGTGGGAAAGCTTTCACGCAGAAATCTAACTTGAAAGTCCACATTAGACGGGCTCACACTGGTGAGAAGCCGTACCTTTGCAAGATCTGTGGTAAAACATTCACTGACATGTCATCATTGAAATCGCATCAGACAATTCACACAAGTGAGAAGCCATATACTTGCACAACATGTGGGAAAGTGTTCACACGGAGACGTAGCTTGAAAGTACACATTAGACACATTCACACTGGTGAGAGGCCGTACCCTTGTAAGATCTGTGGGAAAGGATTCGCTTTTCCGTCACATCTAAAAGCACACACAAAAACACACACCGGTGAGAAGCCGTATACTTGCACAACATGTGGGAAAGCATTTTCACAGAGAAGTACCTTGAAAGTCCACATTAGATGGATTCACACTGGTGACAGGCCGTACCTTTGCAAGATCTGTGGTAAAACATTCACTGTTCCGTCACAACTGAAAGCACATACAGAAACACACACAGGTAAAAAGCCATATGCCTGCAGCATGTGTGAGAAGAGATACTGCTACAGTCAAGACTTAAAAGTACACATGAAAATCCATACAGGTCAATAGCTGTTTTCTTGCAAAACACAAGAGTTTTCACACAGAGTTGTGACTTCACAGTCCATGAGAAGAGCCAACACTGGTGAGAGACTATTGAAATATTTGGCAAATACTATAAGTTGCAGATGAGACACTTTGTATTTGCAAAACGTGTGGGAGACAGTTCAGATCCGGTGGTTCGTGGTCGAAACAGAAGTGAGGAGCTACATAATTACAGCAGTTTTGGGAAAAGTTTTACTCAATTCACATTCTTTAAAAAGCGCCAGAGGATCAATATACACACTCCTGTAGAGACATGTTCACAAACTGAAAGAAATACGTTTGTACAGAAACTATATCTATGTTCCTAAATGTAAAATGGCATCAACAAAGTTGGAATGTAAATACCCTAATGGAAAGTTTCCAAGTCACAGATGTGAGGTGAATGCCAACACTATTTTATATGGCCACATGAGAAGTCCTGTTGAATGTAAATGTACCTTCTTTTTGCTGTTTTATTCTGTATACTACCTCACTGTGCCTTATTTTAAAGCTGAATTGAATTATCAGAACTTTTGAAAGGTTTCTCGATATATGTACACATACACTGAAATAAATATTTACAAAGTCTAAATGTTGTGTACTTTTTTGAGTACTTCTAATATGCAACTCTGTGATTAACACAGTACTTAAAAATAACACTTACATGTTCACTTGCAAAAGTTCTCAAGTGTGATGGTCCAGAAAGGATGAATTAATCAAAATGATGTTTAAATTGAGTCAGAGGGTTATATAATAAACAATAATCTTTACTCCATTCACTTCTTATTGAAATAGATGCATTCATTCAAACAGGGGTCTTCAACCTTTTTCAGCCCAAGGACCCCTTGGATGAGAGACAAACAGAACAGGGACCCCCACATGTAATTCTTTTTTTTAAAGTGTCACATTTTAAGCCTGGCCCAAAATAAGTTGTATATTTACTTTATTCGCCTTTTATTTCTCCCTATTAACTGCGACAAATGTATCCATTCAGCTTGACTTATTATCATAGTAGTAACAAGCTTTAAGTTGGTAATGTTTTTGATTCATGTTCATTTCACAACAAAGAATGAACTGCTGTGTTTGAGCCAACACCTTTCCTCTCCTGTTTTTTTCTTTTCCTATAGCAGCTGGCCATGTTATGTTAGCGTCATATATCATTTTGGTTGAATTCTTAATTCTCACAAATTATTTTGACAAAAATTGGCAGACCCCTTTAGTACCTCTTCTGGACCCCTAGTTGAAGACCCCTGCATTAAAAGCTTGTTGATCCACTGGGACTGAACAGCTGACTGTATCTTCAACAAGAGGCAAGAGGAAAAGAAAATGACTGTCGACTCATAATGCTTTGTTTATGTGTGATGAACAAACATCCTTTACTACAGATGCTGCTCTTTATTCTTGAAACTTTACAACATTTACTGATGATATTAAATACTCCAATTCCCAGTAAATACCATGCCCTACAAGCAGAAAAAAAAGCTTCTGCACATTAACCGTCGGAACTTAACAGTGTGACATCCAGCGGAAGTAAACACTACAGCCGTTAGCAGCGTTAGCTCTGTGCACGTAACGTTATTGAATGAAGTGGAAGACGGTATTGTAGCGGTGACACAGTTAATTATTTAATCTGTAATTAAGCGACAATGTCTTCAGTTGAGTGTTTGAGACAGTTTGTCAACGAGCGACTAACTGCTGCTGCTGAAGAAATATTTGGAGTTTTTCAAAAAACTATCGTCGAGTACGAAGAAGAGATCTATCGTCAGCGCAAACTGCTGGATATCGTTTGCATACCTGAAATAAAGTTACACAGGATAGGTGAGTAAAACTTTTACTAGTTAATCATTTATAATCACAGTTGTTAGATACATCAGTGACGTTACTGCTACTAATTTAGTCGCATGTCTGCATTTCCTCTTCACCATCACAGTAGTATCATATTCCTTTTGCTCTCTGTCCCTCCAGATCTCCAACAGCAACATGTCTGTGAGGAGGAAGAGGAGGAGGTTCTCACTGACCAGCAGCTCTGTAACCAGGAGAGGAGCTCCAGTCTGGACCAAGAGGACCCAGAGCCTCTACAGATTAAAGAGGAACAGGAGGAGCTCTGCACCAGTCAGGAGGGAGAGGAGGTTGTGATGAAGGTGGAGGCTGATACCTTTGTGGTGACTCCTACTTATGAGGAAAGGGACCATGTTGAACCAGAACCTGAAAGTGACCACCAGCTGCAGTTGAACAACTTTTATGCAGCTGAGAGCCAAGATCAGAAAGGACACGAGCATGAAGACTCTACTAGAGATGCAGAGACAGAACAAAACGATCAACAACATGAAAACAGAAATCAGAGTAACATCGTCTACAACTCTGACTCGTCAGAGTTTGGTGGTAATAAGCACACGGGTAAATATGCTTTCAAGTGTGACAGTTGTGGTAAAGATTTTAGGTACAAGTCAGTATTTCAGAGACATGCAAGAATTCACACAGGTGAGAAGCCGTATATTTGCACAACATGTGGGAAAGGTTTTACAGATAGTAGTGCCCTAAAAGTACACAATAGACAAGTCCACACAGAGGAGAGGCCGTACCTTTGCAAGACCTGCGGGAAAACATTTGGTAAGATGCAAACATTGAGACGGCATCAAAGAATTCACACAGGTGAAAAGCCGTATATATGCACAACATGTGGGAAAGCTTTTAACCTCCAGTCAACATTGCATAATCACACAAAACTGCACACAGGTGAGAGGCCGCATATCTGCACAACATGTGGGAAAGCGTTTGCACACAGTGCTACCTTGACAGGACACATTAGAGGGATTCACACTGGTGACAGGCCGTACCTTTGCAAGATCTGTGGGAAAGGATTCACTGTTCCGTCACAACTAAAAGCACATACAAAAACACACACCGGTGAAAAGCCGCATATTTGCACAATATGTGGAAAAGCATTTGCACAGAGAGGTACCTTGACAGGACACATTAGAGGGATTCACACTGGTGAGAAGCCGTACCATTGCAAGATCTGTGGGAAAGGATTCACTGTTCCGTCACAACTGAAAGCACATACAGAAACTCACACAGGTAAGAAGCTATATGCCTGCAGCATGTGTGAGAAAAGATACTGCTACAGGAAAGACTTAAAAATACACATGAAAATCCATACAGGTCAATAGCTGTTTTCTTGCAAAACACAAGAGTTGTCACACAGAGTGGTGACTTCACAGTCCATGAGAACAGCCAACACTGGTGAGAGACTATTGAAATATTTGGCAAATACTATAAGTTGCAGATGAGACACTTTGTATTTGCAAAACGTGTGGGAGACAGTTCAGATCCGGTGGTTCGTGTTCAGTTTTGGGAAGTTTTACTTAAATCACATTCTTTAAAAAGCACCAGAAGATCAATATACACACTCCTGTAGAGACATGTTCACAAACTGAAAGAAATACGTTTGTACAGAAACTATATCTATGTTCCTAAATGTAAAATGTTTTCAACAAAGTTGGAATGTAAATACCCTAATGGAAAGTTTCCAAGTCAGAGATGTAAGGTGAATGCCAACACTATTTTATATGGCCACATGAGAAGTCCTGTTGAATGTAAATGTACCTTCTTTTTGCTGTTTTATTCTGTATACTACCTCACTGTGCCTTATTTTAAAGCTGAATTGAATTATCAGAACTTTTGAAAGGTTTCTTGATATGTACACATACACTGAAATAAATATTTACAAAGTCTAAATGTTGTGTACTTTTTTGAGTACTTCTAATATGCAGCTCTGTGATTAACACGGACTTAAAAATAACACTTACATGTTCACTTGCTGAAGTTCTCAAGTGTGATGGTCCAGAAAGGATGAATTAATCAAAGTGATGTCAAAGAGATGACAATCATCTTTACTCCATTCACTTCTTATTGAAATAGATGCATTCATTCAAACAATAAATACCATGCCCTACAAGCGGAAAGAAAAGCTTCTGCACATCCACCGTCGGAACTTAACAGTGTGACATCCAGCGGAAGTGAACACTACAGCCGTTAGCAGCGTTAGCTCTGTGCACGTAACGTTATTGAATGACGTGGAAGTCGGTATTGTAGCGGTGACACAGTTAATTATTTAATCTGTAATTAAGCGACAATGTCTTCAGTTGAGTGTTTGAGACAGTTTGTCAACGAGCGACTAACTGCTGCTGCTGAAGAAATATTTGGAGTTTTTCAAAAAACTATCGTCGAGTACGAAGAAGAGATCTATCGTCAGCGCAAACTGCTGGATATCGTTTGGAAACCTGAAATAAAGTTACACAGGATAGGTGAGTAAAACTTTTACTAGTTAATCATTTATAATCACAGTTGTTAGATACATCAGTAACGTTACTGCTACTAATTTAGTCGCATGTCTGCATTTCCTCTTCACCATCACAGTAGTATCATATTCCTTTTGTTCTCTGTCCCTCCAGATCTACAACAGCAACATGTCTGTAAGGAGGAAGAGGAGGAGGTTCTCACTGACCAGCAGCTCTGTAACCAGGAGAGGAGCTCCAGTCTGGACCAAGAGGACCCAGAGCCTCTACAGATAAAAGAGGAACAGGAGGAGCTCTGCACCAGTCAGGAGGGAGAGGAGGTTGTGATGAAGGTGGAGGCTGATACCTTTGTGGTGACTCCTACTGATGAGGAAAGGGACCATGTTGAACCAGAACCTGAAAGTGACCACCAGCTGCTGTTGAACAACTTTTATGCAGCTGAGAGCCAAGATCAGGAAGGACACGAGCATGAAGACTCTACTAGAGATGCAGAGACAGAACAAAACGATCAACAACATGAAAACAGAAGTCAGAGTAACATCGTCTACAACCCTAACTTGTCAGGGGCTGACAGTACTGCTCACCAAAGTAAACATGTTTTTAAATGTGACATTTGTGGTAAAGACTTTAAGCACAGGTCATCATTGTATAAACATGCGAAAATTCACACAGGTGATAAGTTGTATATTTGCAACACCTGTGGGAAAAGATTTGGTGCGATGCAAACATTGACACGGCATCAAAAAATACACACAGGTGAGAAGCTGTATACATGCACAACATGTGGGAAAGCATTTAAGTTCCAGTCAACATTGGATAATCACATGAAACTACACACAGGTGAGAGGCCGCATATCTGCACAACATGTGGGAAAGGTTTCATACAGATGATACATTTGAAAATCCACATTAGAAGCACTCACACTGGTGAGAGGCCGTACCTTTGCAACACCTGTGAGAAAAGTTTCACTGACATGTCAACATTGAGAACGCATCAGAGAATTCACACAGGTGAGAAGCCGCATATTTGTACATTGTGTGGGAAAGCCTTCAGGCAGAGTGGTACCTTGAAAATCCACATTAGATGCGCCCACACTGCTGAGAGGCCGTACCTTTGCAAGAACTGCGGGAAAGGATTCACTAACATGTCAACATTGAGAACGCATCAGAGAATTCACACAGGTGAGAAGCCATATATTTGTACATTGTGTGGGAAAGCCTTCAGGCAGAGTGGTACCTTGAAAGTCCACATTAGAAGCGCTCACACTGGTGAGAGGCCGTACCTTTGCAACACCTGTGGGAAAAGTTTCACTGACCCGTCAGCATTCAGAGTGCATAAGAAAATTCACACGTGAGAAGCCGCATATTTGTAAGACATGTGGAAAAGCATTCGTAAAGAGCAGTGCTTTGAAAATCCATATTCGAGGCATTCATTAAAAGCTTGTTGGTCTACTGGAATTGAATGGCTGACTGTAGATTCAACAAGAACAAAGCTGTCTACTCATAATGCTCTGTTTATGTGTGACGAGTAAACAGATGATACTGTGATGATACTGATACATTTACTGATAATATTAAAAACTGTTTTTAATTAAAAATACAATCAACTGAAATCGTAAGTAAAGAAGCTTCTGCACTTTGCAACACCTGTGGGAAAAGATTTGGTAACATTAAAGGATTAAGGCGGTATAAAAAAACTCACAGGTGAGAAGCCACATATTTGTACAACATGTAGGAAAGCTTTCACACAGAAATGTAACTTGAAAGTCCACATTAGATGGAATAACACTGGTGACAGGCCGTACCTTTGCAGGATCTGTGGTAAAACATTCACTGTTCCGTCACAACTGAAAGCACATACAGAAACTCACACAGGTAAGAAGCTATATGCCTGCAGCATGTGTGAGAAAAGATACTGCTACAGGAAAGACTTCAAGGCGCACATGAAAATCCATGCAGGTCAATAGCTGTTTTCTTGCAAAACACAAGGGTTTTCACACAGAGTGGTGACTTCACAGTCCATGAGAAGAGCCAACCCTGGTGAGAGACTATTGAAATATTTGGCAAATACTATAAGTTGCAGATGAGACACTTTGTATTTGCAAAACGTGTGGGAGACAGTTCAGTTCTGGTGGTTCGTGGTCGGAACAGAAGAATTCACAGAAGTGAGGAGCTACATAATTACAGCAGTTTTGGGAAAAGTGAGGGGGATGAGGTGTGGGGGGGGGGGGGGGGGGGGCGTCGAGAGGGATGAGGCGGGACCATCGGCAGAGTGGTCCTGAGGTTGACCGGAGGAGTCCTGGAAGGAACCTGGGGGGATGGAGACTCTTGAGTGGGGGAACCGTCTCTCTGCGACTCTACGGATTAGAGCCCCTGGTTCCTGTGTGGAATTGGAGATGAGAAAAGGGGAGACAAAGCGAGAAAGAGGGTATGGGGAGGTGGGATGTGACAGCGGCGTCAAAGAAGGAGTGGAAGGAAAAAGGGGGTGCTTAAGTACGTGGAGAACGGAAATTGAACGAGTACGAGGTGTGGCCCTTATTTCCGAACCCGGTTTATAAAAACCCCATTCTTTACTCCATTCACTTCTGATTGAAATAGATGCTTGTTGGTCCACTGGGACTAAACAGCTGACTGTATCTTTAACAAGAGGCAAGAGGAAAAGAAAATAACTGTCGACTCATAATGCTTTGTTTATGTGTGATGAACAAACATCCTTTACTACAGATGCTGCTCTTTATTCTTGAAACTTTACAACATTTACTGATGATATTAAATACTCCAATTCCCAGTAAATACCATGCCCTACAAGCGGAAAGAAAAGCTTCTGCACATCCACCGTCGGAACTTAACAGTGTGACATCCAGCGGAAGTAAACACTACAGCCGTTAGCAGCGTTAGCTCTGTGCACGTAACGTTATTGAATGAAGTGGAAGACGGTATTGTAGCGGTGACACAGTTAATTATTTAATCTGTAATTAAGCGACAATGTCTTCAGTTGAGTGTTTGAGACAGTTTGTCAACGAGCGACTAACTGCTGCTGCTGAAGAAATATTTGGAGTTTTTCAAAAAACTATCGTCGAGTACGAAGAAGAGATCTATCGTCAGCGCAAACTGCTGGATATCGTTTGCAAACCTGAAATAAAGTTACACAGGATAGGTGAGTAAAACTTTTACTAGTTAATCATTTATAATCACAGTTGTTAGATACATCAGTAACGTTACTGCTACTAATTTAGTCGCATGTCTGCATTTCCTCTTCACCATCACAGTAGTATCATATTCCTTTTGCTCTCTGTCCCTCCAGATCTCCAAAAGCAACATGTCTGTAAGGAGGAAGAGGAGGAGGTTCTCACTGACCAGCAGCTCTGTAACCAGGAGAGGAGCTCCAGTCTGGACCAAGAGGACCCAGAGCCTCTACAGATTAAAGAGGAACAGGAGGAGCTCTGCCCCAGTCAGGAGGGAGAGGAGGTTGTGATGAAGGTGGAGGCTGATACCTTTGTGGTGACTCCTACTGATGAGGAAAGGGACCATGTTGAACGAGAACCTGAAAGTGACCACCAGCTGCTGTTGAACAACTTTTATGCAGCTGAGAGCCAAGATCAGAAAGGATACGAGCATGAAGACTCTACTAGAGATGCAGAGACAGAACAAAACGATCAACAACATGAAAACAGAAGTCAGAGTAACATCGTCTGCAACCCTAACTTGTCAGGGGCTGACAGTACTGCTCACCAAAGTAAACATGTTTTCAAATGTGACATTTGTGGTAAAGACTTTAAGCACAGGTCATCATTGTATAAACATGCGAAAATTCACACAGGTGATAAGTTGTATATTTGCAACACCTGTGGGAAAAGATTTGGTGCGACGCAAACATTGACACGGCATCAAAAAATACACACAGGTGAGAAGCTGTATACATGCACAACATGTGGGAAAGCATTTATGTTCCAGTCAACATTGGATAATCACATGAAACTACACACAGGTGAGAGGCCGCATATCTGCACGACATGTGGGAAAGGTTTCATACAGATGATACATTTGAAAATCCACATTAGAAGCACTCACACTGGTGAGAGGCCATACCTTTGCAACACCTGTGGGAAAAGTTTCACTGACATGTCAACATTGAGAACGCATCAGAAAATTCACACAGGTGAGAAGCCGCATATTTGTACATTGTGTGGGAAAGCCTTCGGGCATAGTGGTACCTTGAAAATCCACATTAGATGCGTCCACACTGCTGAGAGGCCGTACCTTTGCAAGAACTGCGGGAAAGGATTCCCTAAAATGTCAGCATTGAAAACGCATCAGAGAATTCACACAGGTGAGAAGCCATATATTTGTACATTGTGTGGGAAAGCCTTTAGGCAGAGTGGTACCTTGAAAATCCACATTAGAAGCACTCACACTGGTGAGAGGCCGTACCTTTGCAACACCTGTGGGAAAAGTTTCACTGACATGTCAGCACTGAAAATGCATCAGAGAATTCACACAGGTGAGAAGCCATATATTTGTACATGTGGGAAAGCTTTCACAAAGAGCAGTAATTTGAAAGTGCACAATCAAAGGAAGAGTTGCTTGCTAAAGTTTTGAATGTCACAATCCAGAAAGGATGGAATAAATGAAATTATATTTAAATTGTGGCAGAGAGCTACATAAAAACAATCATATTCTACTTCATTCACTTCTGATTGAAATAGATGTATTCATTAAAAGCTTGTTGGTCTACTAGAAGTAGATAGATAGATAGATAGATAGATAGATAGATAGATAGATAGATAGATAGATAGATAGATAGATAGATAGATAGATAGATTATTCCTAAATTTTACTATATTCACTGATGCTATTAAACATACAAATGAAATACAAGCAAATGAGAGCGGAACTTTAATATGCTTCCGCACATCCATCGTTGGAACTTAACAGTGTGACATCCAGCGGAAGTAAACACTACAGCCGTTAGCAGCGTTCAGTTCCGGTGATTCGTGGTCGGAACAGAAGAATTCACAGAAGTGAGGAGCTACATAATTACAGCAGTTTTGGGAAAAGTTTTACTCAAATCACATTCTTTAAAAAACACCAGAGGATCAATATACACACTCCTGTAGAGACATGTTCACAAACTGAAAGAAATATGTTTGTACAGAAACTATATCTATGTTCCTAAATGTAAAATGGTATCAACAAAGTTGGAATGTAAATACCCTAATGTAAAGTTTCCAAGTCACAGATGTGAGGTGAATACCAACACTATTTTATATGGCCACATGAGAAGTCCTGTTGAATGTAAATGTACCTTCTTTTTGCTGTTTTATTCTGTATACTACCTCACTGTGCCTTATTTTAAAGCTGAATTGAATTATCAGAACTTTTGAAAGGTTTCTTGATATATGTAAACATACACTGAAATAAATATTTACAAAGTCTAAATGTTGTGTACTTTTTTGAGTACTTCTAATATGCAGCTCTGTGATCAACACAGGACTTAAAAATAACACTTACATGTTCACTTGCAAAAGTTCTCAAGTGTGATGGTCCAGAAAGGATAAATTAATCAAAATGATGTTTAAATTGAGTCAGAGGGTTATATAATAAACAATCATCTTTACTCCATTCACTTCTTATTGAAATAGATGCATTCATTCAAACAGGGGTCTTCAACCTTTTTTAGCCCAAGGACCCCTTGGATGAGAGACAAACAGAACAGGGACCCCCACATGTAATTCTTTTTTTTTCAAGTGTCACATTTTAAGCCTGGCCCAAAATAAGTTGTACATTTCCTATAATCACCTTTTATTTCTCCATATTAACTGTAACAAATGTATCCATTCAACTTGACTTATTATCATACTAGTAACAAGCTTTAAGTTGGTAATGTTTTTGATTCATGTTCATTTCACAACAAAGAATGAACTGCTGTGTTTGAGCCAACACCTTTCCTCTCCTTTTTTTTTCTTTTCCTATAACAGCTGGCCATGTTATGTTAGCATCATATATCATTTTGGTTAAATTCTTAATTCTCACAAATTATTTTGACAAAAATTGGCAGACCCCTTTAGTACCACTTCTGGACCCCTAGTTGAAGACCCCTGCATTAAAAGCTTGTTGATCCACTGGGACTGAACAGCTGACTGTATCTTCAACAAGAGGCAGGAGGAAAAGAAAATGACTGTCGACTCATAATGCTTTGTTTATGTGTGATGAACAAACATCCTTTACTACAGATGCTGCTCTTTATTCTTGAAACTTTACAACATTTATTGATGATATTAAATACTCCAATTCCCAGTAAATACCATGCCCTACAAGCGGAAAGAAAAGCTTCTGCACATCCACCGTCGGAACTTAACAGTGTGACATCCAGCGGAAGTAAACACTACAGCCGTTAGCAGCGTTAGCTCTGTGCACGTAACGTTATTGAATGAAGTGGAAGACGGTATTGTAGCGGTGACACAGTTAATTATTTAATCTGTAATTAAGCGACAATGTCTTCAGTTGAGTGTTTGAGACAGTTTGTCAACGAGCGACTAACTGCTACTGCTGAAGAAATATTTGGAGTTTTTCAAAAAACTATCGTCGAGTACGAAGAAGAGATCTATCGTCAGCGCAAACTGCTGGATATCGTTTGCAAACCTGAAATACAGTTACACAGGATAGGTGAGTAAAACTTTTACTAGTTAATCATTTATAATCACAGTTGTTAGATACATCAGTAACGTTACTGCTACTAATTTAGTCGCGTGTCTGCAATTCCTCTTCACCATCACAGTAGTATCATATTCCTTTTGCTCTCTGTCCCTCCAGATCTCCAACAGCAACATGTCTGTGAGGAGGAAGAGGAGGAGGTTCTCACTGACCAGCAGCTCTGTAACCAGGAGAGGAGCTCCAGTCTGGACCAAGAGGACCCAGAGCCTCTACAGATCAAAGAGGAACAGGAGGAGCTCTGCACCAGTCAGGAGGGAGAGGAGGTTGTGATGAAGGTGGAGGCTGATACCTTTGTGGTGACTCCTACTGATGAGGAAAGGGACCATGTTGAACGAGAACCTGAAAGTGACCACCAGCTGCTGTTGAACAACTTTTATGCAGCTGAGAGCCAAGATCAGAAAGGATACGAGCATGAAGACTCTACTAGAGATGCAGAGACAGAACAAAACGATCAACAACATGAAAACAGAAGTCAGAGTAACATCGTCTGCAACCCTGACTTGTCAGAGGTCGACAGTAATACACTACAACCAGCCTTTCAAATGTAACACTTGTGGAAAGGATTGTAAGAATGAGTCAGGATTTCTAAAACACATAAGAATGCACACAGTTGAGAAGCGGTATATTTGCACAACATGTGGGAAAGCTTTTACACAGAGTTGTTCTTTGACAGTCCACATTAGAGGTGCCCACACTAGTGAGAAGCCATACATTTGCACAACATGTGGGAAAGCTTTCACACAGAGTTGTTCTTTGACAGTCCACATTAGATGTGCCCACACTGGTGAGAGGCCATACCTTTGCAAGATCTGCGGGAAAAGATTTACTGACATGTCAACATTGAGAACGCATCAGAGAATCCACACAGGTGAGAAGCCATATATTTGTACATTGTGTGGGAAAGCCTTCAGGCAGAGTGGTACCTTGAAAGTCCACATTCGTCGCATCCACACTGGTGAGAAGCCGCACGCTTGCAACATGTGTGAGAAAAGATACTGCCACAGGGCAGACTTGAGAAGACACATGAAAACCCATACAGGTCAATAGCCGTTAATCTGGGAAACATGGGAGCTTTCACACATAGTGGTGACTTTACAGTCCATGAGATGAACCAACACTGGTGAGATCTTTAAATTGCAGGCAAACCATATAGAAGACAGTTCAGTTCCAGTGTTTCGTGGTCAGAACAGGAGAACTCACAGAAGTGAGGAGCCACATTATTGCAGCAGATCTTGGAAAAGTTTTACTCAATTCACATTCTTTAACAAACACTCGAGGATTAATATACACACTCCTGTAAACAACAACAACCTGGAGGGACAAACGCCTACATGGCATGTACACCAGTCAGATAGAGGAAGTGGCTGATATCAAGAAATCCTACTAGTGGCTGGATAGTGCAGGACTGACAGACAGCACAAGAGGCACTAATTATAGCAGCACAAGAACAGGCCATAAGCACAAGAGCCATAGAGGCCAGGATCTACCAGAGTAGATCAGACCCAAGATGCAGACTGTGTAAAGAAACCCCTGAGACAGTCCAGCATATGGTAGCAGGGTGTAAGATGCTAGCTGCATCAGTGTACATGGAGAGGCACAACCAAGTGGCTGGGATAGTATACAGGAACATCTGCAACCAGTATGGAATTGAAGTACCTAAATTCCAATGGGCCATACCACAGATGGTGGCTGAGAACAACAGGGCCAAGGTGCTGTGGGACTTCAGCTTCCAGACTGACAAACAGGTCCTGGTTAACCAACTGGACATAGTGGTGGTGGACAAAGAGCGGAAGAAGGTAGTGGTGAGAGCTTGAGGATGACATAGATACCACCCTGCCGGGGTGAGAAGGAGAGTTGTTTATTTATATATATATATATATATATGTGTGTGTGTGTGTGTGTGTGTGACGGGTCACAGCTATCTACAACGTTACATATGTATGTATTTACCTTTTTACATGTGCATAGCTTTTGCTGTTCTTGTTTATGGCTATGTTTACCTCGCAAGTCCTCAGTCTTGTTTTTTAACTGTACTTGTGACTATGTATGTTTGACGTTTGTTCTAAGAGAGCACAATGTAACCAGAGTCAAATGATATTTGAAATAGGTCAGAGAGTTTTATAATAAACAGTCATCTTTACTTCATTCACTTGTCTCCTCTGATTGAATTAGATTTATTAATTAAAAGGTTGTTGGTTCACTGTATTTGAATAGCTGACTGTAGCTTCAGCAAGAGAAAAGGAAAATAGCTGTCTACTCATAATACTTTGTTTATATGTGATGAGCAAACTAAGCATGAAATAGATAATTTCTAGAATGAAGAGAGAGATGCAGAGATAATAATTATAGTCTTTGATGAATTAAATTGATTAAGACATTAAATCAGGCTGCAGAAAATGAATGAAAACACAGTATTTAGCAGATTTAGTGCAAAATAAGTCTAAATACTGTTACTTCTACTATTTATTCTTGAAACGTTGCTAGATTCACTAATGATATTAAACACAACAATCAAATATCATCAGAAAGCGGAAGTAAAGAAGTTTCCGCACATCCACCGTCGGAACTTAACAGTGTGACATCCAGCGGAAGTAAACACTACAGCCGTTAGCAGCGTTAGCTCTGTGCACGTGACGTTATTGAATGAAGTGGAAGACGGTATTGTAGCGGTGACACAGTTAATTATTTATTCTGTAATTAAGCGACAATGTCTTCAGTTAAATGTTTGAGGCAGTTTGTCAACGAGCGACTAACTGCTGCTGCTGAAGAAATATTTGGAGTTTTTCAAAAAACTATCGTCGAGTACGAAGAAGAGATCTATCGTCAGCGCAAACTGCTGGATATCGTTTGCAAACCTGAAATTAGGTTACACAGGATAGGTGAGTAAAACGTTTACTAGTTAATCATTTATAATCACAGTTGTTAGATACATCAGTAACGTTACTCCTACTAATTTAGTCGCATGTCTGCATTTCCTCTTCACCATCACAGTAGTATCATATTCCTTTTGTTCTCTGTCCCTCCAGATCTCCAACAGCAACATGTCTGTGAGGAGGAAGAGGAGGAGGTTCTCACTGACCAGCAGCTCTGTAACCAGGAGAGGAGCTCCAGTCTGGACCAAGAGGACCCAGAGCCTCTACAGATTAAAGAGGAACAGGAGGAGCTCTGCACCAGTCAGGAGGGAGAGGAGGTTGTGATGAAGGTGGAGGCTAATACCTTTGTGGTGACTCCTACTGACGAGAAAAGGGACCATGTTGAACCAGAACCTGAAAGTGACCACCAGCTGCTGTTGAACAACTTTTATGCAGCTGAGAGCCAAGATCAGAAAGGATACGAGCATGAAGACTCTACTAGAGATGCAGAGACAGAACAAAACGATCAACAATATGAAAACAGAAGTCAGAGTAACATCGTCTGCAACCCTAACTTGTCAGGGGCTGACAGTAATGCTCACCAAAGTAAACATGTTTTCAAATGTGACATTTGTGGTAAAGATTTTAAGCACAAGTCAGTATTGCGGAGACATGCGAGAGTTCACACAGGTGAGAAGTTGTATATTTGCAACACCTGCGGGAAAAGATTTGGTGCGATGCAAACATTGAGACAGCATCAAAGAATGCACACAGGTGAAAAGCCGTATATTTGCACAACATGTAGAAAAGCTTTCACACAGAGTTCTTCTTTGACAGTCCACATTAGATGTGCCCACACTGGTGAGAAGCCATATATTTGCACAACATGTGGAAAAGCTTTCACACAGAGTTCTTCTTTGACAGTCCATATTAGATGCGCCCACACTGGTGAGAGGCCATACCTTTGCAAGAACTGCGGGAAAAGATTCACTGACATGTCAACATTGAGAACGCATCAGAGAATTCCACACAGGTGAGAAGCCATATATTTGTACATTGTGTGGGAAAGCCTTCAGGCAGAGTGGTACCTTGAAAGTCCACATTAGAAGCGCTCACACTGGTGAGAGGCCGTACCTTTGCAAAACCTGTGGGAAAAGTTTCACTGACCCGTCAGCATTCAGAGTGCATAAGAAAATTCACACAGGTGAGAAGCCGCATATTTGTAAGACATGTGGAAAAGCATTCGTAAGGAGCAGTGCTTTGAAAATCCATATTCGAGGCATTCATTAAAAGCTTGTTGGTCTACTGGAATTGAATGGCTGACTGTAGATTCAACAAGAACATAGCTGTCTACTCATAATGCTCTGTTTATGTGTGACGAGTAAACAGATGATACTGTGATGATACTGATACATTTACTGATAATATTAAAAACAAAGTTTTTAATTAAAAATACCATCAACTGAAATCGTAAGTAAAGAAGTTTCTGCACTTTGCAACACCTGTGGGAAAAGATTTGGCAACATTAAAGGATTAAGGCGGTATAAAAAAACTCACACAGGTGAGAAGCCACATATTTGTACAACATGTAGGAAAGCTTTCACACAGAAATGTAACTTGAAAGTCCACATTAGACGGGCCCACACTGGTGACAGGCCGTACCTTTGCAGGATCTGTGGTAAAACATTCACTGTTCCGTCACAACTGAAAGCACATACAGAAACTCACACAGGTAAGAAGCCATATGCCTGCAGCATGTGTGAGAAAAGATACTGCTACAGGAAAGACTTAAAGGCGCACATGAAAATCCATGCAGGTCAATAGCTGTTTTCTTGCAAAACACAAGAGTTTTCACACAGAGTGGTGACTTCACAGTCCATGAGAAGAGCCAACACTGGTGAGAGACTATTGAAATATTTGGCAAATACTATAAGTTGCAGATGAGACACTTTGTATTTGCAAAACGTGTGGGAGACAGTTCAGTTCCGGTGATTCGTGGTCGGAACAGAAGAATTCACAGAAGTGAGGAGCTACATAATTACAGCAGTTTTGGGAAAAGTTTTACTCAATTCACATTCTTTAAAAAACACCAGAGGATCAATATACACACTCCTGTAGAGACATGTTCACAAACTGAAAGAAATACGTTTGTACAGAAACTATATCTATGTTCCTAAATGTAAAATGGTATCAACAAAGTCGGAATGTAAATACCTATAATGTAAAGTTTCCAAGTCAGAGATGTGAGGTGAATGCCAACACTATTTTATATGGCCACATGAGAAGTCCTGTTGAATGTAAATGTACCTTCTTTTTGCTGTTTTATTCTGTATACTACCTCACTGTGCCTTATTTTAAAGCTGAATTGAATTATCAGAACTTTTGAAAGGTTTCTTGATGTATGTACACATACACCGAAATAAATATTTACAAAGTCTAAATGTTGTGTACTTTTTTGAGTACTTCTAATAAGCAGCTCTGTGATCAACACAGGACTTAAAAATAACACTTAGATGTTCACTTGCTGAAGTTCTCAAGTGTGATGGTCCAGAAAGGATGAATTAATCAAAATGATGTTTATATTGAGTCAGACGGTTATATAATAAACAATCATCTTTACTCCATTCACTTCTTATTGAAATAGAAGCTTGTTGGTCCACTGGGACTGGACAGCTGACTGTATCTTCAACAAGAGGCAAGAGGAAAAGAAAATAACTGTCGACTCATAATGCTTTGTTTATGTGTGATGAACAAACATCCTTTACTACAGATGCTGCTCTTTATTCTTGAAACTTTACAACATTTACTGATGATATTAAATACTCCAATTCCCAGTAAATACCATGCCCTACAAGCGGAAAGAAAAGCTTCTGCACATCCACCGTCGGAACTTAACAGTGTGACATCCAGCGGAAGTAAACACTACAGCCGTTAGCAGCGTTAGCTCTGTGCACGTAACGTTATTGAATGAAGTGGAAGACGGTATTGTAGCGGTGACACAGTTAATTATTTAATCTGTAATTAAGCGACAATGTCTTCAGTTGAGTGTTTGAGAGAGTTTGTCAACGAGCGACTAACTGCTGCTGCTGAAGAAATATTTGGAGTTTTTCAAAAAACTATCGTCGAGTACGAAGAAGAGATCTATCGTCAGCGCAAACTGCTGGATATCGTTTGCAAACCTGAAATAAAGTTACACAGGATAGGTGAGTAAAACTTTTACTAGTTAATCATTTATAATCACAGTTGTTAGATACATCAGTAACGTTACTGCTACTAATTTAGTCGCATGTCTGCATTTCCTCTTCACCATCACAGTAGTATCATATTCCTTTTGCTCTCTGTCCCTCCAGATCTACAACAACAACATGTCTGTGAGGAGGAAGAGGAGGAGGTTCTCACTGACCAGCAGCTCTGTAACCAGGAGAGGAGCTCCAGTCTGGACCAAGAGGACCCAGAGCCTCTACAGATTAAAGAGGAACAGGAGGAGCTCTGCCCCAGTCAGGAGGGAGAGGAGGTTGTGATGAAGGTGGAGGCTGATACCTTTGTGGTGACTCCTACTGATGAGGAAAGGGACCATGTTGAACCAGAACCTGAAAGTGACCACCAGCTGCTGTTGAACAACTTTTATGCAGCTGAGAGCCAAGATCAGAAAGGATACGAGCATGAAGACTCTACTAGAGATGCAGAGACAGAACAAAACGATCAACAATATGAAAACAGAAGTCAGAGTAACATCGTCTGCAACCCTAACTTGTCAGGGGCTGACAGTACTGCTCACCAAAGTAAACATGTTTTCAAATGTGACATTTGTGGTAAAGACTTTAAGCACAGGTCATCATTGTATAAACATGCGAAAATTCACACAGGTGATAAGTTGTATATTTGCAACACCTGTGGGAAAAGATTTGGTGCGACGCAAACATTGACACGGCATCAAAAAATACACACAGGTGAGAAGCTGTATACATGCACAACATGTGGGAAAGCATTTAAGTTCCAGTCAACATTGGATAATCACATGAAACTACACACAGGTGAGAGGCCGCATATCTGCACGACATGTGGGAAAGGTTTCATACAGATGATACATTTGAAAATCCACATTAGAAGCACTCACACTGGTGAGAGGCCGTACCTTTGCAACACCTGTGGGAAAAGTTTCACTGACATGTCAGCACTGAAAATGCATCAGAGAATTCACACAGGTGAGAAGCCATATATTTGTACATGTGGGAAAGCTTTCACAAAGAGCAGTAATTTGAAAGTGCACAATCAAAGGAAGAGTTGCTTGCTAAAGTTTTGAATGTCACAATCCAGAAAGGATGGAATAAATGAAATTATATTTAAATTGTGGCAGAGAGCTACATAAAAACAATCATATTCTACTTCATTCACTTCTGATTGAAATAGATGTATTCATTAAAAGCTTGTTGGTCTACTAGAAGTAGATAGATAGATAGATAGATAGATAGATAGATAGATAGATAGATAGATAGATAGATAGATAGATAGATAGATAGATAGATTATTCTTAAATTTTACTATATTCACTGATGCTATTAAACATACAAATGAAATACAAGCAAATGAGAGCGGAACTTTAATATGCTTCCGCACATTCATCGTTGGAACTTAACAGTGTGACATCCAGCGGAAGTAAACACTACAGCCGTTGGCAGCGTTCAGTTCCGGTGATTCGTGGTCGGAACAGAAGAATTCACAGAAGTGAGGAGCTACATAATTACAGCAGTTTTGGGAAAAGTTTTACTCAATTCACATTCTTTAAAAAACACCAGAGGATCAATATACACACTCCTGTAGAGACATGTTCACAAACTGAAAGAAATACGTTTGTACAGAAACTATATCTACGTTCCTAAATGTAAAATGGTATCAACAACGTTGGAATGTTAATACCCTAATGTAAAGTTTCCAAGTCACAGATGTGAGGTGAATGCCAACACTATTTTATATGGCCACATGAGAAGTCCTGTTGAATGTAAATGTACCTTCTTTTTGCTGTTTTATTCTGTATACTACCTCACTGTGCCTTATTTTAAAGCTGAATTGAATTATCAGAACTTTTGAAAGGTTTCTTGATATATGTACACATACACTGAAATAAATATTTACAAAGTGTAAATGTTGTGTACTTTTTTGAGTACTTCTAATATGCAGCTCTGTGATCAACACAGGACTTAAAAATAACACTTACATGTTCACTTGCTGAAGTTCTCAAGTGTGATGGTCCAGAAAGGATGAATTAATCAAAATGATGTTTATATTGAGTCAGACTGGTATATAATAAACAATCATCTTTACTTCATTCACTTCTGATTTAAATAGAAGCGTGTTGGTCCACTGGGACTGGACAGCTGACTGTATCTTCAACAAGAGGCAAGAGGAAAAGAAAATAACTGTCGACTCATAATGCTTTGTTTATGTGTGATGAACAAACATCTTTACTACAGATGCTGCTCTTTATTCTTGAAACTTTACAACATTTATTGATGATATGAAATACTCCAATTCCCAGTAAATACCATGCCCTACAAGCGGAAAGAAAAGCTTCTGCACATCCACCGTCGGAACTTAACAGTGTGACATCCAGCGGAAGTAAACACTACAGCCGTTAGCAGCGTTAGCTCTGTGCACGTAACGTTATTGAATGAAGTGGAAGACGGTATTGTAGCGGTGACACAGTTAATTATTTAATCTGTAATTAAGCGACAATGTCTTCAGTTGAGTGTTTGAGACAGTTTGTCAACGAGCGACTAACTGCTGCTGCTGAAGAAATATTTGGAGTTTTTCAAAAAACTATCGTCGAGTACGAAGAAGAGATCTATCGTCAGCGCAAACTGCTGGATATCGTTTGCAAACCTGAAATAAAGTTACACAGGATAGGTGAGTAAAACTTTTACTAGTTAATCATTTATAATCACAGTTGTTAGATACATCAGTAACGTTACTGCTACTAATTTAGTCGCATGTCTGCATTTCCTCTTCACCATCACAGTAGTATCATATTCCTTTTGCTCTCTGTCCCTCCAGATCTCCAACAGCAACATGTCTGTGAGGAGGAAGAGGAGGAGGTTCTCACTGACCAGCAGCTCTGTAACCAGGAGAGGAGCTCCAGTCTGGACCAAGAGGACCCAGAGCCTCTACAGATTAAAGAGGAACAGGAGGAGCTCTGCACCAGTCAGGAGGGAGAGGAGGTTGTGCTGAAGGTGGAGGCTGATACCTTTGTGATGACTCCTACTGATGAGGATAGGGACCATATTGAACCAGAACCTGAAAGTGACCACCAGCTGCTGTTGAACAACTTTTATGCAGCGGAGAGCCAAGATCAGAAAGGATACGAGCATGAAGACTCTACTAGAGATGCAGAGACAGAACAAAACGATCAACAACATGAAAACGGAAGTCAGAGTAACATCGTCTACAACTCTGACTTGTCAGAGGTCGACAGTAATATACACTACAACCAGCCTTTCAAATGTAACACTTGTGGAAAGGATTGTAAGAATGAGTCAGGATTTCTGAAACACATAAGAATGCACACAGGTGAGAGGCCTTATATTTGTACAACATGTGGGAAAGCTTTTACACAGAGTTGTTCTTTGACAGTCCACATTAGAGGTGCCCACACTGGTGAGAAGCCATACATTTGCACAACATGTGGGAAAGCTTTCACACAGAGTTGTTCTTTGACAGTCCACATTAGATGTGCCCACACTGGTGAGAGGCCATACCTTTGCAACTTCTGCGGGAGAAGATTCACTGACATGTCAACATTGAGAACGCATCAGAGAATTCACACAGGTGAGAAGCCATATATTTGTACATTGTGTGGGAAAGCCTTCAGGCAGAGTGGTACCTTGAAAGTCCACATTAGTCGCATCCACACTGGTGAGAAGCCGCACGCTTGCAACATGTGTGAGAAAAGATACTGCCACAGGGCAGACTTGAGAAAACACATGAAAACCCATACAGGTCAATAGCCGTTAATCTGCGAAACATGGGAGCTTTCACACATAGTGGTGACTTTACAGTCCGTGAAATGAACCAACACTGGTGAGATCTTTGCAATATTTGGCAAAGTCTTTAAATTGCAAGCAAACCATGTGGAAGACAGTTCAGTACTGGTGTTTCGTGGTCAGAACAGAATAACTCAAAGAAGTGAGGAGCCACATAATTGCAGCAGATTTGGGAAAAGTTTTACTTAATTCACATTCTTTAAGAAACACTCGAGGATTAATATACACACTCCTGTAAGCATGTGTTCATCAACTAAATGAAATACACTTGCACAGAAGCTATTTGTCTCTTCTGATTGAAACAGATTTATTCATTAAAAGCTTGTTGGTTTCCTGTAATTGAATGGTTCTAGGTAAACACTGTGTATCCAATGACTGACTGTAAATAAATACAAACACAAAATACAAGAACATTGCATGTGAATGTACCTTGATTTTGCAATTTTATACTGTACACTACCTCACTGTCCTTGATTGATTAAATTAAAAAAAATGGCAACAAGTATAGGATAAATGATCAAATTGGATTACTAGAAATGATGTTACTCGAGATATATATATATATATGTGTGTGCGTGTGTGTATATATGTACGTATTTACCTTTTTACATGTGCATAGCTTTTGCTGTTCTTGTTTATGGCTATGTTTACCTCGCAAGTCCTCAGTCTTGTTTTTTAACTGTACTTGTGTCTATGTATGTTTGACGTTTGTTCTAAGAGAGCACAATGTAACCAGAGTCAAATGATATTTGAAATAGGTCAGAGAGTTTTATAATAAACAGTCATTTTTACTTCATTCACTTGTCTCTTCTGATTGAAATAGATTTATTCATTAAAAGGTTGTTGGTTCACTGTAATTGAATAGCTGACTGTAGCTTCAGCAAGAGAAAAGGAAAATAGCTGTCTACTCATAATACTTTGTTTATATGTGATGAGCAAACTAAGCATGAAATAGATAATTTCTAGAAGGAAGAGAGAGATGCAGAGATAATAATTATAATCAATTAAATTGAATAATTAAAACATTAATCGAGGCTGCAGAAAATAAATTAAAAAACAGTATTTAGCAGATTTAGTGCAAAATAAGTCTAAATACTGTTACTTCTACTATTTATTCTTGAAACTTTGCTAGATTCACTAATGATATTAAACACAACAATCAAATATCATCAGAAAGCGGAAGTAAAGAAGTTTCCGCACATCCACCGTCGGAACTTAACAGTGTGACATCCAGCGGAAGTAAACACTACAGCCGTTAGCAGCGTTAGCTCTGTGCACGTAACGTTATTGAATGAAGTGGAAGACGGTATTGTAGCGGTGACACAGTTAATTATTTAATCTGTAATTAAGCGACAATGTCTTCAGTTGAGTGTTTGAGAGAGTTTGTCAACGAGCGACTAACTGCTGCTGCTGAAGAAATATTTGGAGTTTTTCAAAAAACTATCGTCGAGTACGAAGAAGAGATCTATCGTCAGCGCAAACTGCTGGATATCGTTTGCAAACCTGAAATAAAGTTACACAGGATAGGTGAGTAAAACTTTTACTAGTTAATCATTTATAATCACAGTTGTTAGATACATCAGTAACGTTACTGCTACTAATTTAGTCGCATGTCTGCATTTCCTCTTCACCATCACAGTAGTATCATATTCCTTTTGCTCTCTGTCCCTCCAGATCTCCAACAGCAACATGTCTGTGAGGAGGAAGAGGAGGAGGTTCTCACTGACCAGCAGCTCTGTAACCAGGAGAGGAGCTCCAGTCTGGACCAAGAGGACCCAGAGCCTCTACAGATTAAAGAGGAACAGGAGGAGCTCTGCACCAGTCAGGAGGGAGAGGAGGTTGTGATGAAGGTGGAGGCTGATACCTTTGTGGTGACTCCTACTGATGAGGAAAGGGACCATGTTGAACCAGAACCTGAAAGTGACCACCATCTTTTCTCTCATGAATCTCACATAACTAAGAGACAAAAGCAGAAAGGTGGCAAACATAAAAACTCTACTAGAGATGCAGAGTCAGAACAAAACAATCAACAATATGAAAACAAAAGTAACAGTAACATTGTCTGCAACCCTAACTCGTCGAAGATTGATGGTAATACTCACAAAGGTCAACACTCTTTCAAATGTGACAGTTGTGGTAAAGACTTTAAGCACAGGTCATCATTGTATAAACATGCAAAAATTCACACAGATGAGAAGTTGTATATTTGCAACACCTGCGGGAAAAGATTTGGTAAGATGGAAACATTGAGACGGCATCAAAGAATTCACACAGGTGAGAAGCCGTATGTCTGCACAACATGTGGGAAAGCTTTTGCACAGAATGGTACCTTGAAAGTCCACATTAGATGCGCTCACACTGGTGACAGGCCGTACCTTTGCAGCACCTGTGGGAAAAGATTCATTGACATGTCAGCATTGAGAATGCATAAGAGAATTCACACAGGTGAGAAGCCATATACTTGTACAACGTGTGGGAAAGCTTTTACAAAGAGCAGTAATTTGAAAGTGCACATTCGAGGCAATCATACTGATGATAGGCCGTACCTTTGCAATACCTGTGGGAAAAGATTTGCTGTTCTGGCACGATTGAAAAAACATGTAGCAACACACAGGTGAGAGGCCATACACTGCAACATGTGTAGGAGAAGATACTCCATTTTAAATGAATTGATACACATAACACAATCCATATTCAGACCACTTTTTGAAGCGTGCATCCATATGTGATGGTACAAAACCTTTCAAGTAACTTGTACTGCCTGCTGATGAGATTTACTTTGACAGATTAAAGGCAGTGTTTATAGCTTTCCAAAATTTTTGGAGGTTCCTTAAGTCTACTCTCCCATTTGGGTATTTTTAAGACATCTAGAAGTGTAGTACTTTGAGGCTGATACCTTTGTGGTGACTCCTACTGATGAGGAAAGGGACCATGTTGAACCAGCTGCTGTTGAACAACTTTTATGGAGCTGAGAGCCAAGATCAGAAAGGATACGAGCATGAAGACTCTACTAGAGATGCAGAGCTAGAACAAAACGATCAACAACATAAAAAACGAAGTCAGAGTAACATTGTCTGCAACCCTAACTTGTCAGAGTTTTATGGTAATACTCACAAAGGTAAACACTCTTTTAAATGTGACATTTGTGGTAAACATTTGAAGACGAAGGATAGTTTGATGAATCACATGGGAATTAACACAGGTGAAAAATCGTTCATTTGTACAACATGTGGGAAAGCTTTTATATCTAATGGCCATTTGAAAGTGCACATAAGATCTGCCCATACAGACGAGGAACCATATAGTCGCACAATGCATGGGAAAAGTTTCACACAGTGTGTGAAAAGTTTTACTCAAATCACATTCTTTAAGAAACACCTGAGGATCAGTATACACACTCCTGTAGAGACATGTTGAAATGTAAATATTTTAACGTAAAGTTTCCAAGTCAGATTTGAGTGAATAACTTCAGTTTTATATGACCACATGAGAAGTCCTATTGAATGTTCTTTTTGCTATTTTCTACTGTACACTACTTCAGTGAGCCTGATTGTAAAGATTTATTGAATTAAATCAAAGTCTAAATGTTGTGTATTTCTTTGGAGTACTCCTAATATACAGCTTTGTGACCAACACTGCTTGCCAAAGTTCTGAATGTCACAGTCCAGAAAGGATGGATTAAACGAAATTATATTTAAATTGTGGCAGAGAGCTACATAATAAGCAATCATATTCTACTTCATTCACTTCTGATTGAAATAGATGTATTCATTAAAAGATTGTTGGTCTACTAGAAGTGGGTAGATAGATAGATAGATAGATAGATAGATAGATAGATAGATAGATAGATAGATAGATAGATAGATAGATAGATAGATAGATAGATAGATAGATAGATAGATAGATAGATTATTCTTAAGATTCCACTCTGTTCACTAATGCCATCAAACATACCAATGAAATACCAGCAACTGGAAGCGGAACCTAATATGCTTCTGCACATCCACCGTCGGAACTTAACAGTGTGACATCCAGCGGAAGTAAACAAACACTACAGCCGTTAGCAGCGTTAGCTCTGTGCACGTAACGTTATTGAATGAAGTGGAAGACGGTATTGTAGCAGTGACACAGTTAATTATTTAATCTGTAATTAAGCGACAATGTCTTCAGTTGAGTGTTTGAGACAGTTTGTCAACGAGCGACTAACTGCTGCTGCTGAAGAAATATTTGGAGTTTTTCAAAAAACTATCGTCGAGTACGAAGAAGAGATCTATCGTCAGCGCAAACTGCTGGATATCGTTTGCAAACCCGAAATACAGTTACACAGGATAGGTGAGTAAAACTTTTACTAGTTAATCATTTATAATCACTGTTGTTAGATACATCAGTAACGTTACTGCTACTAATTTAGTCGCATGTCTGCATTTCCTCTTCACCATCACAGTAGTATCATATTCCTTTTGCTCTCTGTCCCTCCAGATCTCCAACAGCAACATGTCTGTGAGGAGGAAGAGGAGGAGGTTCTCACTGACCAGCAGCTCTGTAACCAGGAGAGGAGCTCCAGTCTGGACCAAGAGGACCCAGAGCCTCTACAGATTAAAGAGGAACAGGAGGAGCTCTGCACCAGTCAGGAGGGAGAGGAGGTTGTGATGAAGGTGGAGGCTGATACCTTTGTGGTGACTCCTACTGATGAGGAAAGGGACCATGTTGAACCAGAACCTGAAAGTGACCACCAGCTGCTGTTGAACAACTTTTATGCAGCTGAGAGCCAAGATCAGAAAGGATACGAGCATGAAGACTCTACTAGAGATGCAGAGACAGAACAAAACGATCAACAATATGAAAACAGAAGTCAGAGTAACATCGTCTACAACTCTGACTTGTCAGAGATCAATGGTAATTCTCACAAATGTAAACACTCTTTCATATGTGACATTTGTGGTAAAGACTTTAAGCACAAGTCATCATTGTATAAACATGCAAGAATTCACACAGATGAGAAGCCATACATCTGCACAACATGTGGGAAAAGTTTCATTAGCATGTCATCACAGAAAATGCATCAGAGAATTCACACAGGTGAGAAGCCGTATATTTGTACAACATGTGGAAAAGCGTTTAGACTCCAGTCAGCCTTGCATAATCACACGAAACTACACACAGGTGAGAAGCCGTATATCTGCACAACATGTGGGAAAGGTTTCATTAGCATGTCATCATGGAAAATGCATGAGAGAATTCATACAGGTGAGAAGCCGTATATATGTACAACATGTGGGAAAGCTTTTAACCTCCAGTCAACATTGCATAATCACACAAAACTACACACAGGTGAGAGGCCGCATATCTGCACAACATGTGGGAAAGGTTTCATACAGATGATACATTTGAAAGTCCACATTAGAAGCGCTCACACTGGTGAGAGGCCGTACCTTTGCAACACCTGTGGGAAAAGTTTTACTGACGTGTCAGCATTCAGAGTGCATGAGAGAATTCACACGGGTGAGAAGCCGCATATTTGTACAACGTGTGGGAAAGCTTTCATGAGGAGCAGTGCTTTGAAAATCCATATTCAAGGCACTCACACAGGTGAGAGGCCGTACCTTTGCAAAACCTGCGGGAAAGGATTCACTTTTCTGTCACATTTGAAATACCATATGGCAACGCACACAGGTGAGACGCGGTACACCTGCAACATATGTGAGAAAAGGTACTACCTTATGTCTGACTTAAAAAAGCACATGAAAGTCCATATATGTCAGTAGTAGTATACAACTTTCCAGATTTATTTGTGGCATACTGATCAGAATATGAAGTATACATTTGCCTTGTTGTAGCATTTTAGTTGGTTTTTAAAATCCTTTTTGTAGCAGATAGATTGTTTGTAATGTAAAATTCTGTAAAAAGAATAAAAACTGTACTGCATTTAACTCTAAAGCTCTCATGTGCCTGTTTTTAATTTTTCATTGAGTTTGCTAGAGTCAGGACTTAGTCTCTGACTCAAGATCCAGACTGAATTTAATTCCAGTAGACCAACAGGCTTTTAATGAATACACCAATTTCAATCAGAAGAAACAATTGAATGAAATCAAAATGATTGTTTATTATATAACCCTGTGTCCTAATTTGAATATCACTTTGAGATAGCCATCCTTTCTGGACCAAGACTCTTCAGAACTTTGACAAGCAGTGTTGATCACAGAGCTCCATATTAGCAGGACTCAAAAAGTACACAACATTTATTATTTTATTATTATTATTTATTTCAATAAGCGTGTAAATATATCAAGAACCTTTTCACAATTTCTGATAATTGAATTGGCTAATTCAGCCATATTTATACGATTAAATCATACAGTGAGGTAGTATGCAGTATAAAATAGCATTGGCACGTTCACATTCAATATGACTTCTCATATAGTTCACTTCAGTTTATGTTTTAAATATTTGTATTGATGAACACGGAGATATTAATCATTTAAAAGGTCTATAATGAATACATTAAAAAGGGGCACGACATATTAAAAATGTATTTATGCTGCCCTCAAGTGGCCACAGTGCAGAACTGCAACACGTGGAAAACGTCAAGTTTGTCATGTTAAAACACACTTCCGGTGAATACTATTGACGTAAAGTTACGGGGGGGGGGGGAGGGACATCTCAAGCAATTAGAAAGGTAACAGGTAAAAGTAACATTAATCTTGATGAAAGTATTGCTTTCATTGTATCATTATATTCGTACTCTTCAACTGCTACGGCGTAAGTGTTGTGCGGATGACCGGGGTAGTACTGGCTCGTTAAGTATCAGTAACAATAGCCCAGTTAGCGCTGCCTCCTTTGTCACCTAACCGCTGCCTTACTCGTTGTAGTTTCACCAGAATTATTTTGCAACCGTCTCTATTTTTACCCTTGTATTGACGCTACAATGGCGACTACTAAAACACATTTTCATTAGATTGTTTCTGGTTGCTTCAGTTTAACCTCCTATTTGAATTTTTCAGTCGTTCCACTTTATTTTGAAAATACTTACCGGAAGCTCTGTTGTGCTGTTATGTTCGCAATGACGTAAGCTTGATTATTATAATGTGCTGCAGTTCTTCGCGGTGACCACAAGAGGGCGACGGCGACTCGTGATTACAGTGCAGGGGAAATATTGTGAGATATATTAAAATCAGCGTAAATAATGGGTCACATGACTGTGATTATCGTCTCGCTCGTTTATAACGGTTTCCCACACTGTATATGTCAGGATTTTATACCAATTTAAGAGATCATTTCACATATATTCATCGTCGTCACTTAATTTGAAAGTACATACCGGAAGTCTGCTATCAGGTTCTACAGTGACGCTAACTTGACAAATTAAATTTTGATGCTATTCTCCGTGATGACCACCAGAGGGCAGTAAGACTCGTGATTTTAAATACGTTAAATGGGTTTATTCCACACACGGTATAAACTGGGATTAGATTAGTCAATTAACAGAGTGGACATTGATGCTGACTGACGAAATAAATATGTTGGATTCTTATTGAAGAAGTGGAATTTGTGTTTATTAATGTGACCACTAGAGAACAATGAAAAACATATTAGTCTTTCACAATAGCAACTCTGAAGGGACTACGTCTCTCGGCTGGCCTGGGAACGCCTTGAGGTCCCCCTGGGAGAGCTGGATGAAGTGGCCGGGAAGAGGGAAGCCTGGGCTTCCCTGCTGAAGCTGCTGCCCCCCGCGACCTGATAACGGATAAAGTGAGATATAACGGATATAACCGTCTCTGTTTTTGCACTTGTATTGACGTTATATTAGCGACTACTAAAACACATCTTCGTTAGATTGTTTCTGGCTGCTTCAGTTTAACCTCCTGTTTGAATTTTTCAGTCGGGCCACTTTATTTTGAAAGTACTTACCGGAAGCTTTGGTGTGTTGTCATGTTCGCAATGACGTAGCTTGATTAATGTGTTGCAGTTCTTCACGGTGACCACAAGAGGGCGACAACGACTCGTGATGACAGCGCAGAGGATATATTGTGAGATACACTGGATGTCAGGATTAAACATGACTATATTGAGAGCTATTACTATTGTAAAGATTTATTTATTTGATCAATCAGACACATTGTAGTGGTGTACAGTATAAAACAGCAAAAACAAGATATGTTCACATTCAACAGGACTTCTCATGTGGCGATATAAAATAGTTTTGCCATTCACTTCACATCTCTGACTTGGAAACTTTGCAAATGCAAAAATCCTGTGTTTTGAGAATTAGTAGCTATCGATCGGACGCGTGACAGAATCTTTTCTCACAAATATTGCAGGCATACTGCTTCTCACCACTGTGAATGTGTCTAATATGTCCTTTCAACGTAAAACTGTGTGAAACCTTTCCCACATGTTGAACAAGTATACAGCCTCTCACTTTTGTGAACTCTGATGCTCTTTCAAAAATATGCGACTAAATCTTTTTCTACAGACCTTGTAAAGGTGTGGCCTCTTACCACTGTGAACATATCTAATGTGTACTTTCAAGGTACCATTCTCTCTGAAAGCTTTTCCACATGTTGCACAAGAATATGTAACACCTTCTGGAACACAAGGCAGTGTAAACAGTGAAAGTACCCTATAATAGGATAAGTGAAACAATAAAAACATGCTGCTGTTTAGTTCACTTGCTCTCATCAGAACGGGACAGCTTGGCCACATAAACACAGTCTATGCAGCACGTAGGGTCCCACTGAAACTTGAAACAAAAATGTGATCATACATTTTCTGTATGTCACATATACGCTCTTATATACGCACTGTCAATGATGACCTACCTCTTTTGCCACAGACCTAGCAAAGATGTGGACTCTCACCACTGTGAATGTGTCTAACGTGTCCTTTCAATGTACCTCTAAGAGTGAAAGTTTTCCCACATGTTGTACAAGTATACAGCTTCTCCCCCGGTGTGAGTGCTCAGATGCCTTTTCAATGATGAAATGCCACTGAATCTTTTTCCACAGACTTTGCAAAGATGTGGTCTCTCACCACTGTGAATGTGTCTAATGTGTCCTTTCAATGTACCTCTAAGGGTGAAAGCTTTCCCACATGTACAAATATACGGCTTCTCACCAGTGTGAATTCTCTGATGCATTTTCAATGCTGACATATAACTAAATCTTTTCCCACAGACCTTGCAAAGGAGCGGCCGCTCACCAGTGTGAATGTTCCTAATGTGGTCTGTCAAGTTACTATTCCGTGTGAAACCCTTTCCACATGTTGTGCAAGTAAACGGCTTCTCACCTGTATGAACTGTCATGTGTGTCTGCAATAGTGACTTGTACTTAAAATATTTACCACAGCAGTCACATTCAAAAGACTGTTTGTGAGTATTGCTGCAACTTCTGCGATTGTGTTGTTGGTCACCATTTTCAGGTTCAGGTTCAACATGGTCCCTTTCCTCATCAGTAGGAGTCACCACAAAGGTATCAGCCTCCACCTTCATCACAACCTCCTCTCCCTCCTGACTGGTGCTGAGCTCCTCCTGTTCCTCTTTAATCTGTAGAGGCTCTGGGTCCTCTTGGTCCAGACTGGAGCTCCTCTCCTGGTTACAGAGCTGCTGGTCAGTGAGAACCTCCTCCTCTTCCTCCTCACAGACATGTTGCTGTTGGAGATCTGGAGGGACAGAGAGCAAAAGGAATATGATACTACTGTGATGGTGAAGAGGAAATGCAGACATGCGACTAAATTAGTAGCAGTAACGTTACTGATGTATCTAACAACTGTGATTATAAATGATTAACTAGTAAAAGTTTTACACACCTATCCTGTGCAACTGTATTTCAGGTTTGCAAACGATATCCAGCAGTTTGCGCTGACGATAGATCTCTTCTTCGTACTTGACGATAGTTTTTTGAAAAATTCCAAATAACTCCAGAAATCTTTCACACATGTTGTGCAAAAATTATGGCTTTTCACCTGTGTGAACTCTCTGATGCCCTTTCAATGTTGAAAGATCACTGAATGTTTTCCCACAGGTTTTTGCAAAGGTACGGCCTCTCACCAGTGTGGACGGTTCTAATGTGGACTTTCAAATTACTGCTCGTTCTGTAAGCTTTCCCACATGTTGTACAAATATATGGCTTCTCACTTGTGTGAGACCTCTGATGCCTCTTCATTGTTGAAAGATCACTGAATCTTTTCCCACAGGTGTTGCAAAGGTACGGCCTCTCACCAGTGTGGGCGCATCTAATGTGGATGTTTAATCCACTACGCTGTGCGAAAGCTCTTCCACATATTGCGCAAACATACGGTTTCTCACCTGTGTGAATTCTTTGATGCACAGTCATTGAGGTAATTCTATTAAAGCTTTTCCCGCAGGTTTTGCAGGTTGGGTACAGCTCCTCACTTGTGTGCATTGTCATGTGTTTCAGAAGTACTGACTTATACTTATAATCCTTTCCACAGGTGTTACATTTGAAAGGCTGGTTGTAAATATTACTGTCAGCCTCTGACAAGTTAGGGTTGTAGACAATGTTACTCTGACTTCCGTTTTCATGTTGTTGATCGTTTTGTTCTGTCTCTGCAGCTCTAGTAGAGTCTTCATGCTCGTATCCTTTCTGATCTTGGCTCTCAGCTGCATAAAAGTTGTTCAACAGCAGATGGTGGTCACTTTCAGGTTCTGGTTCAACATGGTCCCTTTCCTCATCAGTAGGAGTCACCACAAAGGTATCAGCCTCCACCTTCATCACAACCTCCTCTCCCTCCTGACTGGTGCAGAGCTCCTCCTGTTCCTCTTTAATCTGTAGAGGCTCTGGGTCCTCTTGGTCCAGACTGGAGCTCCTCTCCTGGTTACAGAGCTGCTGGTCAGTGAGAACCTCCTCCTCTTCATCCTCACAGACATGTTGCTGTTGGAGATCTGGAGGGACAGAGAGCAAAAGGAATATGATACTACTGTGATGGTGAAGAGGAAATGCAGACATGCGACTAAATTAGTAGCAGTAACGTTACTGATGTGTCTAACAACTGTGATTATAAATGATTAACTAGTAAAAGTTTTACTCACCCATCCTGTGTAACTTTATTTCAGGTTTGCAAACGATATCCAGCAGTTTGCGCTGACGATAGATCTCTTCTTCGTACTCGACGATAGTTTTTTGAAAAACTCCAAATATTTCTTCAGCAGCAGCAGTTAGTCGCTCGTTGACAAACTGTCTCAAACACTCAACTGAAGACATTGTCGCTTAATCACAGATTAAATAATTAACTGTGTCACCGCTACAATACCGTCTTCCACTTCATTCAATAACGTTACGTGCACAGAGCTAACGCTGCTAACGGCTGTAGTGTTTACTTCCGCTAGATGTCACACTGTTAAGTTCCGACGGTGGGTGTGCGAAAACTTATTACGTTCCGCTTTCAGTTGATGGTATTTTATTGAAAACTGCTGCGTTTGATATCATTAGTAAATGTTGTAAAGTTTCAAGAATAATTTACGGAAGCGCATTGTATTCACTGGATAAAAAAAATCGACACCTTATCTCATAATTTACGAGATCCTGATAAAGTGTCTAATTTTTTTAATCCAGTGAATGGAATGCGCTTTCGTAATAATAAGCACAGTCTGTACCAAAAGATGTTTGCTCATCACACATAAACAAAGCATTATGAGAAAACAACCATTTTCTTTTTCTCTTGATGAAGCTACAGTCAGGTATTTAATTGGAGTGGAAACCTTTTAAGGAATACATTGATTTTACTCAGAAGAGACAAGTAAATGAAGTAAAGATGACTGTTAAATTATATTAGATTGTTTAATTATATCACTTAGTTTAGTCCATTATTTCTGTATTGTGACACTTCAGCACTTTAGCAAGCAGTGTTGATCACATAGCTGTATATTAGCAGTACTCCAAAAAGTGCACAACATTTAGACTTTGTAAGTATTTCTTTCAGTACATGTGTATAAATATCAAGCAACATTTCACACAACATCTTTTGAATTTGATTTTCTAATTGATCTTAGAATTGTTGTCATTTATGGACAAATCAATTAGATACAGTGAGGTAGTGTACAGTATAAAATAGCAAAAAGAAGATACAGAGTCACAAACATAACTGTGGCAAATGATAATGTTGCAACAACTTCCATCAATGATGATATTGGTCCAGGGGACAGTGTTTCTAATGTTGGTGGTAAAGCCTGCTCATCAGATTGTCACTACAGCCACAGGTCTTGAAAGTCATCAACCTCTTCTGCATGACTCAAAGCAGAAGCTGAAAGGGCTGCACTCATTGCTATGGCAGCTGCCCTCAAAGAAAGACATGAGCTGGAGCTTCAAATCAGATGAATAATGGAGTTGCTGGAATTGTCAAGTCAAATTGTTGGGTTTCTGTGCTTAGGTACAGAAGCTCTAATGTATGGAGCTTCAGAGCTCAGTCAGATGTAATGAATTCATATCTGAAAAGTTCAAAACACTAATCTTCTCTGGGATTCTCCGTCGTAGAATTTGTTCCACAAAGTAAAAAAAATCAGTTCAGACATCCACCAACAGGAGTCAACAAAGCTACAGTGCCAGCGGAGGCACAGCTCAAGGACTCAACCAATCAGTTCAAAGGTCAAGGTAAACGGGCTTTCCAATGGCATAAGATTTGCAAAGAAGCATTGTTAAAACAAAGACTTGAGATACCAAACAGAAATTTCCTTTTCTGTTTTTGTGTGTAGTTTATATATACACACACAAAGTCTTTAGCAAGCAGTGTCAAACACAGCTGTATATTAGCAGTACTCAAAAAAGTCCACAACATTTACACTTTGTAAAGATTTTTTTGATCAATCAGGCACAGTGAAGTAGTGTAGAGTATAAAATATCAAAAAGAAGGTACATTCAAATTTAACAGGACTTCTCATGTGGCCATATAAAATAGTGTTGGCATTCACTTCACGTCTTGGAAACTTTACATTAAAATTTTTACATTCCAACTTTATTGTGAACATTTTACATTTAGTAGCTTCTGCACAAGTGTATTTAATTTAGTTGATGAACATGTGTTTACAGAAGTGTCTATATTGATCTTCAGGTGTTTTTTCAAGAATGTGATTCAAGTAAAACTTTCCCCAAACTGCTGCAATTATGTGGCTCCTCACTGCTCTGACTTCTTCAGTTCTGACCATGAACCACTGGAAATGAATTGTCTCCCATGTTTTGCAAATACAAAGCTTCTTGCCTGTATCTCAGGGGGTTTGCCAAACACTGCAAAGCTCTCATTAGTGTCGGCGCTTTTCGTGGACTGTAAAGTCACCACTATGTGTGAAAGGTGATTTGCAAGTTAACAGCTACTGAACTATATGTATTTTCATGTGCTTTTTCAAGTCAGATGTGGCGCAAAATGTTTTCTCACATATGTTGCAGGTGTACGGCTTGTCACCTGTGTGGATGCGTCTAATATGGATCGTCAAGGCACCCTTCTGTCTAAAAGCTTTCCCACATGTTGTACAAGTATACGGCTTCTCACCTGTGTGAATTCTCTGGTGCATTTTCAATGATGAAAAGTCAATGAATCTTTTCCCACAGGTGTTGCAAAGGTACGGCCTCTCACCAGTGTGGGAGCGTCTTTTATGGTCTATCAAGTCACCACTCTGTCTGAAAGCTTTCCCACATGTTGTGCAACTATACGGCTTCTCACCTGTGTGAATTCTTTGATGCAGTTTAAATGAGTCATTTCTGCGAAATATTTTCCCACAGGTGTTGCAAAGGTACAGCTTCTCATGTGTGTGGACGCGTTGTACGTGCATTGTCAAGAATTTTTTCTCTCTGAAAGCTTTACCACATGTTGTGCAATTATGCAGCTTCACACCTGTGCAAATGTTTTGATGCTTTCTTATGGTTTCTGTGTTACCAAATTTGCATGAATGTCTCTCTAATGCTGCCTTGTGTGTAAAAACTTGACTGCAGCTGTCGCATTTGAAAGAATGTTTGTAAGTATTGCTGCGAGTTCTGCATTGGTGTTGTTGGTCACCACAATTCAGTTCAGGTTCACTGTAATCAGTTTCAGGTTCAACATGATCCCTTTCCTCATCAGTAGGAGTCACCACAAAGGTATCAGCCTCCACCTTCATCACAACCTCCTCTCCCTCCTGACTGGTGCAGAGCTCCTCCTGTTCCTCTTTAATCTGTAGAGGCTCTGGGTCCTCTTGGTCCAGACTGGAGCTCCTCTCCTGGTTACAGAGCTGCTGGTCAGTGAGAACCTCCTCCTCTTCCTCCTCACAGACATGTTGCTGTTGTAGATCTGGAGGGACAGAGAGCAAAAGGAATATGATACTACTGTGATGGTGAAGAGGAAATGCAGACATGCGACTAAATTAGTAGCAGTAACGTTACTGATGTATCTAACAACTGTGACTATAAATGATTAACTAGTAAAAGTTTTACTCACCTATCTTGTGTAACTGTATTTCAGGTTTGCAAACGATATCCAGCAGTTTGCGCTGACGATAGATCTCTTCTTCGTACTCGACGATAGTTTTTTGAAAAACTCCAAATATTTCTTCAGCAGCAGCAGTTAGTCGCTCGTTGACAAACTGTCTCAAACACTCAACTGAAGACATTGTCGCTTAATCACAGATTAAATAATTAACTGTGTCACCGCTACAATACCGTCTTCCACTTCATTCAATAACGTTACGTGCACAGAGCTAACGCTGCTAACGGCTGTAGTGTTTGTTTACTTCCGCTGGATGTCACACTGTTAAGTTCCGACGGTGGCTGTTTATTATGTTCCGCTTTCAGTTGATGGGATTTTATTGAAAATTGCTGCGTTTAATATCATTAATAAATGTTGTAAAGTTTCAAGAATAATCAGCACACTCTGTAACAAAAGATGTTTGCTCATCACAAATAAAGCATTATGAGTAGACAGCTATTTTCCTCTGGCATCTTGTTGATCATTTTGTTTAATCCATCCTTTCTGTATCGTGACACTTCAGAACCTTAGCAAGCAGTGTTGATCACAGAGCTGTATATCAGCAGTACTCCAAAAATGAAACATTTAGACTTTGTAAGTATGTATTTCTATTTATATATACACACACAAACATGCATATTATATGTAAAAAAACATTTCACAAATTCTGATCATTCAATTTGCTAACTCAGCTATAAATCAGACAGTGAAGTAGTGTACAGCATAAAACAGCAAAAATAAGGCACATTTACAAACAATAGGACTTTTCATATGGTCATACAAAACAGTCAGTCAGTGAGTTCTTCCGTTCTGACCACGAACCACTCAAAATGAATTCTCTTCCACATGTTTTGCAAATACAAATCTACTTGCCTGCAACCAAAATGTTTTGACAAATATTTCAAAGGTCTCACCAGTGTTGGCTCTCCTCATGGACTGTAAGGTCACCTCTATGTATGAAAGCTCCCATGATTTGTGAGTTAACAGCTATTAACCTGTATGTATTTTCATGTGCTTTTTCAAGTCGAATGTGACGCAGCATGTTTTCTTACACATGTTGCAGTGTATGGTCTCTCACCTGTGTGTGTTGCGGCATGCGTTTTCAGTGCTGACAGATAAGTGAATCTTTTCGCACAGATCTTGCAAAGATATTTTCTCTCACCATTGTGGACGCCTCTAATGTGGGCATTTAAGCTACTACCATGTGTGAAATTTTTCCCACATGTGCAAAATTATGCCTTCTCACCTGTGTGAACCCTCTGATGCCTTTTCATTGATGAAGGATCACTGAATCTTTTCCCACAGGTGTTGCAAAGGTACGGCCTCTCACCTGTATGGGCGCATCTAATGTGGACTGTCAAGGTATTACTATGTGCAAACGCTTTCCCACATGTTGTACAAATATACGGCTTCTCACCTGTGTGAATTCTTTGATGCACAGTAAATGAGGTAATTCTATTAAAGCTTTTCCCGCAAGTTTTACAAAGGTACAGCTTCTCACCTGTGTGAATTCTCTCATGCCATTTTAATGAGTCAAGGCTACAAATTTTTTTCCCGCAGGTTTTGCAAATATACGGCTTCTCACCTGTGTGAACTCTCTGATGCTTTTTCATTGATGAACGATCAATGAATCTTTTCCCACAGGTGTTGCAAAGGTACGGCCTCTCACCTGTGTGGGCGCATCTAATGTGGACATTCAAATTACTGCTCGTTGTGTAAGCTTTCCCACAGGTTGTACAAATATACGGCTTCTCACCTGTGTGAATTCTTTGATGCATTTTCAATGCTGACTTCCCAGTGAACCTTTTTCCACAGGTGTTGCATAGGTACGGCCTCTCATCAGTGTGGGCGCATCTAATGTGGACGTTTAATCCACTACGCTGTGTGAAAGCTCTTCCACATATTGCGCAAACATACGGTTTCTCACCTGTGTGAATTCTTTGATGCACAGTCAATGAGGTAATTCTACTAAACGTTTTATCGCAAGTTTTGCAGGTCAGGTACGGCTTCTCACCTGTGTGCATTCTCATGTGTTTCAGAAGTACTGACTTATACTTGTAATCCTTTCCACAAGTGTTACATTTAAAAGATGGTTTGTCAATATTACTGTCATTCCCTGACGAGTCAGGGTTGCAGACGATGTTACTCTGACTTCTGTTTTCATGTTGTTGATTGTTTTGTTCTGTCTCTGCATCTCTAGTAGAGTCTTCATGCTCATGTCCTTTCTGATCTTGGCTCTCAGCTGCATAAAAGTTGTTCAACAGCAGCTGGTGGTCACTTTCAGGTTCTGGTTCAACATGGTCCCTTTCCTCATCAGTAGGAGTCACCACAAAGGTATCAGCCTCCACCTTCATCACAACCTCCTCTCCCTCCTGACTGGTGCAGAGCTCCTCCTGTTCCTCTTTAATCTGTAGAGGCTCTGGGTCCTCTTGGTCCAGACTGGAGCTCCTCTCCTGGTTACAGAGCTGCTGGTCAGTGAGAACCTCCTCCTCTTCCTCCTTACAGACATGTTGCTGTTGTAGATCTGGAGGGACAGAGAGCAAAAGGAATATGATACTACTGTGATGGTGAAGAGGAAATGCAGACATGCGACTAAATTAGTAGCAGTAACGTTACTGATGTATCTAACAACTGTGATTATAAATGATTAACTAGTAAAAGTTTTACTCACCTATCCTGTGTAACTTTATTTCAGGTTTCCAAACGATATCCAGCAGTTTGCGCTGACGATAGATCTCTTCTTCGTACTCGACGATAGTTTTTTGAAAAACTCCAAATATTTCTTCAGCAGCAGCAGTTAGTCGCTCGTTGACAAACTGTCTCAAACACTCAACTGAAGACATTGTCGCTTAATTACAGATTAAATAATTAACTGTGTCACCGCTACAATACCGTCTTCCACTTCATTCAATAACGTCACGTGCACAGAGCTAACGCTGCTAACGGCTGTAGTGTTTACTTCCGCTGGATGTCACACTGTTAAGTTCCGACGGTGGCTGTTTATTATGTTCCGCTTTCAGTTGATGGGATTTTATTGAAAATTGCTGCGTTTAATATCATTAATAAATGTTGTAAAGTTTCAAGAATAATCAGCACACTCTGTAACAAAAGATGTTTGCTCATCACACATAAAGCATTATGAGTAGACAGCTATTTTCCTCTGGCATCTTGTCGATCATTTTGTTTAATCCATCCTTTCTGTATCGTGACCCTTCAGAACTTTAGCAAGCAGTGTTGATCACAGAGCTGTATATCAGCAGTACTCCAAAGATGAAACATTTAAAATTTGTATGTGTGTGTGTCTATATATATATATATATATATATATATATATATATATATATATATATATATATATATATATATATATATATACACACACACAAACATAAATTCTGATCATTCAATTTGCTAACTCAGCTATAAATCAGACAGTGAAGTAGTGTACAGCATAAAACAGCAAAAATAAGGCACATTTACAAACAATAGGACTTTTCATATGGTCATACAAAACAGTCAGTCAGTGAGTTCTTCCGTTCTGACCACGAACCACTCAAAATTAATTCTCTTCCACATGTTTTGCAAATACAAATCTACTTGTCTGCGACTAAAATCTTTTGGGGTCAATGACGTGACGCAATTTTTTTTGTGTTCCTATGGTTTAGTTACATTTTAAACGGTTAAAATTTTAAACTAAACTCACAAATTACTTGAATACATTCTCTTTTTGAAGACCTTGTCTAAAGTTTCTGGATTTGATACATTTTGAAAGAATATTCAAGGGATAATGGTAAAAATGTCAATGTGGTGTAACCATAAAAACTTTGTACCAAAAACTTTAACATGCTCAAAAAAGATGAAATTCCCAATAAAACACATTATCTACTAGTTTGGCATAATTCTACATTTGTGTTGTTTAACAATGAATAAAATAAATGGAACACAATAGCTCTGAATATTATACAGTAACTAACTTGTCGAATTGTCTGTTAAGTCAACTTCCTAAATTGTCAAGGCGGTGTAACCGACATTTGAGGAGCCATTTTGTTCATTTGTGTAAAAAGATCATGTTACAGGAAATGGCATCAAAAAAAGGACCCCTGATCGCCTTAACTGCTGCTTTCCAAGGTTTGTAGCTTTCTTTGAAATCTTGATAATTTGACACCTGTGGTCAGGTGTGCTTAGAGTTACATGTCAAATGGTATGACCTTAGGAAACCATTTATTATTAATATTATATTAAGTATTTATTTTAGAAAATGTGTTTAAATGATTTACATCAAGGCCACATATTTACCCAGGTGTCTATCATAATGCCTGTTAAATTTGAATTTAAATTGAAATATCAAAAGGTGTAACCGGTTACACCATTTGACATTCGTTACATTCCTTCTGGTTAGAAGCTGATTTAGTCAAATATCAGAAGTTTTTGATGCTGATTAAAGATGTAATGTGAACTAACTTACTATGTGGAACTATTTTTGAGTGTTAAGTTTTATATTTCTTCAAAAAAAGTGGCAATTATCCACAACTTAATTATCAAAGCTTTGGAATGTTAAGATAAAATAATTATTTTGCTTTAATATTTTTAATCTTTATTACATTAAATGCATAATTAACACATTTGTATTCCATTCACTTTCAACTTTATGCTATAGGCCTATATATTATAATGTATGTAATTTTATAATGTAGCAGCTGTGGGTGAACAGTGACAATGCTGTGTGTGGTCAGACACAGTGAAGTACTGTACAGCATTAAACAGCAAAAAGAATGTACATTTATATCCAGTAGGACTTTTAATGCTCATACAAAACAGTCAGTCTGTTCTGACCCCGAATCACTCAAAATGAATTCTCTTCCACATGTTTTGCAAATACAAATCTCCTTGTCAGTGACTAAAATGTTTTGACAAATATTTCAAAGGTCTCACCAGTGTTGGCTCTCCTCGTGGACTGTAAGGTCACCTCTATGTATGAAAGCTCCCATGATTTGTGAGTTAACAGCTATCAACCTGTATGTATTTTCATGTGCTTTTCAAGTCGAATGTGACGCAGCATGTTTTCTTACACATGTTGCAGTGTATGGTCTCTCACCTGTGTGTGTTGCGGCATGCGTTTTCAGTGCTGACAGATAAGTGAATCCTTTCGCACAGATCTTGCAAAGATATTTTCTCTCACCATTGTGGACGCCTCTAATGTGGGCGTTTAAGGTACTACCATGTGTGAAATTTTTCCCACATGTGCAAAATTATGCCTTCTCACCTGTGTGAACCCTCTGATGCCTTTTCATTGTTGAAAGATCACTGAATCTTTTCCCACAGGTTTTGCAAAGGTACGGCCTCTCACCAGTGTGGGCGCATCTAATGTGGATTGTCAAGGTACCATTCTGTGCAAACGCTTTCCCACATGTTGTACAAATATATGGCTTCTCACCTGTGTGAATTCTTTGATGCACAGTCAATGAGGTAATTCTATTAAAGCTTTTCCCGCAAGTTTTACAAAGGTACAGCTTCTCACCTGTGTGAATTCTCTCATGCAGTTTTAATGAGTCAAGGCTACAAATTTGTTTCCCGCAGGTGTTGCAAATATACAGCTTATTACCTGTGTGCTTTCTCTGATGCTTTTTCAAAAAGTCAATTCTACTAAACGTTTTATCGCAGGTTTTGCAAATATACAGCTTCTCATGTGTGTGAACTCTCTGATGCCTTTTCATTGTTGAAAGATCACTGAATCTTTTCCCACAGGTGTTGCAGAGGTACGGCCTCTCACCAGTGTGGGCGCATCTAATGTGGATTGTCAAGGTACCATTCTGTGCAAACGCTTTCCCACATGTTGTACAAATGTACGGCTTCTCACCTTTGTGCTTTCTCATGTGTTTCAGAAGATCTGACTTATACTTATAATCCTTTCCACAAGTGTTACATTTAAGTGACCGTTTGCCAACATTACTGTCAGCCCCTGACAAGTTAGGGTTGCAGACGATGTTACTCTGACTTCTGTTTTCATATTGTTGATCGTTTTGTTCTGTCTCTGCATCTCTAGTAGAGTCTTCATGCTCGTATCCTTTCTGATCTTGGCTCTCAGCTGCATAAAAGTTGTTTAACAGCAGCTGGTGGTCACTTTCAGGTTCTGGTTCAACATGGTCTCTTTCCTCATCAGTAGGAGTCACCACAAAGGTATCAGCCTCCACCTTCAGCACAACCTCCTCTCCCTCCTGACTGGTGCAGAGCTCCTCCTGTTCCTCTTTAATCTGTAGAGGCTCTGGGTCCTCTTGGTCCAGACTGGAGCTCCTCTCCTGGTTACAGAGCTGCTGGTCAGTGAGAACCTCCTCCTCTTCCTCCTTACAGACATGTTGCTGTTGTAGATCTGGAGGGACAGAGAGCAAAAGGAATATGATACTACTGTGATGGTGAAGAGGAAATGCAGACATGCGACTAAATTAGTAGCAGTAACGTTACTGATGTATCTAACAACTGTGATTATAAATGATTAACTAGTAAAAGTTTTACTCACCTATCCTGTGTAACTTTATTTCGGGTTTGCAAAGGATATCCAGCAGTTTGCGCTGACGATAGATCTCTTCTTCGTACTCGACGATAGTTTTTTGAAAAACTCCAAATATTTCTTCAGCAGCAGCAGTTAGTCGCTCGTTGACAAACTGTCTCAAACACTCAACTGAAGACATTGTCGCTTAATCACAGATTAAATAATTAACTGTGTCACCGCTACAATACCGTCTTCCACTTCATTCAATAACGTTACGTGCACAGAGCTAACGCTGCTAACGGCTGTAGTGTTTACTTCCGCTGGATGTCACACTGTTAAGTTCCGACGGTGGATGTTTATTATGTTCCGCTTTCAGTTGATGGGATTTTATTGAAAATTGCTGCGTTTAATATCATTAATAAATGTTGTAAAGTTTCAAGAATAATCAGCACACTCTGTAACAAAATATGTTTGCTCATCACACATAAAGCATTATGAGTAGACAGCTATTTTCCTCTGGCATCTTGTTGATCATTTTGTTTAATCCATCCTTTCTGTATCGTGACACTAAAGAACTTTAGCAAGCAGTGTTGATCACAGAGCTGTATATCAGCAGTACTCCAAGAATGAAACATTTAGACTTTGTAAGTATGTATTTCAATATGTATGTGTGTGTGTGTGTGTGTGTGTGTGTGTGTGTGTGTGTGTGTGTGTGTGTGTGTATGTATATATATATATATATATATAAAACATTTCACAAATTCTGATCATTCAATTTGCTAACTCAGCTATAAATCAGACAGTGAAGTAGTGTACAGCATAAAACAGCAAAAATAAGGCACATTTACAAACAATAGGACTTTTCATATGGTCATACAAAACAGTCAGTCAGTGAGTTCTTCCGTTCTGACCACGAACCACTCAAAATTAATTCTCTTCCACATGTTTTGCAAATACAAATCTACTTGTCTGCGACTAAAATCTTTTGGGGTCAATGACGTGACGCAATTTTTTTTGTGTTCCTATGGTTTAGTTACATTTTAAACGGTTAAAATTTTAAACTAAACTCACAAATTACTTAAATACATTCTCTTTTTGAAGACCTTGTCTAAAGTTTCTGGATTTGATACATTTTGAAAGAATATTCAAGGGATAATGGTAAAAATGTCAATGTGGTGTAACCATAAAAACTTTGTACCAAAAACTTTAACATGCTCAAAAAGATGAAATTCCCAATAAAACACATTATCTACTAGTTTGGCATAATTCTACATTTGTGTTGTTTAACAATGAATAAAATAAATGGAACACAATAGCTCTGAATATTATACAGTAACTAACTTCGTCGAATTGTGTCTGTTAAGTCAACTTCCTAAATTGTCAAGGCGGTGTAACCGACATTTGAGGAGCCATTTTGTTCATTTGTGTAAAAAGATCATGTTACAGGAAATGGCATCACAAAAAAGGACCCCTGATCGCCTTAACTGCTGCTTTCCAAGGTTTGTAGCTTTCTTTGAAATCTTGATAATTTGACACCTGTGGTCAGGTGTGCTTAGAGTTACATGTCAAATGGTATGACCTTAGGAAACCATTTATTATTAATATTATATTAAGTATTTATTTTAGAAAATGTGTTTAAATGATTTACATCAAGGCCACATATTTACCCAGGTGTCTATCATAATGCCTGTTAAATTTGAATTTAAATTGAAATATCAAAAGGTGTAACCGGTTACACCATTTGACATTCGTTACATTCCTTCTGGTTAGAAGCTGATTTAGTCAAATATCAGAAGTTTTTGATGCTGATTAAAGATGTAATGTGAACTAACTTACTATGTGGAACTATTTTTGAGTGTTAAGTTTTATATTTCTTCAAAAAAAGTGGCAATTATCCACAACTTAATTATCAAAGCTTTGGAATGTTAAGATAAAATAATTATTTTGCTTTAATATTTTTAATCTTTATTACATTAAATGCATAATTAACACATTTGTATTCCATTCACTTTCAACTTTATGCTATAGGCCTATATATTATAATGTATGTAATTTTATAATGTAGCAGCTGTGAGTGAACAGTGACAATGCTGTGTGTGGTCAGACACAGTGAAGTACTGTACAGCATTAAACAGCAAAAAGAATGTACATTTATATCCAGTAGGACTTTTTAATGCTCATACAAAACAGTCAGTCTGTTCTGACCCCGAATCACTCAAAATGAATTCTCTTCCACATGTTTTGCAAATACAAATCTCCTTGTCAGTGACTAAAATGTTTTGACAAATATTTCAAAGGTCTCACCAGTGTTGGCTCTCCTCGTGGACTGTAAGGTCACCTCTATGTATGAAAGCTCCCATGATTTGTGAGTTAACAGCTATCAACCTGTATGTATTTTCATGTGCTTTTCAAGTCGAATGTGACGCAGCATGTTTTCTTACACATGTTGCAGTGTATGGTCTCTCACCTGTGTGTGTTGCGGCATGCGTTTTCAGTGCTGACAGATAAGTGAATCCTTTCGCACAGATCTTGCAAAGATATTTTCTCTCACCATTGTGGACGCCTCTAATGTGGGCGTTTAAGGTACTACCATGTGTGAAATTTTTCCCACATGTGCAAAATTATGCCTTCTCACCTGTGTGAACCCTCTGATGCCTGTTCATTGATGAAGGATCACTAAATCTTTTCCCACAGGTTTTGCAAAGGTACGGCCTCTCACCAGTGTGGGCGCATCTAATGTGGATTGCCAAGGCACCATTCTGTGCAAACGCTTTCCCACATGTTGTACAAATATACGGCTTCTCACCTGTGTGAATTCTTTGATGCACAGTCAATGAGGTAATTCTATTAAAGCTTTTCCCGCAAGTTTTACAAAGGTACAGCTTCTCACCTGTGTGAATTCTCTCATGCAGTTTTAATGATTTAAGGCTACAAATTTGTTTCCCGCAGGTGTTGCAAATATACAGCTTATTACCTGTGTGCTCTCTCTGATGCTTTTTCAAAAAGTCAATTCTACTAAACGTTTTATTACAGGTTTTGCAAATATACAGCTTCTCATGTGTGTGAACTCTCTGATGCCTTTTCATTGTTGAAAGATCACTGAATCTTTTCCCACAGGTTTTGCAGAGGTACGGTTTCTCACCAGTGTGGGCGCATCTAATGTGGATTGCCAAGGTACCATTCTGTGCAAACGCTTTCCCACATGTTGTACAAATGTACGGCTTCTCACCTGTGTGCATTCTCATGTGTTTCAGAAGTACTGACTTATACTTGTAATCCTTTCCACAAGTGTTACATTTAAAAGATGGTTTGTCAATATTACTGTCATTCCCTGACGAGTCAGGGTTGCAGACGATGTTACTCTGACTTCTGTTTTCATATTGTTGATCGTTTTGTTCTGTCTCTGCATCTCTAGTAGAGTCTTCATGCTCGTATCCTTTCTGATCTTGGCTCTCAGCTGCATAAAAGTTGTTCAACAGCAGCTGGTGGTCACTTTCAGGTTCTGGTTCAACATGGTCCCTTTCCTCATCAGTAGGAGTCACCACAAAGGTATCAGCCTCCACCTTCATCACAACCTCCTCTCCCTCCTGACTGGTGCAGAGCTCCTCCTGTTCCTCTTTAATCTGTAGAGGCTCTGGGTCCTCTTGGTCCAGACTGGAGCTCTTCTCCTGGTTACAGAGCTGCTGGTCAGTGAGAACCTCCTCCTCTTCCTCCTTACAGACATGTTGCTGTTGGAGATCTGGAGGGACAGAGAGCAAAAGGAATATGATACTACTGTGATGGTGAAGAGGAAATGCAGACATGCGACTAAATTAGTAGCAGTAACGTTACTGATGTATCTAACAACTGTGATTATAAATGATTAACTAGTAAAAGTTTTACTCACCTATCCTGTGTAACTTTATTTCAGGTTTGCAAACGATATCCAGCAGTTTGCGCTGACGATAGATCTCTTCTTCGTACTCGACGATAGTTTTTTGAAAAACTCCAAATATTTCTTCAGCAGCAGCAGTTAGTCGCTCGTTGACAAACTGTCTCAAACACTCAACTGAAGACATTGTCGCGTAATTACAGATTAAATAATTAACTGTGTCACCGCTACAATACCGTCTTCCACTTCATTCAATAACGTTACGTGCACAGAGCTAACGCTGCTAACGGCTGTAGTGTTCACTTCCGCTGGATGTCACACTGTTAAGTTCCGACGGTGGCTGTTTATTATGTTCCGCTCTCAGTTGATGGGGTTTTATTGAAAATTGCTGCGTTTAATATCATTAATAAATGTTGTAAAGTTTCAAGAATAATCAGCACACTCTGTAACAAAAGATGTTTGCTCATCACACATAAAGCATTATGAGTAGACAGCTATTTTCCTCTGGCATCTTGTCGATCATTTTGTTTAATCCATCCTTTCTGTATCGTGACACTTCAGAACTTTAGCAAGCAGTGTTGATCACAGAGCTGTATATCAGCAGTACTCCAAGAATGAAACATTTAGACTTTGTAAGTATGTATTTCAATATGTATGTGTGTGTGTGTGTATATATATATATATATATATATATATATATATATATATATATATATATATATATATATATATATATATATATATATATATATATATAACTCAGCTATAAATCAGACAGTGAAGTAGTGTACAGCATAAAACAGCAAAAATAAGGCACATTTACAAACAATAGGACTTTTCATATGGTCATACAAAACAGTCAGTCAGTGAGTTCTTCCGTTCTGACCACGAACCACTCAAAATTAATTCTCTTCCACATGTTTTGCAAATACAAATCTACTTGTCTGCGACTAAAATGTTTTGGGGTCAATGACGTGACGCAATTTTTTTTGTGTTCCTATGGTTTAGTTACATTTAAAAAGGCTAAAATTTGAAACTAAACTCACAAATTACTTGAATACATTCTCTTTTTGAAGACCTTGTCTAAAGTTTCTGGATTTGATACATTTTGAAAAAATATTCAGGGGATAATGGTAAAAATGTCAATGTGGTGTAACCATAAAAACTTTGTACCAAAAACTTTAACATGCTCAAAAAAGGTGAAATTCCCAATAAAACACATTATCTACTAGTTTGGCATAATTCTACATTTGTGTTGTTTAACAACGAATAAAATAAATGGAACACAATAGCTCTGAATATTATAACTAACTTCGTCGAATTGTCTGTTAAGTCAACTTCCTAAATTGTCAAGGCGGTGTAACCGACATTTGAGGAGCCATTTTGTTCATTTGTGTAAAAAGATCATGTTACAGGAAATGGCATCACAAAAAAGGACCCCTGATCGCCTTAACTGCTGCTTTCCAAGGTTTGTAGCTTTCTTTGAAATCTTGATAATTTGACACCTGTGGTCAGGTGTGCTTAGAGTTACATGTCAAATGGTATGACCTTAGGAAACCATTTATTATTAATATTATATTAAGTATTTATTTTAGAAAATGTGTTTAAATGATTTACATCAAGGCCACATATTTACCTAGGTGTCTATCATAATGCCTGTTAAATTTGAATTTAAATTGAAATATCAAAAGGTGTAACCGGTTACACCATTTGACATTCGTTACATTCCTTCTGGTTAGAAGCTGATTTAGTCAAATATCAGAAGTTTTTGATGCTGATTAAAGATGTAATGTGAACTAACTTACTATGTGGAACTATTTTTGAGTGTTAAGTGTTATATTTCTTCAAAAAAAGTGGCAATTATCCACAACTTAATTATCAAAGCTTTGGAATGTTAAGATAAAATAATTATTTTGCTTTAATATTTTTAATCTTTATTACAATAAATGCATAAATAACACATTTGTATTCCATTCACTTTCAACTTTATGCTATAGGCCTATATATTATAATGTATGTAGTTTTATAATGTAGCAGCTGTGGGTGAACAGTGACAATGCTGTGTGTGGTCAGACACAGTGAAGTACTGTACAGCATTAAACAGCAAAAAGAATGTACATTTATATCCAGTAGGACTTTTAATGCTCATACAAAACAGTCAGTCTGTTCTGACCCCGAATCACTCAAAATGAATTCTCTTCCACATGTTTTGCAAATACAAATCTCCTTGTCAGTGACTAAAATGTTTTGACAAATATTTCAAAGGTCTCACCAGTGTTGGCTCTCCTCGTGGACTGTAAGGTCACCTCTATGTATGAAAGCTCCCATGATTTGTGAGTTAACAGCTATCAACCTGTATGTATTTTCATGTGCTTTTCAAGTCGAATGTGACGCAGCATGTTTTCTTACACATGTTGCAGTGTATGGTCTCTCACCTGTGTGTGTTGCGGCATGCGTTTTCAGTGCTGACAGATAAGTGAATCTTTTCGCACAGATCTTGCAAAGATATTTTCTCTCACCATTGTGGACGCCTCTAATGTGAGCGTTTAAGGTACTACCATGTGTGAAATTTTCCCCACATGTTGTGCAAAATTATGGCTTCTCACCTGTGTGAGACCTCTGATGCCTTTTCATTGATGAAAGATCACTGAATCTTTTCCCACAGGTTTTGCAAAGGTACGGCCTCTCACCAGTGTGGGCGCATCTAATGTGGATTGCCAAGGTACCATTCTGTGCAAACGCTTTCCCACATGTTGTACAAATATATGGCTTCTCACCTGTGTGAATTCTTTGATGCACAGTAAATGAGTTCATTCTATTAAAGCTTTTCCCGCAAGTTTTACAAAGGTACAGCTTCTCACCTGTGTGAATTCTCTCATGCAGGTTTAATGAGTCAATTCTACGAAATTTTTTCCTGCAGGTTTTGCAAATATACGGCTTCTCACTTGTGTGAACTCTCTCATGCAGTTTTAATAAGTCAATTCTACCAAACGTTTTATCGCAGGTTTTGCAAATGTACGGCTTCTCACCTGTGTGAATTCTTAGATGCATTCTCAATGCGTCAATTCTACTAAACATTTTATCGCAGGTTTTGCAGGTCAGGTACGGCTTCTCACCTGTGTGCATTCTCATGTGTTTCAGAAGTACTGACTTATACTTGTAATCCTTTCCACAAGTGTTACATTTAAAAGATGGTTTGTCAATATTACTGTCATTCCCTGACGAGTCAGGGTTGCAGACGATGTTACTCTGACTTCTGTTTTCATATTGTTGATTGTTTTGTTCTGTCTCTGCATCTCTAGTAGAGTCTTCATGCTCGTGTCCTTCCTGATCTTGGCTCTCAGCTGCATAAAAGTTGTTCAACAGCAGCTGGTGGTCACTTTCAGGTTCTGGTTCAACATGGTCCCTTTCCTCATCAGTAGGAGTCACCACAAAGGTATCAGCCTCCACCTTCATCACAACCTCCTCTCCCTCCTGACTGGTGCAGAGCTCCTCCTGTTCCTCTTTAATCTTTAGAGGCTCTGGGTCCTCTTGGTCCAGACTGGAGCTCCTCTCCTGGTTACAGAGCTGCTGGTCAGTGAGAACCTCCTCCTCTTCCTCCTCACAGACATGTTGCTGTTGGAGATCTGGAGGGACAGAGAGCAAAAGGAATATGATACTACTGTGATGGTGAAGAGGAAATGCAGACATGCGACTAAATTAGTAGCAGTAACGTTACTGATGTATCTAACAACTGTGATTATAAATGATTAACTAGTAAAAGTTTCACTCACCTATCCTGTGTAACTTTATTTCAGGTTTGCAAACGATATCCAGCAGTTTGCGCTGACGATAGATCTCTTCTTCGTACTCGACGATAGTTTTTTGAAAAACTCCAAATATTTCTTCAGCAGCAGCAGTTAGTCGCTCGTTGACAAACTGTCTCAAACACTCAACTGAAGACATTGTCGCTTAATCACAGATTAAATAATTAACTGTGTCACCGCTACAATACCGTCTTCCACTTCATTCAATAACGTTACGTGCACAGAGCTAACGCTGCTAACGGCTGTAGTGTTTACTTCCGCTGGATGTCACACTGTTAAGTTCCGACGGTGGCTGTTTATTATGTTCCGCTCTCAGTTGATGGGGTTTTATTGAAAATTGCTGCGTTTAATATCATTAATAAATGTTGTAAAGTTTCAAAAATAATCAGCACACTCTGTAACAAAAGATGTTTGCACACCAGAAATAAACAAAGCATTATGAATACATCTATTTCAATCAGATAAGACAAGTGAATGATGTTATGGAATTTTCTATCCTTAGGTTACACAAGGTCACGTGTGGGCCTTGAGGTCCTTGGCAGTGTTAGTTGTTTGGCTTTGATTGAGAACAGTATGTACCAGTCTATCTCAACACTGTGGTGTCCAGGGTCAAAGAGACCTGTTGCTGCCTTCCTAGACATAATAGATAGCTTGCTGTTGACATTTCAATCTGCGTAAACAGACATCTGTGTCTCCAGACTAGAATATGCTGACAATAACACCTCCATGAGTAAAGATATTCCCTTTGACTAATTCTGGGGCGTATAGTATTTGTGGTGTTATTGTGGGGTTTAAAGTCGATCCACCAGGATGAGTTGGGGCAGAATGTGAGACCGACTCAGGCACTTCTGAACTTTGAGTGTCTCTAACCAGGGTTCCCACACCTTTTTCATGAACAAATTCAAGCACTTTTCAAGCACCTTCAAGCACCAGTTTTCCCCTTTTTCCAGCACCTTTAAATAGGTAGCCTACTAGTTGTGTTTGCCATGATGGTCATAGGAAGCGCAGCGGTGCCACTGTATGGCATAATAATATGGGTCTAATTAGCATTATGGTAGTAAATTGACTGTTTTGATTTTTAACTAATTGTGAAATTTCAAGCATTTTCAAGCACTTCACAAAAAATTCAAGCATTTTCACAACCTTTAAAACACTGAATTGAAATTCAAGCATTTTCAAGGAATTCAAGCACCCGTGGGAACCCTGTCTAATTCTCCTTGATCAAGTGTCAATAAATAATACAGCATAAGACATCAGAGGCTCCTGAACACTTTCTTCCTTCCTGACCTCACCACTGACCTTTGACTTCAGCTATTTCTCCACAACAAATGAAGTAAAGATGATTGTTTATTATATAACTCTGACCTAATTCAAATATCATTTTGTTTAATCGTAAAATTTCAGAACTTTAGCAAGCAGTGTCGATCACAGAGCTGTATATTAGCAGCACTTCATAAAGTACACAACATTTAGACTTTGTAAAGATTTATTTCAGTACATGTGTATAAATATCAAGCAACATTTCACAATTTCTGTTTAATTCAATTCCCAACTTTAGTTGAAATTGTTGCCAATTTACAGTCGAAATCAATCAAGCACAGTACCTAACTATACAGTATAACATAGCAAAAAGAAAGTACGTTCACATTTAATACGACTTCTCATGTGGTCATATAAAGCAGTGAAGTTATTAACTCAAATCTGACTTGAAAACTTTGCATTAAAATATTTACATTTCATCATCAATATTTTCTTCATTTTGTGAGCATGCCCCCCCCAGTCAAATGTGGCGCATTATGTTTCTCACACTTGTTGCCGTTAGGGATGTAACGATACACTCAACTCACGACTCGATTCACAATTTTTTGTCCACGATACGATTTCTTCAATTCAAAATGAGCTACAGACAAATTATGACTAAATAAAATTCTTTTTTTTTGTAGGAAAAAAAATTCTTTACAGAAACTCTCAAACAGTTTGTGTTCTTATAAAAAGTGCAACTTACATTTTAAACAACAAAACACATGACAAATATCTGCTTTCTTTAAAAACAATCTTACAGTAAACTGCTGTTAACTGGTGTGACGTGCTTTAAGTTGAAGCTTTAAATTAATCTTACAATGAAGTTGGGAGCTTAAGTACATACAAAAATTGTCCTAACATTTCATTACTCATTAACCCTTACATACTATTCAGGATCTAATATGACCCATTTTTTGTACATAACAATAAAATAAAAACATTAAAACTTGCGAGCAGCATGCGCTATTTCCACAGAGCACCTCGAGCGGGCGGAAGCCAGACAGAGAAAAAGCAAAGAAAATCCGGTGGATTTTCAAAATAAAATACCCCATGCAAACTGCCAGTCGTTAAAAACAGACAAAGGCGAAACTAATGAACTACGTAGCATATTTGCACATGTTGAAGCATGTTTAGAAGAACATAAACCGGGAAAATGTCCAAATCTGAGCAAGTAAACAAAGTCTTCTGAAACACTCCCGGTGGGGTTTGAAGTCTCGTGCAGGACGGACCAAATACGCCACGCTCACGCAACGGAAGCCTGTTTGACCAATGACAGCACGCGCTGTGTGGGTTCCCATTCGCCAAGAATCGCGATTAATTTTTTCTGTCAACCGATGCGAGTCGTCACGCATTTGTACCGATTTTTAACCGTGTCACGATGCATCGTTACATCCCTAGTTGCAGTGTATGGTCTCTCATCTGTGTGTGTTGTTGCATGTTTTTTTGTCAACTGTGTCAGAACAATGAATCTTTTCTCATATGTTGCAGGCGTACGGCCTCTCACTTGTGTGGATGCATCTAATGTGGGCTCTCAAATGAGTTCTCTGTCTGAAAGCTTTCCCACATGTTGCACAAACAAACGGCTTCTCACCTGTGTGAATTCTCTCATGCTTTTTCAATGCTGACCTGTCACTCAATCTTTTGCCACAGGTTTTACAAAGGTACTGCTTCTCATCTGTGTGGACGTGTTGTATGTGCATTGTCAAGAGTTTGCTCTGTCTGAAAACTTCCCCACATGTTGTACAAGTATACGTCTCCTCATTAATGTGGATTCTCTGATGCTTTTTCAGTGCTGACATGTTAATGAAACTGTTCCCACAGATGTTGCAAAGGTACGGCCTCTCACCACTGTGACCGTCTCTAATGTGGGCTGTCAAGGTACAATTCTGTCTGAAAGCTTTTCCACATGTTGTGCAAATAAACGGCTTCTCGCCTGTGTGAATCCTCTGATGAACTCTCAATTCTGACCCGATAGCAAATGTTTTTCCGCAGGTCTTGCACAGGTATGGCCTTTCACCAGTGTGGACGCGTCTAATGTGGACATTCAAGCCATTGCTCTGTGTGAAAGCTTTTCCACATGCTGTGCAAATATACGGCTTCTCACCGGAGTGAATTCTTTGATGCACTTTAAACGTTGACGCAACAACGAATCTCTTCCCGCAGGTTTTGCAAATGTACGGCCTCTCACCTGTGTGCTTTCTCATGTGTTTCCGAAGATCTGACTTATACTTATAATCCTTTCCACAGGTGTTACATTTAAAAGACAGTTTGTGAATATTACTGTCAGCCCCTGACAAGTTAGGGTTGCAGACGATGTTACTCTGACTTCTGTTTTCATATTGTTGATCGTTTTGTTCTGTCTCTGCATCTCTAGTAGAGTCTTCATGCTCGTATCCTTTCTGATCTTGGCTCTCAGCTGCATAAAAGTTGTTCAACAGCAGCTGGTGGTCACTTTCAGGTTCTGGTTCAACATGGTCCCTTTCCTCATCAGTAGGAGTCACCACAAAGGTATCAGCCTCCACCTTCACCACAACCTCCTCTCCCTCCTGACTGGTGCAGAGCTCCTCCTGTTCCTCTTTAATCTGTAGAGGCTCTGGGTCCTCTTGGTCCAGACTGGAGCTCCTCTCCTGGTTACAGAGCTGCTGGTCAGTGAGAACCTCCTCCTCTTCCTCCTCACAGACATGTTGCTGTTGGAGATCTGGAGGGACAGAGAGCAAAAGGAATATGATACTACTGTGATGGTGAAAAGGAAATGCAGACATGCGACTAAATTAGTAGCAGTAACGTTACTGATGTATCTAACAACTGTGATTATAAATGATTAACTAGTAAAAGTTTTACTCACCTATCTTGTGTAACTGTATTTCAGGTTTGCAAACGATATCCAGCAGTTTGCGCTGACGATAGATCTCTTCTTCGTACTCGACGATAGTTTTTTGAAAAACTCCAAATATTTCTTCAGCAGCAGCAGTTAGTCGCTCGTTGACAAACTGCCTCAAACACTCAACTGAAGACATTGTCGCTTAATCACAGATTAAATAATTAACTGTGTCACCGCTACAATACCGTCTTCCACTTCATTCAATAACGTTACGTGCATAGAGCTAACGCTGCTAACGGCTGTAGTGTTTACTTCCGCTGGATGTCACACTGTTCAGTTCCGACGGTGGCTGTTTATTATGTTCCGCTTTCAGTTGATGGGATTTTATTGAAAACTGGTGCGTTTAATATCATTAATAAATGTTATAGAGTTTCAAGAATAATCAGCTACATCTTTAACAAAAGATGTTTCCTCATCACACATAAACAAAACATTATGCATACATCTATTTCAATAAGAAGTAAATGAAACTCTCTGCCCCAATTTAAATATTATTTAATCCATCCTTTCTGTATCATGAAATTTCAAAACTTTAGCAAGCCGTGTTGATTATCGAGCTGTAAATAAGCAGCACTCCAAAAAGTACACGACATTTAGACTTTGTAAACATTTATTTCAGCAAATGTGTATAAATATCAAGCAACATTTCACAATTACTATTTAATTCAATTTCCAACTTTAGTTGAAATTGTTGCCAATTTACAGTCAAATCAATCAAGCACAGTACCTAACTATACAGTATAACATAGCAAAAAGAAAGTACGTTCACATTTAATACGACTTCTCATGTGGTCATATAAAGCAGTGAAGTTGATCACTTAAATCTGACTTGGAAACTTTACATTAAAATATTTACATTTCATCATCAATCTTTCTTTTATATTGTGAGCATGTCTCACACACAGGAGTGTGTATATTGATGCTCAGGTATTCTTTATGACCACGAACCACTGGAACCGAATTGTCTCCCATATACAGTAGTTTGTAAATACAAATCTACTTGCCTGCAACTTATACATTTTGCCAAATATTGCAAAGGTCTCTCACCAGTGTTGGCTCTTCTTGTGGACTGTAAGGTCGCCACGATGTATGAAAGGTTCTAAGTTAACAGCGATGAACCTGTATGTGCGCATTATGTTTTCTCACACTTGTTGCAGTGTATGGTCTTTCATCTGTGTGTGTTGTTGCATGTTTTTTTTTTTTCCAACTGTGTCAGAAGAATGAATCTTTTCTCATATGTTGCAGGCGTACGGCCTCTCACTTGTGTGGATGCGTCTAATGTGGGCTCTCAAATGAGTTCTCTGTCTGAAAGCTTTCCCACATGTTGCACAAACAAACGGCTTCTCACCTGTGTGAATTCTCTCATGCTTTTTCAATGCTGACCTGTCACTCAATCTTTTGCCACAGGTTTTACAAAGGTACTGCTTCTCATCTGTGTGGACGTGTTGTATGTGCATTGTCAAGAGTTTGCTCTGTCTGAAAACTTTCCCACATGTTGTACAAGTATACGTCTCCTCATTAATGTGGATTCTCTGATGCTTTTTCAGTGCTGACATGTTAATGAAACTGTTCCCACAGATGTTGCAAAGGTACGGCCTCTCACCACTGTGACCGTCTCTAATGTGGGCTGTCAAGGTACAATTCTGTCTGAAAGCTTTTCCACATGTTGTGCAAATAAACGGCTTCTCGCCTGTGTGAATCCTCTGATGAACTCTCAATTCTGACCTGATAGCAAATGTTTTGTCACAGGTCTTGCACAGGTATGGCCTTTCACCAGTGTGGACACGTCTAATGTGGACTGACAAGCTACCATTGAGTCTGAAAGCTTTTCCACATGTTGAGCAATTATACGGTTTCTCACCTGTGTGAATTCTCTCATGCAGTTTTAATGATGACCGACAAATGAATCTTTTCTGACAGATCTTGCAAAGGTACGGCCTCTCACCAGTGTGGACACGTCTAATGTGAACTGTCAAGTTACCATTCAGTGGGAAAGCTTTCCCACATGTTGTGCAAATATATGGCCTCTCACCTGTGTGAACTCTCTGATGCAATCTTAATGTTGTCCGAGAAATGAATCTTTCCTGACAGATCTTGCAAAGGTGCGGCCTCTCACCTGTGTGGACGCGTCTTATGTGGACATTCAAGGTACCTTTCTGTGCAAAGGACTTCCCACATGTTGTGCACGTATGCAGCTTTTCGCCTAAGTGGGTGCCAGTAATGTGGGCTGTCAGATTACCTTTCTTTGCAAAAGCTTTTCCACAAGTTGTGCAAGCATATGGCCTCTCACCTGTGTGAACTCTCTGATGCTCTTTTAATGATGACATGACACTGAATCTTTTCCCGCATGTGTTGCAAAGGTACGGTCTCTCACCAAAGTGGGTGCGTCTTATATGGCTTCCCAAGTGACAAATCCGTCTGAAACCCCTTCCACATGCTGTGCAAATATATGGCTCCTTAACTGAAGGTTCACTGTGGACACTTTCAGGTTCTGGTTCAACATGATCCCTTTCCTCATCAGTAGGAGTCGCCACAAAGGTATCAGCCTCCACCTTCATCACAACCTCCTCTCCCTCCTGACTGGTGCAGAGCTCCTCCTGTTCCTCTTTAATCTGTAGAGGCTCTGGGTCCTCTTGGTCCAGACTGGAGCTCCTCTCCTGGTTACAGAGCTGCTGGTCAGTGAGAACCTCCTCCTCTTCCTCCTCACAGACATGTTGCTGTTGGAGATCTGGAGGGACAGAGAGCAAAAGGAATATGATACTACTGTGATGGTGAAGAGGAAATGCAGACATGCGACTAAATTAGTAGCAGTAATGTTTATGATTAATTTAACAAATATGATTATGTATGTTTATACAACAAGTAGTCTGACTGAAAAAAGAAAATGTTTTTGAAAGACTAAAAGCCGACTAATGGACTGAAGCAGTATATTTTATTTAAAAAACATGTTAATTTTGGAAATGATTACACTGATCTTTTTTCAGTGCAGTTTGACTTTTGGACTTTACAATACAGTGGAGTTATTGAAAATATTTGGATCACATCCCCCATCAGCTGTGCAGTGCAAATCGCATATACAGCGCACTTAACTCAAAAGCCATGTAATTTCACTGGCTTAGAAGCTTTCCTCCCTCACGGAGGAATGAGTTTTAGTTGTACCATGTATCCTATGACCTGTACCATATGTGTTGATAGTTATCGGGACCACAATGTCTAGGACTATGTTTAGACAAGAAATATCATGCTGAAAGGTATCGATGGGAAAAAGTAGCCCCTGATGTTTTACAGATGTTACAGTATAGACTTGCTACTTAAGGAGTTGTGAGAAACATAGTCTTTGTTCATTCCGGTGCATGTCAGAATGAATCAAAACTCAAATTGAACTTTAGATCCTGGCCTCATCTGTTCATTAAATCATCAACTCCAGAGATATGTCATTACAGGATCTAAATCTATTCATGGTAAAAAAAAAAAAAAAAAAAAAATATATATATATATATATATATATAACAGGAAAAATCTTAGTCAAAAGACTGAACTAGCAAGGCGGTTTTGTCTTCACCTATGTGAATTTTCTGATGCATTTTCAATGATGACATGTCACTGAATCTTTTCCTACAGATCTTGAAAAGGTATGGCCTTTCACCAGTGTGAATGTTTCTAATGTGGACTGTAAAAGCTTTCCCACAAATATACAGCTTATTACCTGTGTGAATTCTCACGTGATTCTGCAATGCTGCCTTGTGCAAAAAATCTTGACCACAGCTGTCACATTTTAAAGACTGTTTGTGAGAATTGGAGCGATTTCTGTGATGGTGTTGTTGGTCATCACAATCTTGTTCAGGTTCACTGTAGCTCCTTTCCTCATCAGTAGGAGTCACCACAAAGGTATCATCCTCCACCTTCATCACAACCTCCTCTCCCTCCTGACTGGTGCAGAGCTCCTCCTGTTCCTCTTTAATCTGTAGAGGCTCTGGGTCCTCTTGGTCCAGACTGGAGCTCCTCTCCTGGTTACAGAGCTGCTGGTCAGTGAGAACCTCCTCCTCTTCATCCTCACAGACATGTTGCTGTTGTAGATCTGGAGGGACAGAGAGCAAAAGGAATATGATACTACTGTGATGGTGAAGAGGAAATGCAGACATGCGACTAAATTAGTAGCAGTAACGTTACTGATGTATCTAACAACTGTGATTATAAATAATTAACTAGTAAAAGTTTCACTCACCCATCCTGTGTAACTTTATTTCAGGTTTGCAAACGATATCCAGCAGTTTGCGCTGACGATAGATCTCTTCTTCGTACTCGACGATAGTTTTTTGAAAAACTCCAAATATTTCTTCAGCAGCAGCAGTTAGTCGCTCGTTGACAAACTGTCTCAAACACTCAACTGAAGACATTGTCGCTTAATTACAGATTAAATAATTAACTGTGTCACCGCTACAATACCGTCTTCCACTTCATTCAATAACGTTACGTGCACAGAGCTAACGCTGCTAACGGCTGTAGTGTTTACTTCCGCTGGATGTCACACTGTTAAGTTCCGACGGTGGATGTGCAGAAGCTTTTCTTTCCGCTTGTAGGGCATGGTATTTACTGGGAATTGGAGTATTTCATATCATCAATAAATGTTGTAAAGTTTCAAGAATAAAGAGCAGCATCTGTAGTAAAGATGTTTGTTCATCACACATAAACAAAGCATTATGAGTCGACAGTCATTTTCTTTTCCTCCTGCCTCTTGTTGAAGATACAGTCAGCTGTTCAGTCCCAGTGGACCAACAAGCTTTTAATGCAGGGGTCTTCAACTAGGGGTCCAGAAGTGGTACTAAAGGGGTCTGCCAATTTTTGTCAAAATAATTTGTGAGAATTAAGAATTTAACCAAAATGATATATGACGCTAACATAACATGGCCAGCTGCTATAGGAAAAGAAAAAAACAGGAGAGGAAAGGTGTTGGCTCAAACACAGCAGTTCATTCTTTGTTGTGAAATGAACATGAATCAAAAACATTACCAACTTAAAGCTTGTTACTAGTATGATAATAAGTCAAGCTGAATGGATACATTTGTTGCAGTTAATAGGGAGAAATAAAAGGCGAATAAAGTAAATATACAACTTATTTTGGGCTAGGCTTAAAATGTGACACTTAAAAAAAAAAGAATTACATGTGGGGGTCCCTGTTCTGTTTGTTTCTCATCCAAGGGGTCCTTGGGCTGAAAATGGTTGAAGACCCCTGTTTGAATGAATGCATCTATTTCAATCGGGAGTGAATGGAGTAAAGATGATTGTTTATTATATAACCCTCTGACTCAATATGAACATCATTTTGATTAATTCATCCTTTCTGGACCATCACACTTGAGAACTTTTGCAAGTGAACATGTAAGTGTTATTTTTAAGTACTGTGTTAATCACAGAGCTGCTTATTAGAAGTAATCAAAAAGTACACAACATTTAGACTTTGTAAAAATTTATTTCAGTGTATGTGTACATATATCAAGAAACCTTTCAAAAGTTCTATTATTTCAATTCAGCTTTAAAAAAAAGGCACAGTGAGGTAGTATACAGAATAAAACAGCAAAAAGAAGGTACATTTACATTCAACAGGACTTCTCATGTGGCCATATAAAATAGTGTTGGCATTCACCTCACATCTCTGACTTGGAAACTTTACATTAAGGTATTAACATTCCAACTTTGTTGATACCATTTTACATTTAGGAACATAGATATAGTTTCTGTACAATTGTATTTCTTTCAGTTTGTGAACATGTCTCTACAGGAGTGTGTATATTGATCCTCTGGTGTTTTTCAAAGAATGTGATTTGAGTAAAACTTTTCCCAAAACTGCTGTTATTACGTAGCTCCTCACTTCTGTGAATTATTCTGTTCCGACCACGAACCGCCGTAACTGAACTGTCTCCCACACGTTTTGCAAATAGAAAAATGTCTCATCTGCAACTTATAGTATTTGCCAAATATTTCAATAGTCTCTCACCAGTGTTGGCTGTTCTCATGGACTGTGAAGTCACCACTATGTGTGACAACTCTTGTGTTTTGTAAGATCACAGCTATTGACCTGTATGGATTTTCATGTGTATTTCTAAGTCTTTCTTGTAGCAGTATCTTTTCTCACACATGCTGCAGGCATATGGCTTTTTACCTGTGTGAGTTTCTTTATGTGCTTTCAGTTGTGACGGAGTAGCGAATCCTTCCCCACAGATCTTGCAAAGGTACGGCTTCTCACCAGTGTGGGCCCATTTAATGTGTCTTATCAACATACCTTTCTGTGCAAACGCTTCCCCACATACTGTGCAAGTATGCAGCTTCTCATTGGTGTGAATTCTCGAGTGATTATACAATGCTGAATGTAAAGTAAAAGCTTTCCCACATGTTGTACATATATACGGCTTTTCACCGGTGTGAATTCTTTGATGCCCTCTCAATATTTGCATCTCACAAAATCTTTTCCCGCAGGTTTTGCAAAGGTACGGCTTCTCACCTGTGTGAGCCTTTCTAATGTGGAGTTTCAAACGAGTGCTCGTTATGAAAGCATCCCCACAAGTTGTACAAATATGCGGCTTCTCACCTGTGTGAATTCTCTTATGCACTCTGAATGATGACGGGTCAGCGAAACTTTTCCCGCAGGTGTTGCAAAGGTACGGCCTCTCACCAGTGTGAGCGCATCTAATGTGGATTTTCAAATCACTGCTCGCCTTGAAACCTTTCCCACATGTTGTACAAATATGCGGCTTCTCACCTGTGTGAATTTTCTTATGCACACTGAGTGATGACGGGTCAGTGAAACTTTTCCCGCAGGTGTTGCAAAGGTACGGCCTCTCAGCAGTGTGGACACGTCTAATGTGGACTTTCAAGTTACCATTGAGTGGGGAGGTGCAAATATACGACTCCTTAACTGAAGGTTTACTTCGGACACTTTCAGGTTCTGGTTCAACATGGTCCCTTTCCTCATCAGTAGGAGTCACCACAAAGTTGCAGACGATGTTACTCTGACTTCCGTTTTCATGTTGTTGATCGTTTTGTTCTGTCTCTGCATCTCTAGTAGAGTCTTCATGCTCGTGTCCTTTCTGATCTTGGCTCTCGGCTGCATAAAAGTTGTTCAACAGCAGCTGGTGGTCACTTTCAGGTTCTGGTTCAACATGATCCCTTTTCTCATCAGTAGGAGTCACCACAAAGGTATCATCCTCCACCTTCATCACAACCTCCTCTCCCTCCTGACTGGTGCAGAGCTCCTCCTGTTCCTCTTTAATCTGTAGAGGCTCTGGGTCCTCTTGGTCCAGACTGGAGCTCCTCTCCTGGTTACAGAGCTGCTGGTCAGTGAGAACCTCCTCCTCTTCCTCCTTACAGACATGTTGCTGTTGGAGATCTGGAGGGACAGAAAGCAAAAGGAATATGATACTACTGTGATGGTGAAGAGTAAATGCAGACATGTGAGTAAATTAGTAGCAGTAACGTTACTGATGTATCTAACAACTGTGTTGCGGCGAGTTAGGGGCAACGCCAAGCGCTCGTTGTTGTGCTGTGTACTGAGCGGGAGCGCGCACGCACGCCCACCGCCGCCGAACAGCTCCGCAGGTGAAGCGGGGATGTGATCAGCTCCGCAGGTGAAGCGGGGGTGTAATCAGCTGAGCGGGGGAGCGGGGTAGGAAGTCTTTGTGCATGCACACTGTGTGTTGGTGAACGCTTCATGGAAACGGGCAAGGAAAAGGCTTAAAAAACTCTAAAAGGACTGCCGGTAAGCGTTGTTTAAGCCCGGACTCTTTCTTTGTTTTGCTGTTTGCTGTGCATAAAGTTTGCCCCACTGATCGTAGATCTGTGACGTAGAAATGAGCGAGCGTGTGGCGATGTCATTCATGGAGATGCACTGTTAAAATATTTCAGTTAAAACGGGTGTGTTAAATAGATTATTTGTTAATTATTTGGTTAAATGATTATATATTATATGAAAATATCAGTAAAACTGCGACACTGTGTGCTGTAAAACCTGTTAAGATGTGCAGTTTAAAACATTTAATTTAATTTAAAAATCTAAAATTGAAATAATTAATGAGCCCTGAATTTAACATAATTTAATTTAAAGCTACTGCTAAAATACTTTTTTCTTTTCCATTAACATTTCTGAAAGTTAAAGTGACAAATGTGATATGTGGTATTTAGCAGTATGTGTTGGTAATCTGTCTAATTTTGGATGTCTTTGTTAAATTTATCAAAGGTTTTTCACCTGTGCCAAGCTGTGCCAAGCTGTGCCAAGAACAAATTAAAAGAAGGTTAAGCGCATTGAGTGAAGTCCTGCGTCTGTTTTTTAAAAAAGAGAGTGAGGCCCTTCCCTTTCAAGTGTGGGAAAGCTTGCACCGGCAAAACACTTGACAGTGAAAAACCGTCCACAGTGAAAACGTCCCCAGTGGAGACCAAGACCAGGTCTGGACAGCAAAAAGGAAGTTCGCACCAACATGGCTGATGTAAAGAGACTGGAGGAGCTGAAAGTAGAGAGGACGACCGAAAAAAGACTTTTCTCTCGGCTGGCTAATAACATTAACAGGAACCATACAGAGATGTCTGCAGAGCAACTGAAGGAAAACTTTAAAAGACTCATGCTGGAGAGCTCAAAGCTTATGGAAGCCAATGACGAAGTGGAAGAGGCCTACATTACAGTGTGTGAGGCAGGGCTGGAGGCCCAAAGTGAGCAACAAAGAGCTGACATAGAGAAGACGGCAATTGAATGTGAGCAGAGGTCGAAGCAGATTAAAGACCTGATAAAAGAAACTCTTTGGTCCAAGTTTGGAGGAGCTGAACTGTCCCTGGCTGTGCAGGTGGCAGAGTCTGAATGTGAGTGTGTCTCCTCTGTCAAGCCCGATGCAAGCGTTGAGGCATATGAGTTCATGCTACAGCATCTAGAGTCACTGGTCAAAGCGGCAAAAGAAGCTCACTCACGATGGAGCCAGTGGGCACCACCTGCGGAACAAGAGAACTTTGGCTGCAGAGTGAGGGAGCTGGAAATCTGCCTCCCAAAGCTGGTGTCCAGAAAGACTACATGGATCCAAGCAAGGCTGAATGAGGACGCTGGGGGGAAACTGGCCCCAATCCACAGTTCAACACCAGTACCAGCTATCAGGCTAAAGCCCACCGCTCTTCCCAAGTTCACCGGGAACAAGCGAGACTTCTACAGGTGGAAGAGAGAATGGAATGCACTGCAAAGACAGGGCGAACCCACTGGATCACAGGAGGTGAGGAAGTTTCAACTGCTGGACAGCCTGGATGATAAAGTGAGTAGAGACCTCTGCCTTCCCACCTACAGCACAGCCGACGAGGTATTCCGGGTCTTAGAGAACTGTTTTGGGAACCAAACAGCCATTGCCCTCGAGATTGTGGAAGAACTGCAGGCAATGCCACCTGTTAGAGGTCACCAGCCCCGGAAGATTGTGGAACTCATTCGGGCTGTTGAAAAGGCCCTGTATGACCTAAATGAACTTGGAAATGTGGACACTGTGAAAAATCCACTAGTCACAAACTCGATCGAGAGCAAGCTCCCAGAGTCTTTAAAGAAGGAGTGGCTGGTGTATGCTGCTGAGGACGGGAAAGCTGTCCAACACCAAAACCGCTTTGACAAGCTTCTCACGTTCCTGAGAGGACAAGAGTCAATATATGAGCAGTTGGACCAGCTAAAAGATGAAGAGCCCAGCAGGAAAGAGACCAGGTTCCAGCAAAAACATGCTAGAACACGGACTGCCAAGGCCAGTAGCGAACCTGCAAACTGCATCATCTGTGGAGACAACAAGCACAGAACAAAACTGTATTTCTGCAGAAAATTCAAGACCAACTTAAGACCTTCGGAGAGGAGGAATGCAGTGATGCAGCTTGGTGCTTGCAGTCGGTGCCTGGAGATTCATGGTGAAGATGGATATTGCAAAACTTCCTTTCTGTGTAAGAACTCAGAGTGCAAAGACCAGCATCACTACTACCTCTGCCCCTTGACTGAAAGCAAGAATGGGCAAAGATCAGTTAAACCCGGTGCAGTGGGAGGCGGAAGCAGGAGATACACAGGGGCTCAAGAGGAGTTCCTCTCCAAGTTGTCACCGGAACTGGCCCGGCAGTGTCGAGATGCTTTCTCCAATGCAGTATCCAAATCTTACAACTCCACCGTAAGTGAGTATGGACTACTGGGAGAATATGGCTTGCAGGAGTTCCCTGTCATCATGATGCTCCTTAACATCACTGCCAATGCTGGACAAAAGATCGGAACACTGATTGACCTGGCCTCAGACACAAATTACATCACACATAAAGCTGCAGATAAGTTGAACCTGCAGCGTGAAGACGTCACCCTGGTGGTCCATGGAGTTGGTGGGATGAAAGTCTTGGTGGAGACCAAACGATACCTGTTAAAGATCCGTGTGAACACCCCCAGAGGCACTCTCAAAGCACACCAGCTAGTTTGCTATGGGCTGCATAGCATTGCCGAGATTCACAAACATGTGGGAGCAAAAAAGTTGCAAAAGATTTTCCCTGATGTCCCACTCCATGAGCTGAAGAGACCCACAGAGATCCAACTTCTGATAAGTCATAAGGAAGGACGATTGGTGCCTCAAAAAGTCCGCTCCATTGGAGACCTTGTCCTCTGGGATGGTCCACTTGGGAAGACTGTTGGGGGCACGCACCCTGACCTCTTCGAAGAAGCCATTGTGACAGCCCATGCCTCCAAAACTCACTTCGCTCGCTCAATGAGAACCGCAGGAGTAAAATATAAAGAACTTAGCTGTAAAGATCTGAGCCTCGCCAAGACGCCCTTCATCCACGCCGACACTGCAGCTGCAAACACAGACTTTCTAAAATGGTGGAAGTGGGACAGCATAGGAGCTGCTTGTGAGCCCAGGTGTGGAGGTTGCCGCTGCGGAAATTGCCAGCCTGGAGGCAAAGAGATGTCACTAGCTGAGGAAAGAGAACTGGAAATGGTGAGAAATGGCTTGAGATATGTAACTGGAGATGACCACTGCGAGAGACCACACTGGCATGCCAAATATCCCTGGGCAGAGGATCCAACATCCTTGCCCAACAACAGGAAGGCCGTTGAAGCAACATTCCTCAGGACGGAAAAACAATTGAAAAAGGAGCCAGAGTGGAAAGCTGCCTATGCCTCCCAAGTGCATGACATGGTCCAACGTAAGGCCGCAGTAAAACTGTCCGAAGAGGAGCTGCAAAGCTGGACCGGATCAGTGTGGTACATCAGTCATCTCATTGCCCCGAACCCACATTCCGTCTCTACTCCAATAAGACTTGTTTGGAACAGCAGCCAAAAATTTAGAGGCCTGAGTCTGAACGACCTCCTCATTAAAGGCCCGGATGTTCTCAACCCCATCCGTGCAGTCCTACTGAGGTTCCGAGCAGGAGTCTTTGCTGCCCTGGGTGACATAAGGAAAATGTACAACTCCGTCTGGCTGGAGGATGAGGAAGTTCATCTGCATAGATTCCTTTGGCGGGAATCAGAAAATGATCAAATTGAAGACTTTGCCATAACAAGAGTCAACATTGGAGATAAACCTGCTGGATGCATTGCTCAACTAGCCATGCGTGAAACTGCCAACTTACCTCAGTTCAGTCATCTCAAAGAAGAACGGCGTGTGTTACATCAAGATGCCTATGTTGACGACATCCTGACCTCTCACAACAGCCTGGACCAGCTGAAACGCATCACAAGTAATGTTGAGCAAATTCTAGTTGCTGGCGGTTTTTATATGAAGCCATGGGTCTACTCCAACGAATGTGAAAAGAAAGTGCCAAAATGTGGGGAGACAGAAACCAAGACAATAGTTCTGCCAAACCAGCTCACTGAAGACGACAACAAAGCCCTCGGCCTTGGGTATACACTCGACGATGACCAGCTCCATGTCATGGTCGCTGTGAACTTCTCAAGAAAGAAGAAAAAGTTACGACTCGGCCAGAATCTGCTCAAGGAGGAAGTACGGATGCAAGCTCCAAGACCACTTACCAGAAGAGAGCTATTAAGCCAAGTTGCAGGGCTGTATGATCCGCTAGGTCTAGTGGCTCCAGTGAAGCAAAAGGGAGTAATCCTAGTCCGGAGAGCTTTCCAAGAAGCCAGAGCAAAGTACTGCTCAGTGAAAGACACCTGGGATGCTGCTTTGTCAGACAAGCTACGAGAGAATGCCATTAAGCTCCTGGAGGAATATGTCGAACTGGGCAACATAAGATTCACCAGGTCCCTGACACCACCAGATCCCAATGGCAAACCTTGCGGCATCACCTTCTCTGATGGCAGCGAGGACGCTTATGGTGCTGTGCTATATCTGCGCTGGGATTGCAACCATGACGTAGCCGTCAGGCTGGTTGAAGCCAAGGCCAAATTGACCCCTCTTGACCAAAAAGGAGATGCTGTAAAAGCTGAGATGTGTGGAGCTGTCTTTGCTGCCCGGCTGAAGAGTTATTTTGAAAGACACTGCAGAATCCAGGTGGAAAAGTGGTATCATCTTGTCGACAGTCAAACTGTCTTAGGAGCAATACAGCGAGAAAGTTACGGCTATCAAACCTTCTTTGCCAACCGGGTCGGAGAGATCCAGAACAGCACAAATGTCCAAGATTGGTGGTGGATCCCGGGAGCATTGAATGTTGCAGACCTCATAACCAGAGGAGCTAGCCCCAAAGACTTGACTAAGGACTCGGAATGGCAGACAGGTCCGAAATTTTTAAGCCTACCAGAAAATGAGTGGCCAAAAAGATCCTCAAAAGACGTTGCTGCTGCAGCAAGAGAGAACATTGTAAAGATCCAGAAAAAGTCGTTTGTTGCAGTTCTTAACAGAATCAACCAAAAGGGAGACCCAGAGCAGAGCCAGCATTCGGTCCAGAAGATGTCAAGCAGGCCACCAGCAGGACTAGCAGTCCAAATGCTAATTGATGTAAGACATTTCAGCAACCTGACACGGCTCGTAAAGACAGTGGCATGGACCTGGAGAGCAGCGAAAAGGTTCCTGTGGACCAAAGCCAGAGACAAGTCAAAGTGGGAGGCAGTGTCTGCATGTGGCATCATCACGGTTGTCGAGAGACAAGATGCTTTCAGAGACCTTTGCCTGGCAGCGCAAGCACAGGTGACTTTCCCTAGCACCACAACAGACAGACTGGTTGTCTACAGGGACATGACAAGTGGGCTATTGGTGTGTGGAGGTAGGATCCAGTACTTCAAAAAAGATGGCAAAGCCGTTCCCCTCCTACCCTTTGATGCCTGGATTGCAACCCTTTTGGCCCATGAAGCTCACAGTGAAGGACATGAGGGAGTAGCAGGGACCTTATTGAGGATGAGAAGGAAGGCTTGGGTCATTAGAGGGAGGAGAATTGCCCAAAAAGTTGTTGACAAATGCATCGTTTGCAAGAAAGCAAGAGCCAGAACTTGTCAACAGGTAATGGGTGATCTACCTGAAGAAAGAACGAGACCTGCAGCACCATTTGAGTTCACTGCCGTTGACTTATTTGGGCCCTACCAAGTAAGGGATGACATCAAGAAAAGAGTAACCATGAAGGTTTGGGGAGTGGTGTTTTGCTGCATGTCAAGCAGGGCCATCCACGCAGAGCTAGCAAACACACTGTCAACAGAGAGCTTTTTACTTGCTTACCAGAGGTTTACCGCACTCCGTGGCCACCCGTTAAAGGTCTGGTCCGATCCTGGAACCAACTTCGTTGGTGCAAGACCCGTTCTGGCAGAACTGTATGCTTTCCTGGGGGACCAGAACAAAGAAACCCTGGAAGAGTTTGCTGTTAAACATGGGACTGAGTGGACCTGGAAAATCAATCCAGCTGATTCCCCACACCGGAACGGGGCCGCAGAAGCCGCGGTGCGGATCATGAAGAGAGCGCTCCAGAGTCTCGGGAAGGGAACAAACCTCAGTTTTAGTGAGTTCCTGACAGTACTCCAACTGGCAGCCAACCTCGCCAACGAACGCCCCATAGATGCAAGAGCTCAGAGCTTGGAAGACAGACTCGAATACATCACACCGAACTCACTTTTGCTTGGTCGAGCGTCGCAGAGTGGTGACATCAAGACGTTCGATTTTGGCACTTATCCGTACAAAAGACTGCGAGAGATACAAGCCCAAGTCAACCACTTTTGGAAGTCCTGGAGTCAGCTCGCTGGTCCAAATTTGTTTGTACGATGTAAATGGCACACCACAGAAAGAAACGTTGCTGTTGGAGATATAGTCTGGCTGTGTGACCAAAACGCGCTGAGAGGGCAGTTTAAGCTTGGAAGAGTCATCTGCGTGAATCCTGATTCAAAAGGTACCGTAAGAGATGTCAAAGTTCAAGTCTCTCCAAGCCATTGTGTGCCTATCAGCGGCTCCAGACCAACTGCCAAAGGCTCAGCTTCCAGCGACAGGGGAAGTACTGTGCTACATAGAGACGTCAGACGCCTTGTTGTCCTCCTTCCAGTAGAAGACCAGGACAACTGATACTACAACCTTGAGCTCGCCTGGAGTAACCTGGAGGTTGTGCGATCTTCCCTATGACCCATGAAAAGATCGAGTGGGAGGTGTTGCGGCGAGTTAGGGGCAACGCCAAGCGCTCGTTGTTGTGCTGTGTACTGAGCGGGAGCGCGCACGCACGCCCACCGCCGCCGAACAGCTCCGCAGGTGAAGCGGGGATGTGATCAGCTCCGCAGGTGAAGCGGGGGTGTAATCAGCTGAGCGGGGGAGCGGGGTAGGAAGTCTTTGTGCATGCACACTGTGTGTTGGTGAACGCTTCATGGAAACGGGCAAGGAAAAGGCTTAAAAAACTCTAAAAGGACTGCCGGTAAGCGTTGTTTAAGCCCGGACTCTTTCTTTGTTTTGCTGTTTGCTGTGCATAAAGTTTGCCCCACTGATCGTAGATCTGTGACGTAGAAATGAGCGAGCGTGTGGCGATGTCATTCATGGAGATGCACTGTTAAAATATTTCAGTTAAAACGGGTGTGTTAAATAGATTATTTGTTAATTATTTGGTTAAATGATTATATATTATATGAAAATATCAGTAAAACTGCGACACTGTGTGCTGTAAAACCTGTTAAGATGTGCAGTTTAAAACATTTAATTTAATTTAAAAATCTAAAATTGAAATAATTAATGAGCCCTGAATTTAACATAATTTAATTTAAAGCTACTGCTAAAATACTTTTTTCTTTTCCATTAACATTTCTGAAAGTTAAAGTGACAAATGTGATATGTGGTATTTAGCAGTATGTGTTGGTAATCTGTCTAATTTTGGATGTCTTTGTTAAATTTATCAAAGGTTTTTCACCTGTGCCAAGCTGTGCCAAGCTGTGCCAAGAACAAATTAAAAGAAGGTTAAGCGCATTGAGTGAAGTCCTGCGTCTGTTTTTTAAAAAAGAGAGTGAGGCCCTTCCCTTTCAAGTGTGGGAAAGCTTGCACCGGCAAAACACTTGACAGTTATCGTGTACGATTATTCAACAAGTAGTCCGATCAAGCAATTTTATTGGTCTGAGGTGTCTGCGCATAGATGCATAGTCTTATATTAATGCTAAGGCTGTTGTAGACATGTGCTTTATTGTAAGATACTTATTCAGACCACTCCTGGACCAGGGGCTATTTAACTGGGGTTACTTTACAATACATGTTTAGTCATAGGCTGATATATTGTCCACTCCTGGACCAGAGGATATTTAACCGAGAGGTCAGACAGGTCAGGGCCTGACCAGATGTTCAGGAGAAGAGAAGACTTCTTTAGATATCTTGATAAGAAGTCAGCTCAGAGGTTAAGCCTATAGGGGGTTCTTCCTGGGAAAGGAGTGACTAGTGTCTTTCAGCGTCTTTTCTTTAAGTAACTTCATTGATTTTTTTGCCGTGAGCTATTGTTAATTACATGTCATGGCGTGGCACAAACTGCCTATATAAGGGCTTGGGGGGGGGTTCTCATTATTCGGCCAGAAGCCCTCCAAGTATTTGTACTTGCTTCGGGGGGGGGGGGGGGGGGGGGGGGGGGGGTTCTCATTATTCGGCCAGAAGCCCTCCAAGTATTTGTACTTGCTTCGACACTGTGCTTATTGTAATAAACTTGTTATACGACTAAGACGGTGTCGGCGGCGTTTCTCTTCAAACATCTTCATCGGCATCACCACCGGATGATCACAAGGAACATGAAGAATACACCACAGGTCATTAAACACATATTACCCCACCATTTACACATGTAAACAAATATTTAAAAAGTACACTGGAAGTCAACTTTAAATGAAGCAATTATATCTTTCTTCAATGAACATTCTGTATTTTATGGTGCTGTAAGGCCGCCTCATTGATACAGGCTTGTACCTCTTTTACAGTATGTGCAGCATGTTGGAGATTAATATGAACTAAAGGAGAATTTTACATTAGATAAAAACATGTTAATTTAGGAAATTATTACATTGAGATTTTTCAATGCAGTTTGACTTTTGGACATTACAGCACTGTGTAGTTATCGAAAAGATTTGAATCACATCCTCCATCAGCTGTGCGGTCTAAGTACAGTGCAATTAACTTAAAAGCTATTTAATTTCACTGGCTAAACCGTGGTCCATTACATATAAGAGTCTACTGCCTCGACTGAATGTTTTCCAGGGGTTAGTCAGACCATATATCTCCATGGTAACGGAGAACGGAACGAGCAATTAGCCCAAAATATGAATGTTTTGACTTTGACTCGAGGGTTAGCGTTAACTCATTATTGGCACTTGAGTGCCCACATCACTGTCGTGCAATTGATTAGTAAAAGTTTTACTCACCTATCCTGTGTAACTTTATTTCAGGTTTCCAAACGATATCCAGCAGTTTGCGCTGACGATAGATCTCTTCTTCGTACTCGACGATAGTTTTTTGAAAAACTCCAAATATTTCTTCAGCAGCAACAGTTAGTCGCTCGTTGACAAACTCTCTCAAAAACTCAACTGAAGACATTGTCGCTTAATCACAAATTAAATAATTAACTGTGTCACCGCTACAATACCGTCTTCCACTTCATTCAATAACGACACGTGTACAGAGCTACCGCTGCTAACGGCTGTAGTGATTACTTCCGCTGGATGTCACACTGTTAAGTTCCGACGGTGGATGTGCAGAAGCTTATTACGTTCCGCTTTCAGCTGATGGGATTTTATTGAAAATTGGTGCGTTTATTTTCATTGGTAAATATTGTAAAGTTTCAAGAATAATCAGCACACTCTGTAACAAAAGATGTTTTCTCATCACAAATAAACAAAGCATTATGAGTAGACAGCTATTTTCTTTTTCTCTTGTTGAAGTCAGCTACTCAATTGCAGTGGCCCAACAAGCTTTTAATAAACACATCTATTTCAATCAGAAGAGACAATTGAATTAAGTAAAGATGATTGTTTATTATATAACTCTCTGCAACAATTTAAATATAATTTTGTTTTGTTTGTTTTGTTTAATCCATTCTTTCTGTATTGTGACACTTCAGAACTTTAGCAAGCAGTGTTGATCACAGAGCTGTATATTAGCAGTACTCCAAAAAGTGCACAACATTTAGACTTTGTAAACATTTATTTATATATATACACACACACACACACACACACACACACACACACACACACACACACACACACACACACACAGCACTATTTCACACTTTATATTTAAATCAATTTCCTACTTCAACAGAAATTGGTGCTAATTTACAGTCAAATCAATTAAGCACATTACCTATAAAATAGCAAAAAGAAGGTACGTTCACATTTAAGAGGACTTCTCATGTGGTCATATGACACAGTTTAGTTATTCACTCAAATCTTGGAAACTTTTACATTTTACATTAAAATATTTACATTTCATCATCAACATTTATTTCATTTTGTGAACATGTCTCTACAGGAGTGTGTATATTGATGCTCAGGTGTTTTATCAAGAATGTGATTTCAGTAAAAATGTGTTCTGACCACGAACCACTGGAACTGAACTGGCCCACACGTGACCATGTGCAGCCTAAGGATAGAAAATTCCATAACAGTTTTCATGTGCTTTTTCACGTTGGATGTGACGCAGTTTTCTAACACATGTTGCAACATATGGACTCTGACCTGTGTGGATGCATCTAATGTGGACTTTCATGATATTCCTCTATGTGAAAGATTTCCCACTTGTTGTACAAGAATACCTTTTCTGACCTATGGGAACTCTCCGATGCTTTTTCAATGACATGAGAATGGATCTTTTACGATAGATTGTTCAAAAGTGCAGCCTCTCCAGTGTGGGTGCGTCTAATGTGGACTGTCAATTGATTTCGCCATGTGAACGCTTTCCCACATGTGCAAATATATGGCTTCTCACCTGTGTGTATCCTCTCATGCAATTTCAATGTTGAAATATCACTGAATCCTTTCCCACAGAATTTGCAAATGGACGGCCTTTCACCAGTGTGGACACGTCTAATGTGGACTGTCAAGTTACTATTGAGTCTGAAAGCTCTCCCACATGTTGTGCAAATAAACGGCTTCTCACCTGTGTGAATCGTCTGATGCGATTTCAATGTTGTCATATTACTGAATGTTTTCCCACATATCTTGCAAAGGTACGGCCTTTCACTAGTGTGGACGCGTCTAATGTGGACATTCAAGGTACCTTTCTGTGTGAAAGCTTTCCCACATATTGTGCAAATATACGGCTTCTCACCTGTGTGAACTCTCTGATGCGATTTCAATGTTGCCATATCACTAAATCCTTTCCGACAAATCTTGCAAAAGTGCGGCGTTTCACCAGAGTGGATGCGTCTAATGTGGAGATTCAAGGTACATCTCTGTGTGAAAGCATTCCCACATGTTGTGCAAATATATGGCCTCTCACCTGTGTGAATTCTCTCATGCAGTGTTAATGAGTCAATTCTACGAAATGTTTTCCCGCAGGTTTTGCAAATGTACGGCTTCTCACCTGTGTGCATTCTCATGTGTTTCAGAAGATCTGACTTATACTTATAATCCTTTCCACAAGTGTTACATTTAAAAGACTGTTTATGAATATTACTGTCAGCCCCTGACAAGTCAGGGTTGCAGACGATGTTACTCTGACTTCTGTTTTCATGTTGTTGATCGTTTTGTTCTGTCTCTGCATCTCTAGTAGAGTCTTCATGCTCGTATCCTTTCTGATCTTGGCTCTCAGCTGCATAAAAGTTGTTCAACAGCAGCTGGTGGTCACTTTCAGGTTCTGGTTCAACATGGTCCCTTTCCTCATCAGTAGGAGTTACCACAAAGGTATCAGCCTCCACCTTCACCACAACCTCCTCTCCCTCCTGACTGGTGCAGAGCTCCTCCTGTTCCTCTTTAATCTGTAGAGGCTCTGGGTCCTCTTGGTCCAGACTGGAGCTCCTCTCCTGGTTACAGAGCTGCTGGTCAGTGAGAACCTCCTCCTCTTCCTCCTCACAGACATGTTGCTGTTGGAGATCTGGAGGGACAGAGAGCAAAAGGAATATGATACTACTGTGATGGTGAAGAGGAAATGCAGACATGCGACTAAATTAGTAGCAGTAACGTTACTGATGTATCTAACAACTGTGATTATAAATAATTAACTAGTAAAAGTTTTACTCACCTATCCTGTGTAACTTTATTTCAGGTTTGCAAACGATATCCAGCAGTTTGCGCTGACGATAGATCTCTTCTTCGTACTCGACGATAGTTTTTTGAAAAACTCCAAATATTTCTTCAGCAGCAGCAGTTAGTCGCTCGTTGACAAACTGTCTCAAACACTCAACTGAAGACATTGTCGCTTAATTACAGATTAAATAATTAACTGTGTCACCGCTACAATACCGTCTTCCACTCCATTTAATAACGTTACGTGCACAGAGCTAACGCTGCTAACGGCTGTAGTGTTTGTTTACTTCCGCTGGATGTCACACTGTTAAGTTCCGACAGTTCTTTTTCTTCTTCTTCTTTGGTGTTTTACGGCAGTCGGCATCATTATAGTTGCATATACCGCCCTCTTCTGGACTTCACTTGTTTACTACTTCATTTTTCTTTTCCTTTTTAAATTCTTTTAATTAACCCAGTTCCGACGGTGGATGTGCAGAAGCTTATTAAGTTCCGCTTCCAGTTGATGGGATTTTATTGAAAACTGGTGCGTTTAATATCATTAGTAAATGCTACACTCTGTAAGAAAAGATCTTTGCTCATCACACAAAAACAAAGCATTATGTGCAGACAGCTATTTTATTTTTCTTTTGTCGAAGCTACTGTTTGTCTAAAAAGAGATACTTTGCACAAAACAAATGAAGAATGCCTCCTACACATTTATTTTAATCAGAAAAGACAAGTGAATGAAGTAAATATGATTGTTTATTATAAAACTCTCTGACCCAATTATAATATAATTGTATAATCCATCCTTTTGCATCGTGAAATTTCAGAACTTTAGCAAGCAGTGTTGATCACAGAGCCGTATATTAGCAGTACTCCAAAAATGAAACATTTAAACTTTGTAAGTATGTATTTCAATATGTATGTGTGTGTGTCTGTGTGTACACACACATATATAAAAAACAACTTTTCACAAATTCTGATCATTAAATTTGCTAACTCAGCTATAAAATCGGACACAATGAAGTACTGTACATTATAAAACAGCAAAAATAAGGCACATTTACAAACAATAGGACTTTTCATATGGTCATACAAAACAGTCAGACAGTGAGTTCTTCAGTTCTGACCACAAACCACTGGAAATTAATTGTGTCCCACATGTTTTGCAAATACAAATCTACTTGCCTGCAACTAAAATGTTTTGACAAATATTTCAAAGGTCTCTCACCAGTGTTGGCTCTCCTCGTGGACTGTAAGGGCACCTCTATGTATGAAAGCTCCCATGATTTGTGAGTTAACAGCTATTAACCTCTATGTATTTTCATGTGCTCTTTCAAGTCTGATGTGACGCAGCATGTTTTTTTACACATATTGCAGCGTATGGTCTCTCATCTGTGTGTGTTGCTGCATGTTTTTTTCCCAGTTGTGTCAGAACAATGAATCTTTTCTCACATGTTGCAGGGGTACGGCCTTTCACCTTTGTGGATGTGTTTCATGTGGACTCTCCAATGAGTTCTCTGTCTGAAAGCTCTCCCACATGTTGCACAAATATACGGCTTCTCTCCTGTGTGAATTCTCTCATGGGCTTTCAATGAGTAATTTATACGAAATCTTTTTCCGCAAGTTTTGCAAAGGTACGGCTTCTCACCTGTGTGAACACTCTGATGCGTTTTAAATGATGACATACCAATGAATCTCTTCCCACATGTTGCACAAATATACGGCTTCTCACCTGTGTGAATGCTCAGATGGTTCAGAAGTACTGACTTATACTTATAATCCTTTCCACAAGTGTTGCATTTAAAAGATGGTTTGTGAATATTACTGTAAGCCCCTGACAAGTTAGAGTTGCAGACAATGTTACTCTGACTTCTGTTTTCATGTTGTTGATTGTTTTGTTCTGTCTCTGCATCTCTAGTAGAGTCTTCATGCTCATATCCTTTCTGATCTTGGCTCTCAGCTGCATAAAAGTTGTTCAACAGCAGCTGGTGGTCACTTTCAGGTTCTGGTTCAACATGGTCCCTTTCCTTATCAGTAGGAGTCACCACAAAGGTATCAGCATCCACCTTCATCACAACCTCCTCTCCCTCCTGACTGGTGCAGAGCTCCTCCTGTTCCTCTTTAATCTGTAGAGGCTCTGGGTCCTCTTGGTCCAGACTGGAGCTCCTCTCCTGGTTACAGAGCTGCTGGTCAGTGAGAACCTCCTCCTCTTCCTCCTCACAGACATGTTGCTGTTGGAGATCTGGAGGGACAGAGAGCAAAAGGAATATGATACTACTGTGATGGTGAAGAGGAAATGCAGACATGCGACTAAATTAGTAGCAGTAACGTTACTGATGTATCTAACAACTGTGATTATAAATGATTAACTAGTAAAAGTTTTACTCACCTATCCTGTGTAACTGTATTTCAGGTTTGCAAACGATATCCAGCAGTTTGCGCTGACGATAGATCTCTTCTTCGTACTCGACGATAGTTTTTTGAAAAACTCCAAATATTTCTTCAGCAGCAGCAGTTAGTCGCTCGTTGACAAACTGTCTCAAACACTCAACTGAAGACATTGTCGCTTAATTACAGATTAAATAATTAACTGTGTTACCGCTACAATACCGTCTTCCACTCCATTTAATAACGTTACGTGCACAGAGCTAACGCTGCTAACGGCTGTAGTGTTTGTTTACTTCCGCTGGATGTCACACTGTTAAGTTCCGACAGTTCTTTTTCTTCTTCTTCTTTGGTGTTTTACGGCAGTCGGCATCATTATAGTTGCATATACCGCCCTCTTCTGGACTTCACTTGTTTACTACTTCATTTTTCTTTTCCTTTTTAAATTCTTTTAATTAACCCAGTTCCGACGGTGGATGTGCAGAAGCTTATTAAGTTCCGCTTCCAGTTGATGGGATTTTATTGAAAACTGGTGCGTTTAATATCATTAGTAAATGCTACACTCTGTAAGAAAAGATCTTTGCTCATCACACAAAAACAAAGCATTATGTGCAGACAGCTATTTTATTTTTCTTTTGTCGAAGCTACTGTTTGTCTAAAAAGGGATACTTTGCACAAAACAAATGAAGAATGCCTCCTACACATTTATTTTAATCAGAAAAGACAAGTGAATGAAGTAAATATGATTGTTTATTATAAAACTCTCTGACCCAATTATAATATAATTGTATAATCCATCCTTTTGCATCGTGAAATTTCAGAACTTTAGCAAGCAGTGTTGATCACAGAGCCGTATATTAGCAGTACTCCAAAAATGAAACATTTAAACTTTGTAAGTATGTATTTCAATATGTATGTGTGTGTGTCTGTGTGTACACACACATATATAAAAAACAACTTTTCACAAATTCTGATCATTCAATTTGCTAACTCAGCTATAAAATCGGACACAATGAAGTACTGTACATTATAAAACAGCAAAAATAAGGCACATTTACAAACAATAGGACTTTTCATATGGTCATACAAAACAGTCAGACAGTGAGTTCTTCAGTTCTGACCACAAACCACTGGAAATTAATTGTGTCCCACATGTTTTGCAAATACAAATCTACTTGCCTGCAACTAAAATGTTTTGACAAATATTTCAAAGGTCTCTCACCAGTGTTGGCTCTCCTCGTGGACTGTAAGGTCACCTCTATGTATGAAAGCTCCCATGATTTGTGAGTTAACAGCTATTAACCTCTATGTATTTTCATGTGCTCTTTCAAGTCTGATGTGACGCATGTTTTTTTACACATATTGCAGCGTATGGTCTCTCATCTGTGTGTGTTGCTGCATGTTTTTTTCCCAATTGTGTCAGAACAATGAATCTTTTCTCACATGTTGCAGGGGTACGGCCTTTCACCTTTGTGGATGTGTTTCATGTGGACTCTCCAATGAGTTCTCTGTCTGAAAGCTCTCCCACATGTTGCACAAATATACGGCTTCTCTCCTGTGTGAATTCTCTCATGGGCTTTCAATGAGTAATTTATACGAAATCTTTTTCCGCAAGTTTTGCAAAGGTACGGCTTCTCACCTGTGTGAACACTCTGATGCGTTTTAAATGATGACATACCAATGAATCTCTTCCCACATGTTGCACAAATATACGGCTTCTCACCTGTGTGAATGCTCAGATGGTTCAGAAGTACTGACTTATACTTATAATCCTTTCCACAAGTGTTGCATTTAAAAGATGGTTTGTGAATATTACTGTAAGCCCCTGACAAGTTAGAGTTGCAGACGATGTTACTCTGACTTCTGTTTTCATGTTGTTGATCGTTTTGTTCTGTCTCTGCATCTCTAGTAGAGTCTTCATGCTCGTGTCCTTTCTGATCTTGGCTCTCAGCTGCATAAAAGTTGTTCAACAGCAGCTGGTGGTCACTTTCAGGTTCTGGTTCAACATGGTCCCTTTCCTTATCAGTAGGAGTCACCACAAAGGTATCAGCATCCACCTTCATCACAACCTCCTCTCCCTCCTGACTGGTGCAGAGCTCCTCCTGTTCCTCTTTAATCTGTAGAGGCTCTGGGTCCTCTTGGTCCAGACTGGAGCTCCTCTCCTGGTTACAGAGCTGCTGGTCAGTGAGAACCTCCTCCTCTTCCTCCTCACAGACATGTTGCTGTTGGAGATCTGGAGGGACAGAGAGCAAAAGGAATATGATACTACTGTGATGGTGAAGAGGAAATGCAGACATGCGACTAAATTAGTAGCAGTAACGTTACTGATGTATCTAACAACTGTGATTATAAATGATTAACTAGTAAAAGTTTTACTCACCTATCCTGTGTAACTGTATTTCAGGTTTGCAAACGATATCCAGCAGTTTGCGCTGACGATAGATCTCTTCTTCGTACTCGACGATAGTTTTTTGAAAAACTCCAAATATTTCTTCAGCAGCAGCAGTTAGTCGCTCGTTGACAAACTCTCTCAAACACTCAACTGAAGACATTGTCGCTTAATTACAGATTAAATAATTAACTGTGTCACCGCTACAATACCGTCTTCCACTTCATTCAATAACGTTACGTGCACAGAGCTAACGCTGCTAACGGCTGTAGTGTTTGTTTACTTCCGCTGGATGTCACACTGTTAAGTTCCGACAGTTCTTTTTCTTCTTCTTCTTTGGTGTTTTACGGCAGTCGGCATCATTATAGTTGCATATACCGCCCTCTTCTGGACTTCACTTGTTTACTACTTCATTTTTCTTTTCCTTTTTAAATTCTTTTAATTAACCCAGTTCCGACGGTGGATGTGCAGAAGCTTATTAAGTTCCGCTTCCAGTTGATGGGATTTTATTGAAAACTGGTGCGTTTAATATCATTAGTAAATGCTACACTCTGTAAGAAAAGATCTTTGCTCATCACACAAAAACAAAGCATTATGTGCAGATAGCTATTTTATTTTTCTTTTGTCGAAGCTACTGTTTGTCTAAAAAGAGATACTTTGCACAAAACAAATGAAGAATGCCTCCTACACATTTATTTTAATCAGAAAAGACAAGTGAATGAAGTAAATATGATTGTTTATTATAAAACTCTCTGACCCAATTATAATATAATTGTATAATCCACCCTTTTGCATTGTGAAATTTCAGAACCTTAGCAAGCAGTGTTGATCACAGAGCCGTATATTAGCAGTACTCCAAAAATGAAACATTTAAACTTTGTAAGTATGTATTTCAATATGTATGTGTGTGTGTCTGTGTGTACACACACATATATAAAAAACAACTTTTCACAAATTCTGATCATTCAATTTGCTAACTCAGCTATAAAATCGGACACAATGAAGTACTGTACATTATAAAACAGCAAAAATAAGGCACATTTACAAACAATAGGACTTTTCATATGGTCATACAAAACAGTCAGTCAGTGAGTTCTTCAGTTCTGACCACAAACCACTGGAAATTAATTGTGTCCCACATGTTTTGCAAATACAAATCTACTTGTCTGCAACTAAAATGTTTTGACAAATATTTCAAAGGTCTCTCACCAGTGTTGGCTCTCCTCGTGGACTGTAAGGTCACCTCTATGTATGAAAGCTCCCATGATTTGTGAGTTAACAGCTATTAACCTGTATGTATTTTCATGTGCTCTTTCAAGTCTGATGTGACGCATGTTTTTTTACACATACTGCAGCGTATGGTCTCTCATCTGTGTGTGTTGCTGCATGTTTTTTTCCCCAATTGTGTCAGAACAATGAATCTTTTCTCACATGTTGCAGGGGTACGGCCTTTCACCTTTGTGGATGTGATCCATGTGGACTCTCCAATGAGTTCTCTGTCTGAAAGCTCTCCCACATGTTGCACAAATATACGGCTTCTCTCCTGTGTGAATTCTCTCATGGGCTTTCAATGAGTAATTTATACGAAATCTTTTTCCGCAGGTTTTGCAAAGGTACGGCTTCTCACCTGTGTGAACACTCTGATGCGTTTTAAATGATGACATACCAATGAATCTCTTCCCACATGTTGCACAAATATACGGCTTCTCTCCTGTGTGAATTTTCTCATGGACTTTCAATGAGTAATTTATACGAAATCTTTTTCCGCAGGTTTTGCAAAGGTACGGCTTCTCACCTGTGTGAACACTCTGATGCGTTTTAAATGATGACATACCAATGAATCTCTTCCCACATGTTGCACAAATATACGGCTTCTCTCCTGTGTGAATTCTCAGATGGTTCAGAAGTACTGACTTATACTTATAATCCTTTCCACAAGTGTTGCATTTAAAAGATGGTTTGTGAATATTACTGTAAGCCCCTGACAAGTTAGAGTTGCAGACAATGTTACTCTGACTTCTGTTTTCATATTGTTGATCGTTTTGTTCTGTCTCTGCATCTCTAGTAGAGTCTTCATGCTCGTGTCCTTTCTGATCTTGGCTCTCAGCTGCATAAAAGTTGTTCAACAGCAGCTGGTGGTCACTTTCAGGTTCTGGTTCAACATGGTCCCTTTCCTCATCAGTAGGAGTCATCACAAAGGTATCAGCATCCACCTTCATCACAACCTCCTCTCCCTCCTGACTGGTGCAGAGCTCCTCCTGTTCCTCTTTAATCTGTAGAGGCTCTGGGTCCTCTTGGTCCAGACTGGAGCTCCTCTCCTGGTTACAGAGCTGCTGGTCAGTGAGAACCTCCTCCTCTTCCTCCTCACAGACATGTTGCTGTTGGAGATCTGGAGGGACAGAGAGCAAAAGGAATATGATACTACTGTGATGGTGAAGAGGAAATGCAGACATGCGACTAAATTAGTAGCAGTAACGTTACTGATGTATCTAACAATTGTGATTATAAATGATTAACTAGTAAAAGTTTTACTCACCTATCCTGTGTAACTTTATTTCAGGTTTGCAAACGATATCCAGCAGTTTGCGCTGACGATAGATCTCTTCTTCGTACTCGACGATAGTTTTTTGAAAAACTCCAAATATTTCTTCAGCAGCAGCAGTTAGTCGCTCGTTGACAAACTGTCTCAAACACTCAACTGAAGACATGGTCGCTTAATCACAGATTAAATAATTAACTGTGTCACCGCTACAATACCGTCTTCCACTTCATTCAATAACGTTACGTGCACAGAGCTAACGCTGCTAACGGCTGTAGTGTTTGTTTACTTCCGCTGGATGTCACACTGTTAAGTTCCGACGGTGGATGTGCAGAAGCTTTTCTTTCCGCTTTCAGTTGATGGTATTTTATTGAAAACAGGTAAGTTTTATATCGTTCGTAAATGTTGTAAAGTTTCAAGAAGAGTACCGGTAACAATCTTTTGATCTAGTCTGAAATACCTCTGCTAAATGTCAATTCATTTTCTACAGCCCAATACAAATTCCTTTCCTTGTAAGTGAAAACCTTGGCAATAAATCTGATTCTAATTCTGAATTGTATATAGCTTTTGTATATTATATTTATATTTTTGTTTTATACTTTTATATGGTTTTCGGTAAAACTCAAACTAATTTAACTCCTTTATATTGCTTTTTATATTGCTTAATCACAGTTGTTTGATACATCAGTAACGTTACTGCTACTAATTTAGTCACATGTCTGTGAGGAGGAAGAGGAGGAGGTTCTCACTGACCAGCAGCTCTGTAACCAGGAGAGGAGCTCCAGTCTGGACCAAGAGGACCCACACTCAGCTGAGATACAGGATCAGAAAGGATACAAGCATGAAGACTCTGCTAGAGTCAGATATTTACAGGGTGCCAGTTACAGTCCCTGGAGCAGTGTGCGGTTAGATACCTTGCTCAAGGGCATTTCAACCATGGCTAGGGCGGGATTTGAACCTGCAACCCTCCGACCCCAAGAACAACTCCCTAACCACTAGGCCACAGCTACAAATAATCAACAATATGAAAACAGAAGTCAGAGTAACATCGTCTGTAACCCTAACTAACCTCACTGTATCTGTCTGATTTAATTAATTAAAATGGCAACAATTGTAAGTTGAATTAGCAAATCTAATTAAATAGAATTTGTGAAAAGTTGATATATATCTATATATATATATATATAGATATATATACATATGTACTGACACAAAGTCTAAATATTTTGTTCTTTTCACAGTATTGCTAAGACACAGCTCTGTAAAAAAACTGAAATTTAAGTTTAGACCTTCACTTGCCAAAGTTCCGGAGTGTCAAGATCCAGAAAAGGATGGATTAATCAAAGATATATTTGCATCGAGTAAGAGTCATATTATAAACAGTCATTTTTGCTCATCACACACAAACAAAGCATTATGAATAAACAGCTCATGAATCTGCAGTCAGCAGTTAGATAAAGATAGCCATTCAATTCTAGTAGACCAACAAGCTTTTAATGGATACATCTGTTTCAATCAGAACAAGTGGTTGAAGTAAAGACCTTTTGTTAAAGATGTAGCTGATTATTCTTAAAACTTTACTACATTTACTAATGATATTAAGCACAGCAGTGTTCAATAAAACCCCATCAACTGGAAGAGGAACTTAACAGTGTGACATCCAGCGGAAGTAAACACTACAGCCGTTAGCAGCGCTAGCTCTGTGCACGTAACGTTATTGAATGAAGTGGAAGACGGTATTGTAGCGGTGACAGTTAATTATTTAATCTGTAATTAAGCGACAATGTCTTCAGTTGAGTGTTTGAGACAGTTTGTCAACGAGCGACTAACTGCTGCTGCTGAAGAAATATTTGGAGTTTTTCAAAAAACTATCGTCGAGTACGAAGAAGAGATCTATCGTCAGCGCAAACTGCTGGATATCGTTTGCAAACCCGAAATAAAGTTAAACAGGATAGGTGTGTAAAAACGTAATTATTAAGTTATAAAATCATTATTCCTCTTAACTATTATTGAAAATGGTTTTACCAGTAAAATCGAATATATCCTTCTTGATTTCAACTGTTGAAGGCCTGTAGACAAATTAATGTTGTGTTTAGAGGAAATAGTCAATAAGACAACTGTAGTCAATTCATCTGAGCCTGAAGCGTAATGATTAGGTAGCAAAGTGTGCCATAAACGCTGACCGGTGTTTCGGTTTAAGAAGCGACCGTGTTATTTGGCGACCGTCTACTGATGCATCCGTGGTTGTAGTTACGACAGCCGTTAACAGAAAGAGAATACGTAGCTGTCAGATAAGACACGAATCAGACGGATCGTGTAGTTTTTTACTTTGTAATGTCAATAATCATAATAATAATAATAATACAATCAATGACAAAGGGTAATTTACGAGGAGATCTACGTGTCCTGTTTTCAACAGCTGCCTTCGACAACCACAGACACATTTGGCTAATGGTCTCCAGTTAACACGGTCGGTCGTTAAACCGACCCACCATCCAATGATTTTCAAATACTTTCTTTATTTGAGACTCAAATAGATTCAGCCTTTCACGGTGAGCATTCCTCACATATACTGCATTTCAGTCTGAAGCTAAATCTCTGTAATGGTAAAGAGAAAACATGCAAACAGTGCTGATCATCTCTCACAGAGCAGGCCAGACGATCTTACTTTAGGCATCACTTGTAATCAACCCCACGGCATTAAATAATTGGGAATTAACTGGATGTTAAATATATCAATACTATCAGTACCTATAAATTATAGCATAGTTTATAAGCTGCCCTATATTGTTAAGAAAAAGTCCTGGAAAATGACCTTTGAAGGAGTGCAAGCCCCGATATTTGCATGTACAGGTAGTAATTTACTCAGATGTCTGCTTTTTCTCCATCACAATAGTATCGTATTTCCTTTGTTTTCTGCCCACAGAGCTCTTACTGCAACATGATGAAGAGGAGGAAGTTCTCGCTGAACAGCTGTTCTGTAACCAGGAGAGGAGCTCCAGTCTGGACCAAGAGGACCCAGATTCTACTGATGAGGAACAGGACCATGTTGAACCAGAAACTGATAGTGACCACCAGCTGCTGTTGAACAACTTTTATGCAGCTGAGAGCCTCACTGACCAGCAGCTCTGTAACCAGGAGAGGAGCTCCAGTCTGGACCAAGAGGACCCAGAGCCTCTACAGATTAAAGAGGAACAGGAGGAGCTCTGCACCAGTCAGGAGGGAGAGGAGGTTGTGATGAAGGTGGAGGCTGATACCTTTGTGGTGACTCCTACTGATGAGGAAAGGGACCATGTTGAACCAGAACCAGAAAGTGACCACCAGCTCCTCTTTCATAATTTTTATGTAGCTGAAAGCCAAGAACAGAAAGGATACAAGCATGGAAACTCCACTAGAGATTCACAGCCTGATCAATACAATCAACAATACGCGAGCAGAAGTCAAAGTAACATTGTCTACAACCCTAACTTGTCAGGGGTTGACAGTACTGCTCTCAAACAGTCTTTCAAATGTGAAAGCTGTGGAAAAGACTTTAAGCACAAGTCCAAATTGCTGAGACATGTTAGAATCCACACAGGTGATAAGCCGTATTTGTGCAACACCTGTGGGAAAGATTTTAGATTTAGCAGCGGCTTGAAAGTCCACATGAGAACACACACAGGTGAGAGGCCGTACCTTTGCAAGACCTGTGGGAAAAGATTCAGTGACATGCCAGGCTTGACAAAGCATATGAGAATACACACAGGTGAGAAGCCGTGCCTCTGCAATACCTGTGGCAAAAGATTTAGTGACATGCCTGCATTGAAAAAACACATAAGAGTCCACACAGGTGAGAAGCCTTATCCGTGCAAAATATGTGGTAAAAATTTCCGATTCAGCAGTGTCTTAAAAGTCCACCTGAGAACACACACAGGTGAGAAACCGTACCTGTGCAACACCTGTGGGAAGAAATTCGGTGACATGCCAGCATTGAAAAGGCATGCAAGGATCCACACAGGGGAGAAGCCGTATTCTTGCAAAACATGCGGGAAAGATTTCCGATTTGGCAGTTACTTGACAGTCCACATCCGAAGAGCCCACACTGGTGAGAGGCCGTATGCTTGCAAGATCTGCGGGCAAAGATACTTTGATGCGTCTCATTTGGCAAAGCATAAAAAAACACATACAGTCCAGTAGTATTTGTAAAACATGGGCTTCATTTCTAGTGTTTCATGGTCAAAACACAGAAGAACCCTCAGAAATGAAAAGCCACATAAATTCAGCACCTGTGGAAAAAGGGTGACTCATATCAGTCTTATTAGTGTTACTCAAAACACCTGAGACTCAATTTGAGGACTTAAAACAAGGGAAACAAATGTGGATTTAGGAAATTAAACCCCCCTTAAATAAATAAGAACATATTTTTCTCCAATTAAAAAACAATTTATGTTCTGTACGATACTGATACATTTATATATTTATCTTTCTCTCATTTAATTTATATATTTATTGCTTCATTAATTTATTTCAGGATTAGTATAACAGAGCCAGTGGTCCAAATAAAAAAAAACGTTAAAAAGATAGTAACGTCATTGATTGTGATTTATTTTAGTGTTCAACCTTGTGTATGGCACTTTTGGCTTGCTCGCTCACACCTATAGCGCGCAACCACAAACAAGACGCTGACTGCAGTTCACTTAACGCCCAAAGGTGGCGTTATTAATGAGGGTTTTCTGAATGTTACATGGAGAACCTTTAATAATCATAACAATCCCAACATTAAAAGCTGATGCTTTCCAAGTATCCATGAAGATATTTGCTTTCAATTGAAGCTCAACTGCCGATTGTTAAAGGACTGCAGGGAAACTGCCGTTGGGTTTATTTGCCGTCCTGTGCAGCAGCTGCCATGGAAAAATAATAATAATGCATTTATGTTTATATTTAATTTGTTTGACTATTAACTATTCACTTTGTAAACCACAGAAAGCACTTAGTTAGTCAAACTTAAGCTGTAAGAAAGAATTCACTAGGGGTAAGACAAGCTAAATTTGGGTTTAGCTAGCTTCAGCGACATCGTGTGCCTTTTGTTTGAAATGACTGATTTTTCATAATGTGTCACTTTTGATCAACTGACCAATCAAAGCCTGGATTGGTGGGATTTTAAAAACATTTCAAACTTTTTTCCAAATGTTGAACTCATTGTTATGCATGAATGGTTATGAATATTGATTGATTTAGTACTTAGCATTAACAAACTTAAACACTAACCAGCATTGTAGTCTGTCTTCTTTTGCACAAGGACTTAATGAAGGAGCAAAACCTACGAAAACAATAAATGTTGTATTTCTTTAACTGCTGTGTTGTCCAACTGAAATTAATTATACTTGTGGTCTTTAGTATACTATTATATCTAATTAAAATGAATATAGGCTACTAACTTTTATGTACTTAACATATTAATACAGTGCTAACATTATACTTTTATTTAATGTTATATTAACACTAATATATATTAGTCACTAATCAAGGTGTTCAACGTGTTCCCATTGTTCACATCTGTTTAACTACAGTTATTGCTATGAATATTGTTTCTTGAGCTTGTTTACATAACTGGATTGTAATTAAATGTCTGTAATTGGATGTAAAATGTTTTTCATAAAGATTAGATGTCAATATGTTGGTGTATAGTTTTCCTTCTTACAGGTTGACCGTTTGACGGCTGTGCTGAGTACTGGTAAGATAATTTGAAACCAAAACAATGACATCAAAGGCAAAATTTTAACTAACTGCTATATTAAGACATTTGATTATAAGATTCTACATTTTTCTTTCACTGATCCCGACTTCTCCGTAGTCAGATTGAAGTCAGATTTGACCTGCCTGTGATCAGATGTAAAGATGGGTGAAATCTGTTTTCCTTGCATTTTGACACATTTTGAAAGAGTTTAAACACCATCAAGGCTTTACCTGAAAATGTCTAACACACTGTCACATGAGTAATGAGCAGCTAAAGAACCCAATATTTCCCTCAAATATCTTAAGACCAAAACTAAGCTAAAAGACAGTAAATACTGGACAAATTAAAGTAGATCTAATGTTGTTCTAGTTACAGAACATTAGATCTGTATGAACTCAGTGACAACATGAATGCAGCATTGTTGTGTTCAGTTTGTTTCTGCTGCCCCCATGTGACCAAAAGAATAATAATTATGTTATATTAAATGCTATTTTTGGAGAGTCAGCTGCAATAAAAGGAACAAAAACTTAATTAGTATCACTGGAAACAAACTGCATTGACCATACAATTTAATGTCAAAATGGTTGCTGTGAAAAAGGTCTCTTGGTAAAAGATATTTAGACCTTTATTGGACTGTTGTGGCAAGGAGTGAGACTTTGTACATGGGGTGCACGCTCAATCCAGGTGCCCCTACCATTTTATTTAATGTCAAGATGGCTGCTGCAAAATAAAAATGAATATTTTTTTAATGACTTATTTGACATGAAACACTTAGAGCTTCCATAGGTCACAGAAAAACAGCAGCTTGCTCTAAAGACTGTGAAAATAATCATCGAGAGGTGTTTCCATGTGACTAAATAAATGTACCAATAATACATAAAATGTGAAACTGATACAAATAAAACAAACATGGATTAATTTAACATTTTTTGGACTTTATTCTTTTGCCACTCGATTTTCTCCTTGAATCAATGTATCTTTATCATTTATCTTAATTAAAAGGTAAAATACATCACTTTCTTTCCACAACCGAATCCAAATCTGGCCTGCCTCTCTTTAATGTTTTTTGTTGATTTTCATATACAAAATAAGAATGGCGGCTATTGTTTTTTTTTTTCATTTCTGTATATCTACTGTACAGGAAATTTCAACCTCCTCCCGCTCAGTCTCTCCTCTGTCCAGTTGTTTTACTTCTTAACGATCTGGATGACGTCCTCGTGCTCCATGATGTGTGTTAGTCCGACCCTTTGAGGGCTATACTTGGTACTGGTTCCCTGGTGAATCAACAGAAAATACAGTTCAGACCCTTTCTTTTTGTTTCGTTGTGTTTCTAATGTTGTGAATCACAGCACAGTGAACTAGATTTCTAAGAAAGATACTGACCAGCGATTCTGAAGCACAGTTTGAGTATCGCAGTACAGTAAACAAAGCGTTCTTTTCTGAATGCAGTGAGCATTTTTGTCTGTTTAATTTCCAAAGTTACAGATTTTTTAAGCTGCAGGGGTGTGTTTACTGTAGATAAGGATGTGAGTATAGACATTTAATGAAGCTAAAGTACAATGACATTGCCAGTTTCATACTACATGCAGTATGATATCAAGTATACATTTGGTATAAATGTGATAAACATTCAAAGAGTTGATGAAAGTCCTTGCTTCGGAAAACTTGAACTTACCCAAACCAGGGCGTATTTGAACTGGCTGGCTAAGGTTCTGTGGATTCGATGGCACTGCAGGTAGAAAATAAAATGTGTATATTTGCACATATATCAAATGTAGTGTGGATACTGTAGGTCTGCTTACTGTGGTGTTATTTATGTACAAATGATGATCTTTTCTTACCACGTGTTCTACACTTGCTCCTCTTCTCATAATGATGGCGTCATTAAAGTCTGGGCGTTCTAAGAGAAAAAGAAGAAATTAATAAAAAACACATCTTCATGTGATGACGTCGTGTGACAAGTGTGGAGTGCATGAGGGAAAATGTGTGTGTACCTCCTCTTTTCTTAGTATAAATGCAAATCAGAGCCAGGTATTCCCACAACGTCTCCAGAAGGTAATCCAGGTTCAACTTCATGCCACAACTGCAATATACACATGGGCAGAAAAAGCAGGAAACCGTTTACCTCCCACATACATACATACAGTATATGAAAAAAGTAAGCTGATTCACTCTCTCTTACACAGACACACACACACACACACACACCTGATGACAGCACTGTTAGGTCTCCGAGCCAGGCGGTCCACCTCCTCGATGGAGATTTGATCCACCTTATTGTACACCTGTAAATTTGACAAGAGACAAATAACAAGAGAAGAAAATGTAAAAAGCTTTAAAAAAAATATAATAAATACATTTTAAAAATCAGACAAAGCTGGAATGATTTGCCCAAAACCTTGAAACTCTGAATACAGTAATTTCCCTGTTTTAGCATTACAAATTAATATATTTTTCTGTGGGTTCAAAATTTAGAGGAAAACATTTTTGTCTTCCAAACAGTTAAAATTTTAGAGGTACGAGGCTTTGAGCCAACCCAGATGACGAGTACTGACATACATATAGGCAAGGCATGTAAACTCTGTTTCCAACGATGACATCGATGAACTCGTCTGGTGTGCTGTCCTCCCTGAAAAGGACTTCTGCGTTAAAGATTTCTGAGGAGGAGTTAAAGAAATTCAACCAGATGTTACTGTGACTTATCAACAGGTCCACAGACATGACAAGGGGACGGAAAAGTCAAGACTCTGATGAAGGTAGGGTGGAGGATACTGTATTCGTGAAGGATCAGCTGAACAAGCTTCTCTGAGCAGTGGGTGAGAGGAACTGTGGAGTTGTAGGAGAGGCCACCACCTTTCTTGGGCTACAGAGAGAAATCACATTTTTAGTTTTTTTAGTTTGGTATAACAAGGATTCAATTATGGAGAGGACAAGCTAATATCAAAGCCAGTGTTGTTGCATTATGTCAAAGACTAAAAGCCATATGTCTTTGAAATGAGCCGTTGAGGATAACAAAAAAATCTACCTTGAAATAAATATTTGGTTTTGTCCTGTTGAGTCTGATGCCCACCGACTCCAACTCTTTTTCTAGTAGCTCTCTATAAAAGGTAAAAAAGTTAAAGACAAGAATAAGCTGGTAAAAAAGCCTCTCAACCCCCCCTCTAATGTCTTACTCACAAACGCACACATGCACACACGCACACACACACACACACACACACCTCTGAACATCTCCTTTGGTGGCATCCAACATCATGATGACGACGTCCGCTGTCCTGGCAACAGCAATGACCTGCCGACCTCTGCCCTTACCTGTAAAGGGGAAAAGTGTACGCACGCGTCAGCTGCCACCAAGTATATTTTAGTTTGTATTTATATATTCAGCAGTTTGTCATTATTTATTTAAAATTATAATAATCTAGTAATCTGCTGACTTTGAATACAAAGAAAATAAACTCACCCTGGGCGGCACCCTCGATGATTCCTGGTAGATCGAGCAGCTGAATGTTGGCCCCTTTGTACTGAAGAGCAAAAATAAGAGTGTAAATTTCTTTTGCTACATTGTTATACACTGTTTAAAACTGCAAGTGTTCAGATAGACGAATGTGTACCTCTATGACACCAGGTATGCAGGTGAGGGTGGTGAACTCATAGGAAGCAGCTTCACTGGCTGTTGATGTCATCAAACTAAGGAAGGTGGACTGCAGGACACAGAGGATTCAGTTAGAGCAGCACATGTTGAATCTTTAGATTATGTTGCATTTCTCTTTCTTATGCCTTTTTGTCTGTATTTAAGAGACAATACAGAATTAAAGAAATATAATGATGGAAGTGATTTTTCCATGTAGACGTACCTTACCCACAGAAGGGAAACCGATAAGAGCAACACGAGCATCTCCTGATTTCATAACATCAAAGCCCTCGCCTTTGGCCCCTGCCGACTTGGAGGGTTCAAGGAGCTGAGCCCTGTATTTGGCTAGCTTTGCCTTGAGTAAACCCAGATGGTACTCAGTGGCTGGAAGAATTATTAAAAGAAAAGTGTCAAAAAATAAAGTCTTATTTAGTTATTCTGTAGTAAGAGTAGAGCAGATATAGTATCTATTTAATCTCAATCACTTATCATGATCTAAATTACTTTGGTTTTTCTCCGTTCTCACATGCCTTGTAGACTGTAACCAGACTCTGAATTTGTCAAATTGCACAATTAAAACACAACATTAAATTAAACATACTGCACAGATTTCAGAATGGCACTTAAAACTTAAGTTTAAAGTTATAACACAAGCGTTACAAATGTAACATAAAATAACATTTTCAAGTACATCGGCTAGGTAGGCCAGTCAACCAGGTTATGTGAAGTTTAAAAAATAACTAAGAGGACATTAAATGCGATGATGGGTGCCTTAGATCACAAGCTCAAACTGAAATCATTAGATTGGCCTTATTGCAACTTTGATATGGAATATATTATTCCTATTTAATGATGAATTCATGCATGTATAATCACTTGAAAATAAAAATATGTTTTTATTGTAATTTAAAAAAAAAATAGCCATTTGTATCTACAGTGAGATTGGGTCCTCTTTCATGGAGGCCACCACTAATCAAAGCCTTTCAAGTGTTGTTTGTCCTTTACATTAGGGAAGGCAAAAGGGAGATTGCAGCGCATTGATTACACGACTAGATGCATTTAAATCCTACACACTGCACCTTTAACTGTGTATCCTTACTTCAAAGTGTCTTGAATGAGTGTCAGTTGAATTAAAAAGATATAAAGACGTTTGCGGATGGTCCCTTTAATTTGATGTGGTAACTATAATCAGGCTTGAGGTGCCAAGTTAGCGAGCTACCCCTGACATGTCTGTGATATTAATGTGTAACACAACACTGACAGCAGACACTGACACACACACAGCTGGCTACAAGTTCCTTCATGGTTTAGCCTGAGTTAGCTAACAGTTAGCTCAGCCGTTGCCCCTCTCTTACCTTTGTTTTTCTGTGTTCGAGCGATTTCTCTCTCTATTTCAGCGATTTTCTCCAAGATCCCCATTGTGGCGGTTCAGTTGAGTTACAGCTTCACTGCCAGGGAGAAAGAATAAGACCAGAAACGTGTCACTCCAGCAGTTGTTAGCTTTGTTAGCCACCCGGCTAACCAGCTAACCAACGGGGTTTAACAGTTGACAAACAGCGTTAAACACAGCGAACAAACACACACAGGTTTAAACGTGTGTCCGCGCAAAACATACGTAATGACAACAGTTTAAAATGACGTACAATTATAGGTTTTTACACTTTGACGCGTGCTACACTCCGCGGCATGCACGGAGAGCTGACATCACACACCGGTGTTCTGGTTTAACGCGCGACCGTGTTGACTGGTGACCCTCAGTCGGATGCGTCTGTGGTTGTCGTAGTTACGGCAGCTGTTGAAAACACGTAGCTCTCGTTGTAAATTATTTCTTATTTTTTTAACGTTACAATATCAGAAAAAACTTTAATTCGTGTCTCGTTTGACAACTGCGACAACCACGGATGCCTCCGGTTGACGGTCACTAGTTAACACGGCCGCTCGTTAAACCGACACACCAGAACACGTCCCGTGCTCATGAACGGTCCGGGTGAAACAACATAGTTTCTCGTATCTTTGGCTCACATCGACCGGGAAGTGTGCAGCGTAACCATGACATTGACCCTGCGGTAGAGTAAAATATTAAAATTGTGTCAGATAATGTGTCTAGTCAGAGATCACGTAAGCTGCGTTTCGGCAGCCGGATGTTAATGAACTGTATCGATATTACAGGTCAGTCAAAGTTATTAGGTAAGAGCGAACATGGCTGCGCCCACAGGACCGAAAGGACCACAAGCCCCTAACCCGCCTGGGTTTGAAGGTTTTCCGTTTGCAGTGGCCGGGAGACCACCGGAGGACAGCCCCGGGAAAGAGCAGGAGCAGAGCGGGGATGTGAAAAAGAAGCCGTGTAGGGCTTGTACGGACTTTAAATCGTGGATGAAGGTCCAGAAGAAACAGGCGACAGCTGCTGTACAGGTGACATGAGATCAAGACGGGCTGGCAGGTTGGAGAATACTAGAAGATGGTTTATGATCTGATATTCTTTAAAGAGTTTCACGGGAAAGTTTGCTATCCCATGGTTATGAAAATTGTTAACTTTTATATAGCAGCTTTTAAAATCCAACAGAGGTTAGAGATCAAAGAAAAATAAAGGAATAGTCCTAACATGAGGTCATAAAAAGTTAAAACGCTGACCTTAAAAATGTAGGTCTGGTTTAGAGTAAGGGGATAAAAAGATAGAAATAAATTAAAAATACAGTAGATAACAAAAAGAAGTGATTTAAAAGAGTTATCTTCCAAAGGTCGTTCCAAAGTAGAAGGGACCTGATGGAGAATGCAACCTGAGAATCTAAGGCTACACACTGGCTTGTACTGGGTTAACATGCTGGCAATGTAGTTCGAGGCCAGACAGGCTTTAAAAGTGTTAAGTAAAATCTTAAAACTAATCCTACAATGCACCAAAGCCAGTGGAGGGAAGCTGAAATTGGTGAAATGTGATGTCTATTAAAATCGTCTAAAAGCCGAGCTGCTGCGCTCTTGAGGAGTCAGAGGCGTGAAAGTTATTTTTTGTTCATACCAGAGAGGAGTGAGTTGCAATGGTCAGATTTTAATATCATCTTTCAAGCATTAAGGTACAGAGCCTCTTTTCTGGATGCGAGACAGGATATGAGCAGTGCATGCACAGTATATCCAAAAAGACAACTAGCTGACTCTGCCCATGTCTGTATGATTCTCCAGGAGACCCGAGCTGCAGAGCCAGAGCCGCAAGAAGACCCACAGTGTCCACTAGACAGGCAAGAGCTGGGACGTAACACCTGGTCCTTCCTGCACACTATGGCAGCGTATTACCCCGACCAGCCGTCTTCTACCCAGCAGCAGGAGATGGGGCAGTTCATCAACCTTTTTTCCAAATTCTTCCCATGTGACGAGTGTGCAGAAGACCTCAGGGCCAGGTCAGACCACAGTTCTGCTTTAGCTTTAATATGCAGGTCGGTCTTGTAGCATCTTAACTTGTAGCAGTGCTGTTTTACTGTTATATCTACAAATTAAATTACTACTGAACAATATGCCATGTGTTTTTATGTTCATAAAGATGTATTTGTGCCCTCCCAGGCAGCCAAACCTGGTTAACAATTTTGGTTTAAAGTTACATCATCCTTGCTTCGATTTTGGCACAAGAAAGCAAACAGATCTGCAGCTGTCACATTTCCTCATTTTAAGATGAAGAGCAGACTGTTTCTAAAAGCACCATCTTCTCTCCACAGATTAAAAACCAATCAGCCAGACACCAGGAGTCGCCACGCTCTTTCTCAGTGGTTCTGTCACATCCACAATGACATCAACGTCCGCTTGGGCAAGCCTGAGTTCGACTGCTCCCGTGTGGATGAGAGGTGGAAGGACGGATGGAAAGATGGTTCCTGTGATTGAGGGGGTGCAAAACTTTCAGTGAAAACACCACAAGGTGGAGCTCGTATCTCTGTTGTGGAGACAGATCTGAGACGTTTCTTGTTTTAAGATTAGTTAAATAACTGATCTGGTAATATGAGTAAAGAAATCGAGTAGATACAAAGTATTCCTCAATTTCTTTGGTTACAACCAAAACTCAATAAAACATAGCAAAGCTAATTCCAGTTATTGGGTAGTTTTAAAAGTTTACAAATGTTTATTATGTCCAATCTTGTGTGAAATACAGAACATATTTTTGGCTTTTGGGTCATCCTTTCAGGTGCAACTTTAATTTTTCTGTTAAATTAGTAAATTGTTTTTGAAATTTGAAATGTTGTTCCCTGGTCTGTTATAATTTCACTTGTTTAACCAAAAACAACACCAAATATCACATTCTTAAATGTGTGAAAAAATGTAATATAGAAATGTTATTATGTCAGCTGTAATATATGTGAGCTATATATATATATATATATATATATATATATATATATATATATATATATATATATATATATATATATATATATATATATATATATATATATATATATATATATATATTTACACAGTGATGATTACAAAATGCTTTTGCAATATCATACCTTTCTGTTTGTGTGTTTGTGTATGTTGTGGGGTGGTTTACCTGCAGAGTGTCTTAATTTATTTTCTTAATTTAGTGCTGGGATTGGTACACATGTAATTCTAATGAGTAATTGATAATTTATTACATTTTTATTGTTGATTACAGTTTCTCAGAAGTGATCATTTGCTTGTCTTTTTCTGAACAAAATTAGTAATTTTGAAAAGACACGTTGGACTCTAGTAATGTAAATGGGCTTTTGTCAATATTCATGGTGAGTCATTGTTGAGGCCACAGTATTTGGTAAATACCCCATGATAAGTGACTTGTGACTATACTGTGTCATGGTATTTGGCATAGCGGCATCCTCGTGAGACTTTCATCCATGCCATAATTCATAATTCACAATTTAGCTTGTGACTAATGAGCAGATTTTTCAGTATATTGTTTGTAGCCTACAGTCCAGACAGCCTGTGTGCTCTACATTTAGATATTTGGAGGAGTCCAACTTTTTTATTGAACATCTATAGTAGCTTTTCTAGGCTGACTCTAGAATATCTGAATATATTTAGGGTCCCCAGACACTCATGGTACATCAACACAGTGTTTTCAATTATTTTCTTCTCTACAGCTGTCTATATTGACCACAGTGGTATTACACTGTGAAACCAGGGGCACTAAATTGCAAAAATACCAATTTCTATGCAGTGTTACTTTAAGGAAGTACAATACTTTTTAATACAATACTTATTTGCTGGAGTTTTTAATATTTATATAAGCTGTCATACATACAAGACATACAAATTATGTCTTAAATGGCTTATCAGAGCGCGCGCACGTCGCTCAGTGCACGCTCAACCACGCGCGTTGTGCCCACGCGCCTTTGGGTGCGCGCAGGACCCGTCCCTACAGCAGAGAGCAGCAGCGCATCCATCCTGCCGTGGAGCCGGGAGCGTGGAGCCGCGAGGAGCGCACAGAGAGAGAGAGAGAGCCACAGAAGATGGACGGAGTGGGATCGTTCGGAGCGGGCCGGGCCGGGACCACTATCGACCCGATTGCCTTCGCCAAACAGCCGCAGACCATCCTCAGAGTGCTGTCCTGGGTGAGAGCGGGTTTTTACGGTACTACTGCTGTTTGCGTGTGGATGTGTATATGGATGTGTGTGTGGTGGTGGTGGGAGTCCTCTCTCTGTTGTCGTTGCTGCGCGAGACCCGTGACGTGTTCTCACTGCAAATATAGACCCCAGAAATCCAGCGATAATTGATCAGCAGGGTGTGTAGATGGAAACCACGGAATGAATGTTTCTATTGAAGTGTGTTTATACAGCAATGTACCGTACAGGGTGTAACCAAGGCCTGGCGCTTGTCTGATACCATGACCATGAAACTGATCTCAATACAGATGTTTTTTGTTTTTATCTGAGGCCGATATATCATTTAAAAATCTTACATTTTGATTTAGAAATAAGATGTGCAGCAGAGCGCATTAGGATTGTGCAGAAAATGAGAAAGACAGATCCATCATCTATTTATCCCACAGCTTCGTTCTTCATGATATTCATTATTATTATTTTAAAAATGTCTTAATCTAAAGCACAACAGTTTTATTCGCCACACACACCCTCTCAGGTCATATTGACAATCTTATTTCCAGTTAATGATTTTGCTGATTTACCCTAAACGGTCGTCGTCCGTCATCCTACCTGTGATTGGTCCGTGATCATCATTACGCACGCAGGGCCGCGGAGACGCGTCGTGCCCTGACGCTTGATGTAGCGCATCACCTTTAGGTGACACAGAGAAGGTTTTTTTTTTTGCCAGTACAGGGATCTCTGAAACACACCGAGCAAATAATTTCATCCTAACAAGTCTCTGGTTTCATGTCTTTGAGTGTGTTATGTTTAACGCACTGGGGTTAAGAGTTACTACTGAGCCATCTGGGTACTCAACAAAAGCATACATCAATCACTTTAAAACAATTTGTGCTTTAAAGTTTAATTGCCTATTTTCCAGTTGCAGCTGGAAGCCTTCAAAATGTCAGATGATGCAACATCACATCTTAATATTCATCTGTGCAGCCATAGCAGTGGCAGAAGAAGTACTCAGAGCCTTTACTTAAGTAAAAGTAGCAATACAGCACTGTAAAGTACTCCATTTCAAGTGTATTCTGTGTTCCCTGGTAAAAGTAATATGAACAAACGCACTTCCATCCATCTATTTTCTGTAACCGCTTACGGTCACAGTGGGGCTGGACCTTATTCCAGATGACTTCAGGGGAGAGCTGGGCTACACCCTGGACGAATTGCCAGCTCTTCATAGAGCACATAGAGACAAACAACCATTCACACTCACATTCACACCGACGGGCAATTCAGAGTTAACCTGTTAAGTGCATGTCTTTGGACTGTGGCGTACCCGGAGAGAATCCACATAGACACCACACAGAAAGGCCCCAGTCCAGGTTCGAACCTTCACAAAATGTACTTACGGTACTGAAAGTACCTGCAGAGAAAATGGCCCAGTACCGAAGTATTAATGGCACTATTGTTAGTATTGATGCACAAGAACCATTTTGATGTTAGAGCTGGTTAAGAATTTTTTATTTGATTTTTTTTGTTTTTTAACTATTTTTATTAATCTATGTAGTTTTTTTCAGCGGTTACACATCTTGAGGTTAGAAGTTTAAAGTAGCATAAAATGGAAATACTCAAGCAAATTCAAATTATTTGTAAGTTCAATGACGACAGGACAGTGCTCACTTTCTAAACCAATTGAGTTCTTGTTCCGTCATTGCTAAAACTGTGCAGGGAAGTGAGTAGGCAAAAGAAGGATGAAGAAAATATCACAGATTGATAAAAATGTGACCATGTCAAAATATAATATAAAATAATAAGTGTGGATCTGAGCTTAAAAATGTCTCATCATATTTTCAAAATAAAACAGAGAAACTAATGAAAGTGTCCATTTGGAGATGCAGTACTTTGATCCATGAAAGCATAATAATAATAATAATGCTGATTCACTAAAAGCACCTGAATGTGTATCTGCTCAGATTATATCCACACATGTGATTAGTTTAAAGGTGGACCCAGCATTATCCCATTGTGTGTCTCTCCACCATCATATGACCCAAACCCCCAAGTGTGAATGCATGTCTGCGAGTGTGTGTGTCACATGGCCCTATTCTGCCATCGAGTGTTAGTCAGCTGATCAGTGTCAGTGTGTGAGTCCAGAAGAGAGAGAGAGAGAGAGAGAGAGAGAGAGAGAGAGAGGTCAGAAGAAATACAAAGAATTAACTTCAGATCAGACCTAAAGAATGGTGTTATTCATATAAATGAAACAAACCAAAAATAAATGCGAGCAACCTTTATCAAACTTCCTGTTTTTGGTGTACACACCGCCTGAGGATGATGTGATTCTTGTGGGGAAGTGAAGCATCCACCTCTTCAGTCAGTCAGAGAGAAAGGCAGGAAATTAGGTTAATGCTTTGGGTCTGAGCACGCTCAAAGAGACGCTCTCCAGTAATGCTGTCACAATCCTGTTTATAGTGAGCTTACGATGGTGTTTGTGTGAACGAGACAGGAAGTGGTGGAGAGAGATATGTTGATTGTTTAGGCAATAATTTGCATGTTCTTTCTCCTCCTCCTCCTCCTCCTCCTCCTCCTCCTCCTCCCTTTGCGTCCCCCCATCCGCAGATATTTTCCCTGGTGGTCTTTGCCTCCATCGTCAACGAGGGTTATGTTAACATAGGCAGCGAACGTCTCCACTGTGTCTTCAACAAGAATGCAGACGCGTGCAACTACGGTGTGTTCGTGGGCCTGGTGGGCCTGCTGGCGTGTTCCTTCTTCTTCCTGCTCGACTATAAGTTCTCCTCCATCAGCTCTGTCAAAGACAGGAAGAAGGCCATCATGCTGGAGATCGGCTTCTCAGGTGAGGAGGCAATCATGTACAGAATGGGCAGATTTTATTCCCAGCTTACAGCTTCCCAAGAGTCAAGAAGTGCAGACCCAACTTTGGACATGTCATAGTTATCCTGTGATGTGTTGAGTGGGCCTGGTTTCCCCAAAGTGTCAAAATGTAGCTGCACTAAGCCCACATCTTAGTTTCAGATGACTAAAGGTATTAGAGAAATGACAGAATTTTTTTTATATCTGAAAGGGAACATAGAATTGCTTCAGCACAACATAATTCATCACATGCACCTGATGTTTTATGTGTAAATTTAATTTGGGTATTGTCTTTTTTTCTGACAGGTTTCTGGACCTTTCTGTACTTTGTAAGTTTCTGCTTCCTGGCCAATCAGTGGTCTCGGACTACACCTGATGAGCTGCCACTCAACCAGGGGGCAGATGCAGCCCGGGCTGCCATCGCCTTTTCTTTCTTCTCCATAATCACCTGGGTGAGAACATGCAAACACAGACATAAAAAGAAATGTTCATATATTAACACAAAATTACGCCTTAGTTTACTTAATTTAATACTTGTTGCATGATCTGTGGATAGTGACTCTTCACGTCTTAAGGTCTAACTTAAACTGTACTGAACAAATGTTTCATTTATTGTATTTTTTTACCTCAGGACTGCAAAAAAATGCATACAGCTGTTGAATGTATATGTCACCTAAACTACAGAGAGATTATACATGTAGATATTTTTCAACCACATCTTGTAGGCCAACCATAACTTTAAAATGCTGCTGTTCTTGTCTTAAAACTACACCTGATATAAGTAATTAAGCAGTTTAAATATTACAATAATGTTTCATATTGAGCTGAGGTGAATCAATTTGATCCGTACATCCCCACTATTGACTGAGCAGTCTGACTTTCCAAAGAGAAAAGTTAATAACACTTCAGAGGCTCTGGATTAGAGGCACCCTGACCAGTCGGGCCCCTGTGCCTGTGCCTGCTAGGCCTCTTTGATAATTCATCCATAACCTAATCTATTGACAGTAATCCATTCCTGACTAAATTGAAGGTGAGGAACTGGTCATGCATAATAATATTTTTATGCTCCACCTACTTTTAGTATTTATCTACATGGCTTGTGAGTTATAATTGTTTTGACATTTACTGAACACTCCCCTTTGGTTGAACTCGAATATGCTTATTTGTGTTCTGGTTGAGAGTTAGTTGATATTTGTCTGTTGGATATAAAACTAGAGCCAGGTTAACTTAACACAGACTGGAAACAGGGGAAAACAGCTAGCATGGCTCTGTCAAAAGATACCAAAATCTGCCTCAGGCACATAAACGTAAGATAACCAGACCTGTAGGCTTATATTGAAGGGACATATCTAAACGTAGTCTTCTCATATAACTCTGACAGAATGCAAATAAGTGAATTCCGTAAAATGTAAAATGATTACTTCAAAGCAATATTGTGTAGAAATAGGTATTTTTGCGACTTTGTACCCCCAGTTTCAGAGTGTAATCCCACTGTCATGAATATGGACAGCTGCTGTGTTATGATTATGCTTTTTTGTGATAAAAAAAAAACAGCAAGCAAGGTCAACAACACAAGATAAAGCAGCTTATTAGTCCAACAACTTGTCCCCTTCGTTTTTGTTTTGCCTCTGTCATGTTATGTCCATTGTGTACATACAGTGTAACATCAAAATGACTTAAGAATCTGTTATTTTGTAGTAAAAAAGTTACACAATGTTGTCAATTCAACCATATTTCTATAGAGGCAATTACATGATATGAAACCAACTACTTTACGTGGTTACCTGACTAATATCAGTCTATAAAAAGCTTTAATTATTTAGTCTGTCTCACTTTGACTAGAGCAGTACATAGAGTTGTATATTCTCGAAACTTTTAAACTATTGCCCCGCTCTCTTCCCCCCTGTTGCCCCTATAGGCTGGTCTAACGGTGCGTGCAGTCCAGAAGTATCTGCTTGGCACAGACATGACTCTATTCACTACGGAGCACATGGACGGCGGCGCGCCCACCCAGCCATATCCCTCCAATTCACCAGTAGGTGGCACCACTGAGACTACAGAGACCTACCAGAGCCCACCGTTCACTGAGAACAACGCAGCACCCACATACCAGGTTCCAATTTACTAGATGAGATAGACCTGATGATAGAAAAGGAGAGTCAGGAGAGTGATAGATTGCTTCCTGTGATGTTACACCTGCAGTTGTTTAAATGTTGATCTGGGCTGAGTTTTCAAGAAATGGTAAAAAAAAGGAAAAACCCCCAAAACGGCCTCTCCTCCCTATGTTTCTTCCTCTCGTTCCCTTAACATTCCAGCTTTGTCGGCACTTTTCTATACTTATATGTCAAACTCCATTTCGTAATTCTGGTGTCCTGAGATCAGAGCAGATGAGAGAAAAAGAAAACATGAGGAGGAGATGTAGAAGAAGAAGAGGCCACTTTGCAGCATTAACACTATTTCAAAGTAAGCAAAGAGATGAAGGGATCACAGTCAGTACTTGATTACTAAAAACAGTGCAGAAGGCACTGACATAAAGCACCTTCATATTATTCTTTTCATTCATTCAAGTGTCAAAACCCCCTTTTCATGCCAAACAGTTTGGGGGATGTTTGTTTTTTTTAGCTACAATATGGTCTGGTCATTCCTCCATCTTTCCCTGCTGCAGTTAAAAGTGATCATGTGTATTGAATCTGCATGTTTCCGAACTTAGAGATCAACTAAGTGCCATACTGTACTGTGTGTCTCAGACAGTGACTTAATTTAGTAGATTTCCACATGCTGTTAAAAAAACAACAACAACAATGTTTTGTGACCAAGTGCAATATCTCACATTCTAATGTAGATCTGTAGGTAGGTATGTAGTGTATTGTCGGTATGATAGTTACTGTCGGATTAGACCAATCTTAGGCACTGTCTCAAATTACATACTAGTCTTTGAATTGTACAAACAAATCTCAGGCAAATTTCCAAACTGAAATCGTTGATCTGACTGGTGATGTTTGCAAGATACAGAAGTTATTGTATATCTGACAGATCCTGAGAAAGGTTTTCATCCAAAAAAGCTTGTTGGCAATTTAAATAAAATAGAATTAGTCAAGAAGCTTTTGTATCATCTTTTCAATTATTTACTGTATGGTCTTCCTCAATATATTGGAATATCTGAACACACTTTAAAGGATAACAGTGTTGATAGCTGAATCTGTATGATGCCGGTTTATTCATGTACAGTCACTTTCCCCATGTTGCTCTTAAGATTTATTGGGGAAAACGTAATCCACAATAAATCAACTTTTCAGTTTGTTATGTTTCTGTGCCAAGCTTGGATGGATTATTGAATGAGGCTTCGGGGCAGAAAGGAGTCAGTGGACCTCTCAGAGTCTCAAGAGAGTCTGGAGAATCAAGTGACTACAAAAAGGTGCAAAACCCTCACTACAAAGAGACACAAAATGACACAAACTAACTACAACGAGACACAAAATGACAACAAAGTGATGCAAAGCAACTACAAAGACACACAATGAATACAAATGGATATAAAATGGCCACAAAGAGACACAAACCAACTACAGTGACACAAAATAACTATAAAAAGATGCAAAACATCAAAGACTCAGAGAGATGTGGCTATAATTTGAAATCATTTTCTGTCTCTTTCAGTCTGGAGGTCTTGTTTCTATGTAGGAGGGTTAGGGGGCCCTTAACATGGCTGTACCCAGTTGTCTCACACTCCGTCCATGGTACCAGGGAATGTATGTAGTGTGTTATCTGAGACAGTGTTCTATGTTGAGTGTTGTGTGTATAAAATGGGGCGACTGAGGACATTTTGGGTAAGTCAGGTCTGTTTATGTTTACGTTTTACAAGCTGCCAAACTGCCCTGTGTTCTTATTGCTGTCTTCTGATTACCACGTTACTAATATGTTGTTAATGTCTATTTTATGTAATCACAGAGCAGGGGGTGAGGGGGCAACAGATGAGTTTATATCCAGTGAGAGGTCGAGTTTTGCTGGAGGATTCAGTCTCAGGCAAAATAAAAATCTGTTTGTGGGATGTTAAGGATCACTAGCTGGCTAATTCATTGATCCTGCAATCCTGCCCTTGAGGGAGGGGTGGTGATGGTGGTCTGAATTTGTTGCCATGGCGACAGGGACAGTCTAGGGTGGATGTGGGTCACTAAGGGCCCTGATGTAGATAGTAACCATGCCAACCATGTCGGTGTATACCCGTGTCTGTGTCGTGGTTCATGTATACTCGCCATCAGCGAATCTGTAGATTTTGGTGTGTATGTGCGTGTGTGTGTATGAGTGCAAGTACACGTGTGTTGGAGGGACATGTGAGTCTGTTTGTATGAAAATGTGTGGATGTGTGTAGTTAATTAAAATTTGTGGTGCATAAAAATTCTTTTCTTGAACATGTGTTTTTAGTGCAAAGGAGGAAATCATAAATCTGTTACATCGCTGAATCATTTCCCCAAAATAAAATATATTATCAGTTTCCCTGTCAAGATACCTGAATTACAAAAGATAAAAAAAACTAACAGATTTTTTATGATTAGAGACAAACATAAAAGTTAAAGTTAAGTGATATAATTGACCTGTAGAATGCCTTGCTGCCTGCTTGTCTAACTAATCCTGTGTAAACAGCACCCTCTGCAGACCAGATAAGACACTGCTGCAGCAGCAGGACAACTGGGGCTCTCAGTTTATAAAAGTAATCATGATAATAATGCATGAAATTGTTGTATAGATCTCATTATATATTGAATACTATGTTATTCTTACGTTGACTCCAAGATGTTTTGCAAAGTGAGATTTGCTAGCCGTCAGTGCAGCTGACAGGATTCCTTCTTATAATAACTGTGACCATACAACCACACAACTCTTTGTTTTCGTCATTGCTGTTATCTCAACCTCATGATGCTGTTGGTCACACACACCCTGGTGTATACATATCTCAAAGCTGCAGGGTGAAACTGTACCAAAATTCTGGTTGTAACTTACACTTTCTTTACTGAAAACTGTATCAAAGAAATCTAAAAGTGACCCCACAATCCAGGGCAACAAAGTACAGGCTCTATGTTCAAGTTCAAGTCCCAGAAAGTGAAGTAAATCCTTATTGTGAATGCAGTCTTATGATGCCAATTTCTATTTGTCCATGCTCCAGTACTAAAAATGATTGAAAGAATTACAAAGTAGTCTTGTAAAACAGAGCCAAGACCACTTAGTTTAAGATTTACCTGCAAGCATGATTTTCTTTTTTTACATTTTATTCCCCATACTGTCTGTCAGCAAGTGCACAGTTAAGTGGCCATATGTTTTAAACTGAGGGGTAACAGTAGTAGTATTTCCTTTCAGGGAGTTTGGTTCGGGAAAGGGTGCAACATTGTTGAGTTCTGGAGTATTACTGGATCGGGGTATGATGCAGTACGTCTGGTGCAGTTAAAGGACTTCTATACTTTGTGGTTTTTCGTGTTTTAACCAATTACCTACAAGCTTTGAAACTATTTCCTAAAGTAACTGATTTTTAATATTTAAAACAGTCATTGATTTTAGTTTATGAGATGAGATTCAGTACAAGAAATGTTCATCTTGACTTGATGCTTATTGTTTGTCTTTCAGGTTGACATGCTTTGGAAAATGTTACTGATAATGTAAAGCACGGACAAGTATGTTTAAATATGAAAAACCACCAGTATAGTTCTTTAAATCGTGGGTATTACTGGGCTGCTAGTATCCTGTTAACTGTGGTTAGGGTGAGGCCACAGGGTGAGACTGATGGTGGTATTCGGTACCACTGTGGTACTATTAGGTAGTTTGGGGTACTGTCATGTCAGGTTGTAATATTGTTCTCAGTGCTTCGGTCTCTTCTTCAGTCAGTGTGGTATATAAAAATAATAATACAAGCATTCTCTATGTTTTGTGCTCTGGCCCATGTACACTACCGTGGTATTGGTTGATTGTAAAATACAGTATGTTATTGAAGTAAATGGAACCTGTGTGTGATGCTGTCTAGGGTCTGGTTTGTCCTGTACTACTGAAAATAAAAAAAAATATGAATAATGATTACTTATTAACTAGAATGCACTCTTTGTTGGAAATACTTTGTTTGACCAGTCTTAAAACGGCCGTCGGCTCCCAAATCAAAAGTTATATGTGATCATGCTGTTGTTTTGCTAAACTGAGATAATAAAAGGTGATGATATGTAGTGACACTGGTGCCATCGGTTGTATGGTTTCCATAATAAAACATTGCATGGATGTTACAATACCCCCCCCCCCATAATATTGATACTAAAAATTTAACCCCTATCGACCAACAAAGAAACAAACATTGATTCTGTAGCGTGCTACCCCCCTTTAACATGTTTCTTCTGAGTTGACCTCTTCAGTGTAAAAAATAACGCTGTGTACAGAGATGTGTGTCACTGTCTGTTACCTGAATGTCTCTGGACTGCAGTCTGACAGTCACGCCAATAAAAAAGAAAACATGTTTTGGACTGCCTGTTTCTGACTTTAATGTGTGAAAAATTGTATCATATTGATATTTTCATCAGAATTATGACGTGAAAACAATGTGAAAGTGGAGCTCTTAGTGATGAACCTATACAGAGGATTATCACCTGAATCTGCAGGCCAATTCACTGAGCGTTTTAGTGTCTTTCAGCTCATTGTTTAGTTGACTGCAACGTAACTGTTTTGGTTAATTTTCACTGCTCTCACTATGTTGTTTCCAGCCACAGCAGGCAGCAATCTTAAGGGAAATCAGTTCTAAAAACCTACAACAGACACAATTGACAACTAGCTGGTGAACAAAATTAGGCATTTAGCAGCTAAAGAGCCAGATACAGTTGGTATAGACCAAAAACAGCTTAAAGGGAGAGGTTTACTAAAGGACCAATCTGTAGAAATTAGTGGCAACTCAAGGTAGTCGCTGATAGCAAGTCCTTCCTAGTCTGAACAAACTATGGTGGCAACAAAAACATGAAAACATGGTGGTGCATCATGGCAGACCCCGTGTTGTCTTTAGATATAACAAAGAGACGATTCTTATTTTCAGGTGATTATACACTAATGAAAACATCTTATGCACATTATATTCCATTACTGCTATATTATATGAATAGACCCCCCCCATAAAATGTTCAACAATCAAACTCACTTTAACACATTTATTAGCCAAACTTTTGTATTAATTAAGTATTATAACTTCTGGATTACTAAGTATAACAGAACATTAGAGATCAGAGTACAACTTTTTGAGTACTAGAACAGTACATTTTAAATAACATAAATAAAATGACCGTTTTGTTTCTTAGTTTTGTTTTGCCCTGTATACATTTGTTATGCACAAAACAAACTGATATTCATAACAAGCAACTGATTATGCAAGATGCAGTTTGTTGTTCTGTGGCAAGAGTCTCATTATGCAGAGAGAAAAAAAAACCCCACTCAAACAATCTATGAATGCGTTTCTCCATTAGCATCCATTTCGCACGCACACACAGAGCTAACGAAGATACAGAAACATACAGTGCTGAAAGAAACCGCTTTATTCAGACAGAATCTTAACGAGTAAGCTGTTATAAGATGTAAAGACAAACTTTATACTGTACATTCAGACACACACATGGACAGGCACACACCCAGGTGGGCAGCGGTGCAAGCTAAGGGTCCTGAGAGCGAAGATGAACAGGTAACAGTGTAAAGGATGAAACCAGTACCCCCGCCTCAAAACAAAGTGTGAGTAAACATGCCCAGTGTGTGGAGACAGTGTGTGTTGGGGTTGGAATGACAATGTTTTGTTTTTGTGTCGCAGGTGTTATGTATGTAAGCCCTAAGCGGCCATACATTTATACATTTTATTTCTCTCCTATTTAAATCATTATCTTGAAATAACAAATGTTATCCCAAGACAACATGATAACTTTTGAGATAACTTGACCTAATGACTTTGTTTTCTCGAAAACAAAAATAAAAGGATAGTCTAGTACGATAAATCATTACAGAAAACATAAGTTGCTACACTGATGTGTAGCCACTGACGTTGCCAGTGTAGCAACGGCAGGCGTATATCAATCAGTGTGTCACATCCATCAGTTAGCATCAGGTCAGCATGGCATGATGTGTGGAATGTGTGATGGAAATCTCACATTTATTACATTTGATTCATTATCTTAATCTTGAATTAATTATGTTGTTAGATCAGGAAAATAAAGTCTTGTCATCTCAAAATGACAAGAAAATTATCCGGCTATCTCAGGACAGCGCTATCTCCAAAATAACTTGAGTAAATAAAATGTATGCATGACCACTTAGGGCTTCCATAATCATGACTGTGAGTGCAAGGAGTTTTTTCACGATATTTCAAAACAAAATGAGAAACAGTTATTGCAGTTATTGTCTCATTTTAACACTAACCCTTAAAAATTAGATATATGATTTGAACTCTGGAAAACTCGCAGGTGCACTGATTAACCAATCCACCAATCAATAAGTCAAATAGTGAGTGATGTGAACATTCAAATATGAATCAAGTTTTGTTCTATTTCCCAAAGCAGCTTACTTCCTGTCACTCACCCTACCACATGACACCTCTGACAGGGAAAAATCCAGTCAGTCATTCAAAACACTTAACGGGTTTTTCACCGTGACAAACAATTAATAACAGCTACACTTAAATAAATATGGTACTGAATTCTTATTTATTCAAGCAGCCCCGCTGGGGAATCAAACATATTTTATCAACTTTGATGATAACAAAATACATTTTGTGAAAATGCAAAGCAAGTTTAAAAAAAAAAAAATACCATCATTGTATCTTGTATCAGGGAGTGATGCATTCAAGCTCGTCTCTCCTTTTCATTAAATAAATTGACAGTTCTGATTAGACGTTGCAAGTGCCAGTGCCAGCTGGAGACATCCACAAAGGATGTGAGTGGAAATGGGAGTTGAAATGGGGCAACCGTGTGTGTGTGTGCGTTAACTGTGAAACCATTCACACAAATCTATCAACAGAATTCCCATAAAACTACAAACATCATAAACCATCTTAAATTCCAATTTAAGAAGTTAGCGATATAAGCCCCAAACTCCACTGGGACGTGGTCACACAGGAAACAGGCTGCTGTTTTCCAGACTGGCTGTAGGAGCAACTGAATTGGCCCCCAAAATGGCGAACGGAGCAGAGAAAAAAAACAAAACAAGGGGCTAGCTGATGATACGGCTAATTGATTGCAAGGAAGGGAATTCCTCATTCTCCCTGATGTGCAGGGTCTTGTGGGAGTTAAAGTCTTTGGGGGCAAGTACCTGTCTACAAGTGGGGCACACCTGGCAGTCCAGCTCAGCTGCAGCGTTAGCCGCTGTGGTCGGCATCTGCCAGGCGTTCTTCTTGTTCTTGTTTTTCTTTCCTCCTCCACCACCTGACTGCTTCTCCATTGCCCTGCAGTCTCCGTGGGCAGTCAGGAGCTCCTGCTGCTTACCGGTGTCCGGCAATAGCACGAGGAGCTCATTGAAGATGCGGTTAAAATCATCTCCGAGCAGGTCCTTGCAGCTGCGGTGGTACTGGGCGGCTGATATCACACCCTGGGAACAAAGAAAGAAAGTCAGGAGATGAGCAGAGTAAGGAAGTAAATGTAGCTTCAGAACTGTTTGTACAATCCAAAATGTAAACAAATCCAGGAGTAAAATTTGTGATAGGATCATAGTTTTAATTATTATTTGAAAAATACCTGTCTGAACTGTGCAGAGTAGTTTTTGAACTCGTTGAACTTTGACTCATCGTTTTGGAGGTACATTCTAATGGACTGGATCAACTCCAGGTTCCTCTGATGGAAGTCGTCTGGCACCAGGTAGCCACTACTTGACACCTTGGGCGGTCTGGAAAATCAAAACAAAAAAAGAGAGACATTATGTTCACCTACTTAGTATCTGACAAGGCCAACATCAATAAATCAAAGAGGAGATTGTCTCACGGGTTGACTGGAGAAGGAGCCGGCTCCACCACATTGCTATTGAGGGGGATCCCGGTGAATCCCGGGGGAGGTTTAGTGGCTGAGATGCCCAGGCCAGGTGGAGGTGGGGGCAGAGCAGAGGATGGGGCAGGAGCTGAGACTTTTATCGGGAAGGAGCTCTTGAAACCTGAGTGATAAACACAATGTGAGCTGCTGCTTCTACCGCAACAGGATGACCCTAAACTTATTGCCTCCTATCACTTAAGTTAATACATAAGACATCAGATATGATGTGACAAAACACAAAAATTGGACAACAGGGCTAAACCTTGGAGTTAATTTGAGGCAATAATCAATATAGCTGACAGTGACAGCTGTAAATTCAGCAAACTGGCTCCCAGACACAGACCTCTTTAAGCCTTAATATTGACAAAGTAATAACTTCCAAAACTGCCACACAGACGAGAAGAGAAATTAGTGGTCAAGACCTCAACTTGCTATGGAAATTTTTATTGGCTTTGTATTTTGAGAGACAAATTGGAGCATTTCCAATTCACTTCCAGAAAGTCTGTCTGACGTTTTTTCTTTTTTTTTGGAGACAGCACCTATCAGCCACTAAAGCAGGTGCACAGTCAGCATCCAAGAACAAGTCAAACTCAGTTAAGTCATTGCAGATGATGTTGTCAAGACTGACAGCAATATAAACTTACGGGTGAATAGGAATTATTTTAAATTAATAGAAATTGCCATGAAACATACACAGTTCATTACTTACATAAGATAAAATATGCAAATAAGGCATTGTATGATTATGGCTAAATTCCACCACACACGTTCAGATGTGACTCGAATGCGCCATGGCCACCGGATCTAATCGTGGTCATTCTAGTCAGTGTTTGAAACCTAACTTGCTAACATTTCCAGCAGAAAATATGGAAATGAAAAGGTGATAAATGATATCATCCTGTAGTGCTGTACCTGGTGGAGGGTTCTTGGTCATTAGAGCAGGGAACTCTTCCTCCTGTTCAAGAGGGGGGTCTGTGTTGGGATGAGGGGTCACAGTAACCGCCTTCTTAATAATGGGTGGTGACTTCTCAGGGTGACCATTAGCCAATCCAGTCGTCGTTGCCGCTGTCACCACACCAGAAATGGGTTTGTTCCAAGTCTTCTCAGGGACGTTCTCCTTCTGTGCTGCTGTCTCCACTGACTTTGCGCTTACAGTTTGCGTCATCCCTGACACAGAAGACACAGACGTCGAGGGAGTGGCCGTGTTCTTCTGTTGTTTTTTCTTCTTGCTGGCTTTCGAGGTAGGAGGATCTGGGTTGGGGTTGGGGTTTGGAGGGTTGGAGGTCATGGTAGGGGCTTTGCTGTTGCCTCCTTTAACGGTGAGCAGAGAGGAGATATCCAACATGGTGGGTACTGAGCGGAACTCCTGCTGTGTCAGTCCTCCACTCTCATCATCAGATGACGGAGGAGACCGATTAGATGCTGCTTTACCGTTTTCCCCCACTTTCTTTTTCCTGCGTGAAGACGAAGAGGAGGATGAGGAGAGCGGCTGAGGGCCAGAGGATGCAGATAAGAGCGGAGGTGGAGGTCTGGAGGAAGGAGGAGGATGAGAAGCGGCTTTGGCTACGGCAGTGTGGTTGGACCAGGCGGAGTTTCTGCCAGCTGTGGTTTTGAGGGGCCGGATTTTGGACACGAGAGCGGGGAAATCCTCCTCTTGAAAAGAGGATGTCTTTTTAGGTTGGGCAGAGTAAGCCGGGGTCATCGGGGATGAGACAGCGACAGTTGAGAGGCTCGGGAAATCGTCTTCCTTTAAAGTCGCACGAGGTGCAGGAACTGGCTTTACACTGCAGAGAACAACAGAAATTAAACATTCCTGTACAGTACAACATGGTGTAAGATGAGGATTTCAGTTTGTAATGTATCTTAAAGTTACATTGGTGTGGCAGCTGTGGCTCCTAACGCTGGGAAGTCATCTTCTTCTGGATTAGTGCTCTTCATTGTTCTCACTGTGAAAGAGAGAAGTGAGAAGAAAAGTGTCAGCACATGTTGTATCAGCCATTAAATTATAGCCATCAACACATTAACTGGTAAGTATATATATTTTCTGTCTCACCGGGAGGTTTATTTGTTGGTTTGTGGTTTCCAGTCCTGTGTCTGGGCTCCTCTGGTTCTGTTCTCTCCGTCCTCTCCTCTCTGCAATGTTTGGGAGCGCTCTTCTCCTGCACTGCTCCTCTCTCCTGTCTATGCATCGCCAGGGACGCCCTCCTAGCAGCTGCCATCTCCCTGTCCTCTTCCTCCCTGCGTGTGCAAGCACACATTCAAATACACTCGACTGGACAAATATGCATCATGACTGGAGTTTGCTATAACATTTTGTATGGTTTGAACACATCAAAAAGCTCTGGTAAAGCCTTTAGAAACTGCCCAGCGCAACATATCAATAGAGTTATTGTACAATAAGAAATGTCACACACACAGTGACAGTACAAGGTTGTGGGACAACAGCATGATGCAGCCATTCATTAAATATTTTCCATGTTTATGCTGGATGCTTAGCAGTCCAGTTACAAAGCTCGTGATCACAGCCACATCTTTGTCTGCCCGCTGTGAAGGCACAGATACAAAGCTACCCTACAACATGTGAAGTCATAAATCTACCATCCAATCAACACCGCACTGCTAATTCAGACTCACCTGGAGTACCTCCAGCTCTTCTGCCCACCCTGATGCCTTGCTCCTCTTCCACCTCGAATGTTACGCAACTCCTCATAGTCCTCACCTGACACCACACCTAAAGACACACAGACACGCCCGTTTTATTCAACATCAATAACAATCTAAATATGAAGATGACATCAGTCTCTCACACGCACACAAACCTTCGTTTCTCCTCTGTTGTCTTGGGGCGTAGTTAAACTGCAGGTCAATCTGGCGGTTCTGTCGAGCCTCTGCTCGGTTCTTGCTGTGTGCTGCGGCCTTGTGGGCCTTGTAGTCAATCTCAGTGCGGAATGCATGGGTGAACTGTTCTGTGGCACAGCGGCCTTCCTCGCAAAGATAGTGACTCTCTCTGAAGTGCTCACTCAGGTACGGATAATCACTGTTGACAGCAGCATTGAGGATAAAATGTAATATGTATTTTTGTAATATAATAAACATCAAAACTAAATGACCACATCGTATCTGTGTGTTTGAAATGGTTTTATACACACACCTGTAGTATTCCTGGGAACCATCGGCATCACAGAAATGGCAGAAGTAGTGGTCCCTGCGCAAATGTTTAAGCAGCTCATCATTATCAAGGTAACGGTCATCGCAGAACTTGCAGAGTGGGTGTCCTCTGTGACTGGTATCGTCCGGGTCTCCATGTGCTCGGTGACGTGCCAGTTCCTTACGGTTGTACCACTTGCGCTCATGGGAGAAAATCTGATAGGAGATGAAAGATAGATAAAGATGTTTAGATTTAATGTAATAATATGTAGCATCATATAGACATAATACTCAAAATGTTCCAACATGTGCGTTCTACTTTGCTCAAAAAGCCTGTACTCCTTATATGGAGGACCTGGTGAGTCTTGCAGTTTGATGAGGAAAAAAAATAGATATGTGAATCAATGCATACATATAGATCTAGATGACAATACAAAGAGAATTTTAAATAACTTCAAAACAACTGGTGCTGGGAACAATTAGATGTAGAGTTGCACGATACCCACGGTATACCCGGTACCCCGCGGTACCAAATCATACCCGTCGCTACTATACTAGAAATTTTACACGACGGTACTACCGTGGATTACTATACTACCGGTGCCAGTCTCCGCTACATAGCGGCCGCCTCTGCTCTCCTCCCGGCTTCTCACTGCATGCTACTCACTCGTAAAAAAAAACATGGCATGCGCTGCAACCGAACTACACAGCTGCTGAATGATTGGCTGTTTGCCTGTTACTGGTGACGTCCAGGGATGTGATAGGCTGTTGCACGCTGGGTCCGCCCGTCTGTTAGCTGATTGGCTGTTCGCGTGTTTCTGCCGGCAAGCATGAACTCCATGAAGACAGCTCCGCTTCGATAGAAACTCGCTTCAAAACAAACAACAAGCTAAAGTTCTGTCTCGCCCAGACACGAGACGACACACTCACCGTGGCAGAAGCACCGGGCCCGAGCAGCGAGTCTGCTGTGGCGTCTTTGTCAGTGGCAACACTAATTTTGCTTAAAAAACAAACGTTGTTGTTTCAAACTAACTTGTACAAATACATTGCAGTTTATAAAGATAATAATTATAAAAAAAAGGCCGCAGTATCGCGGTATTACCCGGAACCGTGATACTTTGTCTGGTATAGTATCGTGGTTACTCATTTTAGTATCGTGACAACTCTAATTAGATGGATCAATATTTAGTGATAATTCTAAAATATCAATATAAAAACAACTCCTTCCCTGGTGCTGTGCCTAATTAACACTTTTCATAGTAAGCCTGACAATGTAATGGTTTCCCCTTCAAACTGTAACAAGATTAACAACATGTATTCCAATACCAGATATTTTGCTGTATATTATAATTACGGTAATAATGGCATTATACTGTGTAAGATCCTCTGTAATCGTTTGTGTCGCTGCAGTCAAGGATAAATGTTTTGGTGCCATCGGGTGATCCAAAAACTAAACTGCACACACTTCCAATTTTAACAATCGATTATATTTTCCCCAAAGTTTGATTCTTCAAAGTTTCTGAGTGTCCCATACATAATTTTTCATGATAGCTCTTATTGGTCATCAACTGGTAGTTCACACACATTGACATTTTCATACTGACAGAAATCTATTCTATAACGGGTCGAAAAATAGGTCTATCTACTTAAGACTATCCAGTCTGATCTGTATGTGAAACCTGCGGGCTGTATCTCTGTGGTATTCTGATTAAACAATGACTGACACGCCTAGGATCAGAGAGTCAGGAATGAGTATACCTTGAGATGCTTCGTGCAGAGTTTGCAACAGAAGAGCTCGTGCTGCTTCCTCATGTGGTGCTCCAGCTCCTCAAACTTTGAGAAGACCTTAGGCTCTGAACAGCGGAGGCACTCTGGCAACAGCAGATGCCTGATAGAACACACACACAGAAGATTCAATCAGAGTTGAGCAAACACACTATCAGAAACTATAGTGATGACAAAAAACAAACTAAATGAACATGAAAAATTAAGAAATAACTATTTCTTGTAGGTAAAGCACTTTATTGCTCTGAATAACCAAACAACAATTCTAAGATTACTGCAGTATGGCTGAATAAAAAGATAAAAGGATACAAATAATCCTACAAGTTACTGTGTGTTAGTGTTTTTGCTTTGGTGTAGTGGTGGTGCTCCATAGTGTGGAGAGCACAGTGTTTTTTTCTTACTGTGTGCACATGTGTATATTTAACCCCTTATCTAGTAGTCTCCCTAGTATAAGTTAACTATTTAACTACTTACTATTTAATTATTTTCAGCACAAAGAAGCATCGCTCCTGAGCAATGACGTCTTTTCATGTCTGCACACTGTCATAGCAGCAGTGTGGGTGTCAGCACACACACAAGACATGAAATCAGGTTCTTTCTTCATATGAAAACCAGAAAAACATGTTACCTGGGTTTCTTCAGTTACCTTATTAGAATTACTTTTCCGAGAAACTGTTAGCTCAAAGTTAACAGTGAAATATTACCAGCATTTTACTGGTGGTTCAGTCTACACTGATTGTACGTAGTAGTAAGAGTTGAAATTATTAACAGTCTCTGAATAACACAGTCATAGGGATGAAGGATGGAGCAGAGCAGCACCTGTACTGGGCATAGATCTTCTCGTCACTGAAATAGATATCATGCTTCTTCTCACAGGGGAACTGCTGATAGGGCAGAGACAAGAAGGCCTCCAGTTTCTTCACAAACACCACCTGAGAACAGGACAGACAGTACGTTAGAATGACTGGTCATTTCATGCCACACACACACACACAGCTGAAAACACAAGCACAGAGTTTTTTAGAGGCTGGAATGTTACACATGCGTAGTCAACAAAACCCTCATACAGATCTAATGTAATGTGATGGGTATCCTATGGAAAATGGGAATGCATTCGCCAGGCAGTACAGAAATTAACATATAAATTCAAAACATGCTGTCAATAGCAACATCCAGCTGTAATAGTACTTGACAATGACCCATATTTGACAATATCTATACTCCAAAGTTTCAAGTTAGTGCTCAGGCCTTGATGGTATCACCCTGCTGAGTTGACACAAGTGGGCTCAAGTCTATTTAGCATGCTACTTGTTATAGGAGAGGAACGGCCTTAAGGAAAAATGAGACAGACAGACAGACAGACAGACTAACTAACTACCTTTAGACAGGTCTAGCGTTTTAATACACAACAACCTAGTGAATGACAGCTAGCAAGCTACCTGCCATTACTGCAGCACTGAAACGTGCTCACGCTGGTTTGTTTGAAGGGTGACAGCTGACATGTTGCACTGACTCTTCTCTAAATCACACATTTATTTGTTCCATTTAGGAAAAGGCCAGTTGGACAACCACGCTGTCAAATTGCGGTGATCGACCTGTTAGCCAACTCTACCTGACTTAAGGTGGAGCTAACCTACAGTGGCTAAGCTAGCTTTGCTACGCTAATGACAGCAGAAAGAAAAGTAGTCTGGGCAGTTGTTAGAAACCGCTTGTAGCTATGTCTTATTTACCACCAATGATTTTCATTCATTATTAATCCAACTAAGGTATTATCATACAAATATCAACTCGTTTTTCCTACAATAAAACTACCAAAGCCGCGCGGCCTAGCTAGCTACCACCAGGCGCCATCCCCGAAGCACAGTAGCGAATGTATCCGCACCTTGTCGAGCTCCACCCGGCAGACAGCGCAGTACTTCTGATCGCACAGCACCCTCATTTTGGTGGAGCAGCGGTAACAAACCGGGTGGTCGCATTTTCCTAAGGCGAAGATATCGACTTCTTGGCAGCACAGGACGCAGTGTTTCTCTGCTTCTTTCGTGGTTGTTGAATCCATTGTGGTTTAAAAAAGGCACGAATCTACTTTAATGATATTTGTTATTAGGGAGAGCCTCAGCCGCTGAAGTGCTTACGTAATTCTGAAAGTCCGAGCTACTGCCGCGTCACGTAACTATCGCACCTCCGATCTGTATAGTATGTGGATGGAAAATACACCTTCCGGTGCTGCTGCTTATACCCATCACACGAGTGTTCATCTGCGCAGGAGAGCACGACTGTCCCACGTGCTGTCCCATGGTGTGTGCCGGGCACCCGGTCCGAGCCTGCAGGAGCTGATGCTGATATGAGGTCCTGGACATGTGCCTCAAAGTCCTGGTTTTAAATACACACCAGCTTTTACTGTATTTTTACAATGTACGTTGCAGCTGTATCAAGACTAAGAGATTCAATGCACTATTGTATTTTAATTCATCTTTATTGCATTTAATTAATATTAATATTATATAACAATTCTATTTTTTTTAATTTTCGGTCTAACTCAGGGAAATTCACTTGTCACAGCAGGTGGGTGAGGAATTACTCTTAAATAAGAAATATATATAGAACAAAGTCATGAAGTTGTGAAGTTGTCTGACAGCTGTTGGAATGAAGGACCTGTGGTAGCGCTCCTTCTTACATGGTGGGAGTAGCAGTCTGTTGCTGGAGGAACTGAACTGTCTGAACGGTCCCCAGAGTCTCATGCAGAGGATGAGAGGAGTTAATCATGATGGATGTCAGCTTTACTAGCATCCTCCTCTGCCCCACTTCCTCTATGGAGTCTAGAGACTGACAGAGCTGGACCTCTTGACCAGTTTGTTAAGTCTGTCTCTCTCTCTGTGCAAGTCCTACACACTCCAAAGGACATCGAACTCCTCAACAAGTGGAGAGAACTTTGACCCTTCTTATGCAGGATGTCCGAGTTGCCCAAACAGTCCAATTTATTGTTGAGGTGAACACCCAGGTATTTTATGCTCCCACCATCTTGATATCCCAACCAATCTCTTCATCTGTGTGGTCTAAGGTGTCTTCCCAGAAGTCCATCACCATCTACTTCGTCTTGCTGGCATTGATGTGAAATTGCACCATTAGACAAATGTGATAAAGTGATTAAGTTTTGAGAGTTTGTGAAAGTTAATAAGAAACTGTTTTTTAATCTGTGGGCCAACATAACAACCACAAATACCATCTTGTAAACTTCATCTCAGGACAAGAAGAGAGAGAACATTTTTTTCAAAATGCTGATAAGATAATAAAGAAGTAAAATCTATTTTTAAATAAAATTCTCTTTCTATAGACTATAGAAACTCAGGCTCTCTATCGCTCGTTCTCTTAGACCATGTCAGAATGGTGAGTTTCATTTCTGTTATAATGAAACTTACATTGTCTTTCTATAATGCCTCTCTTGTTTTAGTTCAGAGCCCAAAGATGATGTCTCGAAACTATTATATAACTATGAGTAGACCCTTGAGACTGCTTGACAGTGGTTTAGTTGTTTGAGCAGGAAGAAAAAAAGTATGTATGGTTTATCAGCTTTGACTGTCTTCAGACTGAATCTGCACAGAGGGAGGGTTTACCATTGGATTTGCTATTTCACAACAACATGTCGAGTAAGTGAAAATGAAAACATCCATTTAATCATTTCAATGAGACACCAGGAGAAAATCAGCAGCCATGAGTTCATTCCTTGTACTGAATAAAACTGCTACATGTTAAGGTGACTTCAGTGGTTTTGGGAGATTTAAGGTCACTAAAGTTTATATTTATTGGGAGCTGTTGTACTCATTATGATTTTCAACACAACAGACACATTCAGTACTACTTTTGTAGTATTTGCACAGGATGTGGTCACCAATAAAGATGTCCACTGTTTTCAAGAAAGTGACACATTCCCAAAAAGTCCTCATCATTGGAGCTGTAAGCAGCGAATACTACAGTCAGTTAGTGCTTTAATGTGGTCAAGCGTCCATGTTTGTAGAGTGTTTCGCTTGCTAGCGTTTCTTGTAGTGGATTTTGTTCAGTCCCATGATTCTGAAGGTGCAGCTGGCAATCTTCTCATACAGAAGGAACATGAGGGCAGCAGTCAGCACCGTCTGCAGCAGCTTGGCCTCCAGGCCTTTGAACAGACCCAATATGCCATTCTTCCTGCAGGGTCATAATGATAAATGTGAATATTTTAAAGAGTAAAAGTCTTTGTTTATTCATGCAGATGATTTATCATGTATTGTCCTCCTGCATGTACAAAAGCTAATGACAGAGCTGCATATTGATGATAAATATATTGTTTAAAAAGACAATGGACCTCAAACAAGAACCAAATCTGATTTAATTCTCAAATGATTTTCTTCAGTCTTGGCTGACCAGTTATTTGCATGTGATCTGGTCAAATTTGTGTAATTAGGCATTGTTGACTCACCTGCACTGGTTTCTGTGGTAACAACATCTTACAGTGTTTACATGCTATGTTGTGGTACAGTTTTTCAAATAAAGACTCTAAGAGTAAGTTGTAGGCCAGATGATGGAGATGTGTTTTCTAGTGCTCAAAGTCAAAATTCATCATTGGATTATCGACAAAAGCTTAAAAAGGTCCAGTGTATAGGATTTAGTGGCTATCGGTGAGGCTGCGGATTATATAATATTGTATATTCTGGACTTTATCTGGATATTATATTCAATTAGATCCACCTAAATGTTACACACTGGACCTGTAAATTGAGCCATGAAGTTACACAAAATTTAAATTGCAACATTGAATACCTTAATAAGTACTGTAATGAGTTAATCTGTGTGAGTTTGTGTGTACACCCACCTGACTCTATTGACCAATAGACACTTGATAGTCCTTAGACTAGACAGTAGTTTTGACTTGTCCGCTGACTCGTTGAACTGACCAAACTGCATTGTTTTAAAAAAAAAAACAAGAACAAACATTTCCTCTTAAATCTTCAATGTGTGAAACTTTTCAATTATTCTGATGCCAGAGATGTTTGCTTGAGGAAGATTTTAATTATACAAAATCTAAATTTTAAGAAACAAAGACTCACAGGTGTATAAAACCTACCCTAAGAATGGACTGTATAGTCTGCAGTGGGTACGTAACGACGGTGGCAACCATTTTGGCAACAGCACCGATCATGAAGGCCTCTACAAATGACAGCTTGGGGGGAAAAAGAACAAAACATGTTATATTTTTGTACAATTTCATATTAGCGTGAGAAAAATGTGTGTGGTATGAAATCAAACACAGCCAAACCTTCAGCTCAAGCCACACAAAAATCATGTGAATAGAATTAACAAGTGTCTGCATATCGAGTGTCTACTCATCCATATGATGGGATGACCTGAAGCAGCTGCTTTCCTTTACTTTACTCCTCTCCAATGGCTAATTATATGTGCATATGTGTTTGTGCATTTTCAGCACTGTCTGACTGCAACGTTACTGTATTATTATTCAGCATAGATTAAATTGTTTCATGTGATTTAAGGTGACTTTAGGGAATCTAGGTAAACTACTCAGTGAATGTTGTCACTTAAAGGGTTTTTACAAATCAGGGTGGGGCAGTAGTTTTCATCATTCTAACTCAAATTTGACAAATTTGGCCCTTTATACAGTCTATACTTGATATTTTATGTTTCACTTAAAAATGTTATTTAACATATTTTCCCCTTTATCTTTACTTTCTCACCTAGCATTCCAGCTCTGATTTCAACACTTTCTTTCAGATGTTACATACTGGTAATCCCTCCTTCATCTCTGTCTGTTTCTTGCTCACCTCCCTGGGAACTCCTCCCCTGAGCTGCCTCTTCAGTCCTTCATAAATCATAAACTGGATGGCGGGGTTCAGCACCAGCAGCAGGGATGGGAAGGTCCCGTTCCACAGTGCACCCACACCCTCACCACGGATAATCTGCATAAATGCGTCTGGAAAAAAAACAAAAGAGCAAAATAGCCATTATCGAACTCAGTGTATTACACTCAGTATAACCTACAAGAACACATAAACATGATCTGACAATGACCATTACCCAGAATGCCAGAGTAGTTGGTCGGCCGTATGTCTGCATTGCGAAAGTTGGAACCTTGAAGCTTCAGCCTGGTGTTGACGACCCACAAAGGAGTAGTAACTAGTACATTTACAATACCTAGAGGCAGGAAAGCAAATAGAAATCAACGTCATTACTAAAGGAAGCACTGGCTCTGTCAACAACAAGTTCAAACTCTGAAATTAGATTAACTTTCTTGTCCTGTGTCACAACAACAAAACTTGAATGATCTGGACCCTCTTACCTGCAGCAATGCCAATGATTAAGTCACTGCTGCTTGTTGACTGTTTTCCCTTCAGCCAGTTAGCCTTGAGGCCGTGGAAGCAGTAGAAGTAAACAAAGTTGGAGCAGCACAGGCTGCAGATGACTGGGAACCAACCTCTGTACAAAGCCTGTCTGCAGAAGGGGGGAGACAGCAAACACAGGAACACTTCTTAAAGGTACTCCTATACTGTAGCGGATATATGTGTAAATAAAAAAGGACTCAGATTGTGTCTTTTAGTGCAGTTAAAAAACATCAAATGCTGTGATGAAACTGATTCACATGAGGATGATGACGGTGTGTGTAGCTTTGCTGGGACACTATTATTCATCAAAATTCAAAGCAAGCCTAACCAACATAGCTACCACAGCATTCGGCTAGCCAATTTGGTTTGCACTTAGTCAGAACATAATTTGTTTTTTCAACATGACAATGCATCAAAACACACTTCCAGGCTACGTAAGGGTAACCGCAGAGTAAAGAAGAAGCAGTCAACAAGTGCTCAGCATATATATATGTCATCCTTTAAGACGGCGACGACCTCATAAAGCTGATAAGGAGAATGTCAAGAATGTGCAGATCCATCATCAAAGTAAAATGTGGTTACTTTGAACAATCTGAAATATAAAAACATATTTTGCTTTGTCTTTACCACATATGTCTGCAACGTAGAAAATAATAAAAAATAAAAAACACATTCAATCAAGTCTAGTAACATTGTTTCACTCACAGTCCTTCCTCTTTGACGATTTCTGCCAGAATGGCTGGGGTTGATTTGGCCTTCCTGTGTTCATCCACTGAACACAAACAAAAAGACAACTTGTTTTATTACACGGATCATTAGAATTATAGGAACTTTAAATTAGACCGTGTCACTTCTGTTTATTACCTTGAAGCCTTAGTCTTGCTGTATCAAGAGGGAAGAATACTGTCATGGCAGTCACACTTCCCTAAGACAATAAAGAAACTCAGGTCTTTTCATGAAGAAGAACTCTTACACTAAACGCCACTGACTGGCTGGTAATTTATATGTAATACCAGCTGTTGCCAGAAAGGTTAGTCAAAACATTTGAAAAGATCTATTTAATGTGAAATGTGGGGCTATCAGGTCTAAAACGTTACATTTTGAATGGCGTTTTGTGCTTTGTACTGCACGAGCACTAACTATGTTACAGCTGCTGTCATTATACACTCAATTACAGAAATGAAATGAAAGAAAGGCTAACTTACCATTGCTCCTGACACAGCGTGAACCAAACTCTCATACGTCAAAACTGCGGAGCTCATTTTGAATTTATTTTAATTTTTTCCAACCTTTTCAGCGACTTGAATAAATCCACATGAAACTGTTTCTTCTACAACAAAACATCTACTGGACCCTCACACCGCTACTAACAGCTTCCTGGTAGCTGACTTGTGCACGTCCTTCTACGGAGCACAAGGGCATTATGGGTAATGTAGTTCTCACCAGATAAAACTAATTCAGCATTCAAATTGTTTTTTTTTTTAACCCCTTACAAATATTTGTTTCGCAGCAACAAATTCTCTCAATTTTCATGAATTAAAGTGATTTTTATCTTTTTTCATTTTACATTTCATTTTATTACATGTACCATGTATACACATCATAGTGAAGAAAAAAAAAGTCCATACTTTACTATACTAATAGCACTTTGACTGGTAACTGGAAAGTTGACTGATGGTAGAATTGACTTCTAAAAATAGTGTTGTTGTGATCTATACAGGCATCTCAAAGATACCTACCTAAGGTGCAGCAAGAGCACATGACATTAGAACTTGTTATGCAGGATATACAGCATTAAAACTGCACAGGTGTGCAGCAACGGGTGTCGGGAGTTGGGTTCAGTGCCCAAGACTTCTTAAATTTCCTATCTACATCATATTTACATGAATCCTTGATGTTGTTTTGCAAAGTCATCAATCAGCCCAAACTACAGATGCCTTAGTAAGTGCAATGATGTGTGGCAGGTGTTATCAGAGCCTAAAGTTAGTTCAATGTGGTGCACACCAGCAGTCATGGATTGTTTATTCAAATTGATAATGCACTCAGTGCTGCTACAGGCCTCTTGGTGGCCTCTCTCTTTCAGACTGTTTGATGACATGCTGCTTGAGGCAAATTAACAGCTGAGCCATATGTTTATTTCCATTTTATGACAGAACAGTATTGTTCTTCGTTCTATTATTTCAGTTAACTTATGATGGATTGGTTTGAAGTATTCCTTCGTATTTTAGTGTTTTCTTTTCCAGACATTTGGCAAAATAGCAGATGGAAGCTCCAGATCTAACTTTCTTCATTACACACATCTGCTCTTCATTCAACTTATTATGTTTCTGTCTGAAACAGTAATGATTTAGAGAGGAGACTAAATTCTTGTTCAAACATTTATTTAGCTTATGATTCACTTGTAGACATTTATTTTTTTACATTGACATAAAAGCTTTTATTATTACACAAAATAGTGAGATTCAAAAGCTGTAAAACAGTCATCAATCATCAAAAATAAATACATTTTACAGACACTGGATGTGTCAATGCAAAGAAAAATACAGTGTAGTGGGCTATATGCTTATGTTCAAGCCATACAGCCAATGTGACGATACACACATTAAGTCTTCTGACCACATATGTAGTAGACGAGTGACAAAATTAAAAGTTATTACATGTTAGAGAGTGGAATGTGTGTTAGAAAAACAAATGGCATCTATTTAACCACTCGCATAGCAACATGAACTTGAGCAAGGCACTTATTTCTCACACTACTGCGGTGGAATTGCTCACGATGGAACACTGGTTATAGTAGGCAGCTTCCAGTTGTTTACGAGAGCGACAGCTTACATGCTAACACACATCAACATAATGTTTTAGAACTGGCTTGTGAGGGTATATGACATTTAAATGCAGTGCAGGAGGTCAGTGAGGAGCATGCATGCTCGCTGTGGCCCTCGTGACTAAACTGCTAAAATAAATTAAAATCGATAATAATAACATCAGTCTCCAGCCCATTCACTCAGCCACTCCTGACACTGCCTCCTCTGCTCTTCACTCTCCTCCTCAGTCCTCAGGTCCTTGCTTCCTTTCCTCCTCTCCTCCTTCTTTCTCGCCCTCTCTCTCTCCTCCTCTTTGAGCTTTCTCTCCTCCTCCACCCTCTGCGCCAGCAGGGCCTCCACCGTCGCCTCTAGTGTGCGTAACAAGCGCTGCGGGAGCCACTTGGGATCCTCTATGGGGAGAAAGGGGTCTCCAGCAGAGACAAGCAGGGGCAGAGGTTCCAGGGGAATGTGGAGGAAGTGGGCGTGCAGCATCATGCGGTATGGGGCGTCATCTGCTCCTGAACTGTAGGTGAAGTCTCCGACGATGGGGTGACCGATAGCGCTGCAGTGGACCCTCAACTGGTGGGTTCGTCCTTGAGGGAGGAAAAGATGAGAAAGACTTTTCACAGCTGTGCCAAAACATTATTATGAAATACAGATCGTATCACATGGTCAAGATAATCCACCTATAATATTTTTTAATCTCTCTTATATGAATAGAAGCAAAGGAGTGTTGTTACCAGTGAGGGGCTGCAGTAACACCTTGGTGACAGGATCTCCATCGTACAACCCATACTCCAACACCGTCAGCTCGGTTTGGCAGGACTTGGGGTTCTCACAACCTGATGAGAGAAGGATAGAGGAAGATTTTAAGGTCCAGTGTGTAGGATTTAGGTGTATCTATTGGAAGAAATGGATTACAATATTCATATGTGTATGAGTGTTTGTGGACCACAAACAAATCTTACTAAACTAAATTTGGGATTTCCATTTAGAATCTTCAAAATTTATATCATCACAACAAACTAACACAGTACAAGCCAAGCTTGGTCCACATACCTTCTGTTCCCTCAATACACATCATGTGTGTTTTTCCCTCTGATGTGTTCTTGCCGATGGCAAAGTCCATAGTTAGTGTCTCTTCTTCCACCCAGCCACGTACCTAGAAAACAAAACATTTGGTATTTCCTTGCAGATCTTTTTAATAATACCACATACATATAGATATATGGTAGTAACTCTGTTGTGTGCTTGTGTTTCACTGTGTTTGTGTACCAGGGCGAGGTAGGCTTTTGTCACAGTACGGTCCTTGAAGCAACGGTACGCCCGCCCAGCAGCAGCCTTATTGAGGGCGACACAGAGAGCCCCACTTGTGGAGAAATCTAACTGATGACAGAACCTGTCGATGAGAGGAAAAGATGATGACACCCTTTATGAGCGTGATGCATGTGAGCTACTGTAGTTTTAGTTTTAGTTTTAGTGTGATTCTGACCTGAAGCCATAGTAAGTGCTGGGGTCTGCCAGCTGAGGGAAGCGTTGCCGAAGCTGTGCCTGGACGGTGTGTTTCTCGTACCACATCTTGCTGTCAATGCGAATATCCCAGTGCTTGTCAACTACAATGTAGTCATCACTCTGGTACAGCACGCGCAGGGTCTCCAGGCTGGCAGGCTCTGTGGTCATCATGTGCAGGGTTTAACTGACAGAGTTCATACAGGCCTGCAGAGACAAGGTGGCTGGTTAATATTTTGCAGTGTTTGAATGCAGGAAGTTTGTGTCATGAAGTTTGAGAAGATTGTTTCCTGAAAACTGCATCAGAGACTTTTAATACAATTCTCTATTTGTATTGTACTGTAACAGAGCGAGGATATGTGTTGTATGATATCTATCTATCTATCTATCTATCTATCTATCTATCTATCTATCTATGATCATTTATTTTGTATTACGTTAAATTATAACATGAGGACATGAGGACACAATGAGTCATTTAACTGGTTACAGTGTTTAAAACAATGAGAGAATCGTGTTAATTGTTATTATTACATTGTTAAAGGGTTTACAGAACCATCTCACTGTGTTACATGTGAATTTCTAGATAAAAAAAAGATATGAAGAATATTAAAATGTTCACATTTTATTTGGCATACTTATATTTGTACAATATGTGTTCATATGTGATAAAATAAAACATCTGTTCATTAAATATCTACTAGTATAATTCATTAAGCATCATGAGTTTCTGCCTGTCTGCTTCCTTATACAACTACAGGTAGCAGGTTAGCCTAACTTATCTTTCAGGCTGACTCAGTGACACCGACACAGCCGCTGTTGCTTCAGACAGTCTGGAGACTTTTCGGTAAGGCGATGCACCGATTAGCATGTTAGCATCGCTGCTTTCCTGCTTTACTGTATGCTGACACAAGGAGATAACTGACCAGCTATCTGTTACCGTCTAAATACTGCGGCTGCCTGGTTAACTACCACGGAAAAGTAAATATGTCTTTAAACATACCGAGTTTGAGCAAACACACAGATGTAAACAAATCCACAAGTGATGCAGCCTCTCCTTCTTCCTCTCTGCTGGTTATGGCAGAAAACAGAAACACATACAGCGCCACCTGCTGGACTGACTGTGTCCAAAATCTATTTAATTGAATAAAATCAGGTTTGTTTTAATTATTAATTATAAATTCAGTACACTGATCTTTCTATTGCTTTGCATCTGTCATGGTTTTGTGTTTCCTGTTTTATTTTGTAATGTTGATTATCTGCTCATCCCGACTGGACAGACTGGTGAGGAGAGCTGGCTCAGTGGTGGGCACAGAGCTGGACTCTCTTTTGACTGTGACAGAGAGAAGGACCCTGGGCAAACTGCTGTTCATACTGGACAACACTCACCACCCTCTGCACAACACTTTCATCAGGCAGATGAGTGTGTTCAGTGGCAGACTGCTGTCTCAATCCTGATCAACCAACAGATTAAAGAACTCTTTCATCCCCCTGGTCATCAGACTGTACAACAGCTCTCACTCATGACATGAGGCACAATAGACAATAAACAATAGACAATGGACAAATCTGCCTCTCTTTGCACCACTTCCTGGACTCTCTGTCATTGTCATTTCTGACTACCTTTGTTACATGTATCTGTTTACTGTTTTGTTTCTGTGTTTCTTTAAAAACAGGAACCACTGGGGCTCTAATTCCATAAAGCAATGAAGAGATGGCTACCCAACTCAGAGTCCTAACTCCTTCTGGTTTCCTCCCATCTTCCTGCCACCAGCCAACATCAGTCCATCTCCAAACTCATTAAAATGAAGCAATGTATACCTGTGAGCCCCCCACATCTTATGTGGCATGTGTGTTGTGAGCAGTTCCACCATAGAGTGATTTTTCCCCCATTTTTGGAGTCCAGAATTTGTAAAAGTACTCAATATTTCACAAAAAAGTAAAGATTAAATCACCTCAGATTTATCTTGTGACTCCTGGGTTTCCTGCCTTAGTCCAAATGCAGGTTAGGTGAAGTGGAAGCTAAATACTTACATATTTTATTACAGCAGATGAACACACAGGTGTTACTACAGCCAGTGTGGCTGCAGGGCGTGCTGACTCACTGTTATTAATTTCACCAGTGAATTTCCCGCCATGAAAATGTGACAAAGACCCACTGACTGTGACTGTGAATCTGTTTATATGAGCTTAAAGCAGATCACTGATTTCATCTCCTCTCCTGAGTAGTTAGTAAAATAAAATTTTAATAGACACATTACGGATTGTGGCAATACTATAGAGTCCATCATCTTGACAAAGGGGGATTATGTTTATTGTATTTGTTTCATCTGTTTCTGCTCTGTCGGTCGGTGAGGTTCCAGGTCACACACTCATGAATTGTGATGTCCTTAATCCCTCAACTTCCGCTTCACATTTTTATCTGGCAGGGGTCACCGTCTGTGATGACACTCTCTATCCAGGATTGTGAGCATGTGGTATTTATGATCATAAAATACAGTAGTGTCTTCTACTGTTGTTTTTCTGTATTTTGTCTAATGTTGCAGTACTTTGCTTCCTTTGCTTTCCTTCTATTGATACTGCATTATTGTTGTAGATGAGGTGTGGCAGTATTTTTGAGTAAATGACGATGAGGCTTTGCCCCAATAGACGCTGGAACATCAGAGAGTTCTGGGAAAGAGACAATGGAACAGGAACTAAATTTATTTATCTCCTGTTTCTACTTTTCAAGGGCAGGACAGAGAGAGGATGGCCACTGGTGGCATGGGCCTCCTGGGCCACTGTGCCTCCCTGTTGAATTGTTTACCCAGTTTAAAGGTTACTGGAGTATTTAAACTATCACTTGCTTACCTACTAGTACACACCTACATCTGGACTTTTTTAAAAACTGTTTTATTTTTACTGAAACATGATGGTCGAATAAAGTGCAGACTCTTCCTATAAGTAATCCCTGAACACAGCCAGGTATTACTGTGTTTTCATCAAAGAAGATCATGAACATAATTGGCATTTCATAACTCTTCCCATTCTGTGTGTGAGTGCGTAAATGAGACAGGTGTTACTGCAGAATAGGATTCAAATGTGGTATTGTGGCTCTATTGTTGGATTTCTAGATATTGTTGCATAACATTTCAAGCGAATCATCTTAGAGTCCTGAATAGCAGATGTTTACCTGGGCGTGCACTATGATAAAAAGCATCACACACACACACACGCATACAAAGAGATGCACGTGATACTACGCAGTTTAAGTGGAAATCACAAACATTTCAGTCAGATGACGGAGAAGATGAAGCAGAGACAGGCTTAGCTGTCAGACATCCGTGAAGATCTCTTTCAATATCATAAATATTTTTAAAATATCAACAATTTACTGGAAATACTGACAAATTTTGAAGAGACTAAAGAAGGAGTGTTTCATCTTTTCAAGTGTTCTGTAAATGAAAAACCCAAATAGATGCGTTTCTCTGGATTCTATGTTGTCCTAGGTCATTTCTTGGATTTTTCCGTTGTGCTCTTTGGATGTTTGTGGAGTTTCAAAGCTTGCTGATATATGACATACAATCCTGCAGAGTCTCAGGTCAGTTTCCTCCACAGGTGTGAGTGTACAAGCTGTCTGGATACAGTGTTTTTTCAATACACCAGCTAGATCTGATCACTGGAAGTGTAGGTGTGACATTACAATCTGTGGATATCTCACTCCAAAAGAAGTTTGTCTGATCCTTGCATGTATTTCTGTATTTTGTCATTTTTGGGGACTTTTCTCTTTCAACTTTCCACACCTTCTGTGTTGTGACCTCACTGTGCACCATGCCGAGTAAGTCATTTCTGCAGGCTCGCTGTGAAGAGCCTTTAATGACATCGGACTGGGGCCTTCCTCTAGTGCTGGCCCTGCTGTTGCTGGCATTGCTCTATGCCTTCCTCTACCTGCCTGCCACAGCTCAGCGAGCCCTGCTGGAGCAGGCCCTCAGCAGCAATAACGCAACCACAGCAGTGACCACGGACGACTGGATCACGGATGAATAGGACAGATGGAAACAAATAGATGGAGAGCTTTAAAAACATGTAGACATGTGACGGCAGTCATAGCGGTCATCGATGTTGACCTTGAGTAGATAGTGAGGATTACCCTGCTCAGGTATTACCCTGATTACCCTGTCAAGTATTTTAGCTGTCCTTTAGGACAAAATGACAATATAAAGCAGACTGATTGAATTGTTGTGGGAATATTATGGATTCAGTGTATGGATTATCTGCACTCCCAATAACATCAAAGGACAATCTATGTATAAGTACCCCTGACTAAGTGACATATTCTATAGATATTTTATATTACAGATAACAGCAGTTTAAAACTGTAACTGGTGAATAGTAGTTTGTGTCATGAATTTTAAGCAGATTTTTAGGAACCTTTTATACAATTCTCTGTTTTGTTTTTATTTCTTTTTAAACAATCATACATACTTATTTACTTATATATATATATATATATATATATATATATATATATATATATATATATATATATATATATATATATATATATATATATATATATATATATAAATTCAGTGTTTTCTTCTCCCTGACATTTGGTCTGTTGTTATGTTAGTCTGTTTTGACTATGTTCTTTTTAATGTAGTATGAAGCAGTTTAGAAGAGGCTCCTAGTGGGAGTCAGGACCCACAGGTTGGGAACCAGTGATTTAGATGACTGAAAATTACTTAATATTTTGAGAGGAGAAGAAAGGTTTTAACCATTGTTGATTGCATATAGAGGTTAATAGAGATGAAATATTACTTGATATCGCTTTAAACCTACATCTAACTCACAAATAAGCGCATTTCCCCAAATGTCTAAGTATTGTTTTAAAACTACTAGGATATGGTGTTTGTGTAATGTGTAATGTATAATATTAAACAGATATTAAATGCTTTTTCATCTCTCTTCTGCCCCGTTTGCTTGTTTCTTCTTTCATGAATTCAAGACAGTGAGAGTAACTTACATTTGGCTTCGTTACAAGTCATAATACTATCACAGTATTTTAATAGGACTGAAATTTTGTAATTGGAATAAAAACATTGCTCTCCTAAGTGGGTAGACTGGGGTAAAAAGAAAACACCATTTTGTCTTATTTACTCAATAGGCATATTGCTATGCTTATGCAGGCAAACTATTCAAAAAGAGACATCTCACTCATTGTTTGAATGGCCTTTATTAAAAGATACAGGATACTAGATTTGACACCAATATTTGGGGATGCAGCACTTGATCGTTACAGGCTGGAGCATTAGACACTGACAAATGTTTCCAGGTATCTGTGCCTTTAAAAATATCCCTGTAAATACTGTATCTTCAGTATATGGCAACCATTGACATCTGGATATTGCGTCATTGTATCTTTTTTTTTAAATCACATTAAATTTTACAATAAAGTCGTAAAAAAGGAAGAGAGAATCTTGCTAAACCATGCAACACCCAACAAGCCAACATTTACAGTTAGTCTTAGATCACAACGATTTCAAATGGTATTTCAATGTTCAATATGTTCAGCAACAATGACAATATCATATCCAAAGACTTAAACACAATAATGATACTTCATATTTTTTAAGGAGAATTAATTCATCCTTGATATACTCCTCAGACAGTACTCCATCTTTCAGCTACCATCTGAAAATGTTTCATTAATGTTCAAAGCAGAATTTTATTCACATCTTGTGTTCTTGGTACACGAAAGAGGTTTAGAAAGGGATAATTTTGTTCTTTTCTTACTGAGTGAATAGTATCAAATCCTAAAGGACATACATGCATCTCTTTCTACAATATGCACAGTTCGGTTACAGTCTTTAATTGGTCTGCTGCACAAAGACTCGAGAAAACTGGTGCTTTGAAAGCAAACTTCAATGTTAAAACACACCATGTCTTAAATCTGATAAAACACAAGCTAAAGATCTTGTGCATGTGAGAAGAGGTGATGGATATTTTCATCATCCCAGTTTATTAACAGTTTTTAAAGACAGTATTTGGACGATCACAGATATTTTTTAAATTCTAAAACATCATTTTCTTACTGTGGAGATGATGATGTATACTGTTGTTTTTTCTATGTGTGATTTCAAAAAGTATTTGTTGTTTGATTTGTTCACTGCAGTTAAAAGGCAGAATGCAATATAATTAATATCATGATATGAAAGTAAAAGAAAACATGATAGAAAAAAAAGCTTTATTGTTAATTAAACTTTATTGTACTCCTTCCCTCAATCAGTCAACAAAATAATCAATCAATACTCTGACTTGGGATAGATATAGATATGTTGTAACTAATGAAATGGAACCTAACTGAACATACAGTTACATGAACAAGAAAGATGTGACAGAAAGGAGGAGAACGCCTAAAAAAATATCAATGTATCCAACTCATCTACAACTTAAACCCACTACACAACATTTTTTGTGTGATTCTCATGCATGTTTAGAATTTATCGAGGAACCTGAGCCTCTTTTTCTAAGTGGATTTATGGATGTTTACTCGGGATGGAGATATCATTGTAAAGTGTAACTATAAATTACATTTGTGTGTTCAGATTGTGTCTTCCGATAAGTCTTTCTAGCTCACAGTGTTGCATTGTTGCAACTTTTCCACCTCAGCCTAGCGTAAAAACAGTTTAAATTTTCGCCATTTAAATTTTTTGTGCATAACAACAGGTGGATGAAAACCCATCTACAGCTTCTGCCACAGCGCCATCTGTTGACCACGTTGGTGAGCAGAAAAAAATCAGCAAAATCACATTAACTAATTTCCCTTTGTTTTCAAAACACCGGCATGCACCTGTCCTTTTTATCTGACACAGTATCATTGCCTCATGTCGCTCCTCTCTGCGCCCATCTTTCAACTCTCTTTGACTTTCTAACAAACGTTCTGACGTCTGAATTCCTGCTGAACATCCTAATGCAGTCTGTATTTACATATTTCATCTCTTCTCTTTGGAAAACTCTGACAGATATCGATGGTTTGTAATTATGCATTGTATATATTGTATTTCCCTTTTTGTGCCTCAAACTGACTTCCTTTAACCCTCCACTGCTGCTTTATGAAGGCAGGGATACATGAAAGGATGAGAAGGAAGGGTGGCAGAAACGAAGCTGAAACAAAAAGGGGGGGACTTGTCAGAACCAAAGCTTCATCATGTAGACAGCTCTGGATGGATGGGATGTAGAAGAGGAAAAGAAAACAGAGCAGGGACAGAAGACAGACAGACGAGAGGACTCTCTTTTCTAAAAGTCCCTGTGACTCAGGAGAACAGCGTTAAACAGACGAGGAAGAAAAAGGTAGAAGAGGAGGATAAGGAGGAAGAAGAGGAGAAGGAGAAGTAGAGCCTCCCGTCTCAGGCCATTGCAAGGCTGCTCTCACAGGACGAAGTGGAGGTTGACTAAAGAGAGGGAAGGGAAAGAGGGCGGTGAAGAATAGGACTGAAAGAAGAGCATTGTGTTAATCCCAGTCCTTCTTGACATCGAGCTTCCACTCCCAGTCCAAGTAGACATTCTTGTCGTCATCGGTGAAGCGAGAACGGATCGCATAGGAGCCACGTGACATCAAGCCTCTGGGTGCCTCATCATCCGGGAATACAAACTCATATTCCTCTGCCTTTGGGGCATAACTTCCCACCATGTATGATACCTTGCCAACTGCAGGAAGATACAAAATAGACTCAAGTAAACAGAACTTAAAGCATTTTTTGGCTTCCACAGGGACCTGTAAGAAGTCTTGAGCCAACCTTAAAATGTTACTTAATGATCATCATCATTGAGAAAACTAGAAAAGTTGACTGGCATATAGTCTTAACAAGGCATAGCTGTCATACAGTGGCTGAACTGAACTTACTGTGTACTCCTTTTATGTTGATCACATGATGGTACCTCAAGCCAGCAACGATTTCTCTGTTCACCTGCAGACACACACAGTTTCATCAAATCTTTGATCGATTGGCACTACATGAGTTTATCAACTGGTTATGTGGTTCTTCATTCCTCTATGACCACAGCTATCCATCCATTTCCTACACTCACTTTATACTGTTCAGCTTTCTTCAGCACACTCGGAATGAATGGTTGGCTTACTAGTCTATTGCAACACACTCTTATGGACAGAAAAAACAATTGTGAGTGTCCAATTTATTGACATGCATGTGTTTGGGTGTTTGTCTCTGGGAGGACCAGGAAGAAACCAACACAGACAGGATAAGAACATGTAAAGTACCAAAAACTATAGTTACTCAAGCAGTCACTTAGGGCTGGCTGCACAAGTGAGTAAATCCCCATAAGCCCCCATATTAAAATGTCCAACTTCACAGCAGAAATAAACATGTTTACAGTCTGGTACAAAGGCATCCTAAAGTAAAGATGGGGTATTCACAAGAGACAGATATGAAAAAAAAAAGTTAAAAGTGAAGGAGATACCCTGACTTAAAGTATCTTGTATAGATCAAGCTTCAAAAGCAGTGGACTGTTTCAAACCCCCTTCTTCAGCTGATAATGATTCTATGTGTAAAACCTGTGGAGTACCCATTACATTTGCAGTTGCAGGTAACAGTCTCTCTAGAGTGAAATACATGGGATTAAACACTGTTCCGTGCTTGCAAGAACAAAAAACGCACATTCAGACAAATGAGCTTGTGCGATCTGGGTATACTTCATTTAAAGACAGCAGTGAAGATGTTTGTCCAGCAGGTGTCCTCACAGCAGAGCAAAGTCAATCACTGAGCTGTTGGGTCATTCTCTGCACATCTTCCCCAAGGGGAGTATTGCCTCTAGTCTACCACCCCTTCCCAGACACACACACAATGACCTTCTTTCTTCATTTTAACAAAAACTGCCATATTTAATTGAAGTTTTTGTCTTTTCTCAGTATTGATAAAATACTCTCTGCAGATAAATGTCCCACAATCCGAATCACTCTCACAAGGAGACAATTATTGATCTCATATTCAGCCAGTTGCTGAAGTGTTTTGCAGAAGTTACCCTGAATTTTAGAGTTATGATGAAGAAACTATAGAAACAATACTAAATCAAGTACAGTTTCTCAGGATAAATCGCCTGTAGACACTGCTAAATCATTGCAAATTAGCCAGTTGTCTTGCTTTTAGGGTTTGTTGTTTGGTTTCCCCTCTCCTCGTGTCTGTAACTTAGTTTCCTGCTGTTTCCATGCATTTTGATTGTCTGTTCTGTTGTCTGCATGGATCAGTTTCACCTGTGTCTCGTTATCTTGCCTTTAGTTGTGTCTGTGAGCTTCTTGGTTTCAGCTTTTTTTTGTTGTCTTACAGTGTGCCAAAGGTTCATCCCTGTGTTTTGTCCTTGTGCTTTGGGATCTTTTCTTTTCTGAACCTTGCCTTTTCTTTGTTTGTTTTTTAACCATATGAGCTTCGCCACCCTGTAAGTTTTGTGTGATTAAATCATTTTTGGACTGCACAAACTCTGCTCCTGCAGGCATCTTCATTTGGGCCTTTCCTCAAATTACCTCTCTTGTATAACTGCGAGTCAAGTAGTGATGTATCTTGGATTCATGGGTCAATATTGTTGGTTGGTACATTTTTCCTACTCCTGTGGCTAACTGGAGGAATATAAAACTACTTAATATTTCTTAATGTGATCATTGTCCAATAAACATCCTGCTCTGCATTTCCTTTCAAAAATATTTCATCATCCACACTCTGGATTTATTTATAGTGGATGTAGAGGTCAATACTGCTCTGGGTTTACATTGGGTGGTTTATTTTATGACAAATGTCTGTGAGAAAGTGGGGAGGGTAACAAATGAAGGTCGGGCAAGGAGAGGAGAAGAGAGATGAAGCAAGGGAAGGACAGAGAAAGTCAGGCATTTATAGAGGAGCTGAGAAAAATGCATTAGAGAGAACAATTTAGGTGTTTTGTGTTTTAATGGGAGGGCTTTGGGGCTCTTACAACAAAATTAGTGCAACTTTCTCAATTGTGGACCATTTTGGTGAGTTGATGAGCAAAAATGAAGCACTGAAACAAACAGGAATAACGGTGGTACCAATCCAGTCCTCATTGTTTGGTTTGTACACTATTCTTTTTTAAAACAAGAAACGCTAATGGCTCTTTGAGAGTAACACATTTTAGTTTAGTGTGTTGGCATTCTAACATTTGCTAATTAGCGCTTAAAACAAACTATAGCTGGATTGCAAAAGATTGGAATTCACAATTTTGACCTGATGATGCCGCAAAAGATGTGTTTTTGTTTGTCCTAAAGGAAACATGAATGAAATTTCATAGCAATCCATCCAATAGCTGTTCAGGCAAATCAATGAAATGTGAACCTCGTGCAGCAGCTCAAGAAACATTTAGGGGACCGTGAGGATTCATCCTCTGGGGGTTATGAACGTTTCTACAAAAGTTTGTGCCAGTCCTATTCGATGATTTTGATATCCTTCAAAGGATGAGTGGAAGCATCACCACTATCAGTCACTAGGATTCCTCCTTTGCGTACCATTTATATCAAAATATTTTCATGTAAATCCATCCAGTTGTTGTTGAGCCATTTAATCTGGACCAAAGACTGATGCAACTCAAATCAAAGACCAGATTAAGAAATCTAAAAAACAATGATTTGTCAGACTTGCGAAAATAGATTGCTGACGAAGTTGCTTATCGAGCATTAATACTTCCCGGCACCACAAAATGAAACTGAAAAGACTCATTAAATATGATAATGGCCTTGTTTGTGGTTGTAAAGGACATGGTGGCTTACTCAGCACGGTCTCTCTCTCTCTCTCTCTCTGTCCTGTTTATCACTTACAGTAAATATCTGATCATCTGTTTGTTTATTCCATCCATACACAGACAGATGAATATATCCATGATGTAATGCACAGTAAATCTCTCTATCCTTAATATACATCTGCGACTGCATCTATTCCATCTTACCTTGTAGTCTATCTTTAGTCTGTACGTCACTCCTTCCTTTAAGGCGAGGCTCTTCTCCTTTAGAGCTTGCAGGTCTCCTGCACAAACAACAATAGCATCACTCATTGGTCATCATGTATGACATCACCTGCTACAGTGTCTCAAAATGACTCACTGTATGACCCCTGCTGCTGATTTACACCCCCCCTTTTATTGCTTTTAGCAGTTTATGAATCATTTTAACATTTTACAAATTTATGTATTGAATTTCTAAACAAACGGTGAATAAAAGTGACACATTGAGCTTTAGTTGAAATGGATATAAAACAGAACAGAATGACAAAAACTAACACAGATGGCCAAAAGAAACAAAAACAAAATACATGTACAAAAAAGGAATTTTGTCACCAATGAGAAAAAAAAGTCACATGGTTAACAACTTCAAATCGAGCAGTATCACAGAATTGCTGTTGTACTGAATATCGGCGTGTGATTCAGTAGTAGTTAACAGACATTTTATCACAGATGTGCTTATATTCAGTATAACAGCACGAACTTGGGTATAGCGTTTATACAACAACACGACATACGACGTCCTTTATCTCATGTTTCTAGAGTGATATATTTTACGGACACGTAATAAATTGTTTAAATGTTTCTTAAAGGGAGATTGTTTCAACTTTCGTTTAATGCTAAGATTTTTTTAACAGGTTGTCAACATTACAGAAACATTAGGTAACACTTAAGTATGACAAGGTTGTTTGACATTGACTGTTAGTTATTGCTTTCGAATAATGGTTGTGTATCTAGCAGCAGTAAATAATTGTCACTTGTGTGTGTCATTAAACTAATTGTAGAAATATGTTCATCTTTGTGATGCAATGATTGTTACGATCTAAGATGACGATAATTAATGTAACAATAATGCAACGGCCGTTAGAACACCGGTGAAGTGGAGTGATGCATGCAGTTAAAAGTTACGCTCTATATCAGCACTCATTGAACAACTCTTGTGCAATGAAACTATGTGGTAGAAACTCTTGTATAATATAGAATATAACATGAAAGTTTGTTGATCTTGGCACCCATTGTATTTCTTAAGTTTATACAATCACACATGCATGTTTGCTAAGCTAAAATGATAAATAATTTTCTCATGTTTCGGCAAAATAAGAAGTCATACTACCCAGGACAATAACATACTAGTTATTTAGTATTACTGGTAAAACCAGAACTTTTGTACGATGAAATTGTCTTTGTTGCGCTGTGGGGTTGAATGGGTTCATATTGAAAGGAGGGGGGGAAACATCCTGGACCATTGTAAAAGCACATCGCAATCAGAAATGCATCCACTGCCTAATCACTTTATATCTCAATTTAAACCCGACCATCAGTCCTGAGTGCCTCCTAATGGAGAGAGAGAGAGAAACAGAGGAAGAGTGGAGAGGAGATGAAGGAGAGATAGAGGAATAAAAACAGACAGCTGTGATGTGTGGAAGAAGACAGACAAGCAAAGAAAGGAAGTGACCTACAGATAAAAAACACTGATTGATAAAAACTCATGATTTCACTTTCACTGAGAATCTTCATGTCCTCCTGTGGTTTGGAAGTGTTAATTCACATGAAACACTTTAAAATCCCCATTAGATAAAATCAAAAAATGCATGTTGTCGAGCTAATGAAGCCATGTTCCTCGGGTTTCTGACACTTTCTTCTCTTCGTCTCAGTCTCATTTCATTCGGTCTATCGCTACGTGAACTGTGGTGAAAAACTCTGACTCCTCTACCCCTCTCGTCTCAGGAGACAAAAAGAGAAAAGATACTGGACTCCCCTGGGAGCGTCTGACTGAGAAAATAGGTCAGTGTGGAGAGCTGTCTACCTGTTCCCCTCATGCACACACACACCTACACGCGATATGTCCTCATGCAAGGATGCACACATGCAGAGAGACCCACACATTGAACAAACAGCTGAAGCCAAAGCTGAAGATTATATCTCCTGAAAAAAGGCAGAAAATAGTAGGGAATAAAAAATGCCTGTTACACTGCCTATTTACTTTATGATCTATGCACATGCTAAAAAATACAAATGTGTGATTTTTTTTGTCCTTTTTTGTAGCCTCTGCATCAGGTACCAGTAGATATTTACTGTCAAATCTGTGACTTTATAACTTAAGATAAAGTGCCATATAGAACAAAATAACAGGCACAGTATTGTCGGAGCATTATTATTACTCAAATAACCTTGCCAGTAGTTGACACTGAAATCTTAAAATCTTGGGCGAGCGGGCAATCTAACCGGGCTCAGATTCCTCTAAGGACATAATGACAGGCGAAAAGAACGAAAGTGGCACTGACAGAGGAAAAGAAGAGGTGACTGAGCAAGAAGGCTGCGGACAAGAGTAAATCTGGGACTGAATTTAAGTCACTGATGAGAGTTTCTCGCATATACAATTTTAAAACGCAGGAGGTTTGGGTATTTCTACACCAGAATATAGCATCAAACATGGCAGTCGAATGATACGTCTGATTTCATGTCAACTGGGAAGCTGTTAAGAACCTTCAGTGGTGCTGCTTCAGTGGAGCAATTAGACATAAGTCAATTAGCTGCATGAAACTTGTGCAATACGTTTATGGGAGACAACCTATACCGGAGATTAGTCTGTCATCAAAAGAATGGTTCCAAGGAAATTTAGACTAGCACCTTTTTAAAGTGGTCACATATTACTGATATCATTAGAACCACAACACATAATAAATGTGGGATGAATGTGTGTGGCTGAGTGAATGTGTAAAATCATGCATGCTCAGCAGGACAACCCTGAACACTGAAAAACATGAAAGTTTAACAAAGCCAGTGCTTATGTTTAGGGCACTGGAGGGCTGAAAAGTCATTGGATAGAATATTGCTTGCAGTCTGGCAGCAGGCCACATAGTACAGTATGTGACACACCATATATCAGAGACCAAAGTGTTGCAATATGCCTAATAACATGGAAATATGGTTGTGCAGAGTGTTATCAACTGAGACAAAGAATATGTCTCAAGAATAAGATAAAGTGTGGAAATTATCATTTCAGAGCTGCAAGTTTTATCGTAAAAATGTTACAATCCCCTTAAAATTTGACGTGGAACATACACTTCTAACTTCTAACCAAACTAGGTCACAGTATTGTGCTTACACTATGTGTGTTTTGCATGGGTGGCCCCACTGGACAATAAATCTATACCTCTGGCAGTCGTAGTGCTGTATCCAGCGAGACACAGAAGAACATTAAAAGTTGCTTTTGTGCTGTCAGCTCAGCCTGAGAAAACAAACTATTTTTCATGTATCAATGCATCAACCTTCAGGCCATTGATCTAAACACAAACAACAACTGAGATGACAAAGATACTGTAATTTCTTGAGAGCAGGAATAAATCTAAAAGTGAAGTCACAGTGCAGGAGCAGCCCTGACACAAAGGCAGCGATATACTGAATGATATCTGAAGCAAAGATTAAGTGAAGAATTCGAAATGAGAAAGAGCAAATATCATGTGAAACAGAAAATGAAGCAGTCAGACATGTTGTTTTGTTTTATTGACCAGGAACGGTCTCACTGAGATTAAAAAGTCCAGGCCAAAACAGGTAGCAGCAACAGTATTAAAACCATAACATCAAGTTTAGTATAAGCTGTGAATCCAATGATCACTTTAAGCAACAACACCCAGGTTCTGTCTCCAGGTCTTTAAAACTATATATAACTTTGTGTAATGCATTCCAGTCTGAGGGTGCAGAGTTTCCAACAGCCTCTTCCCAATTTCTGTACAGACATATGAACATATAAAAGCCCTTGACCATCAGACTAGTAAGAGATATAAGTACATAGACAGGATGGAAGAACCCAAGAATTGCCTTGAATATGAAAACATAACAACATGTGCACTTGTTAAGGGAAGCACGGTAAACTGTGTTGATCATATGTGATGTAAACAAGTCAGTTTAGCAGTACAGTAGGTCAGTTTTGATCTTAGTTGGTCTGTGATTGATTTATAGGGGACAAAACTACAAAAATAACCCAAGTACTGATTATACATTTATGAGCAACAAAACGATTAAACTTAACTTGAAATACAATACAAATACAATACAAACAGAGTCATGGTGCTGCTGTGGTGCATGCTGGTTCACTGCTACACTAAATGGAACAGAACCTTAATTAGTATCATTGGTAACAGCTGTGTTTACCATATTTCATGTCAAAAAGGTTTATCTGACCCAACGCTGACGGGTCAAGCTATTATCGGACTGATATTGTGTAGTCTGAATCTGACGTTACATTAGTTTATATGAACAAAATGACACGATTACTTATGGGATGTCTTTCATTGCTGTTTTACTGTGACCCAGTAAACATGGGTGTAAATGCTTAAGTGGACATAAGAAACAATATATTATAAACTCTTTGTAGTGGATCACAAAGCAAAGGCCCCCAGCACCACCTATCCTGTTGTTGTCTGTGCTGACAGAGACTCAGAGGCTCGATGATGGATTTACCTGCTGAGTTCATGAGGAGCAGTTGTGAACCGAGAAGTGCAGGTTAAGACACGATCCAAACAACCTGAGAGGAGTTAAAGGTCTCTGATTGGACAACCAGTCAAGCGCACAGCTGTGTCTCCTTTCTCGTCTGCACTCTCATCATGTCAAGCTTTCATATAGTACAGTGTATCTCACCCTGAAATTCAGAGCCTATATGTCGACAGTGAGGCACCATGCTCTCATGCGCACCCCGGACGGCCAGTCAAAACTTTGCTTGTGGCCCACTGATGCCACCAGGATTTGTATGCCAGATGGCCAGTATACCACAGCATGCAGAGTAGTAAATGCTCAGCATCACTTAGAGCACTGTGCTGCTTTGGTAACAGCTTATAGTGTATAATGAGGTCTCTAATGCGTTCAGCCACCGACAGAAAGTCCATTTCACATCCAGTCTGGTGCCGGCTCGGCTATCTGACTGCAACATGATACACTAGCAGGACCGATTATTACACCGCCGCTTACTCAGATTAATGATTAAAGATCTTTTTCTCTCACACAGCATTCAGCAACTTCTCCTTCTCCCTTTACCTCTGCGACACGAACACACACATTCATCCATCTTGAACCTAATCTTCAATTGAACAGCTTCCAGGGGAAAAAGTGGGATAAGGACTAGTTTTTAGCAAGATTTTCCAGGTACATGAGATGAACACTATAGCATTTTCTATAATCGACTGAAGGCGTTTTGTCTGCCTGTTGGTGCAAAAAGCAAGCACAAATTTACAAAACCTTTCATCTTTAATATAATCATCAGGGGCCAGTTTCATAAAAGGTCAGTGTTCACAAAAAGCAGATACATTTGTGAGGCCTATCGCAATGCATGCATGTACATATGCATGGATGACAAGTAATTAAAAGTGAGAGGAAGTGATTGCAAATTTTGTGAAACAGGCTAGAGATTAACTGTGTTACAGTACCTCAAAGCACAAACACCTGAACCAACCTCTTCCTTACAACTGATCCAGTTTCACCAAAATCAGTGAAATAGTTGGAGCTGTGTAACCTAGGGCTGTAAAGCCTTGTGTTCTTCTCCTGACTCGGAGCACAAAGTTACATAGTACAGAAACAGACGTATGAATGACAGAGACACCATTCACCTCATTACAAGTCAGTGTAACATCAACATGATTGAAAATCTGTTTCATGGTAGAAAAGTTGCTTTAAAGGTTTTATGTCTCAAGGCCCAGTCGATAACCGTAATGACATCACTAATGACATCATCTGATGTGAGGAGAAAAATGAATTTCATGTTTGTAATCAGCGGAGTGCCCCTTTAAACTACCCCAGTTTGTAATATAATCTTTCTGTTAAAAATGTGTAGTGCCCAAGTCCAACCCCAGATTACTCAATTGATTTTCCATCCGCCTTTCTTTTCCTCCATCATCTATGATTGAGATCAGATCTGGGAAGCATTAGATCTGTCTGGTGTGGAAGAACCAGCGTGCTCTTCCCATTTCATGCAATTCAGCAGATCTTCCATTACGCACAGAAACATGCACATTAAAGCCTGCCGGATAGTCTTTCTCTCTCTCTCACTCACTCTCTGTGTGTTTGAATCAGAGGACACTGCATAGTACAAAGTTAGTATCGCCTAGCAACCAGGTGACCTTTAGCAGTCTGCGATTGTATCTTTTTCTGTGTGAATGTGCATATGTATGCGATCGGCAGGGAAATCCTCTGGTGGAAAAATCACAGCAAGTCCAGCGTGCAGCGAAAACAGTTACAGGAACTGTAGTCCTTCTTATCAGACACACCCTGACGCACAAGTCAGTGATAGGTGAACCCACACACACACATAGATCGATCCTTTCCTCAACTTTGTCTCCTGTAGGGAGTGACATAATCTCTTTGCACCCACCTGATTACCATGCAGTGCAGACACACAAAGTTACAGCCTCCTCACTCCCCTTCCCTGTATGTCGCTTTCTCCTGCACCCAGGGGAAGATGTCAATACTGCCCACTAAGCAAACATTTAGCTGTCTCTCCTCCTTCTTAAGCATGAACACACCCACTGCAGTCTTTCTGCACATAAAATGCAGCACGGCTGAGGTAAGATGCCTTGCTCCAGGGCATATCAGTGATTTGTGTCACCATACAGGAAGCAAGGGTGTAGCAGCACCACACCACATCCACAGCTAGCCTGGGTTTAGGGGAGCAACGTAATGCTGGATAGAGAAGAATAAACAGAAGAGTGACAGAGTGATGAAAGGCAAGCGTACCTGTCAGGTCCATGGTCAATGGTCCAGGTGCTTCGTCACAAAGCAGGGTCATCCTGGTCACCTGGACATTTGGCACCGAGAGGTCTGGAGAGGAAGATGAGGTTATTACAGTATTTATTCATTTCTTCATTCACTCATTTATATATTTATTTGCTAAAATAGTTTGAAATTTTGGAAAATTCCTTCATTTGCCTTCTTGAGGAGTTAGATTGAATAGCACGCTCATATCCGCCTTTATTGAGCCAGGATGTAATTAGCTTAGCTTATCATAAAGACTGGAAGCAGGTGGAACGACTCGCTTATGATTTACCAGGAGGTTTTGGGATGATCAGAACAGAAATTCAGTGATTAAAGGTCCAGTGTGTCAAATTTAGGGTGGTCTACTAAGAGAAAATGACAGATGTGGAATATAATTTGCATAACTATGTTTTCATTGTAGTATAATCACTTGAAAATAACAATTGTTGTGTTTTTGTGGCATTAGAATGACCCTTTTTTATTTACAGACATTGTGGGTCCTTTTCTATAGCGAACTCCGCCATGTTTCTACAGTAGCCCTGAATGGATAAACTAAAAACTGCCTCTCTATTGGGTCTTTCTGGTGTTTTGCAGGCGAGGGGGTTGAAATTAGCAACTACACTGCTAGGTCTACAGTGTGCAGTCATGCTAGTGGCTTTGTATCAGTACTTTGAGTTAAAATGTTTAGTTTATTTAAGCCTAGCTAATCAGCACTAAACACAAACTGCAACTGAGCATTATGGTAATTAGTTTTGCTGGCATTTGGTCATAAATCTAAATTATTGGGCAAACTAAAACTGAACAAATGTCTGTACTAAGTTACAAGGTAATCCACTGAGACATTTTACCAAGAAACACAAATTTAAGTTGTATGGTGGTCATTAGGAAGTCATTAGGATTCATCCTCTGAACTGTGACTGTTGGTACAAATGTTAGAGGTTATTTCAGTGGAGGACTGACCAACAGAACTACAATGGCTAAAAAGAATAAGCCCACAATACTACTGCTGAAAATACGATGTAGTTTTAGCGTGTATATGTTAAAAACAGTCTGTACACTTCAGTAATTGTGGAAGAAAACCAGCGTTGTGGACTGACATCAGTATTCAGCATGGACACAAGATAAATGGCCTCTGTGTAACAATAGAGTCCTCTCTGTGTTTCCTTTCTCTCCTTACAGCCTTTTCCACCGAATTCAATGTTACTAAGATGTAGATGCGGCGGTGTTGACTTACAGCAGCGGAGGAGTCAGAGCTATTCTACTGATATCAGCTGTCATGGCCCGGCTGCTGGATTAGAGATGCTGAGGCAAGCAGATCTGTTTCAGTGTGTGCGTGTATATGTGTGTGTGTTTGATCAGAAGTTGATGACTATGTGGAACTATGCACCAAGTCGTTATATTGAGTGTATGGTATTATTAAAGCTGCAGTAACAGTAGGTACCAGAGTGAATCACCAGCTCTTCTATCACGTCAGGTAAACAATGAATACACGCACCTGCCCTGAGTACCTGCCCCAGCAGGGTCTGCTTGTACTTGACCAGGCTCTCGTCATCTTTGTCCAGTTCCTGAATCTCCTCCAAAGACTTCTGGACTGGAGGTTTGTAGTTCAGGTTTCTCTCGTCCTCTTCCTCTTCGATTTGCAAATGCTTCTTATCAGCCATTAGACCTTCCAGAAAGGAGAGGATGGAGAAGATCATTAAAGGGGTACTTTTACATGTCACAGTTGACGGGTACAGTATATTAGGCTGCATTTAGGAAGGTGTGTGTCATAAACAACTGACAGTAGTTTTGTAAAATTGTGTTGTTTTTGTTTTTAATTATTTGAGCTACTGCTTTCCATATTTTAATTGTTGTGGTTCAAAAAAGTTACCTTCTATATAAGTAACTAAAACTAAAATAATCAAATGTGACCTTTCTCTGACAGTAAACTGGAAAAAAAGCAAAGAAGGAAAAGGCAAGTAACATTTGTAGTAGAGACCAACTGGAGTAAATATTTCTGTTATATTTCAGCGACTGAAACTCAACCAGCACAGGCAAGATTGCTTTACTGTCTGGGATAAGATGTATATTACTCTATGTAGGGCAGCACCAGCCATCCGGGGTTTGATTTCATCAGGGATTTTGATTCAATATTGAGTTTACAGACATTCGATAATGTGTTCTGCAAGCTGAAATTTCATTTTAGCATTTTACCTCATGCGCACCTCCAGAGAGTGAATACTTGCAAACTGGAATAGTTACAATAACTGGAGGGATTTGGTCAGACAAAGCCACAGCTGACGGCGGTGATGAAAACACAGCAGTTTTAGGTAAGCTAACAAAACAAGCATTTCTGCAAAACTGTCATGATGTTAGTAGAACACGGTGACAGTTTTGACATTTTGAATTTATATCACAATAAAGGTAAAACTTTTATACTGAAAGGACAAACCAGTTTACCAAGATGCACCACTGTGCACACTGACAACCATGTTATCGGGCATTATCATGGTAATATAAAAAAAGGCTGGAACTTTTATAATTTGCTTTACATAGCCGGTGATCCATCAGAGCGGCCATCAATTATTTTTGTTAGAGTTGTGGTGATGTTGTGCGTGACTTTATTAAAACATTGGAAGTAATATAACCTTGACCACAATAAAAGTAGACTTGATGTCAAATTTGATCCATTTCCTCAATAATGAAGCATCTAGGACTCATCCTTAAAGTATTTACATTCATGCTTGTTTGTGTATTTGTACTGCGATGAAAAAATGTGCTCACGAGTCCTTTAAAAAAAAATTACATGGTTTATCATTATATGGTTCAAATGAGAGGCACAAACTTGTTCTTTCCTTACTGACTTACACAAGAACAACACCCATGACTACACACACACACACACACACACACACAGATCATTTCCTACAATAAAACATTACATGGCTGCCAACACGAATGCACAATGCATACCTCTAGACTCCAATTATCTGGATAACACAGACACAAAGTGCGCTGTGGATGTCTATTTACTGTGCTCTAACAGGTTTGTGTAATAGCCTCTGGTTCTGTTTTTACTGTTCATAATGAGACAGCTCAGTGTACATCAGCTGTGTGTAGAGGTAATTGGATGACACAGAGAGTACACAAATGCCCACACACACACAGACTCACACTGTAGTCACAAACATACCCACCAAACACATATAAATGTGCAGTCACACAGTGTTACAGATTCTGTGAACATTAGTGGAAATCAAACACATTAAACTGAGACATGCAGCGATGACAAGTGTCAACACACACACACACACACACACACACACACACACACACACACACACATCTGTGTGTTTGTAGCAGCACCCCACCCAGTCATGACCAAACACGGCTGCCTTCGCCCGTCACCATGGCAACCTCTTTCAACTCCCCTTGCAGTGACATCACCTTTGCTGTGGATCTGTTTAATATGACTGAATATACACAGTGGAGCATTTTATTTTTACTTGCAACAAGAGAGATCCATGGCATATCAGTTTTAATACATCCTGCACGCACACACACACACACACACATACACACCAATAGATCTATATTTAAAGGAACAGTGTTCTTGGATGTTAAAATCCCTTGGTTGTAGTTTTCCTTAAATCAATATTTAGCCAAAGTGCACAGATTGTTTTTATAATACAGTAAAGTTTCGTCATATGAGATAAAGCTGATCTACCATCACTTACCACAGTGTTTGGTAAACTGTTAGCATGGACCACTATAGCTAATGACTTTCTGGGGATGACAATTTATATCATATTCTGTGTGGGATGACACATAGAAAATGATATAAAATGAAAATAATAGCTATGTTTTCATTAGCCCGTGAAAATCACCTGCGTATAATCACCAGTTTTTTTTTTACCTTTGAATGAACTTTTTACACCAACAGCCATGTTGAACCACCATGTTTCCACAGAAGCTCAGAATAGACAAACTAACACTGGCTCTAGATGCACCTTTCTTGTTTGTCACACCTTCAGGGCTAGTGCAGTTTTTCTTCCATACTAGGAAGGAGGGAGTGAGGGGAGGGGATTGCAATCAGCAACGCCACTGCAAGGTGCCACTAAACCCTACAAACACGACCTTTAAAGATTTTATCCTTTAAATCTAAATCCATGCACATTATTTATCCATTTGTCCCATCTATATCGGAAACCCTACTACCAACGGATTTGTTACTATACATATAGTAACAAATAAGGTGGTCAGCAAATGAACACACGTTTCTTTCACATTTAAAGAGACCTTCTAAATGTTGTTTAGGACAATAAATTTTGATATTAACGATCCTATAATGTGAAAAGCCATAAATTAACCAAACATTTTGAATTTGCATATTTTATATAGAACAGAGAATAGACACAGAAGTTTGGCACAACACTGAAAGGTAAAAAAAAGGATTCAAATATTGCCTTATTGAAAGATGGATCACAGCCGGTTTGAAATATTAACACAATGATCTCATTCAGATTTCTTTTTCTCCCTTCTGCACACACCATAAACTCTGCAAAATGTCAGATATGGTACATGACATCATAAATAATTCACCTAGCTTTATTTACATATAAAACTCTGCAGCCTGCCTCCACAGGAGCATGCATGTGCACACATGTACACACATGGCTGCGTTAAAGCGCGTTTCTGAGATGCTATTAAAACAAGTTTCCTCTGTGGCATCTGAGAGCTGCTCTTTGATCTCAAGACTGATGACCTGTCACGGAAAGCCTATCAATTAACATTTATTTGAAAAGGCCGGGTTCGGGGCACAGAGACACTGTCTTTGTGTTTTAATATGGATTTCTTTTAAAGTTGTAGTGTGTGGTAGTATAAGCCTTTCGTTCATCATTTACAGAGTCTGTACCAATTTATCTGATATAATGGACACTGAGAAGAAGCTGTGGTTGGTCTTATACACTCCGGTCTTGACCATGGCTTGGTCTCAGTTTAGGTGGCCTTGAATATAACACTAATGATAACATCAATGAAGCACCTAAGGATTTTTTTTAATTATTAATTTAAAAAGATTTATGAGAGCGGACTGACCTTAGGGATGTTTTTCTAAAATTTTTGCTTTTTAATATCAGTTACCAAAGGAAGAGGAGATGAGAGAATAATTAAGCCTTAAACATGCAGGGCTAAATCCCTCCATATTGTGTGACTCATCGTGTTAGAAACAAGCTAACACTAGCAAAAAGCCAGAAGTGTGTGTGTGTGTGTGTGTGTGTGTGTGTGTGTGTGTTTGTACTTGTACATGTGTGGACGTGTGTGTGGTCTGTTCACCCCCCCACCCATCTGTGATGTGATATTAACTGGTGGATTTTCTTTGATGCCCGTAAAACTGCCTCATTACCCCAGTAGCTTTGAAAGCATTTTCTGCATCATTACACACACGCCTGCTTTAAAATATGCACTACAAGTGTAAATCAGCACTCTTATTTTCTTTTTTCTTAACACAAAAGAAAACCGAGAAGAGACGTGTGTCTAAAGGGTGATGCTACTGGGGACTAAAGATACTTTCAAGACACATGTCACCTTTGAAATATACTAATACAGTTATTTCTGAAATTTTAAAAAGGTAAATCCATCAATGTGTACCTTTATATTCAAACTCTGTAGCCTTATTTATAGATAATTTTTAAATTTTAATTTTTTTTTGTTTCTCTGTAAAATTGTAGACATTAAATGAACAACCAAACTGTTCTTTTAAGTAGTGTGTTTTTTTAATGTCTTCTTCTTTAATGTTGCCTTGAGTCCAGTTGAAGTGTCCTTGAGCAAGATATTGAACCCTGATGACATCAGTGTGTGAATGTGTGTATGTTTTTTTGAAACTGCTTAATTGCAATATTACCGTAAATCGCTTTGTAGTATAATCCGCACCAGCAAAAAAAAAATGCATAATGAAGCAGAATCACTTTTTTTTAAATAAAATCCAGGGAATGTGGATGTCAAACGTAAGGGGGACCTCGTCCATGTTAATAATATGATTTTCAACAAACTCACTGAAACTGTCGCCCTTGTCTTGGGAGTCTGCTGGCAGTTTTGGGGACATCACTGTCTGTGCTCCCATAGAGAGGTGATTGCGTTGCATGAAGCGGTAACACCATGAATATCCTCCCGCAAAGTCATTTATATGCATCGCCTTGGCAACCACCTGCGCGTGCAGACGTAACTGCACCGTCGACAAGCCTCTCCCGGAAGCACGCTGTTCAAGCACCCATCTGTGAAGTCGCTCCTCCAGCTGTGGCCATCTAGGTTTTAACCCACGGTTAGCTTTTTTTGTTTTCTTCATTGCACTTAAAGTGTCCTCCGCTTTTCGCCAGTACCTCGCAAGTTTCTCGCTCACTCCAAACTTTCTCCCTGCTGCTCGGTTACCATGTTGGGCTGCGTATTCCACTATCTGCAGCTTGTAATCTGCAGAGTATGACTTTCTCTTTTCAACAAACTTAGTAAAACTGTCGCCCTTGTCTGCTGAGTGTTTGGGGACATCTGTCTGTGCTTTCATAGAGAGGTGGTTGCGTTGCATGAACCGGTAACACCAAGAAGGTCCTCCCGCAAAGTCGTTTATATCCATCGCCTTGGCAACCACCTGCGCGTGCAGACGTAACTGCTCCGTCGTCAACCGTCTCCCGGCTGCACGCTGTTCAAGCACCCATCCGTGAAGTCGCTCCTCCAGCTGTGGCCATCTAGGTTTTAGCCCGCGGTTAGCTTTTTTTGTTTTCTTCATTGCACTTAAAGTGTCCTCCGCTTTTCGCCAGCTCCTCGCAAGTGTCTCACTCACTCCAAAGTGCCGCGCTGCTGCTCGGTTACCGTACTGGTTTGCATATTTCACCACCTGCAGCTTGTAGTCTGCAGAGTATGACTTTCTTTTTGCAGTCATTTGTGCTCCGTCGCTCTCAGCTGTCTTTCAGTGGAATAATAAGAGTAGCAGATACTGGCACACGAGCCTAGAGCGCCCACTCGTGGCTGAACGAGCATGTGAAATTACCGTATATATTTTAATATATAAGACGCACCTGAGTATAAGTCTCAGGACAAACCATGAAAACGTTGCGACTTATAGTCCGAAAAATACGGGAAAATAACATCCTTTCTCTGCAAATCCTTGGGTGCGGTCGAATAGTGAAATTTTGTAGGAATCTTCCTACCTGAGTGAAATGACCCGGAAGTATTAATGAAGCATAAGAGATGAGAGCTGTCTATCTGTTAAGGAAAGGAGTTGAGGAAAGGAGCTTCAATGCTTCCTTTCGCAATTCCGCAAAAAGAAAACAATGTATTTAAACAGTGTGCAGCAGAGAGAGCGTGTGGATATGCACGTGTTGACGTGATGTAAAAACTTCAAATCATGTGTTCTGTTGTTGACATTAAGAACTGTTTGTAAGTGTGACATCCAGCGTCCTGCAGATCATCACGAAGTTACCTTTGCTGATTAATCATATATCTTTGCCATAACCTGCACATCTGTTTCTATATGAGTGGACAGGAGGGTGAGCGACCATACCAGCGTAACAAACACTTCACCTGACTTCTGTGACAGATGGACATTATTCATCTATTTTCTGAATTCTGATAATGAAGTCAGATTTTTCCACATGTATATTTCCTGCATTACAATACATGGTAAGAGCGCACGGGGAGTATCTAGTAAGTATCTCAGATGCGCGTTTTGTAGTCCATCTTCTGGATTTTGTAGTTTTACCACAGGGCACGTCAATAACATTCGCCGTCGCATAATGACGTAGTCTAAGTGTAAGTGCAGTCGGCCGTCTTCTCCAAACTCCTTATGAATTCTTCACATCTTTCCGTTCGTGACGTTTTCTGTCGAGGTCAAGGAAAAGTGGTTAGGGAAGGACTTAGGGGAAGAAGAGGACTGCTCACATGAGACATCAAACACACACACACACACACACACAAACACACACACACTGAACATGTTCTTCTATTAGTTCTTTGATGGCAAGAGCCTTTCACAAATGACTGTATCCAGAATGTGACTGAACCTGGATACAGTTTGCAAGTTTGGTGAAATTCTTTGCAGTAACATACAGTAACAAAGACAAACAAACATTTTGAAGAAAGATCTCATTGTAAATGTAATAGTTCAGTTTTGTGGACATCAAAAAAGAAATTTTGATCGTTAAATAAATCAACTTTAACGGATAACTGACAAAAATATGTCTACAAAACATTTTAAAGTTGGTCCAGTTTTATTGTGTGGCCAGCAGTTTATTCATTTCTAAATCTTTTAGCATTTTTTTGGCCAAGAATTAGATGAGAAAAAGTAAGATACTGTCATGTTTGTATGGTAAATACAAACATTATGGTTAGCTTAGCTTAGAACGTCACATAGCCTGGCTATGTCCACATGTGACAAAAACTCACTCAGTAACACATTTTATCTTATTTATTTAGTTCATTTAAAAAAATGACATAACAAATGTTGCATGTGGCGGTTTGTGGCAGTAGCTTCCTGCAGTTTCTGCTGGTTGCCCAGCAACAGCTCGGAGCCAAGAAATAGTTCAATGAATTGACTTTTTAAAAATTGAATTGACAAACAAGATCTGACTTCTCACTATCTTATCTTCTATTCAACTAAGGCAGATTCTGTTACCTTCAGGCAGAGCCAGGCTAGCTGTTCCCAGCTGTTTCCAGTCTTTATGCTAAGCTAAGCTAACTGGCTGCAGATATTGGAGTGGTATTGATCTTCTTATCTAATTTTAAAGCTTAATTCCCTTTAGGTGCATTGTTTAGGTGTGTGCAATTCTGTTCATCACGTCGGAGATGAAAATGGAAGTAAAACATTTGTTCTGGCATTTATTGAGAATACTGCATCTTAAGTGGGACATTATCTCACAAACTAAACAATAAATGTTTAATTTCATCTGAGATAATCGAAGTTAAACTGATCTAGCTTGGTCTCAACGGCCTTCCTCTGTTTTAATATTTGCTTCCTGTCTGCCTCCTCTTTCCCTCTTTAACCCAGATAACTGTTCACTGTGTCAGGAAAACACTCTCACTGTGTGTGTTTGTAAGTGTGTGTGTGCCATAAGCGTTGATTTGCTGTTTTTTATAGTCCTTTGAGGCTCGCTGTCACTGCTCTGTTCTAATACTATAACGAGACCTCTGGGACACTGAAACACACACACGTCTACTAAAGGACACACAGCGGAAGATGAAAAGGAATCTTTCAGGCTTGTGCAAAGCCAATAACAGCATCACAATGAAGGGAAAAGGCAGTCAAGGAAGAATGATCAACATAACAGCATTACAGCATGCCATGTGAGCAGGGTTCACTTCCATCTCCGAGGCGGCTGTCAGTGTGTGGCCTTTTCTGCCACAACATAGCCAGAATCAACTGTCACCTTTTTCGTGTAAGCCTGCATACACCCTGTCAACACCAGAGACGCTCGTAACACTTTGTCAGGATATCCATGAAATGGTTTGATTCTCATTTCTAATGTTTCCTTGTTGATGAAAGGCTGATTTGACAAACAGATGATACCAGCTGCGGGGAACGTCTCATGACTGAGACTGACACTGCAGCTTCTGAAGTGTCACCGATGCTTTCACTATTAAATATGCTGTACTTGTGATCTTACACTTGTCAGCAGCAATTAAGGTATGATTCAGCTTTGTCAGCTAAGATTTTAAATGTGTTAAAATGCATGATCCATATGCTGTCCCAATATTTATTATTGGCCAAAACTAAAAAGTAGGCTCTCCATCTCTCAGGATAACAGGAACAATCAATGCTGACGTTGGCAAGAGCTTGATGAAATAAAAGGCTGAAAGACAGACGCTGAGCTGAGCTTACTATTGGATCAGTAAGTAATATTAGCTAGTTGCTAGTTTTTGATCATAAAGGATATGATCATAACAAATACACATGTACAGGCCATATTGTCCATAGAACAGTGCTATTACGCTCAAGTCACATATAAGTATTTATTTAACAGTTCTATTAGAAGCACATTGTGCAAATTACCAGTGCTTTGATGCATATAGCTGCTTTAACTTTATTCTCTGTACCTGCATTTTGTGTTATGGGTGAGAAAGCCGTTGTGAGGATTTTCTTAACTGTCTGTGTTCTGTCGGAAAGCTCAGAACTGATTGACCGGCTAGCTGTTGCAGATTTAATCAAGAGCCGAAGTGAAACAGAAAGTCCGGAAGTGGGAAAACATAATTTAAATTCCTACTTGTAGCTACAACGTGTTTATATTCTTAGATAAAGATATTAGTTTTTGTTTTGTTTTTTATTTATCTAATCATATTGTTGATTTATTATTTCAGTTTTGTAGTGACCTTTAACATCCCTTTCCCACAAACCCCTGTACCTTAGCCTGAATGTAGAGTCATGACATCATCTCTCAAAACATCCACCGCTTTAATCAACCTCCTCCCTTGTGAATTTTCTCCTTCACACGCATACAGTAATATGTCCTCAGCTGCTCCGTCAGCCTTGTTGAGACAGCAAGTTGCCTAATTGAGTGACTTGATTGGTCTCGTATGTGTCTGCTCTCCCGTACAACCTCATTTGTCACTACTGGGACAGACAGACACGGAGGAGGAGGAGGAGGAGGGATGATGTGAGAAGCAGATACTGTACAGTTTCTTAAACACATCTGACAAGCTGACAGCGAGTGTGTGTTCGCGAGTAGACCTGAATTGCAGTAAGTAGGTAAAAAAAGGGAGCTTAAGGTGAAGAGGAGGGAAGGGAGGAGAGGATTAGAGAGTGAAGTATGGAGGTTATTTAATCTGACAGTGGGAGGAAGACAAAAAGAGGGAAGTGAAGACAAAAAGAGGAAGGTGTAAAAGTGAGGGAAGTGAGGAAGCATAAAAAAATGACAGACTAAGGAGGAGATTAGAGAGGAAGGGAGTGATGATGAGTTAGAAAATGCAGAAAAGGGAGGAGAGAAAAAGGATTTCAATTAGCTCATTTGAACGCTCGCTGCCTTGCTGCTGATTGATAGCTCATGAAGAGCGTTCTGCCACATGGGCCTCACCCACTCACCCACTCTCTTCCACCACCACCACACACACAAACACACACTTTCCTGTGAAACATCCTGAGCTGCTCTCCTCTTCTTTCCTGGAAACAGCTGCTGACAGAACATGTCGATCTCAACCACCAACACTTCCCTTTGTTTCTTTTATGTTTATCCCCCCATCTCTCTTTCTCATCTTACACCTACTTCTTCCAACCATTTCCACTTATCTTATCCCTCCACCTCCACCTCCTCCTCCTCCTCTCCTTATAACTTCACCTCCTCCTCTTCTCAAAACCTCTTTACCTCCCGCCCTCCGTCTTTTTTTTTGCTCCCCTACTCTCAGCGTTCATCTTCCACTCAGTCACCTCCCACGTACCTATCAAAAATCTTCTCCTCCTCGTTTTTTCGAAATTCAATCTCAGCCAAGTGTTTTTGACAAGATTCGATGTGTCATATCCACAGAAACCTGTACAGATTCCCTGTGTACAGTTTGTCCTCGCTTGAAGCTGTTTTCTTATTTTGTTTCTGACAAAAAATAAATAATAAAAATGCAAAAACAGCACTCAAAATATATATTTTTTGTAATTTGTGATTCAGTGCTTCGAAAGTGAACTGAACTTTAGGGACTGAAGAAATAAATGAGCAGCAGAAGCAGACTGAAAAGCTGTGACATGAAGATCTACGGTTGGTGGATCCAGACTGGAGCAGAGCGATCAATTCAAATTGCTATTTGAAATTCATCGAGTTAATGGAATAGATTATTCACAGCCAGCTCAGATCTTAAATCAAAATTCACTTCCAAGAGCTTCTCATTTTCTTCGCTGGTGGTTGTCCTGCCTCTTTCCTCTCTGTTTCTGTGTCTTTCTTTTCCAATTACTTCACCTTTTTTCTCTTTATCTCACCAAACACACACTCTTTATACACACACCTGTGTGAGGGGAAACCCCAGGACCGTTCCACCATCTGTAACAGCATTACTGCAGTGTGAACACACACACACACACACACAAACCGAGAGGGAGTGAGCTGCCGTGCATTGCAAATATGTTGCAAATACAAGCAAAAAAATTAAAAAAATACAGTTAGAAGTAACAACAGACAATGGTAACATCATTTGACTTTTGCATACGCTGTGTCATCACACACACTCCCTCCTCTGCCAGCATTCCTCATGGTCACACTCCCTTTTACGTGTGTGTGTGTGTGTGTGTGTGTGTGTGTGTGTGTGTGTGTGTGTGTGTGTGTGTGTGTGTGTGTGAGTGTGTGAGCAGAAACATAATTACAAAAGCCGGCAGCACACATGCACAGATGAACACAGGCACACACACACACAGGAGAGAGTGTAGGATGTGATCAATAGCTATTGATTTGCCACCTTTAGCTTGTCTTGGCAGCCTTTCATGTTAGACATAAAAATGTCCACACACGCCAGGGCAGAGACATATGGCACACACGCACACATGATTATAATTTAATGAATCCGTTAAACAAACACCATAAAGATACATATAGATAATTCATGCACAGTGTAATAACTTGGATCAGTGAAGTTATACTGATTTACTAGAGCACACACACACACACACACACACACACACACACACACACACACACCATTGCCTCACCTCTGTAGCACACAGTTAGCCACAGCAGCTCCAGGACCTGACCCCCAAACTCACACACGTCCACTCCCAGCATGGTGCCTCTCTCTGCGGGGGCTGCACCCTGTGCGACGGCTGGCAGAAGAAGAACCACAGAACCGGGGAACCTCCACAGGTTGTGACAAAGTATCAGAGCAGGGAGGGATTAAAGAGGAGAGCATCCACAAAAAAGTCTTGGATTGGAAAGAAGAAGGGTTGGTCAGATGTGCATCTCCTCCGTGGAGGAAATGTGGGGAGAAAAAATGTAGTTGTGAGGGGTTGAAGGGGGTTGAGGAAAAGGTTTGGCGTGAGAGAGAGAAGAGAGGCAGGGAGGGTATCCTTGGGTGTGGGTGTGGATGTGATGGGGATGTGTGTGAGCAAGAGAGAGAGAGAGAGAGAGAGAGAGAGAGAGAGAGAGAGAGAGAGAGAGAGAGAGAGAGAGAGAGAGAGAGAGAGAGAGAGAGAGAGAGAGAGAGAGAGAGGATGGAGGGAGGGGTGGGTGAGGGAGAGGCAGCAGACACAAGAAGCAGCCGGCTTTCTACTCTTCCTCCTCTTCTCCTCCTTCTTCTTCTTCTTCTCTTTTGTAAACTAGAGCAAGAAGGGAGGAAATCTAAATGCTGAAATAGCTGAGTGTCTGCTAACTTGCATGCAGCAGAGAGGATGCTGGGAGCTAACAGTGGCAGGCAGACGTTGGTTTAGCCGGTAGAGTGTCTGCAGCAGCATGCGTGTGTGTGTGTGTGTGTGTGTGTGTGTGTGTCTGTGTGTGTGTGTGTGTGTGTGTGTGTGTGTGTGTGTGTGTGGTACTCAGACGCTGGCTATCGATTCGCGGACAGGCAGCAAACCCCTCCCCTCCTCTCCCCTCCCTGCTTCCCTTCCTCCTCCCTCCTTCCTCCTCCTCGTGTCATCAGCCCAGAGACTGCAATGAGCTCATCCTTTACCCCCTCCCTCATTCACTCTCCCTCGCCTCCCCTCACCTCATTCCTTCTCACGCACTCTTCAACTCTTCCATGCTTTTATTTCCCTCTTCATTTTTCATCACTTTTTATGAATTCACATGTGGTGTCCACTCTCTCCCTCCACCTATTCATCACTGTGTCACGCCATCTCTCTCTCTCTCTCTCTTTGCTGTGTCTCTATTTATCTTAACCCCACCCCTTCTTCTTTATCTCCCTCTGTTTTTTAGTGACCACACCCTGTCAGCAGTATGCTTCAATCATGACTCTCTGTCTCTCTTTTATACTCTATCCTTTTTCTCCATCATCATTTTGTCTTTTTTTCTCTCTCCTCTCCTCTCTTCTGACATCCCTGGAGCAATGAGGGAGGCTATAGTATAGAATACAAACGGGGGGTTGCTTCTTCTTCCCACTTGACAATCAGACACACTCCCTTCACACACGTCTGCACACACACACACACACATGCACACACACACATACACACACACACCTTGTCATTCAGCGGTTGTTCAGCTATCATGTTATGAGAGACAACTTCTCTCCTTCTCTGTCTCTCACTCTCTTAGACTCCGGCAAACCTCAGCATCATGTTATGTTACATCCGCACATATACATTTACCTAAAACAGTGCAGAAATTAGTAGTTTGTAGGAATAAAGTGGAATTTCAATACAATTCCTCTAAATATATGCATGAAGTACCGGACATAAAAGGACAAATTCCACATACCGACCGTAAACGTACCCAGATTTGATTTGTCACGTTACATTTAATGATTAAACTCAAGAAACTGACTGAGAAAGGGCAGGTTTTTATTGGTGAAACGAGCCAGTTTGATAAATGAGGGACGTCGGATTGTGTGGTTGGAAAGAAAATGAGAGAGGGAAGAAAGTGAGAGCGAGCAGAGATAAAAATAAATAAATAAATAAAATAAAATAAGATAAAATAAAATTTAAAAAACACAGAGGAGGCAGAGGAGAGACAGAGCTGAGGCTGTGTCTTGATCCAAACTCAATTTGGCAATAGTTTCCGTTTTGATTTCTTGCCAGCAAAAAGCAGTCATATTGGAACAGAGAGAACGAGAGAGAGAGGATGTTTATGGGTTTCAGCTAGACCAATATATTTGGGTCAATACTGGTCTTTCTTAAGATATGAGTCATGTTTCACTGCTGCTTATATAAATGTTTTAGATACAGTGTCTTTACATAATCGGAGAAAACATCCTCAAGTAATTAACAGGACCTGTGCACGGTGCACTCACAACAAGAAGGTTCCTGATTCGAATCCACCAACCGCCTATGGCCTTTCTGTGTGGGTTCTCTCCGGGTAATCCGGCTTCCTCCCACAGTTCAAAAGCATTAACAGGTTTATAGGTTAAACAGTGTCTCTAAATAGCCCATAGGTGTGAATGGTTCTTTGTCAGCCCTGTGATGAACTGGCGACTCCTGCTCAATGTCCGCTGGGATCGGCTCTGTGACCCTGATAAGGATAAGCAGTTATAGAAAATACAATGATAGCTTGGCATCATATTGTTTTTGGAAACCTAGTATAGTCCTCAACTGAATCTGTATGTGAACCTAAATGAGACCTGAACACGAATTTCAGGTCATCCTGACATCACCTGCCCTGCAGGCTCGGTCATTAATGTGAAGTACAGCTGGAGGTCTTTATAGACAGGTCACAGTGCTTTCAGCCACTACACAATCAAATCATGACTAACAGAGATTACTCAAAAGAGGATCACTTTATAAAAAATATATAAGCGTCTTTGACAAGAGTCCATAAAAAAAATCCCACAAACTGGAAGGAATCTTGAGACTTATTGTACAAATCCATCATTTTTAAATGGTTAACGACTGATTTAATATCGTTGACTTGTCCTACCAATCACCCCTGTCAGTGTCAGCACTGGGTCTTTCTCCTGTCTGTCCTAAAGCAAGCAGTGCTATAAAGCCATTATACTCATATTGCTTTATGGTAATATAAATCAGCAGCGGCAGTGGTCCCCAGTGGAATGAGTGGCATCTATAAAATGTGTGCTTGAACAAGGTAGTCATGGAAGGTGTCATAAAGAGTGTCTCGGCATAAGGAGCCCCCCAGGGTTCAGCCATGCAGACCCACATCATTTTACTCAAACAGGAAAAAAAACCTGATAAAATGCTCAGCAGGCACCGGCCAAGGACCTGCTGCGCTGAGGTATTATCTCTATAATGGGAAGTCAGTAGCTCAACCCTCAACAGAACAATCACTCATCTACAAATACAGAGCAACGACTTGGTGCTGACAACACCGAAGACTAAAGCAATCAAATAAATGGCATCTAACAATAGAAATTAAAGCAATATTTTGAGAAATATCTTGTTGAGAGTGAGACGAGAAGATTGATACCACACATGTCTGTATTTTAGATATGAAGCTATATTTGGTTAGCTTAGCTTAGCTTAGCTTAGACAACTGGAAATAGAGGGAAACAGCTAGCCTGGCTCTGTCTGAATTAACATGTTATATCCAAGCAGCAACCTCTGTGACTGTGAAGTGAAGCCAATGCGAAATTGCAGTTCCATAAACGTCCACTTGAGGCTGGCTACAAAACAAGTCAGTCTCCATAAGTTCCCATGTTAACACAGTGTGGCCGCTAGGTGCTGTTACAGTTGGATTGTTTGAGCACCCAGGCATCATTCAGCACACCTGAGGTGACTCACATCTTTCTCATTTAAGCCGGGAAGCGGAAGAAGCAGGACTATCGTATCTTCTTCTTGCTGTCACTGGACACTCAAGGTAAAGTGTGTAGGATTGAGTACCATCTAGTGGTGTGGCTGCAGATTGCAACCACCTGAATACCCCTGAAATCACCGTAAGTGATAAGTTTGTCTGTTCTGGGCTACTGTAGAAAGATTAAGGTTCAACATGGTGGAAGAGGACCACACAGTGTCTGTAGATAGTCTAAGGTAACAAAAACACAATGATTCTTACTTTCAGGTGATTATACAGTAATGAAAAATCCCCTTAAATATTACACACTGGACCTTTAAAGCTCATGTTATCTAACCACTGCCCTGGGTACTAGGAGAACAAATAGTCCTGGTTATCTCTCTTGCTGTTTCACAGTCTTAAGTTATTTTATCATCTCGATAAGGTGCACGAATAGTGCTGACGACTGATGAAAAACAATTATCATACAGTAACACACCTTATATTGAATCACGGACTGGTATCACATGGATTCGCAAGTGTAATCTGCATTGATTTGGCAAGTTATTCCATTAAGCTGTGGGTACATGAGCTCTGGTAATTGCTTTTTCTCTCACACATAGTTACAGTATGTAAGCTATACACTCGGGGTGTGCGTATAAGCAATGTCTAAATGGTTTTGTAGACAGCATATTGGGTGGGGAGCATTTATCTCTCTTAGTGTTGAAAGAATAACCCGACTCATTTGGAGCTCATTCAACCATAACTGCCTGATTTAGTCAGACTGAAAATGACTGAATAATCCAGATGCTAATTGTCTGAGGGAATGAATAATAACTGGATGTAGTAAAGTAAGTCGCTGGGCAACAAAGAATGAATAAATACAAAGGTGTTTGTCAAGCGATGATTGAATAAGTATGGAGGGAATTGGGTGGAAATCTAGTTTCTCGGGGGACAAAGGAATGAGTAAAGGATTTTTTTCTGGCAGGTGATGAGCGAATATAATGTGAACGAGTTCACTCAATTTATCAAAGGCAGAAGAGGAGTTTCAGAGGCTAGTGTTAGCAATAATGGAACACAACACCAGACTGCACATTAATCTATATTAGGATAAATAATGCAGATTTCATTCATAAACAATGTTTATTGAATTGGTTTGTTTTATCCACGTTATCACCATGTGGTAGGGTTGGCTCAGGGCGGAGCAGCAAGGGGGATAACAGTCTTTTCCTCAGCCTGAAAATGCTAAGAAAGCATTTTTCATTACTTGTTCACTGCTATTACAAAGGTTGCATTTAAAGTTTAAACAGAATCAGATTGGATTTGTTGTCCAAATTTCATATCACCAATTAAAATAGTTAATTTTACCTTTTCGGATGAATGTGAGAAACTCCACAGAATTTGGTCTTTAGGTCTTGCAGTTTATTTGTCGCACTCACAGAGTACTTTTAATACTCTGAGAAAGCCCTAAAACACACTGAACAGGATGATTTTATGTGTTAATTTTTTTGCATACTTCTCAACTACAAGGACAGTAAATCATAAAACACAAAAAACAGGGAAATGTCACAGACTCCGACCTCTGTTTACTGGAGAATTTGCTTAAAGCTATGATAACCTCTTTCAGAGTTGAGATTTAAGCAACAAGGGGGAAGTAGAGACAAATATTTAGTTGACATTCATATAAATATACAAAATATTATACAACACATCTCATTTAATTAAATTCAGGAGCTCTCCAAACCATAGCTTCCAACATGACTGTGAAATTCAATCAACACCATGCCAGCAATTTTCGCAGGGATTTCATAAAAGAACTAATATCGATGCAAATGTGTAACAAATTGTAAAAAAAAAAAAACTCAAGCATCTTTTAGGTGTATTTTAGAATAAAAAACTATTTGCAAGCCCAAAGCATAAACAAGACCCAAACATGAATTTCAAGTCGACCTGACATGAGGTTCAGCTGAAAACCACTAGAGTCTCTGCTATTAATGCTGGAGGTCAGTGCAGTGAGGTTTGTGCCTCTAGGTGTTATGAAGAAATGAGATAGTGGACTGAGACAAGAAACAGAACTACAAATCATGTGTATTTGCCATTACTGCTGCCTTTTTCTAATGAATACCTAAAGTTTTTTTATAGCTGAGAAAGGCACACAGTTATTTTGAGCCTACCAAGCAGTAAAAACAACATCTATTCAATGATGACCTCTGCTCTCTGATTGCCTTCTAGTACATAATATCTCAATCTTATGAGCAAAAACTAGTGAGTCATAACTTTGCTAAATAAAAAGCTGCTTTCGGTGTGTGTGAGATTTACAGTACATATCAAACATGGTTGCTGTTCATGCAATCAGAACAGCTGATTTCTGCCAATGACATAATCTAAATGTAGAGATCCAATTAGCAAGTGTTATCAAATGGCCTTTTACTGACATCTAGTGGAGATAAGAAAAGTGGTACTTTAGGTGAAATGATTTACAGTGCTCTTGTATTTCTTGTTATAGATTATGCTGATGATGAATTTAGTTGCAATGTTTGCAATATGATGTACTATTACCAGTGTGGGCTGCCAGATGTTCCTCAGTGTCTCCCAGAATTTTATCTACGGTTATGTTTTGATGATGTGTTTAATCCAGAGACACTGCCCAAGTAATTTATATAGTTGTTTGTCTGTTCTTAGCTACTGTAGAAACATGGTGGTTCAACTCTGTGGATGAGGACCAAGCAGCAACCTCCATGGGGCTGGCTGCAGAAGTGATTCAGTCTCCATAAGTCCCCATGTTAAAATGTCCAAATTCACAGCAGAAATATAAAAGTTTACAGTCTGGTACAAAAAACAGTTTTGGTCTCTATAGCAAATTTCCCTGTTCATGACAACTGTACTGAGGGTGAATTTTTATAGAAATCACCTGTTCAAATTATATTAAGGCTTAAATTTATGCAGAATTAACAGCATGGCTGATTTGATTGATTGTTTGAGGACCCAAGCTTTATTCAGTTCAATGATAATGAGCTGGGAGGGAAGAGACAGGAGTGCCAACATGGTGGCGTCCAACGTCACGCATACACTGTCCACTGATTAAATCAGACAAATCATATAACAATAGATAAATTTCAACTTTATTAATTCACAAAAGGTGTATCCAGTGGTTATAAAATCGAGCATAGTCTATATTTTAACATACACAACTGTACAACAAAACAAAGACCAAAAAAAGAGACAAAAAACAAAGAGTAAAACCAATGAAATGCACAAAGACACAAAAACACTGACAGTTGAAGAAATGTTAGATTGACAAATTGACAAAATAAAATAATTATAAATCAGAGAATCTGTTTTATGTGATTATCCTGACTGGACAGGAACACATTGATTACTTTAAACAGAAGGTAGGTGGTAAAAATAGTTTACATTCATTTAGAGCTTCAGGAGGGACACTTGTGGGTATTTCTCAACAGAGACTTTTTTCAGTAGTAGTTCAAAGTGCAAACATTTGGAGGTGTGAATAATTATGTTCGTACCTCTGAGTATCAATCCATAGGAGCAGATACCTCTTGCTAAAACTGCCTCACAATGCACCAAATCAAACTTTTTCTCCACTCTTCAAACTGCACTTGTGATTTTTTTTTAATTATATGGAAAATGTGGAACCCAGACCAAAAACTTTAAATTAAAACAAGTGGTTAACGTCAACAATAAATAACATAGCATTCACACAGTGCAAAACTACATGATAATAGAAAATACTAACTTCTCTAACATCGCTAACAAAGACTTGTTGTTGATGTTACGTCCAGACTCACTCAAAATAACAAAGCAAACCACTAAACCTAAAATGTCTCGTTTGGTTCAATAGCGAGACAAATAAAGAATCTGTTTGAATTATTTAAAAATGTAATCGATGTTATGACTGATTAATAATGTATCGCCACATTATTAAAACATTCCTTCAAAAAGGGAAGTAACATACTGTTTACATGATGTTGAGGAAGCAGAATAAGACACATATCAAACTGAGTCTTCCTCTCCTCCTGCTGGCAAAGTGGCTGTTTGATTTTGAGAAGATCCTGTCGTTATGCCTTTTTTGACCCCCTAACAACTAGAAAGTAAACAATCGACCAAAGCCTGGTGCTTAGGTACCATTTAATGCTTCAGCGCAGCAGCGTTAATGATAATGGAAGTCAAGAACTTGGGATCCTTTCAAAGTAAAACACAAATTACGAGATGGAGTTTGTGCGTTACAAGCCTAGGAGTTATTTTGTTTGAGAGTTTGTTTTAAAGGAGTCTTTTTGTTTTGACCTGTAGGTGAGAATAACAGAAGCCTCGTGTTGGTCCTTGATGGTGTCCTTTTAGGCTGCATAGCTGGAGGCTGACAGCTAATGAGGCAACAGGTGGTCATAGTTCAGGGGTTTGTGTATAAGTGTGTGTTTGTGTGTGTACTATGTCTGGGCCAGCTGAAGTTCCTCCAGTCCGTGTTTGCCGAGGTGATACCTGGCCAAGTCTTTCCTGGTCACCAGTCCAACCACCTGCAGAGATCATCATTGTGGCATTCAGCAACAAGACTGTGATCATTAAATAATCTGATCAATACATAAAGAGGAGTTCACAGAAAGACAAACTCTTACCCTGTTCTCATCATCCACCACCACCAGGTGTCTTAGTCCCAGTGCTCTGAACAGCTTAAACACACGAGGCAGAGATGTTTCCTGCAAACAAACCACCTCATTTAAACTGAACTTCTTTCATTTCATCTCTAAAAAAACCCCTCACCAAACCAAACTAGACTGAATGAATACAGTAATAGTCTGATGTGTCTCTACCTGTGGTACAGTGTAAGGTGTTGCGTTCATGAACTCCATCAGGTCCATCATACACTCCCTCTCGTCCTGAGAGACGTGAATGCTCTGGATTGGGGGGAAGCGAGGATAGGCGTCCCTGAAGTCCTTCAGCTGGAGCTTCCTATGAGTCAGCCGGGACCGAGCCAACTCCACAAACACCTGGCAGGACAGAGCAAAGGACAAACAGTGACTGATTCAACCATCACCGCGGTGATGTATATGAAAATAAACCTCTTTTTCCACGCCCCATCGCCACTGTTACCTTGTGTTTGAGGAGAACAATGAGCTGAGAGCGAAGGATGAGGCCGCAGAGCTTCGCTGGCTGAACAGGAGAGGAGAACAAAATGGTTTCTATTCACATTTAAGTTCAAGTCAAAAATTTTGGTACAGTATTTCATTATGGATCTATAATTTGCTGTATTTGCATAATTTTTCAAAAGATTTCTCCCTGAACAACGGACAATTGTTGGTTAAAAAATGGCATCTCAAGAGCAACAAGAAAACTGCATTCACAGTACTGTTGATGTTCTCCACTTATATCTGTACATTATTCTCCATTGACTAACACCATTTCACCTGCAATAGAAGACCTCAACTTAACCTCACATTGTCAGAGACAAGATGAATCAGAGTTTCTGTGTTTTACATTAGGTCAATGCAGCATTTGATGGGCACATTTTATCCAATTAAAAGTCAGAACTCAAGCCTTCATACAGTACCTCATCATTGCCAGCAACTTGCACGACAACTGGGAAGCCGTTGTGATTGGTAGATGTGTTACTAAGGATGTCCACGATGGTTCCCACCTTCTCTATCCTGTTCAAACAGGTGACCGGAGAACTCATCACCTCCCTGGATGCAATGTGAGAGAGTGAGAAAGTTAAAATATATATATATATATATAAAACCAGTTTTAAATCAGTGAGTTTCACTCAGTCATCAACAAACAGAAGTGACTTTACCTGGCGGTCAGCCAGTGGGAGGTGGCAGGAGCCTCCCAGTGCAGGAAGGGAACGCTCTGCAGCTTGATGTGGATATCATAGAGACCCTGAAACAGGAGAAAGAAACAAACTTTACACAGAGTGAAATATAGTTTGACTTTTGTTGTTTGTTTCAGAGCCATTTCAGCACTACCGGCAATTTATTTTATTATTTTTTAGCTGTGCCCGTTTCTCCTCCTCCTCCATTTCTTCTGTGGGTGGTATTGTGGGACAATAATGTTCTTCAAGGACACACTCATAAAAATCAAACATTTTTGTGCTGACTTTAAATCTGTACCTTTCTAGTGTTACATAGTCAAAATCTGCTGAAAATCGGTGTGTTATTAAGGTTTTTGGATGCAACTACATTATGCCCACATACTGTCCTCGGCACGTGGAAAGCAGTGAGTGTGTTGGCTTCTTTCTGTATCGAACTCTTTGTTGAGGGACACTATAAAGTGGATTTATAACATCACAGACTGAGGCAGGAACAGTGTGTCCGTACTTAACTCACCTCTACAAAGTAGTCTCCTACTATCTTGGAAGTCATAAGGACGAGCATGATGGGAAGGCCATATGAGATGTTTCCTGTAGCCTCCACCATGATGACAGTCAAACTGAGAGTCATCCTCACGATGCCACCTGTAGAGATGGATTATTTAAAAAAAAAATTGGGTGACAGTCTGCTGGGGTTTTACAGCTGTGCATGTGTCAGCATGATTGGTCATAACAATATGTTTCCACCAGTTCTTACTTCCTGTTAAGCACTTAAACCAAATGAGCGCTAACAAGGTCAGGGTTGACGTTACTCACCTAACTGAGCTGCAGCTCCCATCAGGGCATATTTACCAGGCACAGCCCAGGTCTAACAAAACGCACATGGCAAAGCAAAATTAAGAAAAATCACTTCAAATCTTCAAATATGTTGATTTTTAACATGTCTGAATGTACTCAGAAAGAAATTCACACAAAGCTAACTCGCAGTTATGGGAAATGTGGTCCTCAGTTTGAGAAACCACACAGTACAGGAACTGAAAGGTGTCATCTTGTCCTCACTGAATGACGTGTGATGCACACGCACTAACCGAGCCAGTGGTGGTGATGGAGGCCAGCAGTATTCCAAACAATCTTCCCCAGGCGGCTCCTATTAGCAGAGATGGGATGAAGACTCCAGCAGACACCGCCAGGCCGTAGGTCCAACACGCAAGGAAGAAATAAGTCAAAGTGAACAAACCCAGCGTCAAGGGGTTGTAGGTTCCTTTAAGAAAGAAAGGAATGACAGGTGACATAAGTAATGTGTTTTCACTTTGGCCTGTATACAAACTAAGAAACAATAGCTGTGCACATGTTTGTACGTAGCTGTTGGCTTTACCTGGCTGGTTATGGAAGAGACTGCGAACACTTCTCTCAGGAGTATTGAAGAAGGCCGTTGCCATGGAGTTATACTCCCCATCTGCACAGAACAACTTTGAGAGACAGACAGAAAATGACAATAGTGAGACAACAAAAGAAAGAAGAGGAAACACAAAGAGCCATCCTCCCTTTGTGTCCTTTGTTAAAGCTTTTCATCATATACCAGCTGACATACAATTTTAAAACGAAGGGGGGTTAGGACAGAGAAGGACTGTCATCCACATTTGGTGTTGAAAATTTAAACATAATGGCCAGAGTGTGAATTGTTTTCTTTTTCACGTCGCTCTCATCTCTCTATAATCAAATCTGTCAAATAAAAGGTGAGTTACCCAAGATGTAGTACTAAATATTTAAGTCTGTCTAGCAATTCTGATATTATTTGAACTTTTTTTAGACAGCTGGAGAGATAGACAGGAAATCCAGGTGAGAGAGAGAATAATGTTTACTATGTTTATCGCCTAAGGTGAGCGTGTTGCTAATTAGCACCAAACACAAAGTACAGCTGAGGCTGTTGAAGTTTTGCTCAATGAAAGATCAAAGAATCACCAACGTTATTACAGTTCATCCTGCAGGGAACATGAACGTGCGGACCAAATTTATTGGCAATCAATCAGTTGATGAGTCATGTGAACATAATTTGGTGACACTAAAGGAAAAAATAAAATAAAAAATAAAAATCAGGGGATCACAAAAGCTGCCCTCTAAAGGACCACGAATGTCAAAAATATCTTCTTCTTGGATCCATAAATGATGTGTTTATATGTATATTATTAAGTTATTCTACAATAATTACAATAATTGTAAAAACTTGAAATGCAACGATTCTAAGAAGTGTTTTTGGACATCAACTTGCTGCCACACAACTAAAAAAAAAAAATGTTTTTCACCACAATATTTGGCAATACTGTTTCTCGTGACAACGAAAGTGGTAAAGCTTATTGAATGGAAAGTCTACTGTGTGGTAAAAAAGGAAGTACTTAGATTCACTGTGAGAAAGTGAGAGCTCGGTCATCGGTCATCACACACATTGGTGTCTTCGTTTTAATACTGTAATTATGCATGACTTGTTGTGATGCAATGTAACTGGCCTCTCGAGTCTTAGCTTTATTACACGTCGTCATTTAAACCAAGAAATGTTGGCAAGAGTTTGTTTTCAGACAGCTGACAAATGTCAGAGGTGTGTGTTTGTATACCTGCAGCGGGTACTCCTCAGTGTGCTCTGGCCCCAGAGGCTGACAGTCATTAGAGAAGTAGATCATGGTGAATGACACTGTCGCAGTCACCGCAGCAACCAACATGGCCTCCATCACTTGCAAACAAGGGCGATGGACATACCTGTCCAGACACACACACACACACACACACACACACACACACACACACACACACACAAAATCTTTAATGGCTTTAATGAACCAGAACCTTCCAAAATGTTGACTTCCTGTCCGCCTCAGACTTTCCAAAGTGACGAGGTTACTGTGTGAGTGCAATGAAAACAGAGAAAGAAAAAAAAAAGCTTCTCTGCCATTTTGTGCCTTCAGGCAATGTGGCTGCATAAATGTCAAGAGGACTCAATTGCTGTTACGAAATGTAACACAAACTCACTGCGTCAGATGACAGATGAGTATTTTTAGAAGCAGTACTGCCCGGACAGGTACTGAATATTATGTACTGAGAAAATGCCAGATAATCAGGACATGAATGCCATTTTATTTATAGCCACTGTAAATCTTTTGTAACAGGTGTTTGTTTTGTTTTTATACATAATTATGTATATTATATTTATGTCTATGTCTTTGATCACTGTAACGCCCTCCTGGCGGGCAGCCTGCACGGTAAAACCTCTCCAGATGGTCCAGAACGCAGCGGCACACCTGGTCTTAAATCAACCCAAATGGGCACACGTTACCCGCTGCTCATCAAGCTCCACTGGCTACCTGTAGCAACCCGCATTAAATTCAAATATAATGCTGACGACAAAGCAGTCTCCTGCTCTGCACCCACCTACTTGAATGTCCTTACACAGACATATGTTACCTCCTCCAATAAACAACACCTGGCTCTGCCACCTGTACGCTCGTTGGTTGAACGTCCTACGAGATTAGGGGTGTCCCTCTCTACCTTCAAACACCTCCAGAAGACCCAGCTCTTCAGAGAGGACCTCCTCTCCAACACTACCAACAACTGGACATGCTAAATCTATCCCCTTTAGTACTTACAGACGCACTAACACGTCCTTGTCACACTGTACCTTGATTAGTTCCCTTTTTTTTCTAAGTCACTTTGGTTAAAACCCTCAACTGTTACACTGTGTGTGATTTGGATTGTATTCCTGGTATACATTCACAAAGTGCCAAATCCAAATCCAGATCTAAAATATAATATGGAAACTCTCCACAACATCATCATCATCATCATCACCTCTCTACAGCAAAACTCTGCACCATTGTCTGATAAAATACCTCAAAATTATTGGAGTATGTCAGTAATGGGTATCTCAGAAGTGCAAGCCTTAGTTATCATAGTAAATGTAGCGTTTTAGAGAACCTCATCAATGCCACAATTTAAGGTCTTACCTAAACACACAATGAGAAAAGACATGGACTATTTTTAATAGTAGCTACTTTATAATATGCAATAAGATGTTTTTAATCCTTCTCATCTTGATAATAAGATAGTAGTAAGATTTTATTGATTATCCACTATCATACAATATATATCTACATAATAAACATTCAATTATTAAAATGTTATAATAGTCATACTACTATCACAAAATCTGCACATATGTACCCTCCAGCTCCAAACAAGGAAGCAGGAAGTGCAGGTGCATTAGCAGAAGTCTCCTCCCAGACCACTTTGTCAGTAATTGTACCTGTTCTTACTCGGTGACTATTTATAAACACTTTAATCACAAGATGCTGTCATATGAGAATCTGCTTTAAGCTTGCATCTGAAAAACTTCCTCGTCTTGCACCACGCCCTGTCTTTGACAGACGAGCGAAGCCTCTGTGCTACAATGTGTTGTTTTTTCTTGGCACACTGCACGTACAAAACAATTCTTCATAGATCACTTGACCCGTTGCTGGAACATTTTTCCTCGAGTTAACAACACTTTGTTTTGTTCTTGCAAGAAGCTGATCCATTTCTAAATCTTACCTGATCCTAAATATGGTCAGCCAGTAGTTGAGAACGTTGAATAGCGCTCCTAGTAATCCACCTGCACAGCAGAGAGATGAACACATATACTGCATAAGCTGGCTGTCTCTCAAATGAAGAGTGTGTGACGAACATAGATTTAATTAGCTCTTACCTATAGCTCCCATGGCGATGAACAAGGGAATCTCATAAAGGTTATAGGCCACACTCTGCAGAAAGACAAATTACATCATGTCACACTGACAAACAAACAACATAAAGCTGTTTAAACACATGATATGTGTGTAAGTTTCTCACTTCAGTCTCAAAGCGTCCAAAGTTGATGAGACCTGGGTTGGAAAGGTCTCCTGGCTTGTTGTGATAGATACTGAGGAAGAAGTTGAGGGTGAAGGTCGAGATCATGGAGGCAAAGAACTGCAGATAAGAAAGAAACAGGTGGAACGCTGAGAAGTGAAAAGGACAACATGACACAATCATTACTAATGAGTTTAAGATGAGGACCACAATAACTTACTATCCTCCACGTCAGCATCTGGTTCCAGAAAGAGGCTCCCTCCTCTAGAGAGAACAGAACGCCGCCTGTCGACCAAAAAGAGAGATGAGCATCCACAATGCCAAGCTAGCTGGCATCCTCCACACACTGTTGGTTGATTTACTGGGTTCACTTAAGTTGAACTGTAAGCAATCTTTTAAACCTTTTAAAAAATTAGCGTACGAATACTATTTTTTTCTCAAATTCCCGCTCTGAATTATCATACTGCCCTTATAACCTTCTCCTCATCTGTCAACACCATAAAACTGGCACTTTAGAGGGAGTTTCCTCACAGGTTTCTTCGTCCTTAGTTTTGGCATGCGGCCATATTGTTTGACTGCAGCTCTCACAACTAAAGCAGACAACTAACTAACTGGTATGGTTGCTTTTTTTTTACCGACTGGTGCTCCAAAAGCAGCAGAAACGCCAGCAGCAGCTCCAGCAGACACAAAGTCCCGTTTTTCTGTGTCTCTCCGGAAGTATTCAAAGATCTACAAACAAATACACATATTATTAATTCTAAATTATTTTTACTCACAAACACCATAGACAGCTTTTAATAGTGCACAGGCATGCTTGACCGATGAGCAGTAATATTTAGATTTAAGGACACACAGCTTAGAAACTCACTACACACACACTGACCTTGAAGTCTCTTTTTAAAGAGGTGCTCCTGCCCTGAGAGACCCCGGCAGCTACAACAGCACCAGAGTGAATCATGGGCCCTTCCTTGATGGATTTGGGGGTAAACAAGAAGACAGCTATTAAAAGGAGTTGTGTACAAAGTCAATCCACACAACTTTGAAATTAGAAATTATCTAAGTTAATTGTAAAATGACAAGTGAGAAGGCACAAAACATCAGTGTATTGTGTATTGCACTGGGAGAAGTCAGTCAGTTGAATGTTTACCTTTCCAACAGCAAGACCTCCAACCACTGAGCAGATAACACCACCCACTTTCACCAGCAGTGTCTGCGGGGGACAAACACACACAACATGTTAAGGGGTATGAAACTTCTTCGAGTTCAAGTCCATCCATTCGTTAATGTGTGTGATTTATGTCTTTACCTTGAGTCGTACCACCCTGGGAATCTTGACTCCATTCAGGTAACATTTGATCTGAGGGATACCGCTTCCTGCTGCTATGGGCTGGATGAGACAAAGAAGGATGTCAGAAGACAGACAGGATGATTAATAGAGAAAAACCCATTTACTTGTTATTGCATGAAATGGCACTAAGAGCTGGCGCAAACTATGAGGAAATAAATTACTTTTCAATGTCACTTAAAACTCTCAGGCTGCCAGAGAAGCAGAAATAGAGAAGCGCCTTCATCCTGACAAATTTCAGTATTACACAGTGTCGGAGTCAGACTTGTGCAAATGTGCTTTTGCTTTATTAGTTTTCACTTCCACATCCAAACAGTTTGCAATTCCAGTCATGCAATTCCTTTCTGCTTTCATGGCATACTTCTTCTAAATACCGTCTTTCACACTCGAGGAACACCCAAAAAGAAGATGATGACAGTAATTGTGGAATTTTTACCAGAAATGTCATTATTTTTCTTTCAGTCTTACCTCAAAATACGCAACTATGATGGCCCCCACCATGACGAAGGCGGAGTTAAAGACAGCCCAGAGGATGAGAGAGATTGATAGACCGCCCACCTCTGTAAACTTCTCTATGTCTGTAAGAGGTCATAGGTCAAGGAAAGTTGGGGGATCCTTATATTACAACTTTTTCCCTTGGAACACTGAAATTTAAAAAAGGACTAGGTGTAGGATTTAAGTGGCATCCAGCAGTGATGTTGACGAATGCAACCACCTCGCCTCACCCTCCTGTAGCATGAAGGAGAAACTTTGGTGGCCACAAATCGCCCAAGCAACAGCTAGTATTTGGTTTGTCCATTCTAGACTACTGTAGAAACATGGCAGTGCAACAGGACAACTCTAAGGCAACAAAACATGATTATACATAATGATTCTCCTTTTTCAGGTGATTATACATAAAGAAAAACATAGCTATGTTAATTATATTCAATTTTTGCCATATTCTCTAAATAGAGGTCCCTAAATCTGACACACTGGACCTTTAATGGTGGACCACACGCCGAAAGCAAAGACCTATTTTATTTAATAAATGGAAAATGATACTAGGATCACAGCTTCCCTTAACTGACTGACAGGAGTGCCACTTGTGCTTAGATTATGAAAAATAATTAATAATTAGGGATGCTACATATTTAACCCTTATATTTTTTCTGCAAAAAGCCGAACAGGACACTTGAAAACTTAAACTTAACAAGTGTCACAGGGTGCAAGAAAAAAAAATGTACGTGTCACTTAAAAGATGGAGAATTTGTTCAGTCCAACACTTTAACCCTGCAGATGCTGAAATGTCTGCTAACAAACCTGCCTGTTCATTTCTAAGTTGTCTACAATACAGGAAATTATTAAAAATAATATATGCAAGACACTGTTTCTGTTGCCACTCATCTGTCTGACTAGGTGTTTCCTGTGCAACTCTTCAGGATACTCTCTTTGACCACTTGGTATTTTATCCCAGCCAGTTCCTCCACCACGATGTCTATGAAACAGGCGATGAGTCCGGTCAGAAAACCGATTAGACCACAAACTACCCAGCGACTGATCTCCAGACAGCGGAAACCCTAAAAATACAAGATGAGAGAGGCAGACAAGAGATACAGGACAAGGAGGGAGAAACAAACAGTAGAGGACATATTTATACAGACTTGAATTAAAAAGTTATCATAACATATATTTGATTCCCAGTCCACTTACCATATGACTCATTCTCCTCTCCTCCTCCAGAAACAGCTGGTTCTCAATGTTATCATAGTCCAAACTCTGGAATAACAAAACAAATACAATAAATCAGTAAAACAGAGATAGAAGTGATGATATTTTTTTCTATTCTTTCCAAATTGTGACTTGACTGAGTGCATATCTTCTTGGATCGATGGCAGCAAATTCAGAGCAAACCAAAAACATGTTAATACAAAGCTGATTTCATCAACTGCCTGCTTAAGAAGATTAATTCTCTTTTTGTTGCACCATCGTGTTGTACATTTTCTAGAATTGTGTTACTGACTAATAATGTGAGTCGGCTGTTTTACCTCATATTTAAGTGACAGCAGCTTCTCATTATGAGGGATCTCTTTAGGTCGCCCTCTCAGAGAGTCCTGCAGGAGTAAAACACACAAGAAAAAAAAAAAAAAGAGGTCAGGACACCAACATTGACCTATCACCTCTGCCCTGTTCATGAATCATGTGAGGGGCTGCAAGGAGGCGCTGGGAACTGACGCCAGAGGAATCAAACATTTTGGATACAACATAAACGAGTGCAGCAGGATTTGAAAAAACATGAAGACATTTTTTCAAATCTCAGGCATCACTTCAAAAGAAAAAGAGCATTTACAATGAGGCAGGTGGAAGGTGCAGTGACTGTGACCAGTGTTTCCTCCAAAACATTTAGCATAACAATCTAAACTTTACCAGTTTAGTGTTGAAGGAAAGACTGGTGCAAAAGAGTGCATTCTGACGTACAGACAAGCCAGCTACAGTACAGGCAATTTAAAGTCCTCCATTTCACATTAACATGCACTGTTACGCGGGCCTCTGTCACATGTCTGTGGCCCGTCTGTACAGCTAATACAATCAGCAACAGATAAAGTGGATACACAAGTTAGCAGACATTCACATAAACGCTCTCAAGTCTTTTGTTTACAGCGAACGACAATCAAGCGCAATCACATGCACGGCATCACATTCCCATCAGACAGTGAAACTGATGGTTTCTGTCTCAAAGGGAAACCGATGTCTTCAGTCAGAGTTTTTATTGCCTGGCTGAACTTACTGTGCCTGTGCTAAGAGCTATAGAAATAAACTCGATGGTAACTCTATCTGGTGGTCAGCGAATTTAATTTTATTAAACACCTGACAGCAGAAGGGTTTGGGATCAACAGGTTTACAAAAATACTAAAATGGTTGAGCAGTCATGGTGAAGCTCATTATCACACACATGGTCAATTCATCATTTACAATGCGTCACGGTGGAAACTGTCACACAGTCCAAGCACGTGGTTTTTATGCACACTGGGTGAGTCGCTGTCCTGATTTGGCTTACTTCCCACATTAGGCTTAAGCTGTATTCAGGAGGAGCTGAGATTAAATTATATAAAATACTGTCTGAACTGAACTGTCTCTTAAATTAGGCCTCACGGACAAAGACAGTGGACACAAACTCAGCCTGAGCATGAGGCTAAAATCACTTTTGGTTAACTGTAAATCACCCCTACATACCACTGGATACTGTGCGTGTAATCATCTTATCACCTCCTTATTGATTTGATTGTGAATAGGTTGGTTTAGGAGTCTAAAAATGCTGCCGCTAAAGATTGTGATGAAGTGATGATCAACAGGAACGACACAGAAGACACAGAGAGAAAGAATGCGATGACGCTTTCGAGGCTCGGGGCTTTACCTCATCCGACGTTATCTCCTCCTCCAAATCCACCGTGCTGAGTCTGCCTATCTGAAATATACTGCGTCCTTCAGACAGCTACAGACATCACAGACAGCAACAGAAATATATATGTATGTATATATTTATGTTTGTTTATACAGCTAAGTGTGGCAGTTATTCAACATCGCACAGATGTTGGGTCCAATGAGAACAATAAAGCTAATTAAACATACATGTAGAATCTAAATACAATCTCCTATTTAAATACACTGAGAAGTAACTAGTTCCAGCTATGCTCCTGATGCAGGAAGTAGATGACTAGTCCTGACGGCATAACAGGTCTTAAAAAGAAGTTGTTTTTTCCAGTGTGTCCATATTAGCTGGACAGACTGCAGGTCTAATATCTCATAACATTATTAGAGTTTGATCTTGATCTTTCTGCCCTCTGTTACAATAAAAAAGGATTAAAATTGCATTTATAGACATGCAGAGATAATCTGTAACCTCATGGGATGACCTGAGAAGTACAATGAACCTTTACACACAACTTACATTATCATTAAGAGACTGATGAGTATAATTTTAGCCTCAGACTGCCTTTTCCAATTAAAATAAGTTAGTGTGCAGCTCATGTAACAAGCTTTGGAAGGACTAGACTTTCAAAACTCTCTATAATGTGATTAGTTTTTTAAGATCTAATTGTGTGCTTCATGTGAGTAATTACAGTTTTACTGATTTAATCACTTTTTTTTCATGCAGTCACATTCCGCCACAAAAACAAAGCTTGTTGTTACTTCTGATACTCAGCTGCAAACACACCACAACACACCCCGAAAATAACGCTGCGTATGCGGCAACGCATTCACAAGCATCCATGAGCCCATGCAGCATTTAACGAAACCTCACGGATGTTTTATAAAATAAAAAAATAAAATAAAAACACATGACAAAGCATCTTCATGGTGCAAAACAGATGTTTAGCTAACGCGGTTAACGAGCTAGCTGTACCTGTCTGGAGTGTCTGGGCTGCTCGGAGCCGTTCAGCAGCGGGGTCCCCTCCCCGGTGGCGCCGGACTCGTCAGCCCGGCTGGACCACGACACTTTCTTCGTGATGTTGGCCATGGTGTCCCCCCCTCTCCCTCTGTAGCTCGCAGCGCTCACTGTCGCTAGATGTGCGGTTGTAGCTGGCTAACCACTGTTGTTCTTCCTCAGCTCCCCATGATCATTCCTCTAACTCGTGACGTTTTGTAAGGTGCGCGTGCAGGGCCAAAAATATCAGCTTGCCGCGCTGGATGCTGGGATTTGTAGTTAGGACTACAAGCTTGCCAAAAATTGCATTTTTTTTAGATATAAAAGTGTTCTTTTAAAGTATTATTAGCTAAAAAGTAAAAAATGTTTATGTGTAAAAAGCATTTTTGTGCTTTTATATTTCAGATGGAGTTATTTTTAAAATATTTAATATATTATTTGGTAGTTCAAAGGAGTTAACAATTTTTTTTTTATTTTCCTCTGAAATGTAGTGGAGTGGAAATACTCGAAATAACAAGTATCTCAAATTTGTAATATACAAGTAGTCTTTTTAAACTTTTATAGTTGGCCAGCTGTAGCAATACTTTAAATATTGTGTAGACTGGTAAATTTTTTTTATAAAAATCATATTTTCCTTTCAAATGTAGTGGAGTGTTCACATATAATCCTATTCTAACAGCATAAACAGTAAAATCACAGGTAACTTCTAACATTATTAATGAACCTGTCTGATTTACTGTAGGTATCTGAGTTAACCACACCAGTAATAATTATTATAAGATGTACCTATAATAATCAGTACTGGTGCTTGAAAAATTAAAAGTCTTTCTGTAAATCAAGAAGTGTTTAATTTTGAAGTCCAGATCACAATTTTGAAGTTTATTGGATTTGTAACCATAAAAGAATAAAGACAACCACATAGTGAGTTTTACTACATTTATTTATATAAAACTAAGCATTACGTTTCTAATGACAAACCCCCAAAAGTTAAAGTGCAACATCACTGACAATAAATGTTGTCACAATTAATATGAATAATAATTTCAATATATAACCTCATGTCTCTTGAAAAAATGGATCAAACTATTATTATTAAGTTGATACTTCATGTACATTTTGCTGATAATACTTACATCTTTTAACTGAAGTAAGGTTTTAAGTATTGTATTGGAGTATTTTAATATCATGCTATAACTACTTTACTTACTTATTGTGTGTAAAGGATCTCAATACTTCCACCACTGTCCAAGAATATACTGATATGTGTACATCCAAGAAATATAAAACAGTGAAATACGTTTTTTTATTTGACCTTTTTAGAGGCAGGTAAGAGACAATTAGCAATCCCTGACATCAAACTCACAAACAGTGCTCTAAACATTCACATGCCACCTGTTGCACCTCCCCATGTACCTCCTTTATGTCCTCCATGTCAAGCACCACCCCTCTGGGTACACCTCTTCCTTCAGCCACCCCTTCTACCTCTGTAGGACTCAGTACCCGGTTCCATACTCTGAATCCCGCCAACTGCCCAGCAAAACCCTCTGCTGCATCAAACTCTCCACCAACAACATCCTGCTCCTGACCCAGCACCACTGATCCACCTCCAGCAATCTCCCAGCCCTTCCTGAAGTTGGAGCCGGAGGAGGTAAGGTGCCGGTCATTGTAGTGCCAGAAACGACCCTGGATGGAGGACCAGACGACGCAGAGGTGGTGCCAGCGAGCATCAATGAGAGATGACACAGGGAGACGGCGATGGACAGGGTCTCCGATTACAAAGTCCAGGGAGGGGGATGAAGAGGAGTTACGTCCATACAAAACTAACTGGTTATCATTGTCGTTTGTGGCATAAGAAAGCAGTGTGCCCACATGTGAGGCCTCCACACGGAGCCATGAACATACAGAGAGCTCAGGAAGGTTTGGGAGAGTCAGGGAGAAGGTGACATAGTTCTCTGCTGAGGCCGAGGGGAAGAACAGCATGGAATCCACATTACAGACTACAGACAGAGGGAGGGAAAAGATATGGCTAAGTTAAAGTTAAAATGTTTTAAATGATTAAAAAATGCAACTTGAAATCGACCACAACAACAAAAAGATCCTAATGTTTACTTACTGGTTGCATCCTTTTTGGGAACTGGTTGTGCTGGGATCTTTTGCCTCATAGGAAGCTGGAGGAGGTTGTGGATCACTGAAGACTCCACCTTTGTGTCACTCTCTTCTTCCTCCTCTCCTTCCAAGCTGCTCAAACTTTGCTTATAAGTCTCAGACTGGGGTTGAGGGAGGGCATCTGAAGCCTGGGACAGTGGAGCCTCCAGGCGGGTCCTGCTCTGTCTGTCTTTGATGGTTTCAGGATGAGTTGGAGCCTGGGACAGGTGCTGGGGCTGGGGCCAGGAGGGGTGACTAGGTTTGTGCAACTGATGGTGTCTGTGACGATGTGTCTGAGGCCGGGATCTTTGTTGAATCTGCGTATGAGGATATGGTAGAGTTTGGCGAGACTGGAGCGGCTCTTGCTGGGCAGAGTAAGGCCTTGTTCGGGCCCGTACCTGAATCTGTGACTGTGGACGGTAAGGGTCAGGCTGGGGCAGGTAATCTGTGGACAGGGGTAGAGGGGTAGGATCTGGATACTGCATATGTACCTGTGGATGAGATTCTGGCTGAAGTCTTGGGCTCTGGGCCTCTAAATGTTTAGGCTGGTTTGATGTTGCTTGGTATTGATGGGGCTGTTGGGAGTGTCTGCTCTGAGATGTTACCTGTGCATGATCAGGCTGGAAATAGCTGATACCTTCTGGTCCGGGGTGGGTATGTCCATCCAGAATCTTCCCTGGCCTATGTGCCTGGCTTCTCCTGCGTGTTTCATAATATCCCTGAGGTGTGACATTGGAGTTAAGGGACCCTCTGCTTTTCCCTCCTCCATTAAACTGCAGAACCTCATTGATCCGGCCCTCAAGCCGGGTCACACGTAGCGCCTGGTTTTTAAGGGATTCCTGCAACCCTCTGAGCCCAACAAGCAGCTCATCACGCTGGATCTGAAGGGCGGCCAGCCTTTCGTCTTGGCTCTGGAGCTCCATGGTGAGGTTGAAGAAGTCCTGACCAGGATCCAGCTTCTGTTTCTGTGCGTTGCGGCGGTTCTCCCTCAGGTTCCTCTCCATCAGAGCCAGACGACCCTCCATCCGCTTACTCTTCTTCTCAAGCTTCCTGCTCCACTCTCTGGGATATTAATCAACATGAGAAAAGTTTTGTTATTAAAAATGCATCATGTAGTACAATTACACATGGACACAGATACTTTTAAAAAATATTTTCCTTCCTTTGTACACATATATATATTTTAAATGGTGGTCATGTTTTGCTCTGTATTTCAATGTACTGAATATATGAAATACACATGGAAATATATTTCATAAAAACATCAATAACTGGTAAATTCACATTCTCATGTATATTATTATATTGTTATGTCCAAGAGCTGTTCTGTTAATCATTATTTCCCAACCCCATAAAAGAACAGCTGCTGAAAGGAACGGCCACCCACTCAAAAATTTCTTACTTACCAGTTCCTTAAAGTTTGACAATGTATATACATCCTGTTCTTTTTTTTAATGTGTCATGACCTCTTTAAGATATATAATTCCTGTCATTTTCAGAGCTGACTTAGACTGGACTTACCTGTTACCACAAATTGCCTTCAACTTGCAAAATACAACTAGTTATCAAGAACGACTGTTTTAACATATGTCAGTTTACATCATAGTTAATCATATTTACAATAAACCTCCCAAGCTCTAACCTGAGACTGTCAATCTCCTGCGTTGTGCTCTGCTTGAGGTGTTCCAGGTCCTGTGACATATCGTGCCACTGTTCACTCAGGGCTTGAACACGAGTTGCCAGTACTCCGGAGGAGTTTCTGTTCTGGTTCAGGGCCAACATGTCCAAACGGGCCTGGGTCAGCGCCTGGAACTGCTGGAACTGTTAACAAAGTAAAAGTCTTTTCACAAGCATTTCTGCAGATGTTTGGTAACTGATTAAAAGGTCAGGAAAATTCTCAACAAAACACACATTTCATATCTGTGATGACTTTTCCATTACAAAGTGACTAATACGAGATCTGCTAGCACTTTGCAGAAGTGCTACAGAAACAATGAATTCGATGAAAAGAGGTTTGAAGTTAAAGGTCTTAGTAACAGATGTATTAGCAGTTTTAAGCCCTTAAGGATAGTTATTAATCATTGCTGCAGACCTTATGTAAACACATTACAAAATACATATACATATGTGATTTAAATGTAGCTGAAATCCTGAATGAATTCACGAGAGAGGCTGCAGAAACAGTTAATTTCATATTTCATTTGGCCAGGATAGGCTAGTTAACTTTAAGCTGGACTGGCATTATTTATAGTTATTTTTTTCTCCATTGTGCTTTAAGATGTAGCTACTGTCTTATTTATGTGACATATAAACCAAATTACTAAGAAGTTGGATCAACAAAATAGATTTTTTAATCACAGGAAACAGGAAAGAATAGGTGGATTAGCTTTAGCTATGAAGTGAATTTGTTTATTTTACATCTGTTTCTTAGTTTTCCCCAAAATCTACATGGTATAATAATTATATAGGCTATAACCCACCATATGTCAAAAGGTCATATTTTAGTCTAAACTAAAGATTGACCAAATATTACTGTTTTGGCTTCATGGGGCAGAAATGACCACATGTTTTTTTGTTGTTTTCTGAATGAATTAAATAAATGATCTTATAGGCTACTTCATGATACTTCATCATTTCAGTTAATAGTGGATGTATACTGCAACACTATTTCTACCTATATTACATTTACAGTACAGTCGCAGAAAAACATAAAGTAAACCCAGCATAGATAATTAGATCATTAGTTATGAATATGATTAAGATTTATGCAGCACAAACTGTTCAGACACTTTAAACACATATTAATACAACAGCTGTTGTACACACACAGTCTGATTCACACTGACCTGCTCGTTGAGTCGGCGTAGTTTCTGGGACACGGAATCAACTCCCTGTAACTTAACAGGCTGAATTTGCAGCAGAAGCATGTGGACCAAGATCTGGGGCCAGTGACTCGGCCTAAGGCTGCCCATGGTGCAGTGGAGCTGGTATAAATGCAGCCAGGAGCCTGGATCCCTGTCTGTATGTCTTGAGGTGGTGGAACAAATAGAGGGGATAAAGACATAGCTGAAAAGGGCTGGTCTTGATACACACTGTATGGACACACACAATACACAAAAGCACACCCACGCGCTGGGACAAGTACACACTTTCCATTTTCCACAACATCATTGGGGACCTCAGAAGAAATGCAAATGGATTTAACAGGTAGTCAACTTCTTTCTGTCTCTCTCTGCCTCTCTCTGCCTCCCTCTCTCTAGTGTTTACAAAAATGTAGAATAACATAAGCAGATTTCTAATCTCAGTTTAGCAATGTTCAAATATGAGAAAGTGACATTTTTCATGCTTCCTAGTTGTTGCCGTACTTTGGATCCTCTAATAAAACAATTGATTGATTTACCGACATCTTTCACTACCTTCTTGGAGGACAATAACTACTGTTTAAAACAGAAATTAAAAAAAAGACTTCTATTATGAAAACTTTAGTTATAACAATGTGGTCTTGTATTTGTGTGTATGGTAGTGTGCTTGTGTATGTGTTGATAATATGGCAGTAAATCTCATGATGTGGGCTGAGGAACAAGCAGCCTGGACTTTCCTCTTCCCCCTGACTCAACTGTCAGGGGATCTTGCTCTCTTCTTTTTCTTCTGCTTTCTTTTCACTGGCACAATCCAGGAATTACGCTGTCTATCCCTCCCTTCCTCTTTCTGTTCATGACCAGGTTGCAACATTGGCTTCATTCACACTGGGCTTAAGAAATAATTATTATTGACTATAAAGTCAGAAATCTGTGATATTTTTAATTCCCTAGATGTATAATTATTTATTAGCTTTCATTTAGGGTAGAAAGGCAACACGTGGGAATAAAACGCTCCACTCAAAGTCACACTGAGCAGATTAAAAAGTCAGTTTTTGATAAATAAAAGTTAAAAATGTTGCTACTGAGTCCTTCATATTCAAAATTCACATCACAAATTCCTGTTCAATTTCACTTGTGGAACTTCAGTGCAAACACAGTTTCCAGTTTCACTTTCATTATGACTACTTGACATGTAGCTAGTCTGTCAGTTTCAGTCTGTGAGGCTGGAAAACCCTCAAACACACACTGTCGCACAGGAGGATCAGCTTCATCATTCGAACAGGGTAGATACAAGTTGAGATATGCTCTTAAAATATAACAGTCTTTATACTTAACCAGTTTGTTTTCATTTTTTTATCTTCATCACCTGTAAAGAAGGATCACATCAAAGCTTGATGGACTCTTGACGTGAGGAAGACAAACAAAGGAACTTTACAGATCTTGAAATCAGACACGTTTGAAGCTCCATCTGCCGACATGGCTGAAGAGACTCCCCTGCTAAACAAAAGACCAACATCGAGTGAATCCCAGGTTGGAAACTTTTCACTTACTTAAATTAATCCTTTTGATTTACTCTGTGATTGATTGATTTAACATGAACAAATCAATGCAACACATAGAATGGTCTAACTTATTGTGAAAAAAACCTAACCATATTTCAGGCTGGACTAGAAAGTTTCACAGATATTATATTATATTATATTATATTATATTATATTATATTATATTATATTATATTATATTATATTATATTATATTATATTATATGTTTTTACAGAACTAGGAGCTATATGGTAACAATCGCTGACAACTGATTTAAAGAACATGGCTCATAATCTGCAGTTTATTTAACGATTTTATGAAGAAAGAAATGAGAAGAAAGTTTTTTTAAAGAGATATGTTGGAATGTACAGTAGTCTTTGTTTAACCAAGGATACAATCCTATTATTGACAGATGACTGAGCAGATATACTGATCCTTGTCTCATTATCATGCCACAGCATGCATGTGAGCTCTGCTACAGGTCTGCAGGAAGTTTTTTATTATAATGCAGAATGCAAATATGTTCTGCAGGAGTGACGGGAGATCAGCAGCTCGAGTTGCTAGATCAGCTATTTAAATTCATGGCAAAATAATAGTAGTAACAAGATGGATTAATTTAGACTTCTATTTGAGTTCTGACTATTATTACTATTATTAAGATACCTGACACCGCCTACCTTGTTGCAAACTGGTCCCAGGAAGTTTAGGAAGGAGATTTATTTGTGTCATTTTGCACGCATTACAAAATAAACAAAGTAACATTAAACTCAGTTAGTCAGCAGAGTGTAAAGCAGGAAGTGTTTGGTTGTCACTTCCTATATTTCTTGGGAATACATCATTAGTATGTTAGGTGTGGATGTTTGTTTATGACCCCATATGGAACTGACTTGCCGGATGCCAGCAGTTTAAATGCTGCAACCACAGAATGCATCGAAACAACAGAGATGAAGTTACCTGCCTCAGGTTTAACTGCCTGCTGTCACATACTGTAGCTCTCCCTTTTTTTTTATTATTATCCTGGTAAAATATTGGTATACGTGTTTATTCAGCTGTACTCATGCAGGCAAAACTGTCATAAGTTCATTGTGGGATTTTCTGTGGGTTAACTTTGAGTCAAACGGGAAACAAAAGAACACACATAACTTCCGTGTACTAGAAGACCTCACTTGTGCACTTCTGCAAAGCAAGGTCACTTGATTCTGAGGCAGAGTTTGTGCAAAAATAATTGAGGCAGTGGTGAGGCAGGCAAGGGTAAAAAAAAATCGAAGAAAATAGAGGTCCAGAGAAGCAAAGCACAAGGATAAAATACAGAGCTGACTGACACTGAAACCACTGAGCTTACAGACTAAATACCAAAGTGGAAATCAAGACACAAATGAAAACCAGTGACAGTATAAAGAATGGATGTTGTATCCGTGACGTCACAGGTAAGAAGAGAGTCCTGTTTCACCTCCCAGCTAATCTAAAAATGGAGAAAGACGTGGATCATTGACAGACTGAGGTGGGCTAAATTACACCTGTGCCATCTGTGATACCACCCACCTGTCAATCAAAGCAGCCACACTTCATGTATAACTTTAAGCCTAAATATAATTTGAAACTTATTTTAGCTCTGAACAAACACATCTTTTAACTTGTTTTAACCTGTCCACCTTCCACTCCAGATCAACAACTCCAAACTCTACCTGGCCGTCTTCTCTGCCATCCTGGGCAACTTCAACTTTGGTTACTCCCTGGTCTACTCATCCCCGGTCCTGCCACAACTAATGAGACCTGATGCTGAACCCCGGCTCAGGATGGACACGGAGCAGGCCGCCTGGTTCGGCTCGATCTACACACTGGGGGCAGCAGCCGGAGGGCTGGGGGCCATGCTGCTCAACGACTTGATTGGACGGAAGCTGAGCATCATGATGTCAGCAGTGCCGTCGACCATAGGGTGGGTCTCAGGAACGAGTAACTGCGTACATTACTACTGTACTTATATAAAGGTTTGAGGTACTTAATACCCCTTTATATTTTATATTATAATGATCCAAATTATGTGTTACCTCGGGGCAACTTTCTGCTATAATGGTAGTAAAACACTAAAGAAAGTCTGATCTTTTCCTGCCTTCAAATGTCAGTTATGTCACATAGTTTTTGGTATTTTGTTTATGAACAGAACATGCTTGATAATTGAGTCCATCATTATGTAAAAAGAAAACAACTGCATACTGTAAAATAACCTCTCTAACAACACGTTATTCAATATCTTCCATCCATTAAATCCACACATTCTGTGATATCCACAGGTTCATGATGATGGATGTCTGAGAGAGTCTGCATGTACTGTTTATTTAAAAAAATCCCATGTGTGTATGTCTTAGATACATGATGCTTGGAGGGGCTGTGGACCGGTGGATGCTCCATGTGGGCCGTTTCCTCACAGGCATTGCCGGGGGGATGACAGCAGCATCCATTCCTGTAGGTTACCATGGATACAGAAACAATTTTATCCCCTTTTTTTGTCCTATAAAAAACCTTCTTACCCCTTGGTTTCATCACATAATTTCAGTGTATATAACCCTTTTTTTCTGAATTGATACTACATGTGTTCATGTGACTGTATATATAACTTTTGTATGTTCATGTCACAGGTTTACATCTCAGAGATTTCCCACAAATCAGTGAGAGGAGCTCTGGGTTCCTGCCCTCAGATCACTGCTGTGTTTGGGGCCCTTGCACTTTATGCCTTAGGTAATAACATACTACTATACCACAGCATAAATACTAATGTGCAGTATCTTTATTCATACATTTAGCTAAAATGCAGGGATGCTCAGAGTCTTTGAATTTTTAGGCTATTTTTGTTTTTGTTTTTATGACAGCAGTAAATCATTCACTTGCTTAATATATGAGGAAATTAAAACTGACAACAGCATCAATAGATCAGAATGCAATGTAGTTACAAGACAAATAGAGAAACACAAATCTCACTGTCTAACTCATAATCTCAATATCACATATGATGTGCAGGTCTGGTGTTACCGTGGCGGTGGCTGGCAGTGGCAGGAGAGGTGCCAGCTCTGCTGATGGTTGTGCTGCTGGTGTTTATGCCTTGCTCCCCCAGGAGGCTCCTCTCTCTGGGCAGAGAGCAGCAGGCTGAGAGGGCCCTCCGCTGGCTGAGGGGAAAAAACTACGACATCCACATTGAACTCAGTGCCATACAGGTAAGATCTACAAACATGTGATAACTCTTGTCTGGCGGTCTCTGGCTTGGTCACTCTCTTTATCTCTTCTAACCTTCCTCTGTCATCCTCTTACCTCTGTAGAGCTGGTTTGATTTAAAATCAGTTATTTTATGGTGGAAAAGCTACACAATGTTGCTTTAAGGAACTTTTTGATCTGAGTTCTTGAAATAAATACACACATATTGTATGTTTATGTGTTTATCTGTGTGTCTTCCAATACAGCACAGCATCAACACACAGGGTAAAGTCACATGGTCACAGCTGGCCACACCCCTGTACTACCGGCCAATCATGATCTCAGTCGTGATGCGTTTCCTGCAACAGATGACAGGCATCACGCCCATTCTGGTCTACCTGGAGACCATCTTTTCCCAAAGTAAAGCGTTCCTGGAGCCTAGGTTGGACATTTAATCTATTTATCTATAACTATAAATCATTATATTTATCAATTTATTCTTCTGTCTTAAATCTTTCATGAAAATTTTGCAGTTTGTTTACTTGATAATGACACAAATGTATCATTTATCTACCAGTAAAGTCATGTGTATTGTGTAAATTACTGATCTCCCTTTCTCCTGTGTCTGTCAGGTATGATGCCGCCATCGTGGGTGCAGTGCGCCTCTTATCTGTTGCCACGGCGGCCATGTTAATGGACAAAGCGGGACGCAAAGCCCTGCTGTACACGTCGAGCATGCTGATGTTCGTGTCCTCTCTGACTCTGACCATGATCTCACACACCACATCTTGCCCTCTAGGCCCCACCACTGAAAATGTCACTGCGAGTTTGGACTACAACTCCCATGATGACCTTGGAATCACTGCAGCGAGCATCCTTCCTCTCATCAGCACCATGGTGTTTATATTTGGTGAGTGTTACTAGCAACAAAATCCATGCTTTACTTAATGTGGCCACACTGACTTAAGGTGTATGGAAGGTAATGTTTGCTGATTTAGTCCACCACTTTGGACCGGAATGAAATATCTCAACAACTATTGAAATTATTACCTTGAAATTTGATTCAAATATTTAAGGACCCTAGAGGATGAATTGTATAAACATTGGCGACCCCGACTTTTGATCAAAATTTCAAAAATCACTTTGTCCAATACTTTATTACTAAATATCTGCATAACCATGACATCCCATAACTCTCAGTTACCCTTAGTGCCTATCAGCAAATGTTAACTTGCTAACTTTCTAAACTAAATGGTAAACATTATACCTGGTAAACATCAGTGTGTTTGCTGCTTCATCGTGGGAATTCTGCATCCTGAAATTAGCATTAAGCCTCACAGCCACTAGCATGGTTTAAAGCAACATTGTGTACAACTTCTACCATAAAATAGCAAATTTTTATCTTAAGTAATATAAATATAATAAATACACATGTACAACTGTCCATATTTATTTTGACAGTAGTATTGTACAAATCATAAAATACTCATTTCTACACGGTTGGTTTAAGTTTTTGGGTTATTACCGGTAAACATGTAAACACAAGTGCCAGTTACCTTGTGTGTTGGGCAAATATTTGCTAACCTGTTATGTGTCTTCGTATTTAGCATGTGCTGTTTTACGCAAATTATCTTTTGTTGTTCCAACAAGTTAAGACCTGTTATGTCCTCAGGTCATTTTGCTATGCTTAGCTCTCAAAAGATGATCAACTGCTGATTAGTACATGTCAACCTCCATCTTGTCGTACTCAGGAAGCTTTGTTTAGTTAAATTGGTTTCAGTTATGTCCTCACGCCGTACTTAATTGGGAAAACATTTCAGGTGTAGCAGTGTGGTTATGTTTTGCTGCTTATAAACTATTGTAGCATCTTTTTTGTGCTTTTGTTGTATCACAACATCATCTGATTTATTATAAGCTGTCTGCTTTGTCATCACATTGTTTGTTGTCTCCTAGGATATGCCATGGGATGGGGCCCAATCACATGGTTGCTGATGTCGGAGGTGTTGCCTCTGGCTGCCAGGGGTGTTGCTTCAGGTCTGTGTGTGACTGTCAGCTGGTTGACGGCCTTTATGCTCACACACGCCTTCACACACCTGGTGGATAAGTACGGCCTGTACGTGCCCTACTTGGGTTTTACTGTGGTGTGTGTGCTCTGTCTTCTGTTCAACGCTGTGTGCATCCCAGAGACTCGTGGCCGCTCGCTGGAGGAAATCGAGAACTATTTCAGGACAGGGCGTACGTTCACCATCACCCGGAGTCATTCCACTGCTCACAGTCGAGCCTAAAGATCACTTTTATCAAAAGACAAGTTATCCTCATGATGAAACAGGGCTGCTGTAAAGTGATCTTTGAGTTTAATATATCAAAGTTTAAACTATACTGTAGTTATACAAATGAACCTTTCTGATTAGCTTGCAGGTGATATATCAAACATCACAAAAATACTTAATTTAACTACTGATACTTATCTAGCACTTTACATATGGAGAGTTGTCGGGGGAAGGCAATCAACCCTTTCTTGACTACATCTCAGCCACTGACAGTATAAACAATGGACAGCGTATGTGTGACGTCATCCACAGGTTTCTATGAAGCTCAGAGTGTGGTGGCTCTGGCTGCAGCCTTGTCTCTTCTGCTTCCTGGCTAATCTAAAAATCATGACAACACTGACAGAACTAACAGGGATTAAAGGTCCACTGTGCAGGATTTAGTGACATCTAACTGTGTAGTTGCTGATTGCAACCCCTCGCCTCACAGTCTCCTTACCAGTGTGACAGAAAGACTATGGTTGCTGAGAAAACAAAAAACATGACAAGTCCTTTTTTTAGTTTGTCCGTTCTGGGCTACTATAGAAACATGGCGGTTAAACATGCCTGGCATCTGTAGATATAATTCAGTCAAGGTCCTGGTTCTCAAACTATGGCACCACTGTTGGTACACGACCTCCTGGTGGTAGCTGCTGTGCTACTTTTTGAAAATGTAATTAAATAATTTAAAAACATATTGTATAAAAAATACAAACAATTAGTGAATAAAAATAAACTTTGAGATTACTGGAATATTTTTTGTCATAATTTGTTGACAATAAAAGAATAAAAATATTTATACATACATCTCTTTTATAAAAATGTGTTTAAGACATGATTTCATTGTTGTTGAGGGGCCCAGATAGCAAAATCACCTTTTAGATTTTAAGCCTGGACAAGAGCCAGACTCAGATGTGCTTTAAAGATGATCAGTAAAATCTTAGAAATCAATTCTAAAACAAACAGGAAGCACAGTGGAGGGAGAGAGAAGTCAGGATTGGGGTGATGTGATGTCCTCTGTGAAAACCAGTCAGAAGCTGAGCTGCTGCATTCCTGGTTCATGCCAGAGAGGAGGGAGTTACAGTAATTCAGTCTAGAAAAATTTGTGTATGAATGAGTTTTACAATGTGCTTAGCTGTCTGTCAGACTGACTGTCTAAAACAACTTATGTCCATGTTGTATTCAGAATGCTAACGCTGCACAAGCTACTGTGCAGAGATGGTCTCTGTGTCAGGTGGGAATCGAATCAGTGCACATCACACGAAACAAGAGAATGTCTTAAAAAACTGTGATAGAATAAATAGATAAATAAAAGAAATCAGTATAATCATGTAACAGGTAGCCACCGGTAAAAAAAAAAAAAAACTGGTTCATCATCTTCCTGGCATAAGCAAAAAGGAGGTGGTGATGTCCCGCACACTAGTGGAACAGCAGGCCAAGTCACATGCCGTAGCGTGCTGTCAGTGTCGCAGGTCTGAGCCTGACTCACAGCCAGTGATGCACATCACTGCCTAACATCCTTGATACAAGCACCCAGTATATTAACTATAAAGGGTGAGTATGACGAATGATAAACATTTTAAAAATATTTGTAAATTAATATAATTATTGAATTACTTTAGGCATCCTGAAAGCATGTACCTAATAATGCAGAGATAATTATGTGCAAACTGAAGTGTTTGATTGACATGTCAGGTTTGATCGAAGAAGAGATGACACAACTTTCGGTGGATGCGTGTGCACGACCACACCTTACCTAAAGCAGTGTGTTCAGTGATGACAGGCAAGAGAAAAAGCTTTAATAAATCATGAGTGCAGGAATGTTTAGTTTGTAAAAGCAGTGCATACAGTGATATGTAGCCTATACAGGGCACTGGAACAAGGACCTTAAACAATATGAAACTTTTCATGGTGCATTTCTCATTATTGCTCAAACATAGATAGTGTCTTCACTCCAGCAGCTACCGAGGTTTTCAAAGTCTGAGACTGTGAACCTCCCCTCAGGCAAAGCGTGGAAAATCCCCCTCCCCTTTTGGATGTTTGACATAACTTAAGACAACAGCAATACATTAAAAAAAAGGTTTGTCCTCTGGCATTTAATCGTTTTTGGGACTCCTAAAACTAATGAACCAAATCACTTACATTTAGGCTATCTTATGTAATCTTATTTTGATAACTAATAATTATAATAACCTTTATGTATACGACACCTTTTCAAACACAGTTACAAAGTGCTTTACCATAATGCAGAACACTAACAATGAACTAAAAGTCTAAAGAGTAAAAATAAAATATGTCATAAAACAGAAATTGATTTAACTAAAGTCATTTTTTAAAAGTGTGTTTTTAAAAGTGGTTTAAAAGACGAGACAAGAGTTTGCAGCCCTGATCTCCTCAAGCATGTCATTTCATATTCTACATAAACAGCAAAGACCCTGTCACCTTCACGTTTACATCTGAATCGGTCAACGGTTGGTGAGAGAAGGGGATTTATTGTAATGTGAGAGAAGAGGGGAAGGAGAGGGTCCAATAACAAGGTGGAGGGAACGGCTGAGGCGAAGCAGTGGTTGGAGGAGGCACGGAGTGTGGACCGTCTGGTCTGGAGATGGTGGATGGAGAGCAGGCAAGCAGGTGGCAGGAGGTGAAGATGATGGTGGACCTGAGCACAAGAGGATCGCTGGTTAGAGGTCAACAGGAAACACAAGGAACAATAGTTTAACGCGGTCTGACCGTGAACTACCATGGTGGCTGAACAAACAATCTGACAAGGAGTGGGAGGAAGGCCAGGGTTTATATGCAGTAGGAGTGATGAGTTGATGGAAGGCAGGTGAGCTGAGGAACGGCAGGTGTGCTTCATCTGATGATTATACAGGAGGCCCAGGGAAATCTGCTCTCTACTCTCTCTACTGCTGTTCTTCTGTGTAAAGAATAATCTACAGCAAGTCGGTCAGGGTGATTCAAGACCTGAGCCACCACATCACAGTTTATTTTTGCAACAATGACCAGCACGCTCTACTTATTACATACAGACAGGAATCAATACATGACACAAAATATTGATTGAATACCGTGGTTTTCCAGAATCTATGACAGATCGGTGACCCTGCAAACTGTTGAACTGCTGTCAGGATATCAGTTTTTACTTGTTTTGACCACATGTGTATGTTTACTAAAATTAGATAGAGATCCATAAAAAAGATATTTATGAGATGATATATTGTTTGGCCATGGGTAATGAAAAGACTTTGGCACGCTGTTGAACTTAACATCCATTACTAATCTTGTTTGGATACATTCTTGGAATATTGACGGTAAGAACTAAAGATGACAGTGTTTCTGTCATCAGCTGTCAACAACAACATTCAACAACAAATCACATTTGTTGTTCAGTAGATGTTCATTTCTTCAGTAGAAGGTGCAAAACTCAATCTGCTTGGTGACTCTATCTTGCTTACAAGATGATCATTCAGGCGTCATTCAGAGATTAATCCACGTCTTTGCCCATTTTTAGTCTGAGTGATATCATAAATACCGTGTATTTAGGTGTATTTGTATTGTCTATGATTCAACACAACAGAAGTTGAATTTGATGTTGTCCTCAGGCTCATAGCTAAACAGTTGGATGACAGATAAGCATGGGGGACGACAGTAGGACACTCTCATACAGTAGCTTTTAACTTTCATTCGCTCAGTATTTATTTACCTGCTGAGTCAGAGGCTATTTTTAAATTGATGATTGATGATGATTAAATCCACCGCATCCTTTCCTCTCCTTCTCTCCATCATTTTTTCCTTCCTCACCACCTGCCTGCTGCCTCCTGTAGGTGACTTTGTCTCTCTCCCTTTTAAGTGTTTTTCATGGCTACATATATCATCTTATAAATATTTTTTTTATGGATCTCTATATACTATAGTAAACATACACATGCAGTCCACAAGAGTCAAGTAAAACAAGTATAAACTGATGTCCCGACAGCAATTCAGAAAACAGTTTGCAGGGACACGGATCTGTCTGTGGACGCAATCAAATACATTTTAAATAAAATTAAAATCAATATTTATAGTGTCATGTATTGATTTATGTCTCTATGTAATAAGTGGGATAATGTACAGCGTGCGGGTCATTGTTGCACAAATAAACCGTGATGTGGTGGCTCAGGTCTTGAATCACGCCGACCGACTCGCTGTACATTATTCCTTATACAAAAGAACAGCAGTAGAGAGAGTAGAGGGCAGCTGCTGGTGGCATTTGTTTTACTGTTGATGTGTTAGTTTACAAAATGTGAGACTACTGAGCTTATAAAGTTGATTTTAAGATTTTATTGATTACTTATACCCTGAAATATTTACCACATTATTTAGTATGTTCCTTCTAGCTATCTAAAGCTGCTTTTAATTTTATGTCTACTGAATGTATTGTGCAGCATTTTATTCAAATCTAAAATGTATTCAAATTTAACATTGAACTGACAAATCTGCTGACACATTTCCACATGAAGCTTAAGTACGACTGAATGACACATTTAAATGACACATCTAGTTAACAACAATCAACAGAAAACAAAGGCGCATCTGCAAGAAGATTCTCTGTTCCCCACCCAACAAAAATGAAAAATGAAAGAAGAAAATATAATGTTTGAATAATATATATATATAATATGTCTTTCTATTTTCTGTTTTTGAAAATCTAAACACAAGACTGCCTTTTAATTATAATATATAATATATATAATAATAGGGTGTACCACAGGGCTCAATGATGCACAGGTTCAGTAGTCGATGCACAGGTGTGTTATTGATGTCTAATGTTTTGCAGATGATCATCAACTATACCTGATAAATAATATACATTATATCATTGAAAGTCTATTAGAAACCTGATGTATATCGATTTGAATTTAATATTAGTTCCATTTATAATCAATTAAAATTAAAATAATATCGATTAATTCTGATTCTCACTGGTACAGAGAGGCATATAAGCATTGATCATTTCCCCCTTTTAGTTACTGACTTAAACAATTCATTACAGGTAGTTTTAGGATTATGAAAGACCATTAACTAATTAACAATAGGTTGCCTTGGGTCATGTTCCAAGCTACATACCACATTTTCAAAATACCTTTAAAAACAGCCAATAAAGAGTATCTTTAAGGCCTTGGGCATCCTTTTTGCTTACCGCTATAAACAAAAGAAAACTGACAGATAACAAAGCGTATCAGAGCATCTAAACTTAGCTACTTATCTACATAAACAGTTAAGGTCTCCTTTTTTTCCCCAACAGACTTTTTAAAAAAAATTAGTATCAGCATTAACATTGTGTCAAGGCTATTAAGGGGATAAGGGATCAACCATTGCCCTGTAATCACTTAAAAATGTTCCAGTTTATATAAAACGTCATAAAACAAACACACAAACACACCTCAGTCAAAACTCTGCAAGGATCGGTCAGTTGTCTGGAATGTTGTTCATCAAGCCCATTGAAACACACAATATGAGCAGACACGCTACCTTACACTTTCACACATATCTTTACTACTGTAAACCTTCCAACTGAGGTGTTTTGGGGTGAAAGGGAACTTTTAAAAGAAGTTGTATTTATACTTATAAATGTACTTTGGCTCGCCTGACATATTTTAAGATAGAAATGTAACCTGTCATATTTAACGTCAACATACAGAGAAACTCCAATTTTTGCACAGCCAGGAATCAAATTGTCTTATAGACACAGCAATTGATGAAACACTTCTCTGGTTTTAAATGTGTACTTTGCAGCGTTAGTCTGTAATAATAAAAAGGTGAGCAGGCTGTGGTCCATTAGAAAAGGGCTTGGGTTGAAAGGTCATTGATTTAAATCCCTACGTATGATGGAAGTTATTGTAAGGTGTGAGGTGTGCTTAAATCCAGTAGTCTTAGTACTCTGTGATCCAGTGATCAGTAGCAGAAAAATGTGGTTGGACTGGCCCGCCCCCAGCTGACTGAGAGATTCTTCAGTTGAAATGTAACGACAAAACAGAAACACAGTTAAACCAACTAAGATAAAATCAGATACGTTCACACAAGAAACCAAACCAACGAAAACATATGAAAAAAAACAAACAATTAGTTTGGCTTCAATCTTTGCACTTTGCGCAGTTTGGACAGCCGAAATCATTCAACGCCTCCCAGTAGCATGTCGTCCACCATTAGCGAACAAAGTCAAGTGATGGGTTGGAAGTCCTTTGTGATGTTTGTGATGTATAATGTTTATTTGAAACATGATGACAAACAAAAGTTTGAAGAGAGCAAAATGTAACTTTCATTTAAATCATAGCCTTGAGGGAATAGTTTGACATATATTTGCTTTCAGGCGGGAAGTTACATAAGAAGACTGACACCAGTTTGTCTGTCTGGTACATCCAGGAACTGAGAGTATAGCTTAGCACAGTAGTCTGGTAACTAAATGTTATATCTTGTTTAATTTGTACAGAAACCAAAGTGTAAAAATGTTTCGTGGTTGATCAGCTGCACTGATTCTTGGCTGGGACCAGTCTTTGACCTTGTCCCCTTGTTTTGTGTTGTTTCTTGTATAGCTTAAATAAATATATGTAACGTATTAATCAACGAGCTTTAGAGGCACTGGTTGGATTTTGTTATCTTTGAGTAGAGCAAGGCTAGTTGTTTCCCTTTGTTTCCTGTCTTTATGCTAAGCTAAACTAAGCTGTGAGTGGTATTAATCTTCTCATCTAAATTTCCTGAACAGCAATTAAGCATACTTAAACTATTTAAATTATGTTTTCCAGCTTAGATCTCTGATCGAACTCAACAAGAAACCACAATGATCAGAACACGGCACACGTTTCACTTTTTAGTGTGTGTTTAGCAGTGTTTCTAAAACTTTTTTTCCACCTCACCACCATCATGACATACGTTAAAATACAGCAGTGTTTCAGCGATGGAGAGTTTACACAGGAGGCAGGTTTAATCCTAAAAAGAAGATTATTTATAGTTGATGTTTAAACTAACATTTTGGTGGAAAAGTGGTTTTCCTGACACGCTCTTCTTCACCTCTTTCTGATATTTGAGCCACGATTGCAATGTTTATGAACTATTCGTTTTACCTCCCTCTACTATCTCGCCGTCACATTTTAGCTTGTGATTAATCGTGGATTAGGTGCAAGAACGTATTATATATATTTCAGAAATAGCCTATTACATTCCAGCAATCTGTCTTATTTTCATTCAGAATGTTGCAGTATTTTGATGGTATAATATTTTTAAAGTTATTGATTTAGTTATGTTATGTTATTTCTTTAGAAAAGGCTTTGTTGCTGGGACTCTTGGTACAAAATCTTACTTAAATGTATATTTTAGATAATAATTTATATATAAATTAGCTCCCAAAACTTCAGCCTGTGGTTTACCTTAGGCTTTTACTACATGAATACAGATGCATATGGCCAGATTCTTGCAGAAAATTATGTAATTATAGGTTAGACCTCTTGAAGGTGTTTCAGTGTCTCATTATAGCAGCTTTTCCATGCTGAACAAACTTGTGGACAACTCCTACCTCCTACATTTTTTGTCATAAATTTTAGGCTAATGTCTGCATATTTGTAAACAAATTTTTGTTGATGGCTTCGGTCGCATTCGGGGACAAGAACTATGAGCCTGCGTTAATGAAATAGTCTGCACACAAAGAACCAGGACGGAAACTGGTTATTCTCACTCAACAGAGACACACACGTACACACTCCCTCAGTAATCTCCCAGAAACAAAGAAGATAAAAAAGAAGACAGGTACAGCCTTTGAAAGTTACACCTTAACGCTCAGTGACTCATTCTCGCTGCATATTCACGTCTTTTCTCGACCAGGAAGTGCCTGTGGGCGTGCCCAGGGAGAGGCTTGTACAGGTACAGGTGAGACAGGTGGACGTTCTCAGCTATCTGGACTCTACATCAGCAGCAGCTTACGCACAAACCTCTGCATACGGACTGCAACACCCGGTGAAGGTAAGACTGTTATTAATTAATATGAAGATCTGATTCAGATTTTTGCTTTTCTTGAGTTTGTAAGACGGGATCTAAAGCTGGAGATGTAAGAGGAGTTCATATTAATCTCTGTGAGGTTTGACATTTGTGCCCAGAGGATGGCTGAGATGATTTAAACATAGTTCATATGAAAAAATAAAAAGGTTTGATGACAGAAAAACATGTATAGAAAGATGAACTGAGAAGTAAATATTTATCTCTAAATCTAACATTAAACGAATCTGTTAAGACATAAATATGTTGTCTGTTTACTGGAACGTGATCACAGGCTCAACAGGTTTTATAGGTTGGAATATTTCTGACAGGAAGTGATCTCCATTTTTTAAACGTTCATTCTCGGTCACTTTTGTTGTAAGTTTCTGTTGTTTGTTTGTTTGTTTGTTTGTTTGTGGGTTTCATATTTGAGGTTTTGAACAATACATACAGGCCATGGGTGTAGCCCAGGGTATATGCAGCTGTGAAAACAGCACAGCTCTTGTTCAGTGGCTCCGTCTGTGACATGTTTAGGTTTATTGTGTCAATCAGCTGAACTACTACAAAGATCTGTAGGGACGTTAAGCTCCTAATACATGTGGATATGCTCTGGATTTTTAATGTGGCACTGTATTTTTAAAGTGAAATGGTCTGCTGAAGAATCTTTACACCAACACATCATGTCAGATTGATTTCAGCCCCCAAACAAAGGATTTAATGTTGTGGTATACAACATTTTGCTATAGTTTTCTTTCACTTATTTAACATTAACTCATTTGCAGTTTGGGTCTCGATGGTTGAAGTAAAAGAAGCTTCTTACAGCAGCAGAATAAAAAGTTTTCTAGGAGTGACAGCTGATTGTGGCGCTGACAGAGTCAGGGAGACAAAGATCGATGATCTACTAATGTCATGTTGCGTTTCAGGACCTGAAAAAAAGGCGGTACACCGTATTAAGGAAGACTCGTCTGACGAAGTTACATTGGATATAAAACACACTGTGAAATCTGAAACTATAGTCACAAGAATGACACAAATAAAAAACACAAACCTTCTGAACAGATCGTTTCCATCATATATTTATGCTTAAAATTAGTAAATGAAATGTATTATAATATAGTATTTTCATCTGCAGCATCTTGGATCATGTGAACTGTTCAGTATTGTGGGTTGAAACTTTGCTTTTCTGTGTTGTGGCTGATCAGAATGGAGGTCTTACTGAAAATCAGAGAAAGAGAATGACGTCGAACTTTCTCTGACAGCAGTTGGATTAACTCTGCGTATTTGTATCTGAAGTCATAAAAGTTTAATTGGGTGATTCCCACTTTTAAATTACCCCTTCTCGTTTGTCAGCTCATCATGATAGCGAATATACGTCCCGCGCTCTCACGCTCAGAGTTAACCGGCACAGCTGCTGCATACATTACGGCCACACCTCAGACTCGAATGTGTCTCAGGGTGTTCACTTGTCCGAATGAAAAACTGGAATGTTTAGCATACTGAACTCAACAGATCAGTAGGTAGGTGATCAGCTTTCATAGCCACAGTGGGACATTACCAGCTGATATGATAACACAACAACAGGAAATCACCTAAAACAGCTGGTTTGATATTTTTAACTCATCCAGCTTCTTTGGGATGTTTCTTTAGTTTGTCATCAGAATAGGATGGATAAGATTTTATAAGTGGCTCATTAACTCGGACAGTTTTTCTCGATCTCGATCTTCCTCAATGAGTCCTCCACTCTCAGGCACCTGCCTCAGTGATGAAGTTTCAGAGAAAGCAAAGCTCATGTGCCTCGGGCCTCTCTCTCACAGAGGACTTATTGTTTCATCAGAAGCCTCTAACTTTTCCCCTTCGTGGTGTAAAAGCATCCCTGCAACGTGGTAGACACATTTTTTGACAGCCGCACCCAGTTGCAGCCTCCATTGACAACAGAAACACTTATTATTACACTTATTTATTGGCTTGGATATTAGTTCAGTTCTTTCCTGTCCTGTTTGTCATGATGATGGAAACGATTTTGTCATCGGATTTTCATACATAGAGGTCTTAAACACACCATGAATACTTTACAGACAAACCACCCTCCTCGAATACAAGGAAAAACAAACAAGACTCTGGAACAACTTTACACAACTTAGTGGACTAACCTGAACCTAACACGCCCCAAACTTTCCAATTAAAGTTGCACTTGTCGCTTACAGTGCAGTGGAACAGAGCCAACGAACAAAAGAGCAACTCAGCCAGTTATTCTACATCGGTGCTCCGAACCTGTCACTGTATTCTGTCAGGTGAAGGTTTGCTCTTTTTATTTGTGACTACAGCTTTTTGCAAACCAGTTTAGGACAAAGAAAAAAAAAACTTTCATCGACACTTGAATGTTGTAAACAGGTTCAACAAAAGACAGTCAAATGTTAAATTCAGTCGAATCTCAGAGAGTGTGTTTGTATTTTTGTAACTTTGGAGAACAAGTTATCAGACAGTCTTCCTTACTTCAGTGCATCGCCTTGTTTTAGCTCCCTGACTTCAATCACTTTTTTTCTGTATGAATTTAGTGAGTTTGTCTGTAAAAAAACTGTAATTACTTTTATATTTTAAAATATTTAGCATTGTGTAACTTTTATTTTTTAAAGAGAGAACAGTCATTCACACAAAATGATGTCAGGTTTTTTCTCTGCCTCAGTTCAGTCTGCAGCGACACACCCTCAGTCTGTGACACAGAGAGAAACATGCAGCTCGGTCGCATTCCTGCGCCGACATATGGGTGTATGTAAGCCCTGTGTGTGTGTGTGTGTGTGTGTGTGTGTGTGTGTGTGTGTGTGTGTGTGTGTGTGTGTGTGTGTGTGTGTGTGTGTGTGTGTGTGTGCATGTGCATGTATGTGTGTGTGAAACAATGACAAAGCAGTCAAGAGTTCAAACTCCAGTGACAAGTGATGAACTACGTATGGCTACACTTTTGTTCATGTGAAGAATGATTTGAGCAAAGTGGGTTAGAGAAAGAGAGATTGAGATGTGCGTTACAGTGAGGATGTTGAGAGAGAGAGAGAGAGAGAGAGAGAGAGAGAGAGAGAGAGAGAGAGACAGAGACAGAGACAGAGACAGAGAGAGAGAAAGGATGCTTAGCCATGCTGTGCTGAGAAAGAGCCAAATTAAGGAGACAAAAGATTGAGATAATTTTTTACCTGTATGAGATCATTACATGAAACTGGTCACATGACTTTTGTTTTCCACTGAGGCGGACGACAGCAACAGTACAAAGCAAAGCAGGATCAAACTAACCAGAGTCCATAAAAAGTGTGACGTTATGGCTCTGTTAATATGTTAGCAGTCCATACATCCACACATTAGAAATCTACAGTGCAGGATGTTTTATTTACTTATACTGCATGAATACATCAAAAACATAGATTCAACCTTCATTTGACGTTCAATCAAACATAATTCACGTTTTCACCCAGACTCCCTCTTTGGCTATCCTCTCTCTCGCTCTCTCTCTCTCTCTCTCTCTCTCTCTCTCTCTCTCTCTCTCTCTCTCTCTCTCTATATATATATATATATATATATATATATATATATATATATATTCTGCATGATTACTTACTACTGAACAGAGAAAACCAGTGAAACTGTTTACTTTTTTTTTGTTGATGTGTTTTTATGAATCTTTGTTTTTTAAAATTTCCATAAGAGACAGTCTTAAAGTTATAACCCTTAAACCATTTAATGTATATAACTTTCTATATGGTAGATCTTATTGTTGGTGGCGGGTCCGCCATTCTGCAGGACAAAGATTGACAGGAAGTGATGCAGTATGTATTCCAGCGTCATTGTTTTGGCCTCAGAGTTTAATTGTCTTTATGTTGTAGCTTCAAAGAAAGCTGTATATGTAATCCAGCTGTACAAGTAATATTAAAATCTTTTGGTAGATGTTATGACAACTCTATCACAGATGAAGGGGGAGAGAAATAGACAAAGGATGACTCAGCCGTGGCTCATCGGAAACTATAAATAAAACAAACAAAAAAAATCCTCTGTGTTTGTTTAAGTGTTGCTAAATTTTCAGTGCACGCAGACAAAAGCTTTCTGTGAGTGGCCACACCTGAAACATGTCAGCCATCACACCCCAGGCGTTTCCCACCTTGGCTACTGACAGGAAACATCCACACAATGCATATACCATGTGCCAACAACTATTTGGGATTAAATACGTGTCACTAAGAGTTGACAGACATTTCCATCAGAGCCTGACAGACGTTTTTAGCACCATCAGTCAGGCTTTGGCTTCCTCTGGTGGCAGAAAGCAGCAATATAGTCGTCTCAGGAGGAGGGTAGAGGATCGTTAGAGTGCCTGTGTGCAGAGCATTAGTGCATTTTGTCTTTACTGCTAATGAATATGAGCACTTGTAACAATCATTTTCTCTCTGCAGCACAATGAGTACAGATGGACATAGAGAACCCCCTCCCTACATCGTACCAGGTAAAGCCAAACACACCATGCTCACACATCATCATCATCATCATCATCATCAACATTAGACCGGGCCATTCATTGTCTCTTCTGTTTCTACCTCTGGTCCAGTTGAAGGTCAGGGGGATGGAGTGAAAGTGTATCACCTTCACACCCCATTCAACCCTAACTCCTCACAGCAAGCCACTCTTGTCACGCCAGGTAAACTCACACCCGATCTAACATTTCCTAGAAACACACGGGGAAAACTTAATGACAGTTTGTTCTAGCACATATTTAATTAACTTTTCTTCATTCATCAGTGTACACCAGTGGAGGAGGTGGCGTCGGTACTGCTCTCGAGTCTGGAGAAAGCAAAAGGAAGTTTGTGAGCTATGACACGGCACTAGGGAGGACTCCTGGCATGACGACTTGCACTTCTTGCCAGCAGCAGGTCATGACCAACGTCACCTACAAAGCAGGGACGTACGCCTGGCTGATGTGCTTACTCTTCATCTGCTGTGGGTGAGTGTGTGCTTCAGGGCGCCTGTCATGTTTGGCATGGCCACCTCAACCTGCTTTGAGGCTCCAGGGAAAGAAAATGGGTTTCTGTTGGGACCCTACAGACAAGATACACATCTCTGTTACCTCCAAGGTCAGACCTGAAACCACCCAGTACTGACTCAAGACAAAGCCACACCATTAGCTAATAATACAGCACCAACCATAGTTATTTAACTATAGTAATTTTAATGCATCCCAAACCTCAACAAGAGTTCTCAGAGATGTGCTTTATTTATGGTGTCCATATGACTGTTTGGACAGCATATAAATATCTTACTGTAAGAGTGTATGTACAAAGTGGAAACGAACATTTGGACTGCTACGGACAGCAGTGTGGTATATCTCATATCAGACCTCATTGCAGCTTTAAATCTAAACAGGAAGTATTACATTACACCACCAGGGACTATTTTTCCTGTCTCCATAGGAAGTGAATATGGACTGAGTACAGGGGTATAAATGTCAGTGCAGTGGATGACTATGTCCGAAAATAAGGCCTGCTTTATCATAGTAAGTTAAAAAGAGAATTTATTAAATAGAAAAGTGTCACATGATTTTTGGCTGTAAAAATAAAATAATCTATAAAATATAAATTATCTCATGCAGGAGTTACATGTTGCTCATTCATCAGATTTGTTGCATTTATGTGTCCTGTCTCTGCATCAAGGTTTCTTTATCATCCACGACAATGAGATCATAGACAAAGGTTGATAGGTTGAAAGGTTGACCAATTTTGAGTTTTATTGCAGTTTTTTTAAACAAATAACATGTGATATATAAATAACATTGAGAAGGTTTTTCGCTTTTTTATCTAAGATTCACAATTTTTAGTCCCTATAAAAAAAAAGATCTTTCTGATAGATTCTGGCACCGAGCTGCATAATGCTGACTGTGTGTGTGTGTTTCTGTGTGTTGCAGGTTAGTCTTGTGCTGCTGCCTGATCCCTCTCTTGGTGAAAAAATTCAAGGATGCGTACCACACATGCCCTCGCTGCAACAGAGTCCTGCACATTGAGAAGAAGAAATGTTGTAAATGAGGGCAAAGGGCAAAGGCAAAAAATGAGCCCGTAGAAATATGAAACAACATCCTGTTACCGTTGTCTCCGTTTGGGTTGGAGCGTATTTCTATGGATGAGCCACTGCATTAGCCAAGACAAATACATATATGAATAAATCAAAAATATTAGCTAACAAACTGGGAGTGATTGTATTGTGAGAGTTTACATATCATGTGTTTACTTTTAAAGCTCTGGCGAGTTAAATCAAGCACAGCCCCTGCACTTTTTGGGCGCCCGTTTCAGCTGAAAAAACTTTCTCTCTTACTCTACTTAGAAACGTATACATATATTATGTTGTTTAAAATGAAGGCTTGTACATAAACTTATACTAAATGTTTCGATGGACTGCTCATTTAAAATCTAAACAGACAAGCTGTCTATTTGAAGGGAGTGTCATAACTTTTGTAACAGCACTGCAACACAAGCCAACACAACACGTCAAACCAGAGCAGAGTGCAAGAACTCTGGAGTATATTCTTATATTAGGAATATAAGAATACTTTCTCACAGTGAATTTGCGTCGGCTATTGTTTCATAACACCCCAGAATAAAATCCGACCAATGTGGCTTATTTGTGTTATATTTATATGTTGTCAGCCATGAAACGACTCGTATAATTCTTATATGAAGGGATGAAGGGGAAATCTGAGTGAGCATGAAGTTCAAAGCTTATATATTTTATACGACAGGCTGTAAATGTAATTTTGTTGAAATCATTTGCTTCCTAACAATGATTTGTTGATGCAAACCACAATGCACAATTAAAGCATATATTACACTATGATGCGTTTATTGGCATTGTGGTTGAGCCACTGATCAAAGAGCTACACCTGCTTTTTACCTGCTATCCTAAAATCTTCCGGTTTCAGAAGACATGTGCAATGTATAAGAGAAAGCAGGCAACGTGTTGTAGGATGTGAAGGACGTGATTCTTCTTTATCTTCATCATATTGTCTCCTGGATGAAGCTGAGTATGCTTGGACTCTGTTATGTACGATTATTAACTATTTTATAACATTATTTCTCTAATAAAAATAGACTATATAGACGACATATGGCACCGTGCTGTCTTTATTTTTGTCCTGCCCTCCTATAGAGAGGTCAAAGGCCAACTTGTTAATCTGTTAGGGGAGTTGTGACTGCACAGGGTGGATGATTCAGATCCTTACACACAATACACAATGATACAAAAGTTGTTAAAGCTCAGAAAATGGCAGCAATCAGCAACTAGGCAAACTGCATTGGCTAGAAAAGACCAGCCAAAGCTCCAGACTAGCTACTAAAGGGACCCTGTGTGAGATTTGTTCTGTCGGCTGCTGTGTCCAAAGCCAAGATTAAGTGAATTTAATTATTGTTTTATCATGTTCCCCTCGGAATTAGAAGTAACTTGACTTTTCCTCTAGTGCCATCATCAGGTCAACATATGAATGGCTTGCCATGGCTTTAGACTCGTAGTTTGTTTTAAATTGAATCATGTAATATTATTTAGTCACCTTTAAGCAAAGTATTGCTAAATACGTCAGCTCCAGTATGAACTGGTCTGTATGGACCCGACCTCAACAGGGAAATACCCTTTCTGAAAATGACATTTATGAAACCTTTGATTGCATGTAGGCAAGTTTTAGATGTTGATAATGACTCTCAGCCATCCAAGCAGTGAGATATTGACAAATTGTAGGTCAAGAAGACGTATGGATGAAATAGTTTGACTTTTTGGGAAAACACTTATTAGCTCTTCTTTCCAAGAGTTAGACACCAGTGTAAGACTGTTACATACAGCAAGCAGTCAGTTAGTTTAGCTTAACATGTGCACAGTAGCGGTTTTAGGTACGGGCGGACAGGGCAGCCGCCCGGGGCGCCATTTCGTGGGGGGCGCCACGAGCGCCCGAAAATGAAAAAAACCTCGCGAATTTTCGATTCCGCTCATTAAGTCAGCGGAGCGGGCGCCCCCGTGGGCGTGGGGTTGACGACGAGGTAGAGGGTGCGCCGGACAGACTGATCAGGGCGCACGGCGCGTCCAGGGGCGCACAAGAAAATCTCCGTCCCGGGGGGGCGGGGGCAGTTTCGCCCAGGTTCGCCCAGGGCGCAAATGTGGCCAGGACCGCCGCTGCATGTGCAACAGAAATGGAGGAAAACAACTTGTCTCTGAGCCAGGAAACCAGCAGAGACTCCAGGAAGTCACTGCTCCCAGCCATAACCCTCCTTGTACACCGGTGAACTGATGTTTTTGTGCATTACTTTTGGATTAGGCAAAGGAGACAAAGCTAATTTATTAATTGTTAATTTATAAGCATTACAAGCAGATGTTGTCACCTTTGGACAGAGCCAGGCTAACAGTTTCCCTCCACTTTCAGTCTTTATGCTAAGCTAGGCTAACTTGGTGCGAGCTTTAAATCTAAAAAAAGCCAAATAATTGTATTTTCCCAAACAGTCTAATTATTCTTTTAAGTGTTTCTGGTTGAGCACCGGCATGGACAAGCAGCAGTGTGTTTTTTTGTTTTTATAGAAAATTTTATTCAACATACATTTTCCAGCAAAAAGGCAATATACAGGAATAGTTGTCGTACACTGCTGCTACACTGAGGATTTTAAACTGGAAAAGATCAAATTAAGGTGTGATTCTGCAGGTCATCTTTGTACTGCACTTTTTTTAACAAGACAAAACCAATGCAGTTAGTTTTGAAAAGAAAAAAAACGAAATAATCCAAATGTAACAGAAAAAAATCGTCAATGGTACATCAGGAACGCAAAGAAAAAGAGAAAAACCCTACACACAAGAAATATGAACACCTGGCTCCTTCTGTACCCAACAACAAAGGCGTGTTTCTCTTAAATTTTACACGTTCATATTTTTAAATATACAATTCTTAAATGTTGTCTTTACAGAGCCAGCTATGCGCTATTAGGGGAGCATTCCATCTGTGCTTTAAAAAGGAAACAAACAAAAATAAACCCCCCCTCCCCAAAAGAAACCAAAAGAAGAAATTCATAGGGCTTAAAGTGTTTCTTACAATGCTGGTTTTGTCTCTACACAATCCTCAAACCTGTGGGCTCGAAGTGTCTGCAGCTCCCTACCAAGCATAGCGCAGTTACTGCTCCCCATCACCTGGAGGCAGACAATTTCAATCAAGAGAGAAAGATGACGAAAGCCTGTGTGTGTTTGCGTTCAGAGGAATGACTGAGAAAGACATTTAAAACCCCCTGGAAAGAAAAAAAAAATGGAAGAGAAAGTCAAGGGAGTTAATGTCCGTGCATGTGTGTGTGTGTTCCTTTAAAGTCACCAAGCAACTCAAAACCACAACCAAAATGTACATTTGCCAGTCCTGAGAAACCTCTGACATTAAGTGCCAACGTGCAAGATGAAATACAGACAAATTTCCTCCTTATTTTTTTTCCCCATTTATTTTTTTTAAACAGATGCTGTGGATTTTTATTTTATTATACAAGATCTGCAGAAAGACAAAAAAAAAAAATCATTTTTTTCCTCCAACCAAACTAAGTGAGAAAGAACTGTGTGTAAACTTGGAAATACTTGCTTTGTTGCACTAAAAAGATGGGAGCAGGGAAAAAACATAAAGAACCACATCAGGGAAACTAAGCGAGCCTCGGGATGGACGCCGGTTTGCGACCATCGCGCCCTCCTCTCCCCTCTCTCTCTCTCTTTTCTGTCAGTTAGTTCTTGCAAAATCATCCCTCCATCAAACTCTCCACACAGCAGCATGATGCCTCTTCAAACAACTCTTTATTAAAAACAACCCCCAAAAAAATCTGAAGGGAAAAAAGAAGCTGGTGTGGGGCAGGAAAAGAAAAAAAAACTAGTCTAGAAGTTCATATACATATATATATCTATGTATATATATATGTATATATATATATTTATACTGTGTCCCTCTTCCTCTCCGCTTAATTCATATTAAAATCCAATTCATTTCTCCCACTTCCAGATAGGCAAAAAAACAGGCAGTCAACAGGTAGAGAAGCCAGAAAAGAAAAAAAACAACCGAACAGCCTCAAACAGAGGGAGACGATTAAAAAACAAAAATAACAAAATAAAATTAATAACAAAATGAACAGTCAGGAGGTGGTTGGTGCAGTTTATTTTGTGGTTGAAGGATAATCCGTCAGCTGCAGCAAGATCCGTATCGCTGAAGACATAGTGCCGGTGTAGAGCTGTAGAGGCGTCCAGGCGGGGTGTTAAAAGTGATGAACACACACACACACATACAAGCACGCACGCACGCCCACACAGTCTCTCACACACAAACACACGCACACACACAAGGTTGGTTACAGTCTGTGGTTATGGTGTGTTAAATTAGGTGGGGAGGGAGGCGGAGGAGGAGGAGAAGGAGGAGGAGAAGGAGGATGGAGGAGGACAAAGAGGAAGGAAGGGCTGCTTTAGTTGTGGATCTTGATTGCTTTCTCCAGGTAGGTGTAGCGACCTCTCTTTGGAGCTTTGTTGAAATGATCCAACCCTAGCCAGGGGCGCGGGTGGGACATGTTACCTGCAAGGAGACACGGCAGAAAAAGTGTGAACAGCAGAGACGGGCACTCGCATTATGGATATATCCAGACGGGATTCGGTGCTGTGGTGAAAACGCAGGTTTTTCTACTCATTCGAGTCGGGGTTGTCTGTTTTGACTGTGGCGGTGCGAGCTGAAGGGGTGCCCGCCAAAAAACAACTGCGACAGAGAAGTTGAACTAGATCCAACTTATGGAACAAACGCAGCGACCGACGATAAGTTTGCATAAAATTCTGTATCACTGTTTGGACCGTTGGCTTATCTTCCTGTCATCTCTAAAATACTGAGGAATATTTAAGCATTTTTTACAAAGTTTTTAGTATTAAGAAGATTAGAAACATTTATTAAGTAACACCTTAACATGGTTGTAAGCAGTTTTAAGTCCTTGGGAAGTAAATACCTGGCTGTGGTTCAAAGTCCTTCAGGTTGACCTCATACTCGTCTTCAGTGATGTACTGATGCCGGCCCATCATCACAATCGCAAACTTGAACTGAGAATGAACACACACATTATTCAGCAGCTTACCAGCAGGATGCAAAATATTCCAACAGATTTTTCATATATTGGCCAATAAATAAAATGCCCTATAAAAAATATTTTAAAATGCACAAAACACTCATTAATCTCTGGTTGTATGAGCGGAACTTGATGTTATACCTTCTCAAATTCTTTCTCCTGAATGTCCAGCATGGTCTGGATCCTCCTCATCACCTCCCGAAATGACTCACCCTGTGGAGGGGAGGCAGGGGTGTGAATCAAGGACGAACACACAGCATGAAGTTAACAGAGTTACACATTACGTTATATCGACTAAGATATTTTTCTTTCACTCGTGTACAAACAAACCTGTCTGATCTTAAGCAAGAAGGGGGTCCCGAAGGTGCCGAAGACTTCCTTGTGGAAGTGAGCGACAGGGATTAGCATTTCACTGTCCTTGTCCAAGTCCACCTGGTCCAAAGGAATCTCCTGAGTGACGGAAGACAACGGGAGAAGTGACAAGAGGAGAGATTTAGTCTGTTACTAACTCAGGAGCAAGTTTAGAAAGCGTGCATCATGCTGAGCAACACTCTTTGTTAGTGTCACTGTTAGACGTTGTTCCTTCAGCTTCGTTTTTAAGTTCATCTTTGACAACCGAACAAGTTTATTTTGAGTAAGTGAAACCCTGCAAATAATGTCTGCCAAACTGGGCCTTCAGTTCGTGTTAGACAAACTTAGTGGGCTGTGTCAAAAAAAAACATAACTGTCATGCTGACGGCCTGTTAAGTGGAGCGGGGAAAAAATGACTATAAATAAAAACTACAAAGTGAAGAGAGGGAAAAACTCTCACAAGCACACGTACCTCTATTCTGAAGGTGCGGCTGGCAGCCGGAGATAAACATTCTAGCAGCTCGTCCTCCTGGTGAACCCCAATGATTTTATAGCTTACTATCTCTAACAGCCTACAGGGGGGAAAGTGAGGACAGGCAGAGAGAGATGAGAAAGGTTTAATACTCTACAGATCAGATTACAGAATAAACATCTGCCAACAAATGTCAACATAGGAAAATTAGATGAATCTGTGCAGGTGATGGTTGGATGCTGAAATAACTACATCATGATTGGAAAAGTCTGAACTGATGCTTTGTTGGCGTTGGGGTCGTTCAGGGCTATATGCTAACGTGGTTTATAGTAGAGTAACTGATAACTGCATCATGGAGCTCTGGGTGCCCACAGACGGCTACAAGTGGAGGTCAGTGCCTCTGTTGCTCACTGCTGTACGCAGGCTGATAAACCAGTGTCAAGATAAATCCACGTCTTCATCCCCAAAATGTAAAAATTAAACTCCTCCAGCTCCAAATCAGAAGTGACTCTGGGTGTTTATTCCTCCAGAAACTACAGCAGCTCCGTCACTTCGCTATGGCCGGTAATGGCCGCCAACTTCACGCTCGCCATCATATGTTAAATTTCCACAGGGTAGGATACCTGCAGCTACAGGACACACACACACACTCGTGCAGGTTGGATACCTGCAGCTACAGGACACACACACACACACACACTCGTGCAGGGTGGAAACCTGCAGCTACAGGACACACACACACACACTTGTGCAGGGTGGATACCTGAGCTTCTCAGAGCCTTTTTCAGAGAGCTCCACTGCCTTTTTACATTCTTCCAAAAGGTCCCGCACACAGCCATGCTTGTCAGGGTAGAGGGTGATCTCCTGCGACAAACACAGACAGAGTTAATGTCTGTGCTGCAGTCACACAAAACATCTGAATATGATGATATGTAGTGATACGTTTTCATATTCCTCAGGGGGGATGTGTGCGATTGTGTTTTACCTCCTCTCTGAACTGGCTGTTGAGCCATATGGATTTAAAACTCCTCCTGTTCTCGAAGTCCGTTATCTTCATCTTTAACTGTGGATGATGAAGAGAGAAACAAAGAGTCAGGAAGACGTTCTGCTGAGCAACATTTACTTCTCGAGCTACAAATAGTTTCCTTAAAGTTACAGTGAGGCTGGAGACAACAGCTGTGTGATTTATAGAAAATGGTATGTGATGAAGATGACGACAACCGTGTGGCTTTTTTCTGGAAGTTTATCTCTACTGATATGAGCTGCAAGCTGACTGAGTTAGCTTTGCCACCAAGGGCATCGTAATGGGCAGCTGGACGTGTTTTCTTCCATCCAGAGTATTTTTTACTGTACACACATAATGAAACGTTTGTCTTTGGAGCAAAGCATCTTTGGATCAAGAACACATTACATCAGCCATCAGACGGCACCGACAGAAGATTCAAAAGCATTTTAGAAAGATAAGCATAAAATGAATATTAAAAAAGGCAAAAGTAGGACTGCAACTAATAATTATTGTCATTATCGACTGATTTGCCAATTATTTTGGTCAATAAAAACATCAGAAAACAGTGAAAAGGGACTTAGTTTAGTCTGTCAACACTCCAAAACCTCAAAATATTCAATTTACTTTAAAAGAAGAACAAAAAAGCAGATGAAACCATCAAATGTTCGGCACGTTTGTTATCAATTATTAAAATAGTTGCCAAATTGCTTAGTGATTAGTAGACTTATCGCTGCATCTCTAGGTGAAAGACAAAGCTAGAATGATAAAGATGAATACACAAAATAAAGATTAAGATAAACAAGGTCTGAATGAAATAAAGATGAGAAGCAACATGAGAAAATAAACTGATTAAGAAAGAAGAACACGACACACGATTAGGAGTTACTTAAAACATTAAAGCCCATCGTAGTTGTCTTATATCAGACTAGACTTTCGAAAAGCCATGTGGGAAAGAAAAGCAACAATTAAACACAAAGACGTCACAGAGCTGGCGAGCATTTCCTACCTGCTGGTAGTACAGTTTCTTGGGCTGCCGAGGTTTGAAGAATTGCAGCAGGTCCCGCAGTGTTCCCTCATAGTTGTGTCTGAGAGGATTCCCTGGACCGTCCCTGTACCTGGCCACCACACCACCAGGCAGGGGGGGAGGATGACGAAGAGGGAGGAAAGAAAAATGACAGGAGAAGAGGAAGAGGGGGTGGGGGGGAAAAAAAAGAAGCGATGGAGGAGAGAGGGGGGAAAAAAGTGGCAAGTGGACAAGGAGAGGAAAGAGAGAGAGAGAAGGTGAACATGAGGGGAAGATGAGAATATTCAGAGACGCAGAATGGAGGACAGGAAGGAGGCAGAGTGGGAGGAGTTAGAGGAAAACAACAAAGAAAGGTGGGGGGGGACAGGTTACGCAACATTTCTACTGACAACTGCAAGTAATCAAAGCAAACGTGAGCCGCTGTGTGAGAGAACAGCAGATGAATAGACACTACGTTTCTTTCTATACGTCAAGCAGGACTTCACACCGCAAACCTGACTGATGGCAGCAACATCAGCAACTAACGCTCAAACAGGCATTACGGCGATTATCGCGATGATTCATCAAGTTAAGCTTTTTTTTTTAAACAGGAATATCAGAGTTCCCACTCTTTAATAAATCATCTTTACGGCTATGAACCACGGCTTCAGCAGAGATTAAAGTGTGTGTGAGGAACATTCACTGCGAAACTGTGCGAGGCAGAATGCATTTCAAATCCATTTTAAATAAAGAAGCCATTCAAAATCAGTAGGTGGTCAGCGTTTGTGGGACACTGTTACTTGCTCGGCTGTTCAAATAGCTGATTTCTCTGCTGCGGTCTCAGATGCATTGACTACAGTCTGACCACAGTATTACTTTAGTTTCTACGGCTTTTAAGTAACGGAACAGTTCAAATCAAATCAAGAAGACTTTGTTCTTTTACAGAAGATTCATCTTTTCCACCACAACAACAAATGTAAATGATCAATATGTATGTAAATAAAATAAATTATTTCCAGGATATTTGAATCAATTTCCAGACACTAAATTTCCTGGTTTTCCAGGACGTGTGGGACTCCTAATAATTACTCCACAGCAAATGCATAATTGGTCAATTAAAATACAAAAAAAAACATGGCTATCTCATGGCCTTCCTCCTGGCTTGACATACAGCAAGAAAGACAAGGTGACGGTGTTTTAATGTTGCTACGTTCAGACAGCATGCACTTGTAGGGCCTTTGTCAACATCACTGATCATGCAAAACCTGTATGTGTGTGTGTGGATGAGACAAGCCTCCTACCCCTGTGACTTGAAGAACTGCAGCAGCATGGGATCTGTGTTCAACCTCTGCGCTACTGTCTTGGCCACCTGACAGAGAGACGACAAACATCAGAACATAACAAGCTTTAAGCAATTAAGAGCGTCAAACACAAATTATCAAAGCAAATTTCAAGTTGCCCAAGTTTCACTTCACCAATTGGATTGAAAAATGTATTGAATTACTTCAAACACTAGTGTCAAAGACATCGATTCATTTTCTTTTCTTTTAAACTTCAAACAAAGTGCTTGAATGGCCCGTACCTGAAAATAGTTCATGCGGTTAGACAGCGTGACCACGAAGCCAGGGTCGTTGTGGATGGTTTTGTCACAGAAAATGACGTCCACGCGGTGGTAGAGATCCCGGAAATAGTCCTTGGCTGTAGGCAGCTCACTGCTGTCGTTCTCTGGGTCGTCCCTGCACGATTTGACAAAAGGGAGGACAACAGATTAATTGTGTTGACAGGAGAAATGCGGAGACAAATATGTGACAAAGGACAGGTAGTAGGAGGCATGATATCAAGCAATAGAGGAACAGCAAAACAATGTGAAACCTAAATCTGCTGTGTTTCTCTGTATTTCATCAGGAAATACCAGAGTCCCGACATGTCTCTGTGTTTTTTATTTGACATCAGGTCATTCAAGTTCAGCTTAAAAGTGTCCTGAGGAGTTTTGTTGTAAACAAACCAAAGTTATGTTTTCATTTAGTGTCACTCACCTGAACACACCGTGAGGTCAAATCAACATGTTCACTGAATTTCTAATTTAAAATCTAGCATTGTTTACATCAGTGTTTGCTTGCTTGCAGTCTTCTTCGCTGCCTTTGTTGGTGCTTTACCGCCACCAACTGTCAATCAGCAGAAATACTCATCATAACAACTCGTTGTAGTTGAACACATTTAGCCGTTGACACACAATAAGTCTTACTTTTGGAAGACGATGATGTCCCCGTCCATGAGCTCATCCAGGGCCTTGTCCAGAGAGACATCATAGTCCTGTATCCGCTCTGTTAGATTGGGCTTTACTTCCTGTAACACACACACAGGGCATCATGTGAGTGCACACGAGCATTTGGTAACGGATATGTAAACATGCAGAGCTACAGAAGGGTACGTGTGAGAAAAAGAGATGCTACATATGACAGTAAGAAAGTGTTTGCAAGAAGTGTGTGAGGGAATGTGTGTGCGCAAGAGAGAGAGTGTGAGAATGAGTGTGTGGAGGAGCAAGTGAGAAAATGCCATGAGAATGTGCCAGTAAGTGAGCGACACATAAATAGATCACCTCATAGAGGATAAGGCTAGTTTCCTGCTGAAACCCTGCTCTCTCACACATGACTGGTAGAAGGTCTCCTGGTTACAGAGGGGAAAAAAACACACACACAAAAACATGATTTAATACTTAAGTTCAAAACATTTTTTAAAGTATGACAGTGTTGAGGTTAAAATAGACTCGGATGTTGCCAGTACTTACTTATTTTGCAGGATATAGGTGTGTAGATATGTCCACAATAATTTAAGCTTCTGGTTTTGGGATCATACATCTTCAAGAACAACATGACATCATCTGGAAGGAAAGAGACAAAGTCACCAAAAAATGCAGGAGTGTGGAGGAATATGGAGTCCCAGTAGAGCATGTACCGTGAATTAAGTCTTCTGAAATAGTAACGGATGAAAAACAACTTGGTTTAAACATAGACACTGTTGCTAGGGGTAGACTGCAGGTCGAAGAAATTGCGTAAATCAAGACTAGTGTTAAAATTCAAATACTAAAACACAAGAATAGAGGTTCTTTAACTTTGTCATGCTACCCAAGCCACACCAAACCTAAAACATCTCCCATTGTGTTACATTACTCAGTTCCTATGTTAACAGCAACAACCCAGTAATCACAACATGTGAAGGAACATTTCTAGTAATTCAAGTTGCTGCTAACACAAACAGAATGCAGAGGCTGTCACTGTCACGAGTCACTGAGCTCTCCAAACTCGAACTCCATGAACACTTCGTGTGAAGCAATGCTGAAACAGAATGAGAGAGTTGATGTGTGGGACTTACGGTCTTTGTCAAACTTGGGTAACGTGGCGCCACTGGCCGCCATCTCTGGATCCACGGTCTCCAGAAATATTGTCCAGGGGTTCTCGTTGTCGCTTAAGTCGATCATCTGAAGCGTAAACATGTGAATACTGATTAGAAAAATCCATTTTATACACGAGAGTGGGACACATGGTCATACTATAGTAGTCAAGTAGTGTATGTATACCCAAAACTGCTCGTGTTACAAAACAGTTTCCTGTACAGTCGTAACTCAACACCTGACTGCAGATAAAAACGACAGGTCGTCCGGACACAAACACTTACCGACTTGTTGCAGTCGGCCTCGTAATCGAGCATGGCGGGTCGCTTGGTTCCATTGCTCCGGGCCTGCATGGGCCACAGCCTCATCTGGTCCTGTGGGAAACCCTGCAGCAAATCAACGGATGTGTTTAATTTAATTTGCACTGAACAGAAAAGCGAATATCTTATATGACAAGAAGGTGGGGGGAGGAAGGGAGAGAGTGGTATGAAAGGCAGTTACAGGAGAGGAGGCAATAAGTGTCATGCCAGGGCTCCATATTATGACCATATATCTGTATTCTGTGACAGCTGAAGAGTAAAATCGCCAGCTGTCATCATGGTACACTAACTGCTGATCAATGGAGTGCATGTGTGTTTGCTTCACATCAGTGCTCGGCTTTCTTGCTTATATGTTCTAGGCAAACAGGGAAATCAATAAGCCTTCTCTTTCAGATCGATGATCATGTGTTGACAGCAGTGACTCAGTATGCAGTGTATGTGGAGAGAGAGACGTTAGCCGCTCAATGAGGAATCTGAATGAGTATTGAATTCTGTATCCAAAATATTTTGTATTTCTTCTAAAAAAAAGCAACTTAGGCTGAAGTATTATGAGGAGTAGTCTCTCACCATGGTCTGGGAGAGGTTCTGGACAAACTCTTGCAGCGTAGAGCTCTTTAGGACCTTGAAGACTGTGTACTTCACCTTCTCCTCATCATACATGTCGTTGCCCTGATGACCACAGAACTGGTCCTCTGTCACCATCTGTCCAGAGGAGGAAGAGGACAGGAAGAAAACAACGTTAGTGTCCGACAGCGAAACTGGGCACAGAACAACGAAGCAAAGACGGAGAACCAAAAACTTGGTGAGGAAAAAAAAAAACTGGCTAGCAGTTAGGTTAGTTTCTGGTTTTGCCGCTCCAGTGTACGAGCTTAAAACAGCAGAATAACCATTCTAGCAAATCACAAAGAGACAACAAGCAGGTCTGCAGCACAGTGCTGTGGAGTTACCAGTGTTATCATGGTAAGCTGCTAAGTAGTTTTTGATACATTGCTGGAAAGTTAAACAATGAGCCCATCATTTCCCCTTTTCAAGATAACTAATATAACTGTGTCCATGACAACCGTCACACCTGTTTGCAATGTTAACGAGGTAGCTAGCCAGCAAGTCAGTAACACAGCACATGTACAAAGCCTCGTTTTGATCCGTCCTGTTCAAGTTACTGAATTAAACTGTTAATAGAAACTCAGCATTACCTGTATTTCAAATTAAAATACCTATAGCATTTGGGCTTTTATTGTGAAATGTGGAAAACCTGCAACCCCATTCTCATTTGCGGCTCTCATTGTGTTCCATTTAGACACTGCTGAGTCACGTGCGACACCTAGAGGGAAAATCTGGTCCGGTCCAGTCTTTGGCTAAACATCAAACCATTTAGAAAGCGCTTACATCATCCTCAGCGTGACGGCTGCACATCTTTATTTAACCAGATCACTTGAGCTGCATTTATTTTAGTATTCCACACATTTAAAACCACAACTGCCTTATCCATATCATGATGCCCACCATGTTAAACAAGGAGTTAGCAGTCAGTCTGTCTTGATGACAATTTCTCATAGACATAACAACTACCACAGTGTGTTGTGAGATCCACTGCTGAAGTCAGTTAAAACAAATGATAAAATGTAGTTACAGCTAACTGGAGTTGACATTCATTCGTGTCTCAACAAAGTAAAGTAACAAAGAGAAATTGGCCGTTTGTCCTGTCTTTATACATGGCCAAATGACAGAGCAGCCAACATCTTTCCTCTCTTATCATTTAACAAGCCATTCCACATTATCACTCGCTGGTCTTTCTGCCATCACAACCACAATGTGTCTGCCAAAGCTCACCAGAGTACGTATATTCTTGCCTGAGGGAACGTTCGCACTCAGTCAGAGAAAACAACCGTGGACTAATTCGCAGAAAGTCAGCACTTGCACAACTCTCTGTGTCTGTGCCGATATAAAAGTATGTCACAAGAACAGCTTGCAGCTTCCTACTGCACCTTCTAGTCTGTCAAACTGTAATGAAGCCAAAAATGGTGGATAGGTTTCTAATGCTAAACACTGAGCAGCCAGACCGGCACTTTGTTATTATAAAAACAGCCACTTGAGTCGGCAAAGCATCAAAGCACGTTAAGAGCACTTAAACAGAAGTCCTGGTTTCCTACCTGGACCTGCATGTAGAGGTGAGCCTCTTGGCGTTCCTTCCTCTTCTGTGCTTCCACCCTTTTCTCCTCCTGCAGACGCTCCACCAGCTGCTGCGGGATGTCCACGTCAGTCATTGGCTGAAGCACCTCACCTGGGACACAGGGAGCGATGCAAGTGAGAATCAGAGTGAACAGTGTGTTATACATAGAGCAGTTAGGGTGAACCAAGTTTAAATTGAACCAGAAAGGGAGTTACTTACTGAGCTTGGACTCACGGATGTACACCAACATGTACGCGTTGGTGCAGTGGCGCACTGAGAGGTCATCGTCGTGTCCACCGTAATTGTGCTCTATGGCCTCCTCCTTGGTGCACCGCGACACCACGTCATCATCAAACTTACACCACTGGAGAGAGAAAGAAAGAATGATAGACGAGAGGGGTGAAGGAGGAGGAGGTGAGATGAGGAGGACCGAGGAGCAAGAGTGGGGGAAAAAAAGGGCAGGTAGCGCCGAGGAAGGAGAGGGAGAAAACGAGAAAACCAGAGAGCACTTAAGACGACCGTTTATGTCAAATCATGCTTTCAAATCAACCCCTGATACCAACATGCAAATTCATCATGCTAAAACACTCATTACCCTCATCGTCTTAAGTTTGAACATCCTCTTAAATGAGGACTAGTACAGGGTGCTCAACTGCTTGTACACTGCATTAATGTGTGTGTGGAAAACCGATACAAGTCTGAGCTTTAAGCCAACGCTTGAATGATACATGCATCATCAGCCACAAAAGCTGACAGGAAACATTTATCTGACTTTGTAGCTCATTCAAAACTGGTTTTGAATAGTCTGTTCTTTCGACATTAGGTGGTGAGCTTCATGATAAGAACCCTTCTGTTCAGCAGCTTATCTGACAAATAATTGTCAGCTCGAAATCTGAGTGGGTAACTCAGCAAATGCTTCACTACTTTTTAACATCTTTGTATATTTTTGGAATAAAATGTCAATAAAGAAGTGGCAAATAATATTTGTTTAGCTTGGCTCTGGAGTATTTGTCTTTCCAGCCTTTCAAACTGTGTTTTACAGACTATAAACTTTAATAGACACTGTTCTTTAACAGTGATAGTTTATTTAGTCCTTGTTATAGTGGCTTTTTGGAGATCAACTATAATCATGATGATAATTTATATGTCATATCTAAAGATGCTGTGCATCCCAACTAATAACCAATGCAAGTGATCCTCCGAATTACAGCTAGCAGTACAAAAAAAACCCCAACCATGCCCACAGAATTTTTGGGTGAAAGGTGTATAAAAAAAATTGTTCTCACTATTGGTTCCTTGACACTCACTTTGCCGTCTCCTTTTGGGTTAAGATAGACGACGTAGTGACCGCCATGGTTATCCCCGCTGTGCACTAGCACTGCGTGCAGGATGTAATTGGCCGGGTCCTTGGAGTCTGGCTTCTGAAGGAACTCGTCCAGGGGCAACTGATCTGGAAACTCAAACCTATCGGGGAAAGAGGAGGAAGGAGAAGGCGGGAGGATAAGAGGATTGGGATGGAGATGCAGGACAGGACAGATTGGAGAAGATGGGTAGAATAAAAAAAACATCATATATTAAAAAGGCGTGGAGAAACATTCAAACAAGAGAAAAGGTGCGAGTTTGATTTGTGTCTCTGAGTGTGCGTACATATACTAAGCCCTCGGGGGGCCAGGTGCTGATGGCAGCGTCACAAGGATGACTCAGAGCCCTTTGAGACACTACAGGGGAAAATTTGCTATTCTGGATGGCTGCACATGTGTGTGTGTGCTCTGAAAGTGTCACAACATCCTGTTGGATTGTTAAAGCACGATTAGCTCACAGAAAGCTTTACGCAGAATGATACAGCCTCCGAGAAAGAAAAAAACTCTCAATGACTCAATGGTCAGGGCATGCTGCTCAAAGAGAGGGGGGGAGTTTCTAAGCGTTTCTGGAAACAGACAGCTCCTTTAACCTCTGTTATAATGGACCGAGCAGTCTGCCTGTGCACCTGTCACTGACGTATGTGTGAGCATAATATAAATATATGTACATGCAAGTGTGTAAGAGTGAGGATGTTTGCTCTACCTGTCGTTAATCTTGATGTTTTGGTCGGTCTGTGGATCATACATGAACCTCATCAGCTGCAGATGAAGGATTGGAGGGAAGGTAAGGAACTTCACTCCCTTTTCTGCTTCCTGTAACACAAACATTCCATTGACATTCATTCTCCAACACATGCTACATTAAATATCTTGTAACCGGACCTTTGACCCAAACACATTTTTTCTAATCTTTTAACGCATCATAGCCAGATATGCAGGGTTCAAACCCCGGTGGGACAGAACCCTGTTGAGCATGTGCCAGTTATTATTGTATTATTGTATTGTTGTACGTCTTATGTCTTCGCTCAAATTGCTGCAAGCCGGAATGAGCTAGAAACATAAAACCTGGCACAACAACTGGAAACAATGTGCAAACGCTTCCCAACAAACATGAGCCCAATCAGTGAGATAAATAAAGATGAAAGTTGATCATAACTCATTAACCATTTTGTGCCACAATGACTGGCCTATGACATGTTTGCATCTCCTGAACATACACCGCACGTTTCGCTCAAAACCAATGAACTTCCAACTATGCAATTATTGAAACGCTGCAGGCTTGACGATTATGAAACAAAAGTGTGCGACTGGTCTCACTCACAGAATTCTGTGAAGTGAAGCTTAATGAAGCCAGAAACCTTTTCGATTGTGGTTGACTTTTCTGTTTCCATCAGCAGAGCGCAAAAAAGGTGTGAACCTGCTAACTGTGGCTCGAAGCTGAATTTTTCTTTATTACTGTTTGTGCTTGTCTTCCATTAGAACAATGAGTTATCATGCCTCAGGATTTGATTAAAAAAAAAAACACATTCATATAGTTTATAGTGAGTTTTCAAAGTAAAATCAGAGGAGCAACTCTCCGCAGCTTGTCGACCTGATAATTTGGATGCAGCTCAGAGGTGAACCCGTGTCTTCACTTCAAATTTCACACTGTCCTGTCCTCTTGCTTTTTCAGTTGACAAAAATGTGTTTTAAAAACGAGCTTGAATACCAATTGGGATACAGCAAAAATAAATAAAACATAAAACTAAATGTAAGCAAACTGAAATAAACTCGACACAAAAGACACATAATTATTTAAATCCAGTCTCACCTGCAGGCCATGCTCTCCTGCGTCGTATTTGTTGTCTCCATCTAACTGCTCAGTTGCAACATAATCTTTGAATGACTCGAAGACTTGAAATAAGCAGAAAGCGCACATGACGTCAAGAAAACATCCATACTGGTAACTTCAATGTCAGTAATTAAGTGACGGTGTAGCAGTTGTGTTGAAGTTTCCACTCACTGTTCTTCTTTCCTTTTATGCTAAGCTGGATGTCATAGTAGTCCTCTATCCGCTCTGACCGGTAGTCCACATGCTTACATTGGATGTATGACTGGAAAGTAACACACACACAAGAATCAGACTGTATGATACAGGTTAAAAATATTATTTCTAAGAGGGGCACTTCTTGATTTAACATCACTCTATTCTTAAACTGACCTTGTTCCAGGCTACATCCTGTGCCAAGTAAGACTACTTCACATCATCACTATGTTAACAAAATCTGCAGCAGTATTTACATAATGGGCGCTGTTTAGACATTACTCTGCAAAAGAAGGCTGAAAACCTCTACTTTCAACAAATAAACAGGACAGATCTCACTCAAACATCATTTCTTTTTGAAATGTTGCTCAGGGTAGACCGAGCGAGTTTCATAACTACACATAAAATACCACCGCAGCCATAAAGATGAGTCAGGCAAGAAGACGAGGAGAGGCAGACAGAGAGGAAACGTACCACCATCTTTCCTCTGAAGAGCTTGGGGATGGTTCCCTCAACACAAGTGCCTTTCATTTTGTTCTCCACGTTGTCCAGGAGCTAGAACACACACACACACACACACACACACACTATAAGTCAGTAATTATTCAGCATGCATACATTTACACGCCCACATTCTTAAAGATAGTATAAGAGGACTCACCACTCTGCACAGCTCCTGAACATCATGTTGCATGAAGCTATCTAGTGTTTCCCATCTTCACGTAGGAGAAAAGAAACAGAAAGGCCGTCAATACAATACTCACAGAGGAACGTTTTGTGGCTGGTAAAACTTAAAATTCGGCTAAAAATAATATTCAAGCAAGGAAGGTTTTTGTCAAAGCTACTCTTGATCCCCACTTTGTTTAGCATTTCAATCTCAACATGAAATAAAGAGGGAATTATACAAGTACATTACTGAGCTAAAAATACATAATACTGGTTTTACTTGTCACTCTAGCCTCCATCTGTGTAACCCCAAGACAAAAGGACAGGTGAACTGTCAATGACAAAATGTCTGATGTACCCGAAGGACTTTGTGAGTTTCTTGGTGCCGACGGGTTTGTCGCTGTGCTGCAGCTCGTAGAAAACCCTCTGCAGTGCCAGGGGAACGCTCTTGGATGAGTCGTCTCCCTCCGTGGGCATCATGTACACCGCCTGGGAAGAAAGTCAGGAAGAGTGACACCAGGATTAGGAGTTTTACAAAGTAACGCTCTTAGACTGAAGTTGCTAATTACCACTGCCAAGGAGGGCTACGTCTTCAGTTTGTTTGTTTGTTGTTTGTCTGCCAGCCGGATTACAGAAGAAATGCTGGCCCGGATTTTTTGATGAAAGGATGTAGCATGGGCCAAGGAAGAACCCATTGAATTTTGGAGTGGATCCGAGTATTTTCCACAAATGCAATACAGACAAATATACTCTGAGTTTTTACTGTTTTATAAAAAGACATTTAGTACATCAAAACTACTGGAAAAACCTATGCAACAGCACCAAGACTATGGTGAATAAAAAAGCCTCTATGTTGTTTTTCAGCAGCTGTAGAGGAACACTGATGAACAAAATAGATGCTCTTAATTTCAGTATACATGTCAACATTTAGCCTGTAACTGACATAAAAATACAAACACACAAACTCTGAACTGAAGCTGTAGCAAGCACATTTATACATGAAATATATGATGATGAAGGATATGACTATACCCGTCTTAGCTGGTTGGTGAAGAAGAGAGTCTGTAGCAGGCTATTCATATAGCAGGTAGCTCCCTGGTTCTTCAGTCCAACGTAGCCTGTGTGTTTCTTAGAGTCCCACCTGGTTACGAAGAGAAGGCCGATGTTATGGTTATAATTGAAAAAATCCAAATCAGAGAAATTAAACCTGGGAACATTGTGGGAAACCCCAGAGAAGATTAAGAGCTACATACGCCACTCCATGTGGAGCATCTGCCTGGACATAGACTTCAAAGGTGACTTTGTCATCGTCGATGAAGCCTCTCTCTGGATCAGTCACATCCTGAAACACAACACCACGTCAATAGGAACTGCTAAAGGGATTTACTTAGATTTCTAACTTAATGTGTGACAACGAACACACACACACACACAGAGAGGTCCTAAGAGCATCCTGGAGCAACCAATAATGAAAAAAAGCTTTGCTGTGTGTGTCTACTTTACCAGCCAAAAAACAAACAAAAAAACTCAATTTCTCTGTCTGTGTCTCTACTTACACTCCAGGACATGAAGTTGGAGAAACCCCAATCATTCTCTTTGTGGAAGAACAGGTGACTGATCCTGCGGCTGAAGGATTTCTCGTCGTCTTTGTAGTTGATGATTTTCAGCATGGCCTGTGCGTGGCATGACCATGACCTAAAAAACCAAGAACAGGATTCAGAAATTGTGACAGGGGATTTTTACCAAATTAACATATACCATTTTCTCTCAATTGTACTTCCTTGAAAAGATTCTAGCACATGACACAGACCTGGGCTTTCATTCATAAGTTGATGACGACTGAATGAGCTGTCTGAACGAGTTTAGATTATTATGGGTCCATGAAAATGAGCCAGATTGATCGAATGTTTTACAAATGATGTAATCAATATGCTGCCGATTCAAGAAAATTCACAGCCACCAAGGAGGCGATACATTTTCAAACAAGTCTTCATGCTGCAAACAAAAGGCTGCAATGGTGAACTGTGACCTTGATTTATAGGATCTAATATGTAGCACAAAACAACCAACATGCAGTAACCAGTAGTTTAAATTAGCGAGCAGTAACCATGTAAGGGGAATTACAATGTGGTAGGGGCTCAGCCATTTTCACTTCCTTTCATATTTTGTTAGTGGTGACTTCGAATAATACTCTTTGACTAAAAATATCACAGCTCCAAAGAGCAGACCTGCTTGTCAAGAGTCCATGTGTGAATGACATAAGATGCCAAGAGGCTTCTGGCAATTTTAAAGGACCCATGGCTTAGATAACGCTTACACTACTGCTTCACTGGTTGCAGCAAAGAGAAAGACATTGTTAGAAAAAAACAAACTAATATGACATCTGGGCTAGTGATTGCCCAAAGGCATGTGTGCAAGTATAACAATCTGGAAGACAGTTTGATGGTCTGATGAGACCAAAGTTGAGCTTTCTGCCAATCGTACTGAATGCTACGTTTGACATAATTCAAACTCCACGCGGAAGCACACCATGCCAACCGTGAAGCATGGTTATAGGATTCTTAAGGCCTGGTAGGCTTTTCCAACTAGAAAATGAATATAAAAATGACTAAAAATGAGTATTACTGACTAACATGTCTGCACTGATTTGAACACCAGTTTTGCCTTTTCCTTTCCTTTATAACTATTGAAACCTTCAGAAACTGCTTGTGTAACCTCAAAAGGTTTCAGATGTGTGTCTCTGCAATATCCCCCAAATCCCTCGTCCAACAAACAAGACACCTACGTGGAGTCTGATTCTGCGTTACACTGCAAGAAGAAGCCCACGCTCTTCTGGTGTGGCCGGTCTGGGTAGAAGCGCGGCATCACCATTATCTTCCATGGAAGGTTCCGGACAAAGCAGGACGGGCTGAGCACTGACTCACTAAGGCGGCTGAAGCGCTCCACCACAAAGCGGAAAGTCGCTTCTGACCGCCAACTGGTGTCTGTGGAAAGATGGGAGGGTAAACGTGGACAGGTTAGATGGTGTGGGGAGAACAGGTGTCCTCCAGCGTTCACCGACACAGCCAAGTGCGAATGGTCAGTGGATATAGATGTGAAACCCTCTATGGCCCATTAAACTGACTCATTCACAGGGTGAGGTTAAGCCTGGATCATTACTTACATCAATTTCTTTCACAGCACAAGCTTCAAACCAAGTGAAAGTGTTTGTGTAAGTGCACATTGTCCTCACCATCCTCCATGTCCTCCTCTGTGTTGTTGTGTCCATCTGCCATGGCCACGTTACCATTGATCACTGGGTTGGCTGGGATTCTTGGAGGGTCGTCTGTGTCCCCAGCTGTAAAGAGAGGGAAGCAACATGATAAATCTGTATGGATAGCGTAGTTCTAGCATAGATATCAGGGTGAGGACCTTTCTTCTATTGGAGGAAAGCCGCCTGAAGCATCTGCATTGCTAACCATGTGCAGCTCAGAAACAAGAGGACCAAAAAGTCAGACACAGGGCCAAGAAAAAGTTGTGCTGACAATCTGCAGGATCACTTTACTACTCCAGAATATACAAATCAATACAACTCAAACTTTAATATTCTCACAATACAATTGTGGAAATGATGGAAAACTTGATGGAAGATTATTTAAGTTCTTAAATCTGATTTTGCCTAGTTGCTATCAACATTTATATCCCTTGAAGAGCAGAACAAACAATCAGTTAATTAACATGAATTTAAGGCATTAAAACAGCATGAGCCAAGAATGGAGTTTTTTTCTAAACAAACAAAGTAATTCTGCAATTACGGTCTCCATCTCTATCTCCCGCATTCCCCCACAGTGATCCTTCTTTTCTCCTTTCATACATTTCACTGGGAAAACCCTGCTGAGGCAGCATGACAAGTCTTCTTTCCCAGTCTGTGTCAGAGCGAGGACAAATGAAAGAATGTGTGTGTATGTGTGTGTGCGTGTGCATAACAAAGACCATGCAATATTACAGTAGGCTGGGTAATTACGGACACAATGCAGGATTAAGCTGCAAGTCATCGCTCAAACGAAAACACACGCGCGCACAGGACAACAATTATCCCAGCCAAATAATGAGACGGTTCGATGCACGGTTTCATCCATCAAAACAGACTGATGACAGAAGTAGAGAGAAAGCTTAGAGTAGACTTCAAGGAGGATCCTGCGTGGATGATGACAATGATGCTGCAGAAGCCGGTCTCGAGAGCTATAACAGCACTGACACTAACACTCTGGCATGTGTCTCCAAATGTGTTGGCGTGTCTCTTACACTGTACTTCATGTGTGTCTGTGTTTCCCGTTTTCCTCCGAGCCGGCAGACGCAGTGGTATCAGCTGTGTACGCGTGTGTCTCTCTCCAGGTAACGTTACTGACGGAGTCCTCCAACAGACTGACCTCGTTTCCTCAAGTGGATTACGCCCAGCTAATGAGGACTGTCAGTCAACTCCATGACAACAACTTGTTCCGCCCACTGTGTCCATATATCCTGAAATGTCTGAGAAATACGCGCTAATGGATCAGTCACTGAAATCTGCACGAGTCACAGTTCATATTGGACTAAACTCCATAAAACAACTGTAGAAACTTAATGTGACTTAAACTACACAGGTGTCTGGAAAATCCCAAGCATCTCAAGATACTAATTTATTATTTACAAATACATATTTCCAAGAAGCATCATAGTAAGGTCTGAATACCTGCTATGGATGCACTTGCAGCAGTAAATGTTAAGTAAGTGCGAAGTGTACACAAAGTAATCTCTTCTAATTTCGCATGGCCTTTGGACTGCAAACAGCACATTTTTCCTTACGAGACAACGTATGTCAAGCAGATAAATAAGTCCAGATGTGTCTTTAATCTACAGCAACAAGGTTATAATGGCACAGCTGATCCTGTTTTAATTTCCCCAAGATGCTGAAATGCTGTTTGATGCATTAGACAGCACAGAGATGTGTTTTCTTACTTACGGATTTTGACCGATGCAGTAAAAAGGTACGAACCACTCTGACAACGACAATATCACAAAGTAAAAAATAACACCATTGAATGAAAGCTTGACGTTAAAACCGGTTATTTGTGGGGATGCTAATCTTAGTCCTCAACCCTACCCTATTAGGGAAATCAGGTTTTATAACAAAGATATCGTTTGAGAAATGCATTTTTGGAGAGTCATTACAGGCCTAAACACTGGACTGATTGTGTGGCAGCAACAGGCCTGGCATCCAAGTAGCATTGTTTTAGCGAATAACAGACACGCATGGCCAGTGATGAATTAATTCCACTGCAACTGTATCATAGCATAAAGGAGCTTATCATTTCAGCTTGTTTACATTGTTCTTGTAAGGCTGCAGTGCATTAGGAGACAACCTAAGGAGGGTGGAAAGTAAAGGGTGAGGATGTGTGAGTGCACCTGCTACTAGTTAAACAAGTATTAACATGAATGATTGAAAAATGTAAATGCCAACAAGGGCTGTTTCTACTTGCTTATATGCGTAATTAAAATAAAAGGCCTAATAACAAGTAACAGAGTCTGTGTGAGCAGATAATAAAATCACTGGGACTAAATGACGCAGTGATGCTGTGCGCTTCCACAGGCCTCTGCTCTGTCTATAAAGTTGACATTAGAAAAACTTAAGAATAAATGCGAGCAGTGCGGGTGTTGTCTGTGTTAAACGCTTATAAATCGCTAACAGAAGGTGGCCCTGACTCCAAAACCTGACTAACAAAAACACAGATCATTAAAAATGGCGAGCTCCATGCCGTTTGGTCTTCCATACAATGAAGCAGCAAATCCCCGCGCTGCTGCTGCCCCAGTGCGGGCCTGGCTTACCGCAGCGGCGACTACCGTTACTCGCCAAGCACTGCCACACGTTTCACATAACAGACCGTCAAAACGTCAACACATCAACTAACAAACAACTAAAACCCACAGAGCTATTCACACTCGTTGTTTCATACTGGTGCGGGCTCTAGTGGAACGGCTAAACTTGTTATACCACAGTCAATTTAGCAAATCACGATTGACGCATCTGCGTTAGCTTCCAAAGCTATCTAGCAAACACACTTAGCCACGGATTATCCGCGGGCCGTTATTAGCCTAACATTAGCTGGACTGACTAGTACCAGCTAACAAGCTAAAGAAAAAATATATATCACCCCGAGTGGGTGCATTGTACCGTCAGACAGAGGTGAGAAACAAGCGAAAAAAAATCTAGATTACGTGAGGCAGATATTCAAGGCCCTGTCGTTCGCGCAACAGCCAACGCGAACGTTGCAAAATACAAGCCACCATTTTGGAACGCCACACACCCCCTCCGTGAGCGTTAGCCGTTCGGCTAGCTAGCACGCTAGCCAGCGAATGAACGCAAAGCAATAGAACTTCGAGGCTAATTGACTAGCTCACGATTAGCTTGCCCCGCTAGCGACGTACATTACGTTTTACCAGCTTAACGGGCACATAGGGCGCTAAAACAGACACACGGCGCTGCCTGTTGTACACACGTTTACACACAAATATTATCAAATTAAGTGTTTTCACAGCACATTTTGGCGGGCATTTTATTCTGTAGTTAAACCGATATCATTACTCTGCAGGCCCGCTTTTAATGTACAAGCCACCAGACACGATGCTAACACACTTATCTTTTACAGATGCTAACGTAATGTTACGCGTCGAGCCTTTACTAAAAGCTTATATTTTAACGCCAACATTAAATGTAGCTAAGCGACGGTTGCTTTAGTCACGAAATAGTGTTGGCTAACTTTGATGAAGAACGCAGGTGCCCGATAACTGTCAAAATCAACCTCAAAAGCGCAGTGAAGTCAAAGTAGCCAAGACTAAATTTACCTAGCAACGGTTCCGTGTTAATTGCAAGACTAAAACAGCCGGACTGTTTACAAACATTTAGGTTATCAACAACCTGAGAGGCCTGGAAGTCCGTGACTGTGTGTGGGTTCAAAACGGCGATGATTTAGACAAAAAAAACAAACCCGGGCAGCTTATATAGAAATACAGCCCAGATCCGAATGAATGATTTGTGTGGCTAATCTATTAACAGCGTGAATGAAAAGCTCTTTTGGGGGGGGGTCATCGTCTACAAAGCAATGGAATAATACAGGCACACGGGGAAAGAAATACAAGCTCCATTCGCTTATAACGCAAAATGAGGTCAGCTCCACACAAGTATGCTGCAACGGACGCACAATCAGCAAAAATGCAGCCGGCTATCCTGGCTAGCTCGGGGCCTTCGTGTTTACTGTAAAGTTGAGCTCAGCTTGCACAAATAAAACTCCATGCATTTCTCGTGCAGCTGTTAAATTATGACAAAAAAGGTCGTAAAGTGCCCGTTCGCCCTCCTTAGGATCATTACTTACCTTCCATCTCCATGTCCTCTGGTTCGCTGAGCTGCTGCTCGCCGGCTTTCTGTTGCTGCTGCTGCTGCTGCGTGTGGTGATGGTGGTGGTTCATGTTGGCAGCTGTTGTTGTTGTGGTAGTGATGCGGGGCTCCCTACTATCTCTGTTACCCTCGACCTTGTCCAGGGTTGGCTCGGCGGGGAACCGGGTTCTGGACTGCTGGTGAGGTGTGGTAGGATGCGGAGGTGGGGTGGACAGGTCGAGCCTCGGCGGCCGGGCCTGCTCTGTTGCGACCTCGGCCTTGTCCGCTGTCAGCGCCGGGGAGTGAGGAGGGGAGGTCGGCGGGGGAGCGGGTAGAGAAACGCGGACGTATTTGCTCGCTATTCGCCCAATCTCGGCGCCTTTGGTGGGTGCGAGTCGCTGGCTGACTGCGGGGGGTGGGATGGATGGACCGGGGCTCCGAGCAGGGAGGCCCACAGAAATGAGCTAAATCAATCCGGCTTTACCCCGGGAAAATATGGGGTAATAAGACAACGCACAGCACGACCTGCACCTTGTGGAACAAATACCCTGTTTATAGCTAGCGTTAAACTACCTGACACTAGGCAGCCAACTGCTAATATAGGTACAACAACAATGAAAACAAAGGCTCATTTGCTATAGACACACATTCAACAACTTTGCCTGCGATATCCCCAGTCCGTGTGCTCCTCCGATTGTCCCTCGTCTGGGGGAGAGCGGAGGAAAAAGCTATCCATTCAAAGCAGTTTCCAATACGGAATAGCACTAATGTTGATTTGGAAGTTCGCGGAGACGAGAGTTGCCACTGCCCGACATAAACCAATTCCTCCAAACTGCCCCTAACACGATAAACGGCAAAACGCGGCCGCTCGTTGCATTTCGAGCTAACCTCTTGTTTCTTATGAGGAATGTGCCCGGTCATACAACGCTAGCCTGAGCTGTGTGGCTCTCAACCCGCTCCTCCCGTGGTTTGTGATGTGTTGAGTCTGAGGTAAATCTCAAAATGGCGGCCGCGCTTTTCTCTGAAATGTCACATCCGCATGGAGATCCAAACACTGGCCCATCCCCGGCCAGGTTCACATGCACGCTAAATGATAGGGATCCGGCGTGTGCGTCTGATACAGAGGGAATAAAATGCAAGTGCTAATAAACAATAATAATTATTAGAGGAATAGAAATTATAGGAAAAGCAACACAGGGTTAAGCCTGGATGTTGCATTGGGGGCCCCAATCACTGAATTACCATGCTGTCTGGATGAGGAAACAAACTTAAGTACTGAAATAAGTAGATGAAAAATGTACAATTTAATTACACTTGTAAGATCTTATACTTGAGTGTAGTTATAGGCCTTATTTTACTGTAGGTTCATACTTCTTTAAATAAAACATTAATGCAGGATTTCTACACATCATTTCAATAGGCTAATAGGCACCTGAACTCTGGGCTGCTTTGTATAGCAATTTATTATATTTACGTATTGTTTTTTATTTGTATTCACTTGCTCATTTATTTTCAAATGCATTTAATTTCTCCAAGTTAAGATGTGTTTACTCAAAAGTTTGCTTGCACTAAGTGGTGGTACCTGTCTCTGCCTCTGCAGGGCCTCTTTTTTTCTGCAAAATACTGGGTTACTCAAGGTTTAATTAAAGTAGGATAAATGACAGAAAAGACTGGACTTAGAAAACTTTAGGTACTAATTTAGAGCAGACAGATACAAAATTCCATAATTATTTATCCTCCCAAAAATAACCTCCAACCACAACAAACTGGATGCAGTGTCACTGCACTGTGAAGAAATGCACAATTATTTTTATTTTTAAGTACACTGCAGCATTGAAAGAATTTACCATATTTTTTACTTATTAAAATGCTATACACAGATAAACATATAATAAATGTAACCTATAATATAAATACACTACATATACAATACAGTCATGCAAAACTGTAAATCAATGACAACAACACTACAATAATTTAACGTTACTCACTGGTGAAACGTACCAACTCTTAAATAATTGAGTATTATCATGGTGTAGGATAATCTACGTCCAATCATTTAACATCCCTTTACCAAGGCAGTGTCTACTAACATTTAGCTGGTCCATATCTGCAGTGCTAAAACCAGACAATCCGTGGCTGAAACAGACGTTCAGCGTTCAGATTCTGAGTAACTAGCACCATCCAGTGAAGAGAAAACAGTACTACACGCGGACTTGGCCTTATAGACCACAGTCGCAGTTGGGCTTGTTTATGACTGACTCACTCTCACTTTTTATTTTCCTGGTGTTCATTAAAACATTGTTTTTTAAATATAGCACACCATAACTCTAATTTCATGGGTGAATTATAACATATGTTCATATTTATCATATATGATATTGTAGAGTGTTTATAGGTGTCGTTTGATATATGATAGTTTTGTTGTTGTGGAGGGAGAGAAGTTTAGTACAGTCCTTTCTAGCACGTGGGTTCGTGGGTTTCGAATTATTAGAGAAGATTATAAATAAGATCACAGTATATTATATTATATTATATTATATTTGAGATAGATAGATAGATAGATAGATAGATAGATAGATAGATAGATAGATAGATAGATAGATAGATAGATAGATAGATACTTTATTGATAATCTCATCTACAAATTGAGATTAAAAAACTATACATTTACATTAATAATTAATAAAAATAAATGTTATGTTATGTTATATTATATTATATTATATTATATTATATTATATTATATTATATTATATTATATTATATTATATTATATTATATTATATCACCAGTCATTTTCATGTCTAAATTTGCTCTCTCTTGCAAGCTTCAGTAATGGGGAATTTTCACTGAAGTTCTTTTGTGTCAATGCCGTGACGGAAGTGTCAGAGAGCCAATCAAATTCTGAGAAAATACCTAAAGCCCACCCTGCAGTGTTCATGTCGCCAATTATCGTTGACATCTACTGTACGGGGCGGGATGAAGCGCATAACAGGGTAGTCTGCGTTGTATATATCCCGACGTCGGCAACTAGGAAAAATAGTTAGCTAAGCTTATCTTCACAGATGGTGGTGAAAGGGAGCGACGACGTTATATTTTAGTACGAAATAGTGAAACACCGCCACTATTCATGATTTTGTTCACATAATTCTCCATACGGTGTCTAGGTAACGATCTTTTAACACATTAAAAGCGCATTTTCATCGAGTTTTGGTGCATTAAATGGAGGAGAAGAAGGAAGACGGAGACTCGGAGATACAGGAACACGGACCCGAACACTGGTTCTCAAAATGGGAGCGGCAGTGTTTGGCCGAAGCGGAGCAGAGGGAGCCGAGCGAGGAGGAGGCCGACAACGACCAGGATAAACTGTGGCATCTCTTCCAGAACTCCGCCACCGCCGTGGCACAGTTATACAAAGGTCCAAACCAGCGCTTTCTGTCCGCTTGTTCGCCTAACGACACTTTGCCTACATTGTCAGCAACGCCTCTGGCTTTAGTTAGACAGCAGCCCGGCTACTTTACCGGAGCGTTACTGTGAACTAACGTTAGCGTCGGTATCAGTTGGTGGCTAACTAGCCCGCTGGCCAGTACTCGGTAACGTTTACAGCTGATTTTGCAATGCTAAATTTAGCTAGCCTGCGTTAGCGAGTGACAAAAAAATAGTTATGAACTCGAATGTGATCACACACACCTGTTTCGATTGTTAAACAACCGCAGCTATTTAAGACAGACACGTTTAAAGTGGCACAAGTTGATTTTATTTGTCAACGAGCCAGCTTGTTGACACCAAGTTAAGACAGCAGCGGACGGCTAACGTAACGTTAGCCAGGCTAGTTACAAAATGGCGATGGTAACAACAATCGTAGCTACGCGACATTCCCAGATGACAGTCTCTTGCATACTGTCACTGTAACCGTCTGTTAATACCGGGACGGCGATTTTTTTTTTTAAAAAAGCTGTTGAATTTGTGCTGCAAAGATGTAAAAGTTAGCAGCGACACCGAGTGTACACTTTTTTTGCGTCCAAACGTCCGGTTTGCTGCTGAGTGAGCAGTTTGTTTAGCAACGGGCAGCCCAGCGTTATAATCACAAAATGGCGAGGATAGTATTGGTTCGCTATGGAAATATTGGTTTGTCTACAATCTGCTGTGGCCGTGTTGTCCTCAGACACAACATTATCCCCGCCCGGTTTGACACAGCTCGACCTGTGAGCTCTACCTATGTTCGGCATGTATGTTTGACACGGCTTAGGAACTTTACTGCTGAGAGGGCAGATAAGTTGGTGTGTCGGTGCTTTTTTTTTTCTTGCTTAACAAGCTGCTGCCAAGCTGGCCATGTAGCGCTTGATGACAGTTTATTTTTATGCCAAACCCTGTTCATGCAATTGTAAATGCAAGACAAAATGGCGAATGAACATGCTCAGATGTTTTGTTTGTCAACACTGATCAAGAGTGCTTTTGGTATTTAAATTCTGAACCTATTTCGTGTGTGTGTGTGTGTGTGTGTGTGTGTGTGTGTAAACCAAACATATTTCCCTCTACAGATAGAGTATGCCATCAGCAGGGGCTGTCATTGTGGGTGCCATTTCAGAACTCTGCTACAGCAGTTACCAATCTCTACAAAGGTATCCAACCACCTCTCCATCCTTGTGCTTTTTTTGAGCGTTATTTATCGATCTGCCAACTACTCCACCTGCAGTTGTTTTTGTTCTTTATTCCATCAATATGGGCTCTAGTTGGCCATCATTGTACATGTGGACATGTTTTTTTATTGACAGCCTTGTACAACAACTGTAAACATCTGTTCTTATCAGCTCTGTATTGATCAGTCTGTCGCAGGGCTTGTAGTTTTTTGTACGTCAGTTCATTGTGGGGTTGTTCATAACAAGAACTCACCAGTGACACTGAGGTGGTTTGTTGTGGCAACAATGAGCTTGTACTAGACTTGACTCTTGCTACAGATGGTGAGTAGTTGACACCTTCTGGAAGTGACTTGCCTCCTGGTTTAAAAGCTGCCAGTCATGTGGATTACTGTTCCTATTTGCTTGGCTTTCAAATACATGATAATAAATGATTATTTTTTTATGATGTTTTCCACCATCGCAGAGAGTGTGGAGGCCCATCAGAGAAGCTTTGATAGGGGCATCCAGATAGGCCACCAACGGCGCAATAAGGTAAGTCCCCCCCTTTTTTTTTTTACAGACTACATTACGTTCAGACAACAGGGTGCAAGGGTAATAAAAACGCTTCAGTGCATGTTAATTAAATGAAACCAAAACTGACTGATGGATCTTTCATTGGCTTGCAGGACATGTTGGCCTGGGTTAAAAAGCGTCGGAGAACCATCCGTAGGGAGGATCTTATCAGCTTTCTCTGCGGGAAAGCACCACCACACAGGAGTAGCAGGGCCAACCCCCGGCTGGCCATGGTGGCCCCAAGTCGGGCTAATTCACCAGCCGAGACTGGCTCATCTGTGGAAGCAGACCTCCAGCCCTTTAGGGAGGCCATAGCACTGCACGGTGAGGATACTTAAGTGCATGCATGGCTCACAACTTGACAAACCGGTGGTCATTCTAGCCATGTAATCAGAAACTTGTGGCAGCAGGTTGTTGGATAGAAAATCAGCTGTACTGCTCGTCTTTAAGGTCAGCATAGAAGACCCCTGACGTTGCATCTTTCTGTTATTGTGTGTGTGTGGGCAGGCAAGCTCACACAGATTGTTCAGAGTGTGGGTGTGATCTACTGATTCCGCAAATTTAATAGTTTGAAGGTTTGACAGTGTGCTGAAGAGTTGTTATATGAAAAAGTATCATCTGGATTATTGACTGATATACAGGTTGTCACCTGTATTATGTCGCAGTCTAGTCACTAAATTACTGTGTGTGAGAGAGACACAGCATGCTTGTCCTTCAGCCGTCGCACTCTGACACATGTAGCTCAGAGATAAGAGTGTGTTTTGCACGGGTGTGTAAGTATTAGCCAATGGTGAAAGAGGGCCTCACTTTGTTGGCCCCCGGTGTGTGTGTGGTAGTTATCTAATGATTCTGTTTTTGTTTTAATATAAAGGTGTGTGTATATTTCTATTTGTATTGAAGTTATATTACACTATGTTGGTATTTCTGTTGTGCTGTCAGCGCAATTGAATATTCAGAACTCTTTCTGAACGTCCCCACGTTTTCAACAGGGCCATTTTGGGTTGTAGCTGAGGTCAGGGAGGATGATGTTAGGCATTTGGTGGTTTAGGTTTACAGACACACAAGTTCAGTCTGTGTCAGGAGGTTTCACTGATCAGATATCTTTTGCATTTCACCGCCGGTGTTTGTGTGTGTTGGGGACCAAAATATTATTTAGAATTACACAGAGAAATCATATTTCACATTTCCGTTAACTGCGACCATGACTCTCTCCCAAATTCACAGATTTTTCATGATTTTTAACCAGCCTTTAAGCACAAAGTTGGCTTGTATTTTTTATAACCTCATCGCTGTGTGAAAATCTTGTCTGCTGGATTGAAAATGAGAAAACTTAAGTATATACCGTGCTTGACCATTTAAAGATCATTTCGGTCCCTAAGGTTGGAGCATAGAAATGGTTTCTTGATTGGTTTACCACATTGTGGTTTGAAGTTAAACCTGTCACACACCCTGTAGCCAACAGAAATCTTACTGCAGCCATGTTTGTTTGTTTTTATCACCGTGGGAGTCATTATGTTCAGCCCAAGCTTTGGCATTAAGTCATGATGAAGTGTGTTTGAGATGGCAAACATCCTAACAATGTAATTCTGACAGAGCTTAAACCTTGTTCTCCTCTCAGTCCTTCCCAACAGTTAGTGAACACATTCACAGAAACACATTTATGATATTATGTGATGAACTTGAACTTGAAATCCAAAATGCAATGAAACAGACACTGAAACAACAGGCGGGACGAGTGACAAATGAAGTCTGTTAAAGAGCTGTTTACTCGCTGTGTCCTTCACCATCACAAGGGAAGGTTTCACCTGGCAGCACAGTTTAATAGCACCTAACTGGTCATACATCAGAGAGAGGAAGGTGACATTTGTTTTAGAGTTGCACGATACCCACGGTATACCCGGTACCCCGCGGTACCAAATCATACCCGTCGCTACTATACTAGAAATTTTACACGACGGTACTACCGTGGATTACTATACTACCGGTGCCAGTCTCCGCTACATAGCGGCCGCCTCTGCTCTCCTCCCGGCTTCTCACTGCATGCTACTCACTCGTAAAAAAAAAACATGGCATGTGCTGCAACCGAACTACACAGCTGCTGAATGATTGGCTGTTTGCCTGTTACTGGTGACGTCCAGGGATGTGATAGGCTGTTGCACGCTGGGTCCGCCCGTCTGTTAGCTGATTGGCTGTTCGTGTGTTTCTGCCGGCAAGCATGAACTCCATGAAGACAGCTCCGCTTCGATAGAAACTCGCTTCAAAACAAACAACAAGCTAAAGTTCTGTCTCGCCCAGACACGAGACAACACACTCACCGTGGCAGAAGCACCGGGCCCGAGCAGCGAGTCTGCCGTGGCGTCTTTGTCAGTGGCAACACTAATTTTGCTTAAAAAACAAACGTTGTTGTTTCAAACTAACTTGTACAAATACATTGCAGTTTATAAAGATAATAATAATAAAAAAAGGCCGCAGTATCGCGGTATTACCCGGAACCGTGATACTTTGTCTGGTATAGTATCGTGGTTACTCATTTTAGTATCGTGACAACTCTAATTTGTTTTAGGTTTTGTAATGAAGTCTTACAAGCTTCGATCACTGACGTGTTTAAGCACTGCCAAAGCAGACATACTATCATGGCACAAATAATCTTTATGTTCTTGTGTGAGCAGACAGGTGGAGCCATACGTATTGGATTAATGCATTGATGCCAGTTTGTAATTCTGTTGGTCCACACTGGCATTTGATCATAACATGTTGCGTGTCTTTCTCTCCTCACTCTCTCCTCCTTCCACAGGTCTGAGTGGAGCCATGGCAAGTATCAGTGTGCGCTCCGGTGCTCCGGGGTCTCCCACACACATGAGTGGGAGCAGCAGCAATGGAGGCGGCGCCGGTGGAGGTGGATCTTCCGGCTCGGGCCCGGTGTGCCGCAGCAGGCGTAACGGTCTCCAAGACGTCGACCTGAACACTTTCATCTCAGAGGAGATGGCACTGCATCTGGACTCTACAGGCTCCGCCTCTGCCGGAGGGGGAGGAACCAGGAAACGAAACTCCACCCAGTGTAGTGACGTCATCACAGACTCCCCTACACACAAACGCAACAGGATGATCTGATCTGCTGCCTGCCTATGTGTGTGAGAGGGGGGTAGGGGGAGGAGGAGGAAGCCTTCAAAGCCAAGGCTAGGAGAGGGGGATGGATGGGCTTATGTGGGACAGATGCGCAGATGGACAGACAGACATTTGGATGCCTCGCTGTGCAAAAGAACCCGGGCTGAAAATGAAAACAGAGACTGAAAGTCTCCGTTCGGCCTATCCAGATATTGAATGAATCCTATTCCTTGTCTCCTTTCCCCTACACTATAACTACAAATCACCGATCTGCAATCAGAACACTTGAAGAGGGTGTGTGCGGGCGACTGGGAGGTCCGGACGACATCACGCACTCCTTGGACATCGCTGCCCTGGAAAGGAGACAACGAAGGAAGCTCACCAACTCATCCCGGGACGCAGACAGTTCTCAAAAAGGGGGTGAAAATGCACTGTGCTGCTCGACAAGTAAAAGCCACTTGATCCTTGACACGTTTGTGCCCTTCCCTCCCTTAACCTCGCCCATCCTCACCCACCACCTTAATAAGGAAGTGAGGGCCATGATCAAAAATCGTCTCACTCAGTGAATCAAGTTTGCTCGCCAAATGTTGGACCCAAGTCTGTCAGACTCACCTCTGCGTCAACAACAACCCTCCTGTTCTTTCTGTTACTTCATCATCGCAGCTCTCGGTTGTCGTCGCCTGTCAGTGGTGGTAAATCGCCCAGTAGGAGCACGTCTGTGGCACCATCCTGCCGCTGCTAGATTGACGGCATCTAACTACCAATTGCAGGCCATTGATGTTTGGACATTTAGATCTTATCCTCTGCTAACTACTCTGTTTCAACAGTGGCTCGATTTAGTTCAGCCAGTCGCCCTTTTTTGTTTTTAAGTCTTCAACCACCAGTGTTAAAATTCTAGGTTTGTTGCCACTGTTTGCAGCAGTGATCGCCAAGATAATTTTGCGTTCTTTCACCACCTGTTTGTATTTTTGTTGTTGAGGATAAAGGAAAGGAAAACTTTTTTTGTGTGTGTATACAGCTTCTCAGACAGCCCGTTTGCTGACTGCGGCGCCCTCTCCCCCTTTACCCTAGTCTTATTATTACAAAAGCAGCTGCTGTTTTATGTGATCTTGTGATTATTCTGATGAGTTGCAATAAGGATGCAACTTTTGCACTTAGCTTTCACCTCTAACTCATGCAAACAAATCGGCTCTTCCATTGTATCCCAGTTGTAGCCTTGTCCAATCCCAAACGGGCCCGCTTGTGGTCAGTCCACACATTAATTTACCGGTTGGTGCTTGGATTTAAAAAAGAAAAACAAAAAACGTTAACACTTGGCTAGAAATGGAGCTCTCACGCACACCTCTGGTTCCAACAACTCTTCAAGAGTGTTTTGATCAAGTTGTGGAGCTTAACTGCTTGAGACTCAGAGTCCTTCCCTGTCTGACAAAATGATTTAACTTATCGGAAGATAATCGGTGCTGTAAGGAAAGCATAAATCGCAGAAGATGTTCTTACGAAGGCAGCGTTGCTCAACAGACCCACGAAAACATGCCAGCCGGTGTGCACAAGGCAGCGGATGATTTGGCTGGAGGGTGGGGTGTTGAGACACCGCCTGCTTTTTGTATAAGGGGTGTGTGCATTAATAAGACGTAGATGGGTTTGAATTATTATTATTTTTTTTAAACGTGGTACAGGATGATGCAACTCTGGGCTTGTTTCATTCTTGAAATGGTCGTTGCCTTCCATCCTTCTGTAAGGGAATCGAGTAGGAGACACTGACGTCACAGGAGTCAGAACTTTGGGTATATTTAGCAAAGTAATGTGAACTGGTACTGTACTGATCTTTGGCTTGTTTTAGGGGCGTTCATGAAAGATTATCAGAGTTAAAGCTAAGCTTGTTTGTGGGCATAATAAACTCAATTGTTGGAATATGCTTTCATTTAGCTTAGGAAGCTAACAAATGATTAAAAAATTTGAGTTGTCTAGTTATTAAACCAGTTATGAATATCTCCAGTGCTGTAGTTGTGATACAGTAAGTCCCTACCCGCTGTGGCTGACCTGTGGGATGTCAATGTTTCCTCCTCCTCTTCCACCTTTTTTTTTTTTGTTGTTGTTGACTTCACTCCCCTTCACCATTCTGACCTGGAGTGAGGAGTTTCTTTTGTTGTATAAAGCATGCCAGTTTTTAACTTCTGTTACATTTTGGTCACAGATTTCATTTTTTTTTTTTTTTTTTTTTTCAGCGTTTATAGGTTGGCTTTTTATATTCATACTCGAATACTGGCTTGTCGGTGAAAGAGAAGATCCAAGATTTTTTGATTCTGTCAAAATGAATGATTCTGCATTGATTAAGTAGTTCTTGAAACCACTGAATTAGACTGAAAATGTAAACCTTATATTAGGAAAGTGCAATTTGATTTACCTACAGAGAGTCTCTGATTACTTTGAAGACTGGCCAGCAGCAGTAATTCACGGTGAGGCCACGTCGGTCTTGGTTTAAAAACACATTAAAAAAAAAAAAGCAAACCATGACTCGTAAGTTCTGATAAGCGTCCGCTATCACAGGTCTGATAAATTATGTAACACAGCAAGGATCCATGATTCTTGAATTTGAACTTTGCCCTTAAAGTCGCACAGTTTTATACTCTGGGAGTGCTCATGATGTGATGTGGTGTTCAGAGCTGACGGAGGACTGGAGATGGAGTGACAGCCTGTCCACACGCTCTTCATTAAACCAGGAGGATGCATGTAGAACATTGTAGTTGTTTTTCTTTCTCCAGACACTTTACTCACTTGTTTTGTGTCAAACACTCAACGTTGGCATTGGGAGCATTCATGGCTGAAACCAAAACGGTGCGTTCAGTTACAAGTGAATAGTTGTAACCTCAGTTAAAGGAGAGATGAAAAGTGTCTGCTGACAGAAAAAAGAAAAACTCAGACCATCAACTGAGTTTTCTTTCCTCCAAAGGAGTTGCCTATGAGCAGGATTGTGCTATCTTCCCAACCCTACTGTTTGACCTGCAGTGTTGACCCCCTATTGATTAGCCTGGTTATATTAGAGGGAGGGGCGCTGGGGCACTTTGTGTTTTTTCTTTTCTTCCCCTGAGCCAGTCACCGGCCTTCATCCACATTGTTTCAAAAGGCTGACTCATGCCACGTGTCTCTGGAGCCAACACTATTATCAGCTGTTTCTTGATACTTATTTGTTTAAAAAGTAATACATGGCTAATCTATATACTTAACATTTAATTGTTGGTATGATATATGTGGTTCACATTGTAAAAGAAATAAAACCATTGAGTTGCAATTGGATGGACTATGTTTCATTAAAAAACAGAAAATGGAGAGTTTTGTTTTATTTGGTTTTAAAAAAAAGAAAAAGATTTTACTCAGATCTCGTACACAGGAGTTTATTCTGTTAACTCGCAGCTCTTTAACTTGTGGAAATGAAGTAGGTCAAATCACATTTGCATGAGTGATCAGTTTAGAGTAAATTAACAGCAAAGCTATTTTTTTTTCTACTCTAGGTAAATAAGTTTAGGTTTTCTTTTTACTCCTCAGTGTATTTGCACATATACATATTTTGTTAACGCGACAGCTTCCCCCTGTGGACTGTAGACTTTTGCAGACATACAAATTATGAGCAGTAAGCAGGTAAAATGAACACTTAAATATAAAGTGTATTTGATTTTTAGTATTTTATTGAGGGTGTCCAAAAAGTCCACATTTCACAAGAGACGATGCATACGAGTCAAACCAGTCAAATGACTGACGTGTATAGTAGTCAGTCATCTTATTGACTGTCACTGCAGGTCAGGTTTTGTATTTTTTCACATCTTTGAGTTTTTAGTGATGCACATTGAGTTATTTGAGGCTCAAATGACATGATTAGAGGAAGATCAACATTTCTCTTAAGAGTGACGTTCTGCTTTAGGCCGCTAGGTGGTGCCAGAGGACAGCATTAGGGGAAAAAAACAAACTCCCTTCGTCCACGTTAAGTGTTCATAATGATGAAATGTAAGAAGACTGCTATGTTCGTGTTTTCCCGTTCACTGTAGTGTAGCATTTCCAACATCCATCTCTAACTATGATCACATTCTGATGAAAGCTGATGTTCTGAGTCTGTTGTAGTTTTTATACGATCTTAAAGGATCCAAGCAGGGACTGACTCATTAAAACAATACTTCATGGGTACCTTTAAACAAAAAGAACGGCTCAGTTTTCATATCTGCAATATAAACATACAGTATAATTGTAAATTGTGTTGTAGCGCACAAGACGGAGCTGAGCTCACAATAGGCGGATTTGAATATTTATTTATTTGCTGCAATATTTTAGATGTTGGCTTTGTTTATTTTATGCTTACAGAAAATGACACCGTGGGCTGTCCTGCACACATCGACATGTTCGAATCAATATTGTAGCTGATCATGTGAAACATATTGAAATAAAAATCCACAGTATTAAATAAGTTTCATGGCAAAATAACAAAAGCCAGCGAAGGAGGAAGCAAACAAACAAGCAAACGCGTTCTTCAACATCAAAAATAAAACGACAGAAACTAAAACAACAGAGTATCACAAACTGCTGATATGAGTGCTCTGCTGCCCGAATGAACCGTGGACATGAATCCTAGCCAAGATCCTCCTGTCGTTGCTATTGTTTTGGTCCGTGGGTCGTATTTTACAAGCATTCTTCAAACACCTCCACCTCCTTATCTTCACCTACAGCTGCTGTCAGAGGGCGAAGCCAGCCGCAACAGAGGTCCTTAAGTTTTCTTCACAGCGCACTGAGAAGCTATGTGAACATACTTCATTAGAAAATCTAAACTGAGTGCCTGTGGATTGAGGGTTTTTAATCTTTGAAGGCATCTCAGACTAGTTTGGATGGTAAACATGAGCGTGTCTTATAGGACTCATAGATTTAAAAGATTTCCACTATAATTTGGAGCTGCAGACGTACAAAATTGCAGTTAAACTGATATTATTTGTTGTGTGCTTTTCTAATGCTTAAAAATCAGAATCATATCAGGGATCTTAATAGGACCAAATGTTTTTTCTTGGGCAGAGAAGCTCGCAGCCTCTATGGATAGAATGGGCATATGGATAAAAGGAGATCAAGTCCATTTCAGGCTAATGAAAAACCCCGACCTGGAACTGGCTGGAAAGGGGGCGCGGATCCTGCTGAAGGTTTCGTGCTCAGATCTGGCTGAGGGGCAGGAACTTCTGGTAGTAGCTCTTGGTTACATCAATCATCAGGTCCTGCGTGCACTCTGGGAGCTCTCCGGAAAATAAACCTGAGAGACGGAGCAGGACAAAGACAAACACAGGTTAAGACATGACAGAGTTGAAAGTGGTGTGGTGTGTTTGTGCGGTGCAGCTGACCTGGGCATCCAGAAAAGACGGTAAAAGGCGGCACCACGGTCTCAGGAGGGAGCACGGTGTTGTCTAGGATCTTGCAGCAATCCTTCAGCACACAGCGACGACCCTGTACACAGAACACGACATTGTATGTGATCACAGGCCTCTGTGTTTATATCACTATTTTTAATCTGTGGAATCGAGCATGAAAATTAAATGTGATCCGTTCCTGCAGTGGCAGCTGCACTAACATCAAGTCTGTGTCTGTGCTCGAAGCAGTTCACTGCTGCATCAGTTCATCTGATCATGACAACCATGTGACTGCTTCACCGCAGGCGAGAGGAGACAGTACCTCTGTTTGTGTCCTCTCACTGGGACAGAGCTTTGCAGTGTATGTGTGTGTGTGTGTGTGTGTGTGTGTGTGTGTGTGTGTGTGTGTGTGTGTTCATCACACTCACTATGACACAGTTCTTGCCAATGTGGACATAGGAACCAATCTGCGCTGCGTTGACCACACAGTCCTCCTCGATGAAGACGTGGTCTCCGATGTGCAGCGGGAAGAACGCCACTCTAGAAAATAACAGGAAGAGACGATGAGGGCACAAAATAAATCTGCAATATTCACATCCAGATGATCAATATATTTCATGCCAGCTCCAGCTTGAACGTGTGCTATAATAATATTTAAAAAAAAGATGTTTTACCCTTTGCTGAACTTTTTGAAAGGTGGTCTAATGACGCTCCGGCTCTTCACCACACAGTGTCTGCCCACCCTGACATTAGCCAGGTCTCCTCTGATGATGCAGTCATTCATGACTATAGTCTGGAACACACACACACACACACACACACACACACACACACACACACACACACACACACACACACACACACATCAATGCCAAACACACATACATGGTACTCTGATATCAACAAAGCTGGGTGTTGTTATTGTTTCTCTTACTTTCCCATTGAGGACGATGTTCTGACTCCCACACAGCACTGACTGCCTGCTCACTTTGTTACCAGAAGCCTGAAATCAAACGACAGACATGGTTAATAGTCGTACTGAAGCGTGTTTCCATCTAAACCGAATAAAAACAAATCATTTCTGCTGTCCAACGCCCAGCTCCAGTTAGCCACATTTAGCTTTAGCCGGCTAACAAAAGGCTTAAAAACAAACACGTTACCGTCTCGATGTACTCCGCTTTGTTGTACAGTATCTCAGACAACTCCATGGCTGCGAATCTGGTAAAATACTCAAGACAGTGCGATTAATTTAGTCACAATAACTAACGCATCTGTGTGTTGTTGCTCGCTGCTCTGCTGTCAGCTCTTCTTCTGCCGACACCGATGAATGGATCACCAGACAAAAAGAGTCGAGCTCCAAATCATCGATTTGATTCCGTCAAACCAAACTAACGACCTCCACTTGTATTTGTTGTATTGGTGTTGTTTTGTACACGAGGTATAATGTGTATGTGTTAGATTTTTTTCTCTTTCAGGTTAACTTGTATTGTATGTATTGTTTAAACGGTTAATCCCTGATATGATTATGTGATCGATTGCTCTTCCCTGAGTTTAACCTTTTTTATTTTACTTTTTATTAAAGTAAATATTTATATTCATGTTTGTTTTAAATGTCTGTTTAGTAACTAATATTGTAAATAATAATAATAATAAAATAAAATACGCAAATTAAAAATAAAACGTATTGTGCGCATGCGCACGACGGAGCCCTTGACCTCGCTTCTTCTTCGCTCCGCACGCAGCCTCTCACTTCTCCCCGTCATGGCGGCTCGTGTCCTGCAGCAGTGCGTCCGCTCGCTCGCCAGGCCCTCGCTGAGGCTCTCCTCGGGTCACCTGGCAGTCAGAGCCGCTGCCGCCCCGTTAGCGACCATCCACCGGCCTCTCTCCTTCGCCGCAGACAGCCGGAGGACGCGGTGGCTCGGGCAGAGCCGGGTGAGTCTCCCCTGTAACATTGACGCGTCGTGGCCTAGCGTCTGGCTGCTGTGACCTACCGACGTCTTTCAAACCTGTCGGGCTGACACAGCCCGCTAAAAGTTCATGAGCTGTTTATATCACCCTGAGGAAAAATCTGTTGCTGTGATATCCTGCCGGAAACCCGACAAACTTTATAACATCTCATTTTTTTGATGCACAACGGCCATGTTTTGCTTGTTAGCTGGACAGCTAACTAGCCTTTAAGTTCATTGACTGACATTTATGTTGTTGTTTCTCTCTCACGTGTAATCTGCAGCCACATGCATGATCACATCTAACACAGGCAACAGCAACATAGACTGTTAGCAGTACTGTCTGAGTATTTGATATTATGTATGTTGGTGTAAGTTTCATAACACAGAATAACTTATAACCTTACATCACCCTCAGGGGCGCAGCCAGGAATTTTGGGGCCCCATGACAAAATCAAATTGGGCCCCTGTGTGCAGTTATTGTCCCCACATCTCTAGGACCTAACTATCCCATCAAAAGCTTTACATGACTTTAATTAAACGCTTGCAACTTGTAGTTTAATACGAGTACTAGCACAATATTTACTGCTGGTGACTTGTACATGCATGCAGGTTCACTATTTGATGCAAGATTAAAAGCCACCATAAAAAAAGGTGCTAAAGGCCATTTTTATTTAACTTTTACTGCACGTAAAAACAAAGAGATAATATATTTCATTATTATATTTGAAATATTTATACTCAGAGATGATGGTTTAATCATTTATATTGGTGTTTACCTATTTTCGGGGGGCCCCTGTCAGTCGTGGGCCCTTGGAATTGTCCTAACTTTTCTCCCCAATACAGTGCCCCTGGTCATTAACATAACATGGCATCACATATCATTGAATAAAAGTTGCTAATTAAAGTCATGTATTAACCTACATATCTAGAAATAAGGCAACAGTTTAATTTATTGGACTGTAGTGACGGCTATTGAATAATTTAGTTTCACTACACTGATATGGACTTAAAGTATTTATTTTCTTATTTATGATTAATGAATTAAATACAGAGTGTGCAGGGCAGACTGTTAGAAACGTGGTCAAGAACTCTGTCCTGGACTGCCCCCTAGACTCCATAGAGGGGTTAGCAAAGCTGACACTTCTCATGAACAACTCCTCACACCAGATTTACACGAGTTAATATAGATGCTGTGAAAGTTGCGATCAACAGGAAATGTAAAAACTCCAAACTCCTCTCTCTCTTATTTTTCTGCCATTTCCCGTCCAACCCTTTTTTTTGAATGTGGATCTGGATCTTCGGTTTAATCATCTGATAATCCGAGAGGTCATTGAGCAGGTTAGAAACATACTAAAGAATTAAGCCATTAAAATGCTTTAAAGAGTATAAGTAGAGTTTTTATCTTGGTTTTGTATTGTGCACTAGCTAGTAAAGTAAGTTTTGCAGTATTGTGTTCAGCTCCGCTTGTTTGTGCAACATGAAACCTTCCTACTGTTGTCTCCAGAAAAGAGTAGAGTAGTCTAAAGTGGTGGAATGCAGGAATAAAAGTTTTAATCCTTTATTATGAATTGATGTTGATGTTGCCACAGGGATTATTTGTTGGTGTTGTGTGCTTGAGGTCGTCCTCTTCCAGACTCCTGAGCTCCAGCCTGTTTTAAAAGTTTGTGTTTATAATATTTTGACCTTCAAATGTGAAGTGAGCAGAACCAGCTTCAGTCCATGAGCTGTTGTCTCTCTCTGAACGATCTCTGCCTCTCTGCATTTCCATGATGTCTGCCCACCTCATCATCCTTGTCCCTGACCCTCTCTTCTTCTTCTGTTCCTCCTCCGCAGATCCCCTCAGTGGGCGTGTTGTGCAGACAGTATGGAGATCTGCCCCCCCTCACCCTAGAGACCATCAAAGAACGCGTCATGTACGTCCTCAAGCTGTACGACAAGATCAACCCTGAGAAGGTGAGAGCAAGCGCCGGCTAGCCAAGAAAGATGGATGCGTTGTTACAGGTGATGTCATCAAATAACGATGATTCTTAATCATATCCCGTGTTACTCTCTGCTCCACAGCTGCAGACATCATCCCACTTCATGAAAGACCTGGGTCTGGACAGCTTGGACCAGGTGGAGATCATTATGGCCATGGAGGATGAGTTTGGTGAGTACGATGTGTTTTTCAGAAAAAATAGAGCTGCAGCGATGAAATAATTGACAGAAGATTAATGATTTCAACCATTTTTAAACAAAATACCAAAATAATTCTCTGGTTTTAGCTTCAGCAAGTGTCAGGATTTGCCACTGGTGTTTTTTTATCGATCCCAGGACCGGGTAAACGGATGGTGACGGTCTTTGTGGTGCAGCTTTTAACAGAAAACACGAGCTGGTGCTCACAGGATGTTGTACTCTGTGTGTTTCTTCTGCAGGCTTTGAGATCCCTGACGCAGAAGCAGAGAAGTTGATGAGTCCTGAGGAGATTGTACAATATATCGCAGACAAGAAGGACGTTTATGAATAATCTGTTCTATAGCTCACTAGAGGTACGTCTCTGTCAACCTTTTCTTTCCCTTTTTTCTGCCTCATCACTCTTCCTTGTGTATGTTACATGTTCTGTTCCTGTGTAATCATCATCTGTTTCATTTCTTCCACAGAGGTTGACCCCAGTGACCCCACAGGAAGTACTCGTGAAGCAGATGGGCGCCAAACCATTTTCCCACTTCCTCCCGTCAGCTCTTTTGTCCAGTACGGCATTGTTGGCTGCCGTGTCTTGTGTTTTGACTGTATTTAAATGAACATGTGCTTTGGGAGCTTGAAGATAAAAACAAATATTAAACAACGTTATATCAGTTTTGGTTTTTCTCACTTACAGCTCCACCCTGTGGTTCAGATGTATAATTTCTCATGAATCGATCAATAAAGACACAAATTGTATCGATACAGAGCTGTGATTCAGTTTGTTACATCACAAATGTCATAACATATTAAACAAGCTACTTAAAGCCATAATATTATGACAAGTCTATATACACCAACTGGCCACTTCATTAGTCAACATAACTTCTACTTTTACACGGCTAATGTAATGCAGGACACCTGAAAGCAAGTGAGATATTTAACATTTATGAAAAACTCAATACATGACCAATACAGAGCTCACAGTTTGAGTGATTTGCAGTTTATAGTGTGTAGCTTTAATACAACAAAGAACTCTTTTCTAGACTTTCCATGAGTGAATGTGAACATGAATGTTTAATTTCAAGCAAGACCTGAATGGTTAAACAAACGAGAAATAAAGACCCCAGGAGGCAACCGGTCATTGTTAGTCTTTTATTGAGGGTTGTACCCAAGTTTTACAGCTTTGTATGACGGCTGCAGGAGCCAGAGGGTTACAAACAGTAATCAGTATACGAGTACAGCCAACAGAAGACCTACTACCTACTACTCTACACCTTAGTACAGATTTCTCTTAAGAGCACTAAAATCCAGAAAAATAAGAGGGAAAAAAAAAAACAAGAACAAACCAAGCAACAAAGGAAGGAGAATAAAAAGATTAAATGAAACCAAAAAAAACAAATAGACAGCATCAGAGGAGACATTCATTATTAGAGCACACTGGAGTTGGTTTTCTATACCTTGTAATATCAGGCGACTTCGTTTTTGTCAATTTTTATACCCATACAAATAAAGATTGTCCTTCAAAAAGTGCAGTTTCCCCCCAAAGTTTAAGATAAAATCCTTTGATGACCCGAGGAAGACGTTTGAAAATAAAAAGGTACTTCCTGTTTTTGTTTGTGAGAGGAAGACTTCCTCTCTTTGATTATAGACACTGTACGTTTATATTCTCATATATATATATTATATATATAGTTTCAACAGTCTCCCAAAGCAATGTGCATAATAGGTTTACAGGTGATCCAACTACACACTGTGGATTGATAGAATCTCTATAAAAAACATTGTAGTTGTGTAAAATTTGCAGTTTCACCGGCCTCGCTCTCCTCGGCACATCGAGGAGGAGACAAGCTGTGAAAATAAAGAAATGGACTTTGCAAATCTTAACCTGTCCTCCTCTCCTGCTACAACTGGCCCGACGGTTGCTAGGTAATAAAGGTTTTTTCAGTTTTCATCATCATCATCATTATTATTATTAGTAGTAGTAGTACGATTCAACGATGGCACAACATGTTTGAGGAATATTATTGGGAATCCCAACTCAGCTGTATTTTTAAAAAGTTTTTGGGATTATTTTTTTTTTCTCCATTTATTTATTCAAAGAAAGCAAAAAACCCAAGGTGGACATGGAAGCCTGGGTTCAACACTCCACTGCATAGTCTCTCTGAGCGACACCCACGCCCTCCCCACATCTTGTACTGTAAACCACCCCACCCCACCCACGACAGCCCTCCCGCCCCACCCGCCCCACATCTTTGTGCTGGTTAGACTAAAGCTTTTCAGGGTTTTTGTTTGTGTGTATTCATACTAAATGTAAAATGACAAAAAGACAGCAGATTCTCACAGTTTTTGTGTTTTTTTTTTCTTATTGTTTTTTTAATTTTTTTTTTTTTTTTAAATATAATTTTTTGTTTATTTTTATGTGTCAAAAAAATAGCCTTAGCGCTTTTTGATCGACGTTAGGAGCCGTTGGGTGTGTGTTATGATATAATATAGCATTTGCTCACAGGATAGTTAAGTCAAGAGAAAAACAAAGTCACATTATTTTTTTTTATTAAACATTAAAAAGTAGTAGAGTATCACCAGCCAGCTTCCCTCCTCTCCTACCCTCCCTCTTTTCCTTCCTTCCTTGCTTCCTTCTTCCCTCCCCTCCCTCATCTGGCCCTGTCGGGAAGCTGCTTGGCAGCCCTGGGGATTGTACATTGCTCGTGGTGGTTTTCACTTACTGAAAAAAGGGTTGTTTTTTTTCCTCACATCATCCTTTTGCAAATGACATTTTTTCTTCAAGCATTTAACATTGTCCAGCTTTTTAAATTACACATACACAACAACGACCAAAAAAAAAAAAAAGAAAAGAAATTTTTAATCAGTCCCTTTCCTTCCCTCTCACCCTCCCTCCTCAATTTGGCATGATAATGTGTTTACGCACACACACTTGCACACACACACACACACACAGTAGATTGGACGAGACAGAAACGGAGCGAGATTTAAGCTGGAAACCAAAAACAGTAACATCAACATCAATGAGAGGCGTTTTACAGACGTTGCTTGTCCCTTCTCTAACAGCAAAGCGATGCTCCCCTCCTGAGCCGCTGATCAGGGGTCAGCTTTTGCCCCGCTAATGGTTAAGGTAAGGATACTGAGGAGGGACAAAACTGCTCAGGTTGGGAAGCATCGACAAAAATCAGATAATTTCAACAAGAGTGGAAAGAGATTCTAGACTATTTAGAGTTCACTTGCCTCCTGTCAGTTTTGCGGTACCCTTTCCTGTAGTTAAGCTTAGGGAGTTGGGAGAGGGAGGAGAGCTGATCCTGGATAAGCCAGCAAAAGAGGCAAGTGTAACCCCGTGTCCCTGAAAAGCCAGGAAGAACCAGCCGATCAACAAGTCACATCCCCTTTTGCCTGAGTCACTACGGGCCGACGAGAAAGCCTCATCTCGTTTTCAGTCAAGCTACAGACACGAGCGTCCCTCACGGCAACAGCTACCAACAGTCACCACGACAACCAGGCGCGGTCAGAACAGTGAATACTTTATTCGGATAAGAAAAACAGTGAGCAGTGGTTGCTTGGTTTAAATTTTTTTGTGTGTCTCCAAATGAGGCCAGAGAAGGCAGACCGAGGCTCCGGCCGTTGAGTTTTATACTTTTTAAACCGTTTTCAGCTACATTCTGGCTCAGCTCGCCACCGGCCGGCCCGGTGAGCAGAGAGAGGTAAACCTGGAGAAACCTCCTCTTCTCTCGCTACCTCACCGGGACCAACAAAGCACCATCTCCTCTAGCCACAGCACACACACAAACACACACACGCAGCTTCCATTTCAGTTGAGAACATGTAGACACACACACACACACACACTTTTTACCCTGTGACAACACGCTCACAGACGCACCTCCTCCCCTCAGACAGAGCTGAAAATCTAATCTACGCCGCCGTGGCCAGATGTCTGTCCGACCAGTCTATCATCTCGGCTTTGCTCTCCGCTCGCTCGGCCTTTAATCTAATCCACCCAAGTGCAAAATCCAAGGCTCCTCAGTTCAATTTGTCAAATTAAGTTAACTCGAAAACAAATGACAAAACATGGTTCAGATGTTCCACTTGATAACAATAAATTTTGTTAAAGACAAAAAAAATACAAATAAGAGATATATAGTTTAAGCAAAGAGATCTGGAATTAAGTAAACTAAATCTTTTTGAATTATTTGGTAGAGAGCAGTTCAATACTGGCACACACCACTGTCAAGTCTGGCTAATACTCAAGGTTCTGTCTCACTACGTATGCTTTGAAGTTGTTAAATATTCACGGCTAAACTTAAAACACAACTAAAGCCAACGTTTCGAGTACTTCTGAAATAACCTATAATCGGAGGGGGAAAACACACACACACACTGCAAACACACATTAACAGGCTTAACACTAACAGAATAATTACACAATGAAGAAAAGAAATTAAGGTCCATGGCTTCGCTAATGCTGACTTCTCTCATTCAAACACACACGCACACACTCTGAAGCTTTTTTTTGTTTTTCCCCGGATATTGTGCATCATAGTAACTAAACAATCACTGGTAGGTAGATGAATCTGGTTATTCACACGTGTATTTTGTCTACAAACACCACTGGTAGATTTACATTCACGCCGTTCTCACACACCCACGACCCCACTCCAGCGGTAGAACTCACATCTGCCGACACACACACACTCAAACACACACACACACACGATTCATCAAGTCAGGAACTTCAGATAAGTACCCCCTCCCCCTCCCGAAGGAAAAAAAGAAATAAACAGTACAACAATACAATCATATTCTATTTGTAAACAGGTAGAAGCCACTTGACTTGTTGTTGCATCTTCGGACACAATTAGGATCAAGGCAATGAAATGTGGACGACTTTTGCACTGTTAAAATAGGTTATCTTCAACCAAGAACAAAAAAAAAAAGATTTTTAAAGTTTATCTTCTTTCCTTTTTTCTTTTTTTTTGTCAAAACACCATTTGTGGCAATGAGAGTGATTTAAAAAAAAGAAAGCAAGTAAATATTTCGCATTTTTGTTGTACTTAATGAAACATTTAAAACATTTTCGAGACACGGGAAGAAAAAAAACAAAAACGCCTCTCTGTAGGCCATGTGAGAGGCTACAGTATGCATAGATACAGATTCGCCTTTCTCTTGGTTTATAAGTCTGACAAGACAGAACATTTTTCCACTGACAGTCACACTCACACGATAAACACTCCCCACTTTTGATTTGTTTTGTTTTTTTAACATCAGTGGAGTGGAGGACTGGAGGAGGAAGAGGAGGAGGAGAGGAGGAGAGAGAGGAGCAGTGGGATTTATTCTCTCTTTTATTCTACAGCCCGTTCCTCCGCCTCTCCACGTTAGGACCCCCCCCACCTTCCCCTCCATCAAAAGACAGCATATTGAAAGCAGTGTGTTGAGCTTCTCCAGCTTAAAGCAGTTATTTGGCAGAGGAAAAAAAAAAAAAAAAAAAAACTTACAGACCTATACATAGTTTTCAGTGCTAGAAGTTGGATTTTCCTTTCCTACAAGGAGTAGTAGTTTTTTTTTTCTTTTTAAATTCACCTACAATAGGGGGGGGAAAACTGGCTTGATTTCCTGAGAACCATTGCTGGTTATTTAGCAGACAAAGAGGAATAGTTCAAATAACCAACGCCATGGCCAAAAACACTGATCCGAATTCCCAGAGTTACAAAGCATCGTCTTCATCCTCAATAAGAGTTTACATTTTTTGTGGTTTTTCTATTCATTTTATGCATTTTTTAACGTTTTTTTTTTAAATCATTTTTTAATTTTTTTGAGTATTTTTTTAAATTTTATTTTTATTCCATCTTCTCTTTAAAATGAAGAATGAACACACGTTCCGCCTCCTAAGTCTTGTAAACAAGAGGTTGCAGTGTGGCACCTCCAAAACATTGAAAGCCTATTCTGAAAGTGCTGTTCCCCCCTACCTGCCCACTAGGGGGCTAGTGGGAGGGGCTTGCTAGATAGGCCCCACCCCCTCTACATTAGGGTGGGCGGGGCTTGCTAGTCCCAGCTGCGGCTACAGTCCTTTGCACTGCAGAGCTCAACGTTCTTTAGTTTTAAAACAAAATTGGTGCAATACTTTTTTTAATGTCACTTTTAACTATCACCAGATAATCCTCCTAAGTCAGCTTTTTATTCTTCTTTTAACTATCTGTTGATCTTGAACTCCACGACAACGCAGTAAGGTAGGCGTGCCAAGGCAGAGAGGAGCGCACACATACGCATTCGCACACACAATCACACACACAAAGTACTTCCACACGTACACACATGTGCGCGTGCACACGCATACACACATACGGTAAGGACCTCAATGAGTAAACAGCTACACTGGAAAAACTGGCTGCTCCCTCTATATTGCAGATTATATATACTGAGAAAAAACCACATTCAGTGCAAAGTTAAAAAAGCTCATACTCCAACATTGTCAGCAAATAAATGCAAAAAAAAAAAAAAAAAAAAAGAAAACAAAAAGAAAACGTTAAAAATGAAAAGAATTGGAATTCAAATAAACATGACGAATGAAACAAAAAATATATATATATAATAATGAGCTCGATTGAAGCTTTTTTCGGTCTGAAAGAGCACTACCTGGAAGCAAATATCCATCCGTTCACATTATAGAATTGGCCTGCATGATTCAAGTATTCCGACTGATATGTTTTTGGGCTAAAACAAAGTGGACATATATGTGCAGAGAGAGAAACGTAACTTGTTTTCCACAGGGGTGACCCCGTTTTTGTTGAATATCTTGTAAGTGAGAAAGAGTCCAACTAGTGCCATTGCGTTTATAACTACTTTTTTTTTCTCATTTTCTTCTGCTGATTATTGATAATTCTCTACTGACCCTTCCTCCAGCCTGTTTGATTGGCAGGCGGCAGTTCACATGGAGTCCCCTCCCCCTGTCAGGTGATCCACCGGGAGGAAGGAGCTGATTGGAGAAGGGCTGCTGATCCTCCCCGCCTCGGTGCCACTGGGGCTCCCCCACAGGCTACTGGAATAGTTGGGCCCGCCCCAGAGAGAGGAGCTGTGGAGATCGCTGCTGTTCCATTGGTTGGGTTCAGGAGCGCGGCTGGGAAAGGGGTGAGACTGATCCATTCTGCTCTGAGAAGAGCCAATGGTCTGCCAGCCAGAGGAGGGAGTGGCCAATGACTGCCCTTGTGCAAAGAAACGGTTGATTTCCTCCTCGCTGGCAAACTCAGCTAGAATAGTAGTGTTCCCCAAAACACACCTGCAGAGGGACGACAGGTGACACAGCATTAATGAGGGCTGATCCAAAAACAGCCACAATCAAAACATCTCAAGAAACCGAGTAACTCTGTGTTTAATCCAACTTTATTTTTGGATGATCCAATGTTCGGTGGTGGAAACACTTATTTAACAAATCAGACATTACACCGAATCATTGTAGGGTTCTGTAGCAGTGACTTACTAATTAAATTTTGTAATTGGTCACTGTGACCATATGAGCCTTGATCAAATACAGAAAAGGTAAATGTAGAGTGTGGGTGTCCATTGTCCTTACATGTGCAGGCTCTTCTGGGCCTTGGCGGCCTCATCCTTGGAGCTGTAGCATACCACGGCGTTACCGTGCGGCAGGTTGAGGTGGAATGTGATCAGAGGGCCGTGCTGCATGCACAAAGTCCTCAGGGTAGAGCCGTCAATCTGTGACACACATACACGGGGGATTAACAGGGACACTTAACTGTTAATGATTGATTTTGTTTCTTAGTTTCACATTTAACAAATCTAACGCTTAAAATCAAGTTTGTAAGTGTGGGGAGCTATTTTGTATTTAGAATTCCACTTTACAACTCCATAAAAAAACAAAAATGTTTGATTAAATATTTATGTACATGCATGTACCTGAGGTGTGAGATTTTTCAGAACGAGCCATTGGGTTCTCCCTGAGCTGCTGCTGTCACCCCAACTGGAACCTGCCAAAACGCAGAGTGGAATCAAGGGTAGAAGAAGATAATGAGCATTTTTAAGAATATTGACAAAAACTTAAACAAATCCCAGTTATTCAAACATTACGACAGGTAGTATAGTATGTGTGCGTCTCCCTCAGCTCTTACCAGGTGTGTATCTGGATTCAGTGGAGCCCCACCCTCCCAGCCTCAGGGCAGAGCCGTCCCAGCCGGAGGAGGCAGAGCTGGGCTTCTGGCTGGTGAGGCCGGGTGGTGGTCTGGAGGGGGCCGCCACAGACAGCGCTTTGGGAGGCAGGGGGACCTTCCACAGCTCATGGGCCAGGGAGGAGTTGGACACAGAACCGCCGCCGGGAGACCACTTTGACTCACTGGGTCTGGCTGCAGGGAGAGAAGAAAGATCTGTAAACTCTGGATATTCAACATTTGAACTTGGCGAGGAGGCGAAGGCTGAACAGGAACTCGTACCTGAAGTGCTTTGTGCTGTACTGGTGAGGGAACCGCTGTGGCTGGAGGCACGAATGGATGACCAGGCACTGTTAGAAGGCATCGTGGTGTTCAGTGATGAGGATGGCCCTGGGAAACAAAAAGAGAAGAGTTAATGTCTGTGACAGTGTGTTTAATAGCACCCAGCTGAATCTCGCATTAACCTGAATGTCTTACCTCTAACAGGATTATGACTGAGCAACAAAAAGTATAAATAACTTATAGTTAAGAACTAACTTAGATCTGTAATGAGATTTTTGCTTTTGAATGCAGAAAGACTAAAAATGGTGTTAATGATCTGTAACTACAACCTAATAATGAGATCTGCAGCTGCAGATGAAAGTGTTGATTAAAATTATGTAAATGTGAGTCATTACAAAAACAAGTGACTTTGACACCACCATTTCTTGGTTATTTGAATTTTTCCACTAGAAATGAGTTTAATATGAAGTCATGTCTGTAAAAATACAATATAAACTCTCAAAAAACAAAATGGAAGTTATCAAAACTCTTTATTTATAGTTTTATTTCCAACTACGCGTGTGTCACCTACCGTTGTTCCTGTCCCTGAGGTGGTCTGTGTCGCGGACGGTGTTGATGGAGAGGTTGTTGATGACACTGCCGGGGGTCACATAAGGGTCAGTCTCAGGGTCAATGTTGGGGTAACCTTTCCAAGGCTCCCCGGGCCGGAACTCTGCACACACACACACATTCGATTAATTAGCAGTTTTCAAAGCAGACATTTTGTTTGGTTTGTTTTGTGCATGTGAAAGCAAGCGTACCTGGGGGCCAGGTGACAGTGTTTCCATGGGGCGGGGGGGAGTTGGCACGGGGCGGCCAGCCATCGGCCACCGAGCCCATTGATTGGCCGGGAGGACTCAGGGGTGATGGGCCAGGAGACAGGAAGTCATAGAAGGGAGAGTCCTCCAGACGCAGCCCAGACGACATAGCACCTGTGGGACGAACACACACACAAACAAAAATGAGGAGATGATCATGCAGACTCAAACTATTTGATTTGGTGGTTAGTCGTAGATGTACTAAAACAAACACAAACTCTTCTTTACCAGTTTTGCTGTTCTGCTCCAGAGGGTCAGTAGCCCAAAGTTTCTTCAGTTTGGACTGGGGCGGCTCTTTGTAGCTCACAGCTCCGCCACCACTACTACTACCCATGTCCAGGGGTACATTCAGGTTAGAGTTCAAGCCTGATGGGAGGGAAGGAGGGAGAGATAAACAGTAGAGGGAGAGGGAGTTAGAGAAACAGTCAAAATAAAATATTGAGATACATTATAAGATAGTATCTACGTCTTAAAATCTAACAGTAGCTAACATACTTAAAGGGAAATTAAAGGATCCGAGAGCAGCAGCATCCTTCTGCATCTCCGGGGTATTGTGGGGCAAGTAGTTATCCAGGTACGGTTTGAGGGGTGGAGCCTGTTTCAGCAGGGAGGGATCCAGGTGCCGTGAGGCCTGCATCATTGATGGAGACGAACCGATAGGACGTGTCTGAAGACAGGAAGTTAGAGACACCAATCAATGAGGCAACACAGATCTACTGTTTAATCAGATAAAAACTGCTGCGGATTCAAGTTTTACACACTAACCTGTTCAGTCTGTCGTCCAACAGCCATGACTCTCTGGCTCTGAGCCTTCTGCTGCTGCTGCTGCTGCTGCTGTCGCTGCTGCTCGAGGAGAAGACGCTGCAGGCAAACAAACAAAAAATACATGTTGTCTATATGTTTTTGTATCTTTGAGATTAAGCTTTACAAACGTTTACTACATAGGACTGTACATTTCAAATATACAGGTGCAATCCAGCCTGAAAAATATTGCAGGGAAACATACAAGGTGCACTGACTACATGTGTTTGAGATATTTTCTATTCCTGTATTCAATGAATTATATTTAACCTTATCAATTGACAAAGACCTTGATTATATAAATCTACATTCTATATGAAGTATGTCCTTTTTTCCATGTCTGTGTGCATGTTTCCATCACTCTACCTGTAACTGGCTGAACTGGTTGAGTTGTGTCAACTGGTTGAGCTGGGAGAGTTGGTTGAGCACAGCCACCTGCTGAGGGCCAAACAGAGGGTTCAGTCCTCCGTTACTTCCAGGGTACTTCAACAGGGATGGAGGGACCTGAACACAAACAAGTTTTCAGTTTTAGTTTATATAAATGCCACTCAAGTCTTCCTATGAATCATGTCACGATGGATGAAAAACTTTGATCATTAAATTGAAAATGCTCTGCGTTAAATATGCACACAGTTCATAGCATTGCTGAGACAAGAGCAGACTTGTAAAAACATAAGCAGTAGATGCAATGATGCCTGAATGACCTAAAAATATAAATGTTTTGTGTGTGTGTTTACCTGAGAGGGCAAGATGGGTGGAGGCACTTGGTTACGAAGGTTGGGTTGGGGAGGGACCTGGGACTGGGGGCCGCCTCGGCCCTGTGCTACGCTGCTGCCACTCATCATGGGGTTTACATTCTGAGCAAGGAAGACACAAAAACACACAAAGGGTCAAACAACTTACAACAAACTTAATAATTAGTTTGTTTGACAAGATCAGAAACCTGTACAAATTTAAATAAAATGTTGGATACATTTAGGAAAAGACTTTAACAGTAATCCTCTAGAATAGCATCCATGTAACGGCAACATATTTTTACATATACAGATATTTCTTTATTGCTGGGATACGTCTGAGGCTCAAGACCTAGGGACAACATCCTCGCCGTCCTTCCACACTCACCTGCCGAGCGGCCCCAGGACTAGAGTGGGCAGGAGATGGCCCAGAGTCGAGACAGGGGATAGGCTGAGCAGAATTGGAAGGGGGAAAGCTCATGCTTTGATTGGAGGAGAGCTCATCAGAAGTGCGGCTATCGTAAGCAGAGGGGGAAACGGACAGCTGCAGAAGCAAGGCCGTACGGGTGCACAGCAGATGGACGGCAAGCACAGAGGGACAGGAAGCACATCAGCAGCCAGAAAAGTGCAGAGAGGGAAGGAGAAAAAGAAGGGAAAGAGTTAATTTTGGAGAAGAGACGGAGGAGGAGAGGGAAAGAGAATGTGAGAGTAAACGTGTAGAAAAGAGTGTAAAAGGATGAGAAAAGAGAAGTCTGCATAAAAATGAGGCGGCACCAGAGGACGGAGGTCAGAAGGACAGAAACAAATAGAGACGAGCAGCATTTAATGCAGAAGGTAAAGCAGCAAAGCCAAACAAGCTCACAGAAGCTTTGTGTGTTAGATTATAAACTACAAACCACACGTTTTTATATGTGTGTGCATATTTAATTGGCTTCTGTGGCAAGAATCAAATGAAACATTTCGACAGTCAACATATCAGATGCAGTGTGGATGAACAACCACTGTGGGGCGCTACAGGGCTGAGAGAGCGTTTGAGGCAGACACAACAGACTTTCACTTCACACCTACCTCATGATCACCACAATGGCGGAGAGACTGACCAAACCTCTGTCTAGTTACGCTGTTCGTAAACGTCTACCTACCTGCTGTATTTCCGTATTTATTTATGTGTTTTTAACCTCAACCATGGAATACCATAGAAACGTTGATGTTTTCTGTGTACCTTGTCATAGTAAGGGCTGCGATCCATGGCAGACTCCTTGTGGAGCTGGTGTCGAGACCCAGGGTTCTTTCCCATTACTCCATTGAAGTCTCCCATACTGCCCATGTCCATGCGCTTGTCCTGCACCATCCCTGCTCCCGTCTTCATGGAGTCATCAGGAGAGTCTCTCTGCAGAGGGGAAGAGAAGAAAATAGGATTATAGAGACAGGAAAGCATAAATGTAACAGTAAACAGCATTTAAATAGATTCTGAAATTTAAAGTGAAATGGTACATACAGAGAAGTTCATGGTGTTGAACTGGTTGATGAAGGGTTTCATCCAAGGTTCATCCTGTTTGTTGACTGGTTTGTTCATCTGAAACATTGCAAACAAAGAAATAATTAGGTGGAAACAAATGGTTATAAAATAAAACCATACTTCAAATGAAGTGTTTGTAAGAGTGGAGATGGATGTTTTCATGTTTAAGATGAACAAATGTGCAAATTTAAAAAGGAGAGCAAACCTTGTAGGAGCTTTTATGCTTGTAGTTCCAGGTGTTTTGGTCATGGGACCGGTTGTCCTGTTGGCTGTTACTCCACATGCCGATCTCAACCTCCTCTTCCTGGTCCCAGGTATTGCCCATGGACGCCTCCTCACCAACCCACGTCTCCATGGGCTTGGGACCTGGAGCTGCAAAGAAGGACAGACAAAGAACATGCACCTCAAGATCTAGAACCGCTTATATTTCTAACATAATCATACTCATTATGTAGGTTCCTGCTGGATATTTATGTATATGTGTGCACCTACCTGATTTATGCTGGCCGCCCCATCCAGACTCTCTGCTACCCCTGCTGGGTTCACCCCGGCCGGGTTCTTCCCAGCTGGAGCTGGTGTCCATGGGCTTCCCCCAGGCAGATGTCCCATTGTCCACTGTCACAGGTGGAGCAGGCGCCGGCTCGCCCCACGTTGAGGACTCCTTCTGCTGGGAGTAAGACTCACCCCAACCTGGAGGAAAAGAAGAAGGAGACATCTATTAGAATGAGGAAATAATTTCTATGGTAACCTAAAGCCCCAAACATAAAATACACACAGCAAACACACACTGCTTTGTAGCCAGCAGCAGCAACAACATCACAACATCCCTGCAGGTCTGCTGCATATCCTCACAGTGAAACAATGATTTTATTTCTCTGGACAAAGGACATCTAATAAAATCTAATCAATGCCTTGAAATATGTAGATGAATGCAGTCTCTTGTGACCACTCACATTTTCAGATTTACAGTGATGCGGCAAGTTTTTGTTTTTCTCTGCAGAAATTAGCTCAGAGAGACAGAGGGAGAGAGAGAGAGAGAGAGAGAGAGAGAGAGAGAGAGAGAGAGAGAAGAGAGAAGAGAGAGAGAGAGAGAGAGAGAGAGAGATAGATAGAGAGAGAGAGAGAGAGAGAGAGAGAGCCCTGCTCAGGCCCCTGGGGAACCCCGTGTCAACGTGCTTACATAATTGTTGTTTACTTTAACTCCTGTGGCTATCTCGATGTGTGCACGTCCCCCTCTACACGCTTTTCAAATGTGAGGCTGCGTGCATTCAAATGAGTGCGACTAAGAGTTCAAAAGACTCCCGTTACAGCGGACCACCCAGACCTGCTACTTTCTCTCTCTCTCCACGGAAGGCGTTTGGGGAAATGCCAGGGATACCTCCCGTTAAAAATAGGACAGATCATAGGGTGCCTCAGGCTCCAGTGTCCCTCATGTGATCGGGAATGCTCGGACACACAAGTACATGAACATAACAACACAGACGTGCACAGGTAGATGCATGTACAGACATCGACACGTTATGAGGCAGATGTTTATATTTGCTTTACTCAGACAGCAGTGTGTGTGTGCATCTGGTGCAAACGCACACATACACCAATTGACAAACTGTAACCCTAGCCTGCATCTACTGCTGTTTCACCATCCATGTAAGTGCATTAGATGATCTAATAAAAGAGGTATGAGAAACACAATACGTGTGTTCGACAGGTTGTATCAAAAGTGAAGTAGGTTTTAGTTGCTCATGTGTACGTCTATTATTTCTAAGACTTTAAAATCGTTCTAACACGTGTTTTTCATCAACTATTGATTACATTTATCTAAATTTACCAGGTTGCTGTTTTTTTGTGATTTCTGCACTGCAACGAATCAAAATCTACAAGCTGATTTTGTTCTCATCACAGTAGCTGCCTAATTTGCCCCACCCTTCCCTTGCCATCCACTTTACTGCTCCAGTTAGCTCACTAGACAGCAGCCCTGAATAACCCTAACAGCCCCTCCTCTCTTTTTTTACCCCCCCCCACCTCAGCCCACTTCAACAGAAAAGCTTCCTTACTTCCCATCTTACATTGGAACCATTCCTATTACTTAAGTCACCAGACCACCTCCTCGAGCGCTCATGGTCTTTCTTTCTCTCTCTGTCACAAACCCAACAAAAGCCAGTGTTTCAGCGAGCAGAATTGGCGGGTGAGGGAGAAAAGGGCGGAGGAAAAAAAAAAGGCGAATGAGGAGAGAAAAATCGATGCTCTTAGCATTCCAAAGGGATGACTCAACCGGTTTTACAAAAAGCCCTCGACATAGACAACACCATAGGGAGATGGGAAAGAATGGCTGTACGTGTTTGTTTTCCCTCTACGCTAATGTGCAAATTGTGTATGCTTTTGAATACATTTGTGAATGCATGTGCATACACAGTTTTCTGACGAAATCCTTTTAAGACTGAATTTCAGCTATCGCAAAAAAGAGAGAGAGTGTGGGTGGGTGGCACCTTTTTATCTATTCATAAGGATTACAGACTGCATCAGAAGACTTGCACTTACATGCTCGAACCATTTCAGATACGGGCTTGTGCCATAGCATTTTTATACGTACCTCAGTATTAAACAATCTCTAAGATAACGCAACCCAGAGTGAGAACTGTGCATCTGCAGAACTAATGAATCGATTTACACACTTCGTCAGTGCGATGATGAAAGTATCCCTGCAGGCTAAAAAAACATAACAGTGGAACATGTGAACAACCACAAGATGTGTTGTAACCTGGCCGACTCCATCTACCTAGGCCTAAACTATAAAGAGAGGTGTGACTCTTTGGTATTTGAATCATCCTCATCATTTTTCACATATATGCACGTGTTAAGAGGTGTGCAGGCATGTGTGAACAATTGCTGGACGCATTAATGAATAAATCATATATAACACAGCTAAAAACAAAAAGGTGATTATTTGAAAGAATTCTCTCCTGCCTCAAACATACAGAGATTAGGAACTGGACCCAGCACGAGTACCACAGGGTAAACATCCTGTGTGATAGAATTGATCAGGAGTCAACAGGCAGATAAGCAGAACCAATGTTGGTGTAAATAAAAGTTCCCATCCCCATTACATATTCCAGCTTACCAGAACTGCAGTTTTTGTCCTGGGCAATTGGCTGCATAGGCTGAGGAGGATGCTTCGAGCTGTGCTGGGGGTGGGACTGGTGCTGGGGGTGGGACTGGTGCTGGGGGTGGGACTGGTGCTGGGGGTGGGACTGGTGCTGAGAGGATGGGCCGATAGCCTCCTGCTCTGATTGGCCAGTCCTGTTCCACATGTTGACAGTTCCACCACTGTATTTACCTAGGAGGGAAGTTTAATTACACAGTCATCAGCTGAAAATGCGGAGTCTGGAGTTTACTTTGATTTTGTTCAGGCTTCACAGGAGCTCTCTTTGAAGAAAAGAAAAGTGGGATAAATGTTTACCAGGGTCTCCCCAAGCTGCTGTCCCGTCATCAATTTCCATCCTCCGACGAATAGACTCTGGAGAAGGCTCTTCCCACCCAGTTGCCACTTCCTCCTTCTGACCTACTGTGGGGATGGGGCCTCCCAGCCAGCCTGGTAGAAAAATAAAAATAAAAGTGAGTCATCAACTGCATGTCTTGTTAAAGTGTGTCAAACATCTAGAACTTTTTGTTTTAGTTTTGGTGCCACTAAAACACACAGGCATGAGGACTTCTCGTTAGAAACAGTGATTTTAATAGGTTGGATAATGTTGCCAACTACCTGTGGGCTTGTTCGGGCCTTGATTCCCTCTGGACGTGTTGGATTCAGGACCTTTGCCCCACTCGTTGGAGGGCTTGGGATTTGGTTCACCCCAGTTCTGGGCTCCATGGTTGTTCTTCATTGGCTCACCCCATCCCTGGCTGTTACTCTGAGGATGGGGTTTGTGGACCGAGTCGCCCCAGTTTGAACTTGGGTTTGGAGTGCTCTGGTCTGGAGTATTTGATCCTCCGCTCCCTACCCAGGTGTTGCTGCTGCTGGTGTTGGTTCGGCTTGGCTCACTCCAACATCCAGAGCCAGACCGGTCGCTGTCGCTGTCCCAGCCCACTGAGCCTGCACCTTTTTGGGTCTCCCCCCAGTGGTTGTTAGCCCCTGGTCTGGAACCATCTCCACTATTACCCCAGCCTTCACTTCCATTTCCACTGTTGGAACCCCAGCCCTGCTGTGGTTTTGGTGCATTAGTCCATGTGTTGGACCTAAACCAAAGCAAAGAAGGTAATGAGTAAAATAATAATATATAAAGTAGCGGTCAGATGGACTAATGGTAGGTCCAATCAGTCCTTACCTGTCATCTTTGTTAATGTTATTGCTCCAGGTGTTACTGGTGTTGTTGTTGTTCCCCTTGTAGCTGGAGCCATCGTCCCAGCCACTCTGCCCACCTCCTCCACTCGCTGGGGCTTTGGTGTCCCACCCAGAGGTCTGTCGATCTCCCCAGCCAGAACCTCCTGTAGCTGGGCCTGAGCTTCCCGACCCACCCCCCCAACCTGGAAGTAAAATAAAAGGGAGATCAATTTTACAATTCATGTTTAATGCTGAGTTCTGCAATAAGGGTTTTGGTCTAACTTTGAATATTTCTGTTTAAATCATTTGTCAATCATACCTCCAGAGGTCTGGGAAGGAGCTGCCGGTGTTGCTGTGCCCCAGCCGGAACCTCCACTGCTATGCTTTCTTTCATCTCCTCTGGAACCCTGGTGCTGATTGGTAGAAGTGGTATCCCAGGCGGTGTTTTGCCGTATGGGCGTCTGTCCCCATCCAGTGTTGGACAAAACCCTCGGGTCCACATCAGCCCGGGCCACAGGTGGCAGTACTGCTTGGGGGATAACTTTTCTGCGGTTTCCCCCTTTTGGCTGGCTGCCGTCTCTATCTGAGCTGGATCGGCCTCCGGAACTCTCTCCGCTTCCTTCGCTTCCTCCAGAGCGACCCCAGCCTCCAGTGACGCTCCCTAAGCCTTGGCTTCCACCTCCTCCACCTCCACCTCCCATGCCCATGGCATCATCCTCCAGGCTCTTCCAGCCATTGTTGGCAGAGCTTCCTTTATGACTTCCAGCATCTGAATGGTTGTTACCAGGAGTTGCTGATCCCCATTCTCCGTTTGACATCTTGTTGTTAGATGTGGAAGAGGACGATGACGATGAGGAAGAAGACGACGCGCTGCTACCCCAGGGACGAGGTATCCCAGCTGGAGCGCCTATCGTAGTTTGGTTGCCATTTCCTGGTGTTTGGCCTGCAGAACTTGGGATCTGATTTGAGCCAATACCCCAGGACAAGTTACTCTGGGGCTGGTTTGGGTTATTCGTGGGCCCCTGGTCCCAGCGTGGGGCCCCAGTGTTATTGTGGTTATTATTACTCTTGTAAGCAGCAGTAGAGGAGATTTGGGGGTTCCCAGCCTGCATTAAGGCAGGGTTTTGGGGGTTCACAGTGTCTGCATTTGGGTGGCCCTTGTCTCCAGGGTAGGTAGTTGCGCCCCAAGGCGTACCGAAGGCCCCAGAACCCCCCAGCTCTCCTTGGGGGTGCTGGGGGACTGATGAGGGGTTTCCATTGGCCAGTGGACCCCCATTCCCTCCTCCAATAGAGCCCCAGGAACAATCCCCACTAAGCTGGGGTGAGGCGGTAGAGTTTGGTGGACTAGAGGTCATTGTGGCATTAGTAGTAGTAGTAGTAGTATTCATCATAATAGTGTTATTTGGTCCATTGGATTCAGTGTTAAGGTTGGTAGGCTGTAGGCCACCATTTCCACTGTTGCTGCTTCCTAACACCTTGCTGCTTGCTGTACCATTATTTACCTCAGTGTCTTCCATCATACTGCTGTTGTTTGGAGCTGCCATGCTACCCCAGCCCAGCATGGGGCTCTGTTGGGGAGCTAGACCTAGTTTGGAACTCATCCCCTGAGCCTGTGGAGGCCGTTGGCCCTGTGACACTGGGCTTGGGGCTGGATTCTGCGGCCAGGCACCGTGGTTGGCATTTGGGTTTAACCCTCCATTGATGCAGGGGGTGCTTCCGCCAGTGGGGATCATGTTGTTGCCTGACTGGGTGCCCCATACACCATTATTGACGGGCTTGTTGTGGTTACCCATGTTATTGCTGCCAATACTGCTGGACCCAGCCACAGAGTAGTGGGAGGGCCCGGTGATGTTATTATTTCCATTATTTGCACCGCCGATGGTTCCCATTCCTCCACCGATTACCGGACGACTGTTGCTGTCTCCATTCACTGAAACGCCGACCATTATGGCGGAAGTCACCGAAGGGGAGGAAGGAGAAGAAGCCGGAGAAGACACAGAGGAAGAAGCATTTGCTGACATCATCATCACTGTTGTCACAGCGGCGAGGTTTTTCTCTGAGCCGACCGAGGAGCTAGAGTCTGCGTCCATGCATTCTGATGCCAACTCGGGGTCTGATCCTGACCCGCAGCCAGAAGAGGATGAAGATGAGGAGCAAGAGAATGAAGAGGAGGAGGGAGGCCAGACGGAAGAGTTGGTTGAAGAAGGGTTGTTGGGTTTGTCTGTGCTTCCGTCCACTAAGACCTTGCCCCAGTTGCTGTTGCTGTCACTGCTACAGGGAGAGCCAGAGGACCAGGGGGAAGGCTCATACTGCGAGTCCAAGCAAGGATGCTCCAGACCTGGTGAGAGAAGGGTAGACATTGTAGGGGATACGGTTAGATTTGGGATTTGAACTTTAGAAAAAACATTTAGCAGAGGTGCCGTTACATCATCAGAAAGAAATGACATGACAGTGACATGTGCTCTATATTAAAAAAACAACAGATGTGGTTTAAATCTCCTTCATTCACCGTCGTTTTGATTTCTATTCCCTCCAACCTTCAGCTGCCAGACTGTTCTGGATGTGATCAGCGCCAGGCCTGAGCCTGGACACAGCTGCCACCATTTTGTCACCACAGCAGGACACAAAAGCATGCCAAAGCTATAAACTAGGATTCAGGGAGGCGGAGGACGACCATCAGCAGGGGAGGGGAGATGGAGGGCATAGGGGAGATGGCAATTGAGTGTGAAAAGAGAGAGGGAGGTGATGGCAAAAGGAAAAGATTCAGACTTGGTTTAAAACTTGATATTTTTTCCAAATATATTAAAACTGTCTGAGATCATCTGCATTCAGACCTGGAATGCATCTAAAATTAGACTCCAGAGAGCACTTGTGATCCGATTTCGCTTTCATGGCCATAAGGCAAACCCTTATTCAGTCACAATGTCGAGTGCTTGAATTTTCGGTGCTGCAGCAGCCGTCTGTGCTAATTGCCTTATTTATCAGCATTTGGCAGCAGTCTTTGTCACTAAAAAACAGCATTCTTGCAGAGGGAGCCCCCATTCATTTCCTATATCAAACTAATGTTAATTCATTAAGAAGGTGAAGGCAGTGTAGAAGACTGTTTTGACATTGTGAAAGAACCACTAAAAAGGTAAGCTAAGGTTACCAAAGATTGACTTTAGTTTATCCAAATACAGACACATTTTTCAGCTTTTTGACAGAAGGTTAGTGATCCAAGACTTTGCAAGGACTGAGTAGATTTTCAAGTAAACTATGAAAGGGGCGCACCTCAAAAAATAGCAAGGGCTGACTTTCGGCCTTGTTTGTTCTGGTGTACAAACTTTCATCTACAGAAGGAAAAACAAATATTGTGCAGAAGCTTTGCAGTAGATTTTGCAGTTGGAGACGCTGTTGATTTGTGAGCAAATGTCCAAAAGACTGGGCCACAAAGATTTTCCCTTATCTGTCTGTCCTATGAAGATCTGGAGGGCACTGACTCAAAGGTAGCTCAGTCGTGTTTTGAATTTGAATACATCAACTGCTTACTTCCTTTCCTTTTCTGGTTTCTTCACCAGCTGAAACCAACTAAGTCACTTGACCGACAGGTTGCCCATCTTTTGGTCATTCACCCTCAAAGTGTCTCTCACTTTCAAAGCTTCTCTTTCACATTAACCAGTTGCCAGCTCTCTGTGGCGTTTATCTTGCTCGCTTGCCAAGTCTCCTCTTGCACCCTCTTACACACTCACTCATTCATCCATCTCTTTCCGCTTCTCTGATATGACATGAATAAAATGTACCATCTGTCAAGGTCAGGTCAGGCGGCTACACCTAGTCTAAAAAAAAACAAAAGCAGAGCGCCAAAGAAAGACGTTGGGAGTGAAGAATGAAAGGCAGAGGAACGGGGAGGAGGGGGAGGAAGGAAGAAGGTAATGTGTAGTCACCTGTTTGATTAGGGGAGTGGCTGACGGAATCCCGAATGGGAGCCATGCCTGGAAACAGAGAGAGGAAAGACTGTCAAACAGACTTAGAGGGAGTTAGAGATAGAGCCAGAAAACAAACACGTGAGGAGATGCTAGAAATAGCTGGGACAGATAGGACATTCAATGAGAATCAAGCAAACAGAAAAGAAACATAGGGTGTTAAAGTAAGAAGGACTTGCAAGTAGAAGAGCATTAGTGGACAGACCCTGCTAGTTGCTGATCCTAAGTAAGTAGTTATAATTGGTTATAGAAGTAATAATTGTGAGATTCTAAAGTAGTCCTTATTCATAATTTTCCCCTTATATAGTATCACAGTTTAGAGTGAAACAAGTTTGTACTTCAGGGTTGTTTTTTTTAAAGTCAATGTTGCACAAAATCTGCATTTCTTTTTAAAGTGCTGTTTTAATTTAAAAGGCCTTGTATGATTACAAGTGAATCATGTTCAGGATGCCATTTAGAGCAGCCTCCACTCTTGATTTACTGCAGTGTTATGCAAATTGGAAACTGTGCTGTGTTTTTTTTTCCTGACTAGATCAATTCATTTCCAACTATTCAGGATATAAGTACAAGCAGAAACTCATCAGAAGCTGTGAGCAAGAACACACCCACATTTTAACATTTATTGCCATTTAAATATAATCGTAGAATTGTTTTCTTGCTTATCCAAGAATGTGATTACTCTGCACGTGTTTAAGGACACAGACAAATCAAACTGAATCTTTGTTGCTCATGCTCTTTCCTTTCATAGCTTACCTGTGAGCGGGGCTCGTGGGTGTGGCTCCTGGCTAGGCAGGAGGGCGTCCCCGGGTTGCGTGGAGAACAGGTGACCTCTGGTTCCCAGGTCAACGAAGGGGAGGTCAAAAGGTCAAAGCTCAGAGGGCACAGCCTCAAGGGTCTGAGGTGAAGAGGCAGGGCTTGTCAGAGCGGGCAGCAGGCTGCTCAGGCCCCCTTGGCATTGCTGAGTACTGTATGTGTGAGCGTTTGTGTGTGTGCGTTGGTGTGTACGTGCACACGTCTGTCTATGTGTGGGGAGGGGGAAAGGGGGGATGTGGTTTAGATTTAGGACTCTGCCTCGACTTGGTATGCTCTGGCACTGCAAGAGAAAGAAAGACAAAAGAGGAAAGAAAGGCGGTTAGTCAAAACATATTCCACGCTCATTATCAATCACCTTCCTAGACAATCATCAGTTTGTCAACACCTCCACACTACAACTGTGGATGACTGAGTCATGCATGATCAAACCATCAAACAGTCACTCATGGGAATATTTGACTTGTCTAGCTACTTAAAATAAACCCACTGATGACCACGTATTAATATCCAAACTTTCGTAACAATAAAAAAAAAATCCTGTGACAGAGCGACGGTCGCCGCAAGGGATTTGCAGCGGGACTGTGTTAGCATTAGTTGAAAATGAGAAAATTGGTGTCTTCACTGTGAACACCAGCCGCACCGAAAACAAACGCATTTCTGTTTTTATGGTTTCCACATGGCATCTCCTCAGCCTTGACGCACAGTTACATTTTAGAGGCTACAATATAGCTACGAATGCCAATTCAATGATGTTATGGACCTTGCAAACACAGCCCTGTCCATTCTCTCTCTACGGTTGAAAAAGACTAATTATTCCCATCTTTCCTCGCTCTGGCTTATGTGTCAGACATGTATGTGTGTCAGCTCGGTTAGTCAGAAAAGTAGCATGAAGACAGAGCGAGAGGGAGGACTGACCACCCCACACACCTTCCTGCAGGGGGGGTGACTGTGTGCAGGCTAGGCTAGATTAGGGTTATACAACAGGCTTAAAAGCTGGCAGCACTGCTCTAGGAAGCCAATGTCAAGCAAAACCTCAGAGCAGAGAATCGAAGTCGTACCAAGAAACGGCAAATGAGGGAGGTAAAAACAATAAGAGGAGGAAACAAAAGGCACAAATCAACAGAGAAGGGAGGGGACAGACACATCCTTCAGTAAAAGTGGACCAATGTGTTTGACAGCGAGAAGAAAAGTGTGTGCGTGTGTCTCCTGACCTTTCTTAGTGCAGGTTAGCAAGTGTCTAGCTAGCTCACTCTGCCTGCTGCAGCAGTACACAGGTCTATTTATAAACCTTCAGTTCAAATAGCAACCACTCTGTTCACTAGCCAACATGATAAGAGAGCAAACAAACCCAGGCAGACATTGAGCAAGTGTACAGATGCAATAAAGCATGCATGTGTTACACATTTTAATGATTCTAATATTTAATGTGGAGTGTTTATGACAGTAAGAATAACCTTATTAAAAAAGGACAAAGTAATCCAGTTACTGGAAGTCATGTCAGGGAGAAAGTTTATTTCAGAGCGGCGGCCAACACTATAAAACTCCTACATACTGACCAGGCTCACTTAAGTGAGGCCAAACGCCACCTTTGTTAACTCACAGCTCACTAGTTAAACCCGGGCATGCTGCCAACATCTAAACATAAAGCCTGCCAGAAGCTGCTCAGCCACCCCCTGGAACCAATCAAAAACAGACAGCACGATGATAACATCATTACAAAATACTCTCTGAAGAAAGTGACTCAAAAGTATTTTAAAGAAGTAGCACTTCACATGAAAAACACCCCGACGAGAAACAGAAGAAAGGTGGAGCGTTGGCTGTGAAATTGACCTGCTCACTCTGGCAGTCATGGCACTGAAACAGTAAGCCCCTTCTAGCAAACAGAGTTGTTTACGTCCATGGATCTTAACACAACCTCCCCTACCAGGAAAGACCTCAAGCATCAGATTAAAACAGCTACGCTGAGAAAACCACTTATCCCTTTAAAAGTGGTGCAAAGCAATGTAGAAAGATGAAAATAATGACTTCTCTGACTCATGTTGCACACTAAAATTAAATCTCCATAATTTAAGCTCACAGTTTACACTGATTGTCTCATAAAAGCGCTGAAACAATCAGAAAACATAAAAATAACCAACACCAGCCATTTTGATGACCAATTAATGTCCCATTTCAGCGGAAATGCAGAACATTTGCTGGTTCCCAGGTGAGGATTTGGTTGTTTTCTTTGTGTTATACGATAGTAAACTTGATACTTTCAGGGTTTTGGATTACACTGCAGACAAAACAAGCAATGATGTATTCAATAACTAAAACAGCTACATTTGTAGCAGCTACATAATTATTTTTAAAGCAATTCTCCAAAGTATCGCTGTATTAAAGTACAAAGATTATTTATTTATTAGAATTTTTTTGATAAATTATGCTTTAAAACACTTCAACGTAGTTCAATCCTGCCATGGATAAGCATGTTCTTTGCCGCTGCTCGGTACATAGCGTACAGTTTGTTCCTCTTTTCCCCTGCTTCCATCTGAGAACTGCTTTCATGAGGGCCCCTGGAGTTGGCAGCAGCTCGACTGCTGCTATCATCTTACAGACAGACAGAGCGGGTTGAGGGGGTGGAGAGGGGGGAGGCTGAAGAGGGAATATAGGGACAAGACACAAACACAGAGTGTGCAGCAGCTGAGTGAGAGAGAGAGAGAGAGAGAGAGAGAGAGCGAGAGAGAGAGAGAGGGGGAAAGAGAAATGTGATGAACAGAATAAGGAAACACAGATGATACTAAAGGTAAGGAGGAGGGAAGAGAGAGAGAGAGTGGAATGTGAAAAAGGAGGAACAAAAAGGCAGGAGGCAAAAGAGCCTGTCATCGAAGTTGATGCGAGAGGAATGCAGCTGCAGCTTCGAACATGTATAACAAGCAAAAAGGTCAACTTCCTGAAGTCGGCCGCACATGAGCTCGGTACAATATGTACTCAAGAAGAGGCGAAGTGGCCAACATGCTGAGTCCTAGAACAGTAGAAGAAGGATCAATAGAATTAACCAACAAAGTGTTTTGGCCCCGTTTGCTACCTTACATAAAGTAACCTGGAGAGTAGGTGGAGAAACCAAGGTACATCTGAATACACATGAAAGGATGTTTGTGTGTGTGATTCTGGTCATAAAAGACACATCCTGCAATAAATACATGTTCACTTCAAAACTGTTAAGGAATAAAAATGAGCGTTAGGTTCAGAGGTAGCTCGACTTGTCTGTCTAAGTTTAGAGACACCACATATTTGCACAAACAACACGTTTTACAAGCTTTGCATTGCACTGTCAAACACGCTATATGCAGTGACTGTCAACGCAACATTGCTTTTAGCTTAAGGCGCTCAGCTTGTGTCCTCCTGTTGCTATGCAACTGCAAATTTTCTATTCTAAATTTTCTATTTCAAGCTTGATGTTCGGTTGCCAAAAGCTGACATATTCTTTAACATTATTTGCACGCCGGGAAAACACATCATGGCCCTTAGCAACTAACCTCGATGCTGAATATGAAGGGGGGGGGGGGGGGGGGGGGGGGGGGGGGGGTCGCACAGAGTGGGCTGTATGTGGAGTATAAATAGCACACAGGTACAGATATGCAACGTGATATGGATTTGGCTATACGGTTATGTGTTGGTATAATGGATTTCACCTGTCGCATCATTTCAAGTGCGAGTATGTGCACCCGCAGCATATCAGAAGTTATTAACAACACATGAACATGGTTTCTAATCCTCTGAAGTACACTGGAAAATCTGTTTCAGCCCCGACACAAGCACACTGTCGAATGTTCCTTATACTCACGGACATGTGAGGGATTAACAAAGAATTTCTTCATTAATGCATCTTTAAATTCAGTTTAATCCTCGTTGGGGCAGAACAATTTTTAAAGTCTACTCTCTGGAGCTGGACAGACCAGTAAAGGAGCTCTTGTTAGGGAAGACCCTGTTGTCATGGCAACATTCCTAAACACTCCCAGTTCCTCTGGGCTTGTCCGAGCAAGGTGACATCAGCTCGAGAGGCGAGTGCCAGTGTGTTTCTCCCTTTGGAAACATGCAAAGAGAAGCTGAGGGGGGAAAGTGAGCGAGCATGAGGGAGAAATGTGCTGAAGTGCAGGTGTTACTGCGCTGTACACGTCTGCAGCCCTTTACATGAGATTGCATGTGCGATGTGTGTGTGCCAAGCAGATAAGCGCACTTGTCACATGGTCCACTGCCGTCACGTAAACTTTGGGAGGGGTTTGGAGGGGCACCTCTCACACACACATACACAAAAATCAACACAAAAGCATAGCATACAGTTTTTGCTTATGACTCAGCTGGTTTGTCCATTATTCAGTCAACCCTTTGTCTTTACGGTCACCTGTCCACCCACACCCTGGTTGCCACCAGGCACATAGAGAGCTACGCTAAAAATAGTTTATTAGTCAGTAGGATAGGTAGTTTGCGTACAAATTTCCATCGACTCTAGGCTGCTTACTTTGGCATAAAACAAACCAGTTTATACATTTTTCTTTTTGTTTCTGGAAATATCATCAGCTAGTTTCAGTCCTACTGATGATCACATCTGTTTTTAATCACTGATTGCACAGCATTAAGAATGAAAGAGCTGTTTCGGAGAAATCAGATGCCAAATTATGCATATTTCTTCGTCTACATTGATTATTTTCGAAAGCTTTGTCCTGTAGTGCAAGACTGTAGTGCAAAGACTCTAGCTGTAGTAAAACACTGTCTAGAAGTATAGACACAGTCTTTCAGAGGAACAACGATCACACTCTTGTTATTGTATAACCATTATCTGGGGGGGAAGAGCTTCCATGACGATAAGTGGCTGTGCCAGTTCACAGTTTGGTACTACTGAGACCTAAACTCTGAACTACACTCGTCTGTTTGCACTGAAACACACCACCGTCATCTAACAACAGAGTAAGGAGACTGAGACTAGACACGCACAGCGGGACGGAGGTGAAGACGAGTGAAAACAAAAGCGAGAGACAGAGTGACTGAAATATAAAGACACAGTCAAGGTCAGAGATAGACGCTATCAGACTTCCTGCCTACACTAGCCATGACAGTAGTTTCAGCTGTAACATTAGTAGGCTCGTACAAGCAGGGCTCAGTGGAAACTGTAACGGCAATTCAAATGGAAAACGCGACTACGTCACATGGCAAAGTACACCGGTGCCGTTTTAAGAGCAAAGCACACTGCTCTGCTGGGACAGACAAACAGAGATAGAGCACAGACCGGACGAGGAAGGAAAAAATGTTGGAAAAATAAACATCTTTAATATTTTTGAAAAGCTGAATTGGACAAATAGTTTAAAATTAGACAAAAGAAGTCGATGTGAGCCAAGCAGTTTGTGGATTTTCTTTTGGGAGTTGAGCGTTGCTATTTAATACTGCACCAATTTCTATCATGTGTTGCCAGACTGCAGCACCGATTAAACTTATTGCGATCCGTTGTAATGTTGATATAAAAAGAATTCAGTACTTAAGATGCAAAATAGCCTATCCGAACACGATGTGAACTGGACCCAATAGTTTTAGTGGCACATTGCTTATTAAAGATGAACAGCTCTGTATAAAGTGAGCAGAAGTTTGCGTCCTAAGTGCAGCAGATGCTGATAAATCACTAAAACCTCACAGAAAGAATGTTTGCGATGACACATCAATACAAACACATCTTTTACCATGGAATCATATCATGGTTTTACTGTGACGACGCCAGTTCAATACACTTGAAATAAAATGACTAAAATGAGCCACAAACAGCTGTCCCACAGCTGACACAACAGAAGCCATGACGTCTTCGCTCACCTTTTGACCAGACCTGTATCTTCTTAACCTCCTTCCTCGTCACACTCTCCGTCTCTCTCTCTTCCATCCACTGTTCTTCCCTCTATGGGTATGTTCCCTGTGGAAAAACAGGAGGAAATACTTTCATTAGGATTGCATTTTGCGTTGATGTGACACAATAACAGTGTTTTTGTTTTTTTATACATTCTCACCCGGAAAAAATGTTTGAATGAGTGCTTCGTGTGTCATTTTGTGATTACAAGTTGAAGGACTGAGATAAGCTAGTAGCCATGAAAACCAAAGATCAGAGACTACAACTGAGAAGAAAAATCAACATAGCAGATGAAGAGCTCCAAAACGGCAATTAAAGCGAGCGTTTGAATGTTGAAACCATGGTGTTTTTAAAACGGATCCAAACTGAGCATAAACATTTTTTTAAAACACTTAAGATTTTACGAATAAACATTTGAGACGGTGGCCACACTCCATGGTTTTAAGCAAGGCATACCGTTGTGTTAAAAGGTCACTGACAACCAATAGAAAAGTGAATTGTTTCTCACACACTGTCTGCACATGTAGAGGTCATTTTCATGACCGCAAGAAGTTTAAGCAGAATCTATTTCAGACAACAACTCCAATAATCAAGCATTGAAGTCATTTATGTTCTCAAAATTTCAGATTTTCTTACAAATGATATGAGCTGTTGGTCAGAGGAAGACTTTGTTTCTTTTTCTAAAAAAGATCAATGGGTGCTTTGGCTACACTATGTTGTTTTAAGGGACGGAGCAGTTTCACATTACTTTTCGCTCATACTGAAAGTGATAGTATTGTTCCAGTTTGTTACCTAGCAACAACATATAAACAAAATGAAAACATGTGGTAGCGACATTTAAAAATGTATTATTCACCAGTCTTCTGACTGAAATATTCTCTGAAAAAAAAAGGAAATAAGCTCTTCCTATTAGTGTCCTGTTGGTTTGCAATCAGAGTGTGGTTTCTCCCTCAGTGAGTGTTAAGTTCAGCCGCACCGGGCCCGGTGGGTGTGCCATTTAGCCAGCAGGAGAAAGCTGCAGGCTGCAGTCTAATCCCATAATGGGATTACAACACAGCACTTACCTTAGCTATAAACAGATGGATGTACAGAGATGCTAAAGCAACTAAGACAGACAACACGGCAGCAACATTAAATGTGTAATCGTTTGTAAGCTACATTTTGTTTGATAATTGCGCAGTGGCTCAGAAATGCTGAAATACTGTTAACCATTAATGTAACATTCGAGTCCAGTATGTTACAGGATTAAGACTTGTATTTAATAGAAGAATTTCTAACTATTGTATTTACCTAAAATTGTAAATAAAGTCTTAATTATTGTCAAATCATCTAATGGATTATTTGTGATCAAACAAAGGGAAAAACACACAGTGCTGAGCTGGTGTGATACTGGACTGAACAATTAATTGCAATCAGCCAAGAGCAATAACTGAAGCTGGTATTTTGGATAAAGGTAAACTGTGTGACAAAAACAAAGTTTTTCCATCTCCAGATGTTTGGAACACACCCCAACAAGTGTAACATCATCCAGACTGAGAGTTTTTTCAGTGTAAACCAAAAATTGTGACGCAAAATTATCTTTCCAACTAATCGTGAATCATGTCACAACTGTCGAAAATAGGGATTTTTTTTTTATAAGCGTACTGTGCGGCCCTAGTTCTTGAACATGATATATAACATGCCGGACCTTTTGGTCGTTTTATTAGTATGCAGGACTGTGAGCTTAAGTCTGAAACTGACGAGGGAACAGCCTGTGACAACAGTCTGACAAACAGATTAGTGGCATGTACTGCAGTTTGACAGCATCACCAGAAGTCACCAAAGTCATCAATCTTTTTCACATTGGGCTTAAAATTAAACTATTCTGGTCAAAACATTTTATAATTATATACTAATAAACACACACAGTGCCATCCTTTTATTTTTGCCACCAGCCTCCTCCCTGTGTTCCCACACCCGCCCCCTCTCCTTCCTCCAACTCCTTCCCAACCATCAAGTGCTTCAGCAGATGGTCCTGGGTTCAACAACAACAACAGCAGAGTATGGTGGGCCCTCCTGGAGTGCACACACACACACACCATGGACAGCATCTGTTTATGAATGGGACAACAATTGCCCATCCCCCCCTCCCACCCCAACAGCTACAGCTGACAGAGGGAGGAGGGGGTGTCGGGAGTCACCAAAAGAAGTGATAAAAGAAAAAGGCAGTCACAACAGGGGGGAGGAAAGAAGAGGACAACAAAGTTACATGACAAATATGTTTTTATTTTGTTTTTTCTAGGACCAGATGGCATTGAAAAACCTTTCCCGGCATACAGAGAGCTAACAATTCATGTTGCATTCTTGAACGCAGGGCTGAACTTAACTCCAGCGGTTACTCGTCCTAACTATCACCTTTAAAAAGGTCTGTAGGTGAGGTATGCAATTCTGCGTGTCAGAGTTCAAGAGGCGAGACTGACCCAGAGATGAATATTTCACCTCACAGGTGTGCCGTTCCGGCCGCTTCTTTATATTTTGACTTCAGAATCGTTAATTATTTCACTGTATTCATCAAATGGTTCACATTTGTGTGTCTAGAAGCTTTCTGTGCATGCGAAACCTGGCGACTGCTTCCCTAATCGAGACCATCAGATTGAAGATAAGCACAGGGTGCTGACCATTTGTTTTCTGTTATTGTTTTTTATTGAGTTTTGTTAATGTACAACGACGATAAACCAGGTCAGTTATATCATTTTCCTTCCCTGTTGGTCTGAATGACTACCAGCACTACATTCTCCACAGTCACTTTAGCATGTACAAAACAGTAGTTATCATAGTCGCTGTTATGGAAATAGATTCCTGTCCAAGTTGCCAAGAAAGGATTCATCTAATCCACCAAATCAATGTGGAAAAATACAAATACAACGTGCACCTCAAAGCACACAAACAATCCATAGTCGACTCACTTCTTTCATTAATAAATTAGTCACTTTTCAAGCATAAATACCCACATTTGCTGGTACCAGCCTATAAAATGTGACCAGTCTCTGCTTTATATAATAGTAAACTGAATATTTTGGACTACTGTCAATTGGAATATGTCACTTTGCACTTTAATCTGCATATCAGGTGATAATAAAACCAAAAAAATGCTGCCCTGAACAAAATATCATCCACAAAACACTTTAAAATGACAATTATCGACAACACCCACCAGACAGAACACAGCTGCCATTTTTTGCCCTAACATCCAAATCAGCAGGCCAATGAAGAGGAACGACTTTCCAAAATATCTCCTCTCTAAATATGGTCTTTGTAGTGTTTAAAGTGGATGGAATAACAGTCTGGACGCAGCTGTATTCCACTATTAAGCGCATACTTTTTGGTTTTTCCATCTTCAGAAAGAGGGGAGGGATAGGGAGCAGACAGATAAAGGATGAGGAAAATAGTTAGAAAAGGTCACAAGTGATGTCGGCGTCGTAAGCACGATACATCAAGAGTCCTGTAAGGACAGAAGATACACATTTGATTTGGCTACACAGAGGTGTGCATGGTGATTGTTTTTGACATACTTTGTGCCTGTATGTCCTGGTAAACACAGTAAATTTCTCTGAACTAATCTCCCACATCATCTGTTATCTTTAGGGTATCCGTTTAGTTTACTCAACCTCTGCGAGATTCACAGCGTAGCACAGTTTTGGTGCCACCCACTTGCCTTTTCTATGAACCCAATTCTTCCTACTGTCAAATAAAGCTGAAAGACTTAAAAATAATCAAACTATATTTGGGTTTCTGAGGGGGAAGAGAGAGAAAAAAATCAGAGGATTTGGGCTACTGCATCCTAAGACTCTGTAGGAGTGTTTTTCACTCCCAGAAAGTGAGTCATGCAGCGAAGCCAGCAGGGACTTTAAAATTTATGTGAGCTGGAGTATTGATTGCATTTGTAGCCTTGGGAAGTAGCCGTTTTCACATCTCCGACGTACACCCAAACATAAACCGGTAGACGTGAGGATCCGCAAATATACGCTCACAAGAGCTCGTCTGCCCCTGAAGAACAAAAGCCAGAGGGTAGTCGCGTGGCTAATTTACATGTACAACACCACATCATTTGCATCAATTTGCATTAGCATGTTCTCACACAGGCTGAACACTGGAGGGTCCATTCAAGGAAGCCATCACTCAATTAGAGAAAGACCAAAAAAAAAGTATCTCCTCGTGGCAAACAGCCTGACAGCGAAAGGCTTTGTGATTGCAAGATGTGACATTTCCTGCTCAGCTGCATTAAAGCTGTTGTTTCAACAGCGCAGTGAAAAAAAAAATCAGGCTGGTTCATTTCAGGTCACGGTAACTTAAGTAAGGCAATATGATATTTCTGGCTGAAAAATGCTGTTCAAATTTGCTGCTGGCAGACGAGGGTGGAGCGGGTTGTCATCAAAGTATTTCTGACAGCAATAGGTTTCTGGGAAAAAAATGAATTCAAGAACAAAAGCATGTTTAATGTAGATTGCATGCTGTTAAAAGACATCCAACTGTAAGGGCAGTTTGTAGTGGAGGAAAACGGGACACTTAAGCCAAATTACGTTCAGAAAGGTGCCGCAGGTGCACATTTGGCATTAAGCAACATGTGAGTGCAGAAAAAGCGTCTACTTATACTACCAGACATGAATATTTTAACACTTTAAAGCTTAAAATTTGAATCAAAACCATTACACGGGACAAAAATGGACTTGAGAAAGTCTGCAGCAGCAAAGCCAAAGACACCATTTCCCATACTCGGAGCTAAAACAACAAGCTCACCTATAAATAGCTTTGTGTGACTTGAATCTCGTCTGAGCCTGCACAGGTAAACTGCACCGAATACTCCATTCCTGCTCCCGTCTCATGACCATCTATCTGCAGGTGTGGCTTTACTGCACAGAAGGGCAATGGTCAACTATCTAATCCGCCCACCAATATAGCAATGCTTGCAACACCTTAGGAATTTATAGCGCTGCCGTATTAAATTCCAAACACGACGGTCTCGAGATGGCCATGGAGACACCGTTCTTCGACGCAGTCATGATATTTTTAGACAAGGATAAAAACATGTTTAGACAACAGTGACTTGAAGAATGGAGGCAAACAACAAATAGTGAAAGTGAAACTAGACAGCACACTGTTCTGAAAAGGAAATAACACAAGTCACAGCTAATTACACTTTATTTTTTTGACTGTGTTGTGAATAAGAATGTAACAAGCCCACAAGCAGTGGACTGGATCTTTGAGTATCTGTGAGCAAGCCGGTTGGCGAGTCTGTGTCTATAAACTGACTCACAGTGTTGCTTAGGCATAACTCAAGAGCTCTGAACACTCCAGGTTTTTTTTTTTTGCCCTGGAGGATGTAATCCTCGCTCAGTGCCACAAACCCTATAAACGTATTCAATTTATGATACTGCGGTTTGCCTTTTATAGAAACGTCCACCAATCCTCAGATGCTATTTGTAAACTTTAGGACAGGACCTCTTATTTAAAACATAAAAGCAAAACCACTTTACAAAAGCTACAGTCTGAAACAGAAATGACCTCAAGTAACACTATACTGTTGCCATTGTGTTTTTTTATGGGACGGAGATGCTCTGTGAACGTCTGTGATAAAAAAAAAAATTACAGCTATCTGAATCCTAGAATTAAACTGGGAGTTGAGATTGCACCTTTTTTTTATATTAAAAAGGATGAATCATTTGAATGCTACTGTAGGAAAAATGCAATAAATAATGTTGATACATCTGTGTATTAATAGTTTCCTCTTACATTACTTCACTCGCAGTCGATGCCTCCCAGCCCCCCTCCCCTCCACACACAGTGAAAAAAACAGATGGTGCGTTAAAACATACCTGAATAAACGAGTAAAGAAACATAATGAACGATGATGTTTCCGCACATGTGCACTGCACGGTACAATTAAGCAATTAACATCCGATGGTGCTCTGTGATGTGTATAAAATGCTGCACGTGCCCAGTTGATTCTGGTTTTGTATCGAGAGGAAACAGATCTAAGAGGGTTCATTGTTCATTGCACGGATGACAGAAGCTTCAGTCACAAAGACTGATCAACGGAATGGTGTTTCAATAGGAACAGTGACTAATGTGACGTCTACATTTACAACTACAGGACAGACGTCAGTATATAAAGGCGAGAAATCAGACTGTCAGTAACACCAGTCTGTCAACAATCCCGTAAAGAGGATATTTAAGTAGTCCTTTTTTACAAGAGTTCAGTGGTGTTAAAACTATCGCCCCTGGTCTGCAGAGATAAGAAAAAAAGTGATAGGGTCAGATGCGTCATACTTCATATTCTTATCAGTAGGCGAGTGCATGTGTGGCGAATGGTGCAGGCCTGAATACTTGACCCCATTATTGAGGGGATCCGGTGGCTCTGTTCTGCTGTGAGGGACATTTCGCTGGCATGGTTTGGGTCCACTTCTTCCCTTAAGGCCAAGATATAGTTGTACACTGTGGACTACACAAGTGACTTAGATCGCTGTGAGCGTCACTCTGCACTTTACACTGCCAAAACGCTAGTTGGCGATGGGGTTTCTGTGCCAATGTGTTGAGTTTGTTCACGTACTATAAACAATGGTGACTGAAACCGAAGCTCTCCCTTGCCTCTTTCCTCATTTCTTTTTTTCACCCGTGAAATAAAAGGATGAGGGAATACGAGTGGGCACACAGATGTGTCACGCAGCATCGCACAATGTTACTCAAATGCGACAGCCTTAAGTCACCAGATTTTACGGTACAACCATCATCAAAAAACCAAATGAGGGAAAGTTCAGAGACTTGTAGAATCAATACCAAAGTACACTGGCCAAACACCTTACTAAGTTACCGTTCTCTGTTTTTCCTATATCCCATCTGTATATCCCAATACCAGGAAAACACTAACCATCATCCACTGGCTGCCGCAACCATCCATAAACGAAACCAGCATCATAAAATCTTACATAGCTCAAGCTAAATAATATTTTAAACTATAAAAACACAACAAAACTACAGAAGACGTACAGAAACAGGAATTGGACTAACCAGCATTAAAAACAGGGTGATGGAGATGTTTGACACTTTTTTGGAGATAAGTCGATGGTGTGTTGATGCACTGGCTCTCTATAATCACACACAAACAAAAACTATTCAGGAAACTGAGCATGATCAGATTCAGACTCTAAAAACAGAAAACAGATTAAACGTCGCCCTCGCGGCGGGTCGACTGTACGAGTTGTGGTCCGCGGCTCTATTGTGTGCCTGCATGTCGACCAACTGTATGGACACAATGAGCTGCACAAACACCTCTCCGCACACAAAACATCAGGACTCCGGCTTCTCGTTTAGCGATTTTAAAAACGGCAAAGCTTATTCAGCACAATGCGGACTAGACCAACCCAGACCCTGCAATTCAATTCAAACGGAACTGCATGTGCTTGCATAAGCACCAGCAGCCCGTCCCATCCCGTCCCCCTGATCCACACAGACTAACACACACACACATAGGGTACGCCATCACCTAAAGAGACTGATGTATGTGTGTGTTTAAACTCACCTGTTAAGATGCTTTAGCTTCTTTGGTGGCAACAGCTTTCGATTCCCAATCTCTGAAAGACAAATAACAGGAGGGTTAATCACTCGGAAATCATTTACCTAAACAAACCGCCATTATGAATAAACCATACCCTGCCGCCCGAGGGTGCTTTACACTTTTATTGGTTTACTGAGATTAAACAACACCTACGTGTGCGTGTGATAGAGACAGGTGAATTTGCAAATGTCTCACATGAATTATTAAATGGTGCGCACACACACACACTCCATGCAAGGACAAGCAAACACAAACAAACAAGTGCGATTCGTGAAAAGTATGCCAATGTGGAAAAACGCAGATTAAACTGCATCACATGGGGAAAAAAGCTGAGGCCCTAACAAGGTGGACAGAAAATGCGTGTGTCTGAGAGTGTGAGATAAAGACGCAGAGAGTGAGAGTGTGTGTGTAGGTCAGAGTTACAGCTCCAGTCCTGATCGGCCATTATCTCAGCTGTTGCCTGACTTACAGCTTAACCAACATGGCTTCTCTCTCTCTCTCTCTCTCTGTCTGTCTCTCTTCGAGTCTGGTATTTTTCCAACGCGAGCCAAAAAACACCAATAATCTTTTGAACATGGGCAGTCGATGCAATTCAAGTTATCGTGTGGCTCGGTTGTGTTTGCAGCGTCGTCGGTCCAGTGTAAAAAAAAAAAGTTAACGACTGCAAACCCCGGTACAGCCGAGCAGACGTTAGTCTGAAGCTAACCTGTCGTCCTGCCGACAGAGGGTGTTAAACATCGACACACACAACTCTGCAGAGTTTTCCGTTTCCACCCTCCCCCCAAATTCACACTTACATTAAATCTCAATTATTTTTTGCTTATTTATTTAAGTACAATGTCGACGACCGTGTCGCCTTTGCAAAACCATAAAAAAAAACAGGCGGAGTCACCGCCGAGCAACCTACGTCGTCAAATTAGCACCGATGCTAATGCTCGACTACGAAGCGGCTAGTTAACGAACCCGGGTTTTTTTTATATCAAATGAAGCGAGTGTGATACTTTTAATAAACACGACGATACAAAGAATTGATGGGCACTTGTGTGGTGTCGGTTAACACGTCAACAAATGCATTAAATGTCTGGATAAAAGCATAATACCGCCTTTTGACAGATATGTACGCACAGCTGCCGAGCTAAGGTTAACCAACGTTCGTACTAGTTAGCGTCGGTTAACCTGCCTCACAAATGCTAAAAAGCTTTGCCTGTCAAACACAACATGAAATGCGCAGACATCTGCATGCAAACCCGTGTTTTCCTACTCTGTGCGTTTGCTATTTACCCTTTTGCAAACTGCAACCGAGCCGCACAGCTTCAACGGGAGGCTAGTTTAGCTTAGCTTAGCTTAGCTTAACCCCAAACAACAGCGGCTGCTCCAACTTATCTACACCAGGACCCGGTCTCCTTGCTCTCCTGCGCTGTCTGTGTTTATCTCGACAGAAAAACATAAAAGGAGCATCTGGTAAGAAAACACACAGCAAACCGAGCTTACCTCATTGAAGTATAAAGTGCAACAGAGTGGAAAGGAAAGCCGGCTGTAAGGCTAAAAGAATTTCAACGCGTTTGCAGCATCTACGAGGGGAGGCATCCGTCCTGCATGATCGCCATTTTCTTAACTCGCTGCTGGCTAACCTTCTTTCGCTTGAGCTCTGCTTTCCCCTCCTCTCTCTCTGCATTCACTTCAGCTATGACTCTGTGTGTGTGTGTGTGTGTGTTTCTGGAGGGGGGGAAGACAGGGCAGGAAACACATTCACCACTTCCTCTGAGTGAGAAAACAAAACAGCGTGAAGAAAACGAAAGATCAGTAAAAGTATGTAAAGCTGAGAGCACGTCGACCGTGTTCAGGTTGAGCAGCTCCCTATAAATCAATGACAAATCTCACCATGAAACCACCTGCATCAGACACAAGTTAAATATTAAATTAAAGATTTAAGTGTCATCTTTTTTTATTATTATTATCTTCACATGTAATAAAATGTACTAAAAAATAGGTTGCCACACATCGGTGTGAAATGTGATGATATTTATCTGCCTGGGTACAGATCACATTTCAAATCTTCTAGCCAAATTTTTAAGTATATACCACAACACTCATGACTCTTTATATATAATATTATTTACAGAGTCACAACCATGAGCAAACACTTGTTGGCAACATTTTCTGACCACGAACCATCATTTTTTATTAAGTTAACTGCTCAGTTATGCATTTTACTTCCTAACATGAATCTCTAAATGCCCTTTCAATGACTTCCCCACACTGCCACCAATAACATTTGGGGAAAACTTTATTTAGTTGGCCTAGTCTGAGTCTAAAAACACTGGAATAAGATCATAAAATACTCACTATATATACGTTTTAATCGTAAAGCTCTGGTCTAGTCAACATTCAGCACATTGCGTTGAGCAGTCTTGGTCAGTCAAACTAAACTGTGATTTTTCAGTTAGTAGTTTGAAGTGTCCATGAGCACAGCATTGATCATTTATAGACAGACATGCAGGTCTGACCACGCTACTTTGGAGGATTCAAGAGAAATAAGGACTCCCTTGCCAGTTATATATTATGACTCCTTGCTCGATCCCCTTAAAACAAATTAAAAACATATCAAAGCCCCACAGTTTCCACACAATTTATGTGTAAAACATAGACAAATGTGTCCTCTCTTGTGTAACGTTATTCTCTTTGTGTCATAATTCACGCTTTTATTAATAAATTGCTGAGGTAATTGATCTTGTATGTGGTTGAGCAAAGGCATTACATACTGCAACTGCTGATCACTTAAGAACAAGCGCCCAATTGTGACATCATTTTCTTTTCCCTGCATGTACAAGGGAAAAAGACAATGCTCTCCCTTTCTGAGTTGAGTTTACTTCTGATTGTTTGTATAAAAAAATGGACATTTAAAAGACGTCATGGGCAGAATTTCAAACACAAGGAGAATTTTAGCATCTCTCCTCTACTGCTTTCACAAAGCTTGTCTTAGCCACCCATGCCATGTTTTGGCTGTTATGTAAGAAAAGAATCCTGAAAAGAGTTTTTTTTTTTTTTAAAAAGAAGAAGAAGAGAGACAGACAGAAACAAGAGAGGAGAGAAAGAGAGACCAACAAATACAGAGTGGAATCTGCCAACTGCAACATTTCACCAACGAGACAAAGGCTGTTGCTGCTTACAGGAGAGACCAGCGATACGTGTTTGCAAAGCAATGACCATTGACCCTCTGATGGCAAAAACAACCCCCATCCTTGTGCACAAATTACCGCCCTTATCTGTTTGTATTTGACTGTGAGGGGGAGAGAGAGAAAGAGGCCTAGAGTTCATCTACTGCCAAGTAATTATTTTATTTGCCCAGGTATCCAAGATAGAGTTAGATTAGATTTTTAAGTATGTAAACAAGTTGCTAAGCTCTAAGCAATGGTGGAGATTTGCCAAGTTGTCACATATAATATTACATGTGCATGTTTGTGAAGTTCCCAAATCTGTGTTTCCTAATAGATTCCTAATGCTAAAGATGTGTTCAACTGGGAATAAGATATAAATGGCCTCAAATGGCATTTATATGTCTAATATTTGGGATTCTTTCCGCCTTCTTGCACTTGTTGACTACAAGATGAGACACACTGAGGACGTCATGTGATTACAACTTGAGAAGTTAAATCTTGTAAGGATAATTATTATTTTACAACAAGCAGACAGGAAAGATTTATATAGAATTTTCTAAACACATTTTTACAAAGTGCTTCTCAAGGCAGCTCAGAGTTATAAATGCGCTTTAAACTACTGTATAATAAAACACTCAATAAAAGCGTTGCACCTCTCGTAAACTTGTATCACAGTTGTTTTCAAAGCTTGTAATTACTTTACATCATACAGGATGCTGTATGATGCTTGATTTACGCCTCCTTAGTTGTGTTTCAATATTTCCTGTTGCATTTCATTTGCTGGATTTGAGGTTACTCACACACATTTGTTTGATGTCATGTGCGGTATTATGTAAATGTATCATTGCAGTGTTGACGATGATAAAGAGTGCATTCATAGAAGGAACTGCAGACCAGACTAGCTAGATTACATTTTGGAAATTCATTGAAACACCCCACACTAACATATAACTTCTCTTATAAGTTCTCTCAATGCAAATCTCACAGTTTATTGGTATAGGTAGTTAGCAAGGAAAGCACTGGAGTCAACAGGACGTACTGACATGAAAACCATGGTAATCAGCCCGGGGCACTTTGACACAGACATGCAAACAAACCCCATAGCTCACATACCTGTTTGCTACAAGTTAGTAATCACGTGTTTTGATAGAAGCTATAACAGAAAGTCAACTACGCTATACAGTAGAAAAGACCTGGGAGTTTGTCTGGCATGTTCAGTGAGTGTCCACTCATGCATCACAATATACTGAGGCAAACTAGCATTAGATTAAGCTGGTAGACCGTAACAAAACAGAAAAGTCCAGAGACAGCCAGCGTTAAAAAAAAAAAAAACCCTGAACAAAGCAAGACAGAGAAGAATAGAGCAGTACAGAGTAGATCAAAACAGCTTTGCTACAGAGTCTGGTCAAAGGCAAGAGTAAAATGGTGAATCTTTTACAGCTGTGGTAACATTAAGAGCATAAAAAATATACTATAGGCTTCTGTTTTTTATTTTAAAATGTCCCAGAAACCAATACCCGATAGTAACCGGTATGTGTGTGTTTGAAAGGGCAAAAAAATTATTTTAGCTGCTTGTCACAACGATGATACGTCTCCAATTTCGAAACCGACTTGTGTGTATTTGTGTGTGTCCGTGTGTGTAGCTGTACCGAGAGGAGAGCAGGGCAGTGAAGTCAAAGAGTTTGGTAATACTCTCTGACAAGGCAGCAGTCACCTTGACAAGCAGGGTAGGCCATGGTTTAATCATTCACACACACACACACACACACACACACACACACACACACACACACACACACACACACACACACACACACACACACACACACACACACACACGCTCACAGGGTTCAAATGCAGGAAACAGACCCTGATTACCTGTGCAAACAAATGCATACAGGTAAACACGTGCCCACATCTACTGACACAGCACTGGCTGTTATGTAGTAAGTTATGTAACTTGTATTAATTTGTTCAGATTTAATGCTTTATCTGTCCCTCATTTTACATGTTTTGTTGCTTTGGCGTACACACACACACACACACACACACACACACACACACACACACACACACACACACACACACACACACACACACACACACACACACACACACACAGGTCGCAGTGATAAGTTGCAGCTGCATGAGTTAGGGACCGTGTAAAAATGGGAAGACCATTGTACTTGAGGAAGAGAAAGGGCCATAGAAAATTGGGCTGAAATGTGAATGTAAGGGAGGAAAAGGGACGTTGAGCATACAGAAGTAGGGAACGGAAAGTTAGTGAGGAGAAAGAGAGAGAGCGAGAGAGAGAGAGATTATGTGGAGAGCGGGTGGGAGTGTGAGAGACAGACAGACTGACAGACAGAAGAAGGTCAGAAAAGAGATTTGCATGTCAAGTAGTAATAGGCTTGTCCTGAGTACAGACACGCACGCTACTAAGCTGCAGTGTTCATAGTGCTGCGGTGTGTGTGTGTGTATAGTGCATTATTTCTGCTGGCTGTCAGCCTAAACTAGCCAACACTGTGCCTAAACCTGTAAAACAACATATATGCATCATGTTTGTACTGTATGTGTCTGAGACTTCTCCTTCTTCTTCTTCTTCTTCTTCTTCTTCTTCTCCTTCTTCACTGTTCCTTTGAGTCTGATCGAAATCATTCATCACTCTCTCAAGCTGCTTCCCCCATCCTGTCCACACTTATCATCACAGCCCCTTCATTTTTCACGTTCTCCCTCCCCAACCTCATTATCTTCTCCGTGTCTCCACCCTCCTCCCTCACTTTCTATCAGCGCAAACACAGAAGATACACAAAAGCAGCCAGCGTGCACACACACTCACACACTCACACACACACACTGTCCATCTCTTATTCTTCTCTATTTATTTCCGTGTTCTTTTACATCAGCGTTTTTTCCGTCAAGCTCGCTAAGTGAAATTCATCCATTGTTAATTTGAATCATGTGTTTTGCTGGATTAATGACTTAAAAACACACAAACAAATCCACCAGTATAGAAGCTACAGTTTCAAAAGGCAGGTCCATCAACGTTTCGAGGAGCCAATGAGTGCTTGTTGACATCAATTAGTCCATCACATTTTAGATGGACTCAGTTTTTTTTTCCAGCTCTGAATGTCATGCCGGTAACTCATAATTTGAAAGCCTTGCGAAATGAAAAACCTGCAATACTCTAACTCAAATGTGCTATAATTTAAATGGAGACAGTGGACAACATTCAGAATTTAGAGATATCATAGAGGCCAGATAAAATAAACTAAGTCTGCATAATGTTTTTAATCATTTACTTCAAATATTTTACAATATTTGGGCACTTTGGTAGCGTTAGGATCCAGTTGGGGTCCATTGTTGCATGTCATTCCCCATCTCCCACTCATCTTTCTCCTCTCAGCTCTACAATAAAGACATCAAAATCCCAATCAAAGCTATTACACCATTATACGCTTATGTTTTTGTTCCAAAAAGGTTTTTGCAGCTGCAGACTTGTAAGAAAAATAAATAACCAAAATGTTTTCTTTATTCTACATGGTGCTCTCTGTGTTTTACCTTACCTCACTGCCTCTTTCTCTGACTGGATACCCGCTTTGAAATAGATTTGTTGTGGCTAAAATTACGCCTGGTCTTCAACCAATCACCTGAACATTCATCCCCCTTCAGCTCTCAGTGCATTCGCACACAACCAGCTGAATACCAACCTAATCCATCAACTGTTTTGCTTGCGATTTTTTCTTTTTTCTTTCTTTTTTTTAAACACACAGATGACTTTCATTCACCCTTGCAGACTTTATTTATGCATGCACACACACACAAACACGGGATATTCTGCAATACAGACATGTACTATGACAGTATTTTCAGGCGATCGTTCCATTTCTGTCACTATAATCCATCACCAGGTCTTGAATATGCAGATAGTCTTGATAAGCACGCAGGGTGACAGTATAACATATTCAAATGTACCCCCTTTATTTAAATTCACTCTCATTTATATTCATATCACTGATCCAATGCCGGCCTTGCTCCTCTATTAACACAGGAACTCATGCAGATCCGTGGTCACAAGGTACAGTGATTGGCTGGTCTTATTGTCATTCATCTCTGGTGTCCATATTTTACCCCGCGGATAAAGGTGACACTGGGCAAAGAAACGAACAAACAGCATCACGTTCAATCACACACACGCTCAACACTCTGCACCCCACAATGTGTTGACATGAGTACATAAAAGTGTCAAAGACAGCCCTGTCACCTTTGTGTTGTTCATTCAGTGGAGTGAATGTACCTGTGAGGGAAGTAGATGAAGGCGGTGGAAAGGAAAGATGAGGCTCAGACAGTCACACTAACACAAAAAATGTTGATTTCTTTCTGACAGGCCAAGATTTTTTATCATGGGGAACAATTCATGTTAGAATAATAGTTTTATAACTTTAGGAAATATGTGTGTTTGCTCTCTTGGTGGAAGTTAGATTAGAAGATTGATGTGTCTGTATGGAAAATATAGAGCTACAGTCAGTGTTGTAGTACTCAAAATTAGTTTTGGTCCTCAGAGACTTTTGTCTCAGTTAAAGAGATGCATTTTATTTGCTAACTCTCTGGGAACTAAAACACAAAAAGTTCAACTGCAAAGCAACGTCCAAAAGAATATGCAGCGGTTTGTAAATACTTCAAGGCGACACCTAATGAGGTGACTCAATGTAGCAACCACGCTTCACCCAAAGAATTTTCATAAATATTTCTAACCTAGACCTCTGTCTTGGTCTTGACTTGACAGTGACTACACTTCGAGTTTCACTTCATACTTCTAGTAGGTAGATTTTTTTGGATTCTTTAGACAGGGCTGTTTCCCTTTCTTTCGATTGTTACTTTGATTTTCACACCAATGCTAAATATGTACATCTCATTCACTGTCAGCGAATGTAAATGACTGTCAGTCAGTCCATCAAAAAGTCCTCCGCACATGGCGCAGGTGTCTCGCTTTACTTGCATGACTGGAATCACTTGACCCGAAAAATGATCAAACAGAAATGTTGGGAGGATACACTAACAGGTTTTGATGAAACTGCAGAAAGCACCTGGGGCTCTGTTCACAAAGACATTTTGCAGTCTGTAGATCACAGAGACTCTCCAGATATGATTTGACTGCTCATAGCTAACTGTAAAATGTGACTCAACTTACATTCACACTTTTTTTTTGGAACTGCCAAGTTTATCTCATAATAAAAGGGATTTGTTTTAAACACAGAGCAGAAAAAATCACTCAGAGAGCCCAGAGACCAAACGTCTGCCTCGCAAAGTAAATACAGAGGAAATGAGCTCTGTGAAGCCTCATTTGAAGTCACACCACAGCCGAGCTGAAACACAGACGGTTCATTGCTATTATAACGTCTGATTTACAGTATATTCGGCATAGAAAACTCATGCTAAACTGCATAAAGTATGCATCAGCAGCAGCAATTTGTCCAATATTTTGATTTGTAATCAAATACATGCAAAACTAATGACAATCAGGCTCGGCTGTACTTTGAGTTTATTGCTTATTGACAAATGCAAACAGGCTAAAAAATGTTAAACTAAGATGCATGGTGACCATTAAGTCTGCTTGATACTGATTAGCTGATGTTAGTGCCGCCTCACAGAGCTGTTTGCAGGCTGTAGACTCAAACGTTTCAATAAAGGTTTGGTTTGGACAGAAACTGTAAAACGATTACCGGGATGTACCGTACACCTGGAGCTGCTGATACACGCTGGTACATTTGTGACATTTGGAGAGTCAAAATGGGGAAATACATGTGTTTTCTTCAGTTTGATTTGCTATTGTTTTGTGTAACCTCTAGTTCATCATTCAGCACAAGGAAAAGGTCACCAGAACAAATGAAATTATAACTCCTAACCTTTGCGTGATCTTTGGAACAAATTTGTTTCAGAAGAAAAGTAATTTTTCTTCTTTTCTGGGACATTTTGAAATTAAAAAAAGGATTTCTTGACCTTCCAAATGTTAATAGTGGTGAGTAAATATCAGATTTCTTTGATAGAGTTTGTAACGTAAAGCAGAGTTTAGTCTCTGTGCCGGGGCCATCATGCAATGTGTGGCATGCAGACTGACCTGAGAGCCATTGTCATGGACAGAGCCACTGCTGGCCTTTTGTTAATGCTGGACAGCCCGGTAGACCTCTTGTGGAGAGGGAGGGAGAGAGAAAGAGAGAGAGAGTGTAGCTGCAGTTCAAAGTGTGAATGACAAAGAGGAGAATGATGTGATGGGAGGGAAAAAAGTGGCAGACACAGGAGATGAGGAGGGGGTGGGATGGCGAGGAGCTGGCATAAATGACTGAGAGCTAAACGATTCATCACATTAAACGCTCCACATTTAAATCTAACACGTCGCCTTTATCTAAGTCTTATCAACCTCTGACTATCCTTTATTCCAGCGCCACTATTCTGCTGTCTACTTCTATCGCAAAGAGGTCAATTAAGTGTAATTACATTGGAGTTAATTCTTAATCTAGTTAACAGGCTGAAAAAGAGAAGATGCAATTATAGTTTTCATTTTTACATTCGAGGGAACTTATTTCCTCTCATCTCGTTCTCCCTGCACGCCGCCCCCAACCCCCATGCCAGTCCGAGCAGCCCAAATCGAAATGTGTGTGTGTGAATGTGTCTTGTGTTAGAGTGTGTGCTCAGAATGTTCTAGTGCACAGGGGGGAAGGGGTGTGTGTGTGTGTGTGTGTGTGTGTGTGTGTGTGTGTGTGTGTGTGTGTGTGTGTGTGTGTGTGTGTGTGTGTGTGTGTGTGTAGATTGTCCTGGCATGCTGCCAGTCTCTCTCAGTCTCTCATTACCACTGTGTGTGTGTGTGTGTGTGTGTGTGTGTGTGTGTGTGTGTGTGTGTGTGTGTGCGCGCGCGCAACGGGGGCCTGCCAGCGTGACGGGCGTCACCAAGGCAACGCCAGAGCAGGTTCCAGATGCAATGCATCATATTTCTACAGGAAGGTGCACGAGCATACGCATGCATGCACGTATGCGTGCACACACACACACACACATGCTCACATTAAATGGGCAGTAGACCTTTGGTTAGCCATGCAGATTAGTTTTATCACGATGGACCAACTCTCATTTAAATATTCATTCTTTCTTTTATTCCCTTCCGTTCTCAGATGGGCGATTGGCTGCTTGGATCCAGCAATCATCCTGGACACACACACACGGACACACACACACAGACACACACACACACAGTTGAGCATCCACTTGCAAAATCTGATTAAAGGGAACCTTACTTTTTACTCGCTGTGAAAGGACGAGTTGGACAAACTGAGAGCCAGCTGAGAAGATCGATACCACTGTCTCATCTGTCTGTTAAATATGACGCTGGAACACTTAATGGACATATCATCTTAATTATTAGTTGGATTTTGTTACATTTAGGGTAGCTGTTTCCTCCTGTGCTCCTGCTGAGCTCACCAGCTGCTGGCTCCAGCAGACCAGACAGACCAATATCCAAAAGTGTTGAACTATTCCTTTAATTAATGTCTTTGGGAGGATTATGGGATTGTTATATAGTGGATTTGTGTGGGCTTCTTAGGCTTTTGAATGATTCATCAGCATAAACAATGAGCAATAGTTATGATTCATTCAAAAGACAGGAAAGTACATCACTGTGGATTTAACATCTAAATTTTACCTCCGGTGTTGCCAATGTGGATCAAAATTAAAGGTGAATTTTTAACATTTTAGCATACAGTTATGTTGCCTTCCCTTTAAATTTCACATATCTAGTCCAGGTATATAAAGACACTTTATATTTGCCTTTTAATTCGTCAACTCTTTTCTCTTCCTTTCCCTTTCATTCTTACAACAGTTCAAACTTTTTCTCTCTATGTTGTCATGACCTAACTCTGTATTTTACACCAATTGTTTCCCTTCTTCCGTCCTTACAACACAATGACTCACAGCAGCTACATAGCAGTGGCTCTAATAAACTCTAAACTGTTTTTTGTTACTATTAACCGACAGTGAGGAGGACTGTGTGTTGGTTTGAAGTGTGCATAAGAAAAGGGGACAGGGTGTAAAAGTAAGCATCATTGTGTGTATCCATAGGAATCTTTCTGTGTTTATATAAGTGTGTGTGTGTGTGTGCGCGTGTGTGTAGAGTTTCTGTCGGCATGATTTATTCATGACAGCGTAGAGTTACAGTCCGCCCAATCAGACTAACATTTCCACAGCAGGTTTCCGAAGAACAAATTTCTAAACCACACACTGAGACACTTCCTGAGGAGAACATTTTCAGAAAATCTATTATTATATTATATTATTATTAAGTACAAAATTTTCCTAAAGATTTGTCTTGTCACTAAATGCCCGATTTTAGACTTAATGCACTTTATCTGGTAGCTGATTATTGCTGGTTTGGCAGTTTAAATGACATGAAAAAGGTTCAAATATCAGTTACAGTCTGACAGTACCTGAGAATATTTTGGCTCCAAACGCATGACTTCATGAGAGAACATAACGATGTGCCAATTAATGATGATGATTGAAATTATTATGTAATTCAGCGTTGTTGTCAAATTGTCGGTAATGTAGGCACAAGGATATTGTCCCACTGTCCATTGTGAGTCTGACAGACTTCGTTTTAAAAAGATAAAACAAGCAAACCATAAATAAACTGAAATATCTACTTAACTTTTTATGGGTTTAAAAGTCTCGCTGTACACAGCAACATTTTTGTAGCACGTGAACAGTCAAAGACTGAGAAAGTCATCTGTTTCCAATCTTATGTCTTTAGAAAGCAAAATAAGAAGGGCTGGCATTATACATTAAAACTATGAACTAATAGTGATTTTACTGCGGAAACATGAGCTCACACAAGCCTTCAAAAAAACAAAAAACAAACATCTTTCACTTTAAGTTAGCAAAGGTTCATATTCATCAGTACAAATCATCAATGCTCAGTTTTAATGTAAGGTGTTACTCAATATAGTGACACCGTTGCCTGGATAACCAACCGACACTTTTTCTGTCCCTGACACATTTCAGCCTGAACAAAAAAAAGAAATCTTCAAAAACATGGCTCACTTCAAACATTTTCTCAGTAGTTGCTTAGAAACAGTAGAAACCACAAGCAGTGAGTTCAACTTCAATGTGCATCCATTTATGTGAGAGGCCTCACAGATGTATGTCGCTCCCTCAGTCTGAGCACAGAACAAGCCACGACCTTGCTCTGTGGAAACAATGGTGATGCAGATTAAAAACAAATGCATCACGGAAAGGAGCTGCGCTTCTACACATATGTCATGAGGACATATTTATAGATATTATTGCCTCATGGAGACGACAACTTGAGTGTGTATCACTCAGTCAGACTCAACATGGAGGAGGCGAGGTCTCCACCTGATTGGTGGGTAAAAAAAAAAAATGTGTGGGAGGTGTTGTGACACTGAAGCTACAGGTCTATCAGAAACTTGTGTTTATTTATAATGCTGAGTTGTTTTTTTCTCACTGTTGTCACAGCAAATATCTATATGGGTATGGACTGAGAGGTCATTCTTCATAAGAATTTTCAAGATGAGCAACATGTAGCATCGGGCAAAAATGCTTATGTACGATACTTACGTATCAAGCGCATTACAGTGGGAATAAGAGTAAAAACAATGACGCTATTAGAGCTCAGCCTGTATTAACCTTCGTTCCTTTTTGCCTCACCTCCTTTTGTTAAAAACATCTTAAAACTTTCATTTAATAAAATCCTTTTGTTTAATAACCTTAAAATCTGGTTTTTATGTTACTTCCTTTTCATACCCCTTACCTGGTCGTAACATAAATGGGGGCTCGTCCGGGATTTAAACCCGTGACCTCTCGCAATATATTGAAAGAGTGGATATAAGAAGACTTGTTTTTTCTTTTTTGACTTTTTAAAAAAGTTTCAGTTTTAGGCTGCAAATCAAAGTCACAAAAATATGTGGATAAAATATTGTCAAAAAATACACAAATAAAGTTAAAATTAACAATCAGACATATGTTTTACAGAACATATGACACTGATGTCAAAGTATCATGCACGTGATACAGTGCAAAGTGTTAGTTAGGGTTAGTGTGGGATTTCTTGACAAGAAAGTTTGAGCCTGACCTCTGATTGGCTGGAAAAAGTCGTGAGATTCTGCCCCTTCATTGAGAGACGCGGGGGCACTATTTATAAAGTTGCCATATATAATTCCTCGCCTGATAGCGACCGTCTCTCAGTAAATCTGTCTATTTTCACCTGTAATCTCACTGTGATTTTATCCACGATGAAGACATTTTTCATCCTGTCTCTTCATTCCGTTATGCTCGGAGGTTGTAATTGTTTTCTTTGTTAGTCTAACTAAAGAAACCCGCTGTCTTTTGTAGTATCGGGAGGTAAAGTAAAGTTAATAAGTTGGGCAATCCCCAAATATATTTGTAAAGTCCCCCACTAACACAAGTGCAGTGTTAATCATCACATAATCACAGATAAATTGCCTCAGCAGCTATTTGGAGGAATAATAGTTCCTATAAATTATGCATCATCATGCCTGAATCAGTTCACATGTGTCTAATTTCTAGATAGCTAAGATAAATAGATCAGAGTGTTACTCTCATTGTGACTTCCCTCATAATGATTTACTTTGCAAATGAATCTATATGTGCGGTCTATATATATATATATGTACTTGGTTCTCCCTTCCTCATCTCTGCTGGCGTCTGGCCTGGTGCCAAACGGCAATTGGTTGTCGTTCTAGCAGAAACAAAAGACGAGCAATGACAGTCAAAGCGCGAGAGAGAGAATGTGCATGAATGTGTGTGTGTGAGTGTGTGAGCAAGAGAGAGGAAAAGAGAGAGAGATATAAAAAGTGAAAGAGAAAGAGGGAACAACATGCAAGGGGCTGTGCAGATTTCACATCTCAGTGAGCACGGAGGACAGAGTGAGAAATGACTAGAGATTAGAAATGGAGAGTGAAAACGAGAGAAAAAAAGACACAGGGGAGGGAGGGTGAGATGAAGGTGAGAGTTTGTTTTTAAGTTAAGTTGGTTAAGTTTACAGTACACTGCTAAATGAATGAAAAGAAAAGACAAGGGGGCCATTCATCTACATTCAGAAATACATGTTGTAACGCTAGAAGTTCTAGTTTCAAGATAACTATGACCCTGTTTATGTGCAGCATCTTATAACAACATCGTCTGCCAGCTTTACACATAAAACACAGAACTTTTCCAAAACAAAGACATCTGACTGTACGTGTGAAAAGCAATTACTACAGAGAGGAGAACCCAGAAATGTTTTATCTTGCAGCTCGGCGCTGTTCAATTCAGCTCAGATCTAAAACCGTCGCAGTCTTTCTGGTAACACTGTCGAGCATTTTCTGTGACAAGAGTATAGAGGTTATGTGCAGTGGGTGGTTTAGAGAGATGATTTCCAAACCTGTGAAGGATAACTGTGACATTACTACTAATAATAACTGTATTTGCATAGTACATTTCATGCAAAGATGCAGCCCAGTGCTTATCAGATTAAAACTATTATAAATAATTAATAATGAATTAAATACATACAAACAATAACAATAAGTACATGACAGTAATACCAGCAGAGTATTAAAAGACAAGCTGAAAAGATGGATATATTTTAGAAATATAATAGGATTTTTTTCTGTTCTATAGGGTGTGAGATAATAACATAATACATAAATAAACCATTTTTTATGGGATGTAAAGTCAGGAGCAAAG